>JAUCBN010000027.1:7500-1207500 GCA_035048815.1 Abelmoschus esculentus | reverse complement strand
TGGGAAGAAAGAAAACACAGAAAGACATTCATATACTAGGTAGATGGTCAGGAGAATCATCATGAAAAGGTAAACATGGGAAACACTACCAGTTCTCTTTGACGATTTTCGACTTCTCAAGAATGAATTTCCCTTCCTTGTACTTTTGCGTTTCCTCGTAAGCACGCTGGTATTTCCATCCCAACACCTCACGACAATCGCAGCAGTAGACGTCAGCCACCGTGTGAAGACCGGTCATCAATTGTCTATCCTCTTTAGGACCCACCATTATGTTCATTGCATGGGAGAACAAAAAGGCCCTGCCGTCTCTCCCCTGAGATTCACATTGTTAAATCAACCTTTGGAACATGTATAGAATGTTGTGATGGAATTCTTTCAACAAAACTGCTTTGCTTTACAAGTTTGATGAACCTAAAGGAAATTCCATATGAAATTTCAACAGAAAATACATTCGATCTGAACATCGTAGGGGGTAAACGAGCAGCAATGAGTTCAACAGAAGGGGCATAAGTGCAACCAAATTGGTGTCGAATTCATTACCTGAAAGGACTTGGATATAACATCATCATGAAGGGCCATTTGGTTTCTGCAATTGCAGCAACTGTACAACCTCGGTCCAACCATTTCAGCCATTTAGCAATTATATATCAACACACTACTCGTTGCCACTCCCACACAAACTCAATATCTTTTTACAAAACCAGAAGAAAAATTCAAACCAAAACCAATGAATATCAAGGCAACAATAGTAAAACTAATCAAAATCTCACCTTGTATACACCAACCAATCTACGCAGTCAATCAGCCTTTGTATGACGAAACAACTGCACCCACAACGAAAACAGAGAAGCTGAATTGTGAATGAACACACAAGGAAAGTAAGCATTTAAGATACCAACTAATGATATAAACACAGCAACGGTGCCATGAATTCACCGTTGATAATGAATAATAGAATGGCAGGTTAGAGGAACAAGTTAAAAGCTAAAAACCCAGTAATTAAAAACTAGTTTTTTATACAAAAGAGAGAAGGATGATGAACTGGGATTATAGAAACCAACAAAAAACAAGTCAAGGACACTAAAGAAAAGCCTAGATTTCTGAAAATAAGTTAAAAAAAGGTTAAACCCTGAAATTGAAGAAACAAACTAAAGAAGGGGTATCCCATGGAATGATCAATTCGATACTAACAAGAGAGAAAAGAAGCCATTATTGTTCGACAATGAAAACGATCAAAAGAGAGGATGATAGGAAGAACATTCAAAGGGATCATGGGGAAATGTTTCGACTTTTCTTTATCAAGTGTTGGGTCCGAACCTGGACAGAGTTCCATGCTTTCCCGTGTTGATGATTGATTACAGTTCTCAACTGTGAAGTTGCGCGTTGAAGTTTGGTGGGGGGTATCACTTTTTCCGATTTAAAGACGGTACGGGCAAAATACGTTGGAGCCTTCCATCCGTTGTTCATCAGATTGACATGGACTCTGTCACAAATTACAAATCTGCCATTCTCTTAGGCTAGATTACAAATGTCATCGTTCAACAATCTTTACACTCCTATTTTGATCACTCAAGTTTTAAATTTTTTAATTATTAATTAAACTTTCTAATTACTCTTGTTTTGTCTCCTCTATATTATTTTATTATTATTTTAATTTGATATAGCATTTATTATCATTATTTTAATATAAAAATAATTGAAAATAAAAATTTAAATCTTACAATTCGAAAACTACCGATACCACCATTGATAGAAGTAGATTAAAAATAATTTAATATCAGTCTCTTTCTCTTGACTTGCTAAGTTTGAATCTAACCTTCATTTGTCGGAAAGTATTTCAAAATTCATAGAAAAACGATTGAAAGTGAGAAATTAAAATACTTTAATTTAGATTGATAGATTTTAAAATATTTTATGGTAAAATAATTATCAAATTTAGATTTAAAGTGTCAAAACGAATATCCCGATATAATTTGATATCAATTAATCGTTGATTTCAAAGGCCAACAATGATGACTAACAACTATAATTAAATAAATATTTTTAAAATTTAATAATGATAAATATTATTTTATTATTGATTTTAATTTTTCATATTAAAAAAAATATCGTGTCATAAGAAGAAATAATAAAGAATCATCAAAACAAGAGCAATCTCTTTGTAATTAAATCAAAAAGTTAAATGACTAAAATAAAAATAAAAAATTTATTGAATGATAAAATTCGTAATTCATTTTTTTATTAGTATATTAAGATAAACTAAAAATAATCACCGAACTTTTGAAGATTTTTATTTTGATCACAATCTTCTAAAACTTACAATATACTCATTGAACTTTTAAAATGTTCTTTTACTATCACTATTCCAATTAAGATAAATACGCTAACATTGCACACATTAAAATCATCTTCTTCCTCAGAAAAACCTAAATATCTTATCTTAGATTAATTGACAATTGATGACCTCTTTTCACAGGTCTTGCAAGAAAGATGATTGTTAGTAAATATGATATACTTGGATACTTCGGGCACGGGGGAATAGATGATGGGCATCCGGGTCTTACCCATCAACCTCAATTTTTTTGTATCGTGTTCGAAGTTACTATATGAAATAGAGTGAAACTGATTGAGTTTTCCAGACAGTACAGTATTCCAAAACTCTTGATAATATACAGGGCAAGACAAATTAGATCCGACGAAATCCGAAGACATGCAGATAAACTAAACAAAAGATGAAAGCTCAATACATAAAACAATAATTAGCCTGTAATGATACCTGCCAGAATATCAGTCTTACCCCGGGCATATATTGTGTAAACTAAGCGGATGGCGTCGAGCCATCCATCTAGTGATTCCCACGAGTCAGCTACCTGAAAGAGGGAAGAAAATACTCGATAAAGATGGACTGCCATGCACAATATGCAGTTGCTAGGATTGCACCCAAGTGATAAACATGGGGCGGATCTACCTAATAATTATAAGGTTTTCCATCGGTATGAAAGAAATCACTCATTCAAACTATTACTATTAGAACGAAAATCAAGAACATGATACTTACCAAGTAAACCGGACCAGAGATGGTGTCGATGCACAGGCCTGCACCTGGTGGTAAAGTCAGATCAGCGCATGCTGACACAGAAACGATATCTGGAATTTCCACCCTTATAGCCTTTTTGTCGACATTTGTTACATATATGGTTCTGCCAGAGAGGCTTCGGGAAACTTGTTTGTGATCCACTCTGATGACCTGCTCAATTCGAAAAGAGAAGAGAACATGGAGAAATAGATCTGATTTTGAAAATCTTCATCTTTGTACAGCGTGGGACATTCCTGTTTAGAATATCTGTTTTTTTAAGGATACTCTTGTATTTCTGTAGCAGTTTTCTGCTTCCATGGGTAACAACACATACAAATTATCCAAAATAAAAATAAAATGTAAATCCGAACAGATGTGGCCTTTAACTAGTCTAAAGTTAGGTTGACTACCAAAGCAATTAAATAGAAAAAAATAAACTAGAAGCACAAACCAGAGATGAACACTATAATTCATGCCAAATTCGAAACTTACAGAAACATAATTGCATATATTAATTACCAACATTCATTTGCTGAAATTAATTTCTCTTCCCAGGAAAAAAATATAAATGCAAGTTGATATCAATTAACCATGGACAACAGAAAAACCGAACAGCTTTTTTACCTGTTGAAGAGCTTCATGATTCAGAAAAAACTCTGTTCTCTTCCAATCACTATGAGGAGCAATTGAATTTCCTACTGGTGGTGCAGTAAGATACCCATCTTTAAGATGAGGTAAAGGCAACTGTCAAAAATTGATTTTAGTTAAACATAATATAAAATGTATTGAGTATCTAATTCAATTAAGAATACACAGAGTGATGACACCACAATCATTTGCTCTGTAACCACTCAATAGTTCTCTTAACCGGGTGAGCCATCTGGTTTAAACATGAAATGAGCAAATGAGAAAAATAGTTTTCTTTATTACACTTTACTGTGAAATGTTTTTACAAATATGTTCCTAACCTTCCGGGTTTAAACATGAAATGAGCTCATTCAGTTAAGTGTTCTTGCTAAAGTTTCAGGGTTCTGTAACCACATCCATGCCAAAGGAATATTATTTGAAATGGTATTGGATCAGGCATGTGGCTCTTTATACTGAAAGGATATTTTGTTATAAAAAAATCACAGTTTCTGACGCAGCTCAAAGAATCAGTTGTGGTGCCTTCATAATGGCAGGTAAAAACAGCACTGGAAACTGACAAGAAAGAACTTCAGAACTTCATGTATTACACCAAAAATACTCCTATAATATTAAAATAATCCAGGAAAGGAGCAAGAGATTGTTCTCATTGTTAATAGACCCAACATTGCTCATGGAAGACTCGATTAATTTAGACAAAAATAAACCGGAAAAAATGTCAGAAAGATTAAATACTGACCATCGAACGGACAAGCCTCAAGGCACTGCTGTAAACCTGTACGTTTTTAAAACACCAAATAAGAACATATTCACAAAACTAAGATGGGAAATCAAATTACACAACTCTGAAACTTTGAATTAAATAGAAAATTAAGAAGGTAACATTAACTTTCTTTATTACACTTTATGTTTACAAAAAGCCAAATTCATGTGATATTTCATTAGCCAATAACTGTGACACACATATATAGCCTGTCGTCCAGTAAACCTCCGTAGTCCAGAGCAACACCTATCTCTTACCGAGTAATTTGGTTTCAGAGCATGAGCAGCAGCAATATATATAGCAGACTGACTATACAGCTCATTTGGGGAAACTTCTTTCAGATTTGGGGAGCCTGTTCTTAAGGTATCCTCAGCTAGTCCATACTGCATTTAAAAATAAGATATTTCAAGTTACAAAGCTAGGCTTCACTTGTATGAAATGTTCATGTAATGAGGTCATTATCTAATCTCATTAATATGACAAAGATATGTATCACATTCACAGGTGAGACCAGGATTATGCCATCCAGTTTAAGAACTAGTAATAACCAACAAACTCACCAAAACAGTTCCAAGGTTGTATATTGCTCGATGGAAATCAAATTGCAACTGTATTGCTGCACGGAACTGCATTAGAAATAAAGGGTATTGTAAGAATATAAATGCAATGAGAGCTTATTCTTTTAGGACTCCTCAGATTTGTTGCTAGTTACTATAGTCATCTGAGCACCCTGATAATTCCAAATGACTTCCGTACCTTACTAATTGCAGTCCTCACAATTTTTTGCTTCTCTCGAGCTGGAACAATAGCACTGAGTTCCTAAAATGTACATGTGAAGGCATGAAAGTAAGAATAGTATTCTAGGACACCTTAGAAGTACACTCAGAAATCTGAAAGATATGGAGATAAATGAAGTTGATTATAATATTAACATCACTAAAACATTGTTTACCTGAAGAGCAAGTCCCCAATTGTTTAGTGCCTGAAAGGGATATAAGAATCCTCAAAATCACTAAGAGGTAGAATAAAATGAAAGGTAGAGTCATTCTAGATTTCTAGTTAGCAAAATTACAAGACTAAAAGAAACAGTTAATTCAAATATACCTGGGGGCTATTCCAGTTGAGTTGGACAGCTTTTTCATAATTTTTTGTTGCCTGAAATACCATAACAATAAGATTATAATATATCAAACCAAAAGACGTGGTTTTTATTATTACAAGGAATTTCTTAGAGAATTCCAAGGATTTCCGTGCAGAAGATCTTATCAGAAAAGGTTTTCCATGACAAGGTTCTAAGATTTGCCTTCAAAGGGATACTATTACTCATACAAAATCTATCATGACTAAAATACCAAAATTATATAGTAAGAACCTGCTCCCAGAGCTCTTCAGCCTCTTTGGTCCGACCACGCATTTTTGCTCGATCAGATATTGCTATTGCCCAGTTGTAGAAAGCCTGCCAAGGAACGACATTTTATCTAAGTCATGGCAATGAATATCAGTAAAAAGTACATACTATACTTAATTCTATTGTCTTGCCAGTTTCTTATCTGGTTTATGCATTCTGAACGGTCATTTATGTCGACTGTAATTGAAACTGAACTTTAAAATTCACAAATTCTCAGTGAGTTGAACAAGAACACATACATCATGAAGTGCTGGGCAGAGACGAGTAGCCTCATCATACTTTTTACAAGCCTCCTCTAGCAAGGCATCTTTAGAAGGCGAAGTAGAATCTGGACTAACATTATCTGCACTTTCCTGCAAGCCAAATAAGAATCGCGTGGACTTCATGAGAAATCTGTAACATTTTGCAACGATTATAACGTTTAAATTCCCAAAGTTAAGCAGGCAGTTCTAGCAGCATAAGAATAGGACAGGATATATCATTTAGGAATTAGGATGATGTTAAGATAACAATATCAAAATGAAGCATTATCTCAAACCTGAAGAACCAATGCCCAATTGTAAAGAGCATCATAATCTTCTGGATTTCTCTCTAGTGCAGTAGCATACCTACAAAATTTGACTTAAAATTAGTACTATGGAATAGCTGACTCTAGAGCAGCAACATATCAACTTCAATATGAGTAATAAGTATGAAATGTGTACAAAACAAGATGATAGTACCTCCTAGCAGCATATATAAGAATATGCTGGCGAGACCTGCCTTCTTCATCAGTACCAGTGACACTATTGATCAACTCCATTGCAGCATTGTTTTGGTAGGATTGTCGTTGCATGCTTTCTTGACTGAAGCATAGATACATCATGGAGTTGAAAACGATATCATTGACAAGCAGAAGAAACATTATAAATACAAGAAGAAGCAAGGTGATCATATTTACTCCAACAAGACCAAGAAACCTTTACTGCATGAATTGCGGCCCATGAAAAAGAATATAAAGTGAATTATATAGAGTGCAAGATTCCAATTCAAGGATTCCTTCATCAAAGTTAGACAAAGTGTAAGACACAGTTACTGCCAAACTTGAAATTCAGAACAAACTGAAAGGCTCAAATTCAGCAAAACCTGTATGATTAGTTTCTAACAATTAGGTTCAAGAGTAATGAAAACCGTGATAAGAGAACAGTTGCTCAGCCATGAAATAAATGAAAATGAACTCTAGTCTAACAGGAAGAGTACGCCTTAATGCATCTAGTAGTTCGTGTGAAAAGGCCTAAATTTAGGCTCAATTGAAACTTTAACAATTCTCCAATTTTAATTAAGGAGACGAATCAACAGAGAACGCTAAAGATCCAGAGGTTTCTACATAGAAATCTCGTTAAATCCAATAACAAATTAAAGAGAGTAATTTTTTATCAACTGAAACTCGAAATGGATGAGGAAAAAAGAGTACCTGTAAGGAGAACCTGCATCATCTTCGTCGCTTTTCAATTCACTTAGCAATTCTCTCATCGTGAATGGCCGGTTCTCTTCATCTTTACGCAGCTCCGGACGAGTAACTTGGTCGGTGGATGCTTGTTTGGCCATCTCATTTGATTGGATCGAGCTTACTGTGTCGGGCTCCGGATCCGGCTCGGCATCAGTTACAACCGGTTCTGGTTTTAATTCCTCATCCGGTTTCGTTTCCGATTGTAGTTCAGGCAGAGATTCCACTTTCAATTCCGATTCGGGTTCGGGTTGTGGTTGGAAACCATTCTGAAGTTCGGATCCCTGCGTCGTTTCGGACATAGCGTTGAACGAGAGATTTCCGTGCTACGCCAAAACGGAATCGAAGAAGATCTGAAAGATTTACGAACAAAGAAAGAGAGAGAAAATACAATAAAAAAAATATAGTCTGCCGAAGCTAAGGTCAAAAGTTTGAACGAAGTTACTTCGGTCAAGCAGTAACAGTAACAGTAAAACATGGTAAACTGAAAATGAAGGGTAAGATTTCTGGTTAAATTACACCTATTGGTCATCAAACTATTAAAACTTTCTTAGTTTGGTAATCAAATTATTTTTTCTACAATTCAATCACTAATTTTATTTTTTTTTTGTCATTGACCATTAAAAATTTAATTGAGATCAATATGATTAAATTCAATTTAACGGTAAAATTTAATTTTTTTCCAAATCTTAAAATTGAATTCTCTTCCCCAAGTCTCAAGTTATTTTTCATATTTTGTATTTTTTTCAAAATCAATCTTTATATCGTATCCGCAATTCAATTTCTTCTGTTCGGACATTTTATTTTCCTGCGAATCTTCATATCTTACACTCGTACCCGATGCACATTTGAACATCAGTTGAACACTTCGTTTTTCTAGGGAACCTCTATAAATACATTCATCTCAAGGGAAAAATGTATGCTTCCATCCCCGGTGTAGCTGCTACAAACACCTCACAAGGTTATACATCCGAGGATTCCAGGTATTGCGATACAGACACATTGAACAGAACCTTAGGGGAAGGCAAAATTGTTTTCTGATATTATTACGGCGAGGGCGAGGGCCTGATCGAAGCCGGCCGTTGGTGGTGTGTTTGTTTCCCCCTTCCGATTTCCGATTTACCTCTTTCGAACTTGAACTTGGATGATGGAAGGAATGTTTTCAACTACGTGAACACAACAGAGTATTTATACCAACTTCATTACCAGACATAACATGTTCCATGAAACATGATATTAGTATGGTTAAACAGTATCATTAATTTCTGTTTTGTAATTGTCATGTTTGGAAATAAATCCGATTGCAGCGATATTCACGACTCAGGTTGAAGATAATCAGTTCGCCCCGTTTGTTGTTTCGTTTTCATCAAGAGGGACTAATCCTATTACAGCAGACATCCTCAAGGTTAGGTGCAGAGTTTCCACAAATAGCACAAAGTATGAACCTCAACAATAATAATCACCCTCTCAACTTAGTAATTAATAACCTTGTTTCTTCAATGCAGCCGGATCTTACAGCACCGGGAGTAGATATTTTAGCCGCATCCGAAGCCGCCCCTTTGACGAATGTCGAAGATGATACAAGACTTGTCCCATGCAACATTATTTCAGGCACATCAATGTCTTGCCCACATGCAATTGGTGCTGCGGCTTATGTTAAGTCATTTCATCCAACATGGTCCGCTGATTCCATTAAAATGACAACAGGTAATCTAGTAGCATCAAGAGTTGCATTATCTGAATCCATCTAAATTACCACATTTTTTTGTAGCCTTCCCGATGAGTTCCGAGAACAACTCGAAGACGAGTTCACATACGGTGCGAGCCATAATCTACAACTCCGGACAAACTGTTCCGAAGAAACGAACGGAATGGTGTGGGATCTAAACTACCCTTCGTTCGCATTATCTACAAGTCCAGGAAATTCAGTCACTCGAGTCTTCCATCGGACCATGACAAACGTTGGGGAGGCAGTTTTGACCTACAAGGCAGTCGTTAAGGCTCCGTCGGGGATCATAATCCAGGTTCAACCAAGTGTACTTTCTTTCAAATCTCTTGGCCAAAAGCAATCCTTCACGTTGACCGTGGGAACTGAACTCGGTAACTCTATGATCTCTGGTGCTTTGATTTGGGATGATGGAGTTCATCAAGTCAGGAGCCCCATCGTGCTTATGCTTCCTTACTCGAATGAACCAAGGACATGGGAAACAAAGAATAATTTTTAATTACCTTTGGTTGAATAAACTAAACAAATTTTTAATTACAAAATGAGTCTCCCATTTAGTTTTATTTATTTGTTTATTCATTTTATTAATTACAAAAAATATGTGTACGACAGTGGTCCCGTCCCCCAAACCATGTTTTGATACATGTGTACTAGGACTCATTTGTTAACCACACCTAGCTCTGTCCGGGGGATAACAACGAATCAATCAAAGATTTTCATGCGTCTGTATATATGGTCCACGTAGAGACACCAGCATGTGTCACTACGAACATAACGGTTCACTTTCAATTCATACGATCTGACATTTACATTTGATTGAATTTGGTTCTAGTCTATTAGTTAGTGTTACTATATATTTATAGATAAGAATCTAGGGTTGGGTGGTGCAAGTAATTATGATGCGATAGAAAGACGGATATATATCGTTTGTTATTTTTTTTTTTTATTGATGTTTTTACTTTAAAATAGTGAGTTTAAGGTTTAGGGTTCAAAATCAAAAATTATGGTTAAAGTTTAAGAAATTAAGTGTATAATGTATTTTTAGAACGTAAGATTTAAAAGTTAAAATTTAAGACATTAAGATATCCAGTTTAAAACTGATATATTTAAAATTACACAAAATTATCCGTATAATATAATAATAGCTATGCAGTTCAGGATTAAGACACAGATATCTAGTCTACAGAAAACATTTCATATTTACATTTGAAGTCTTACCGTATATCTATCTAACAGCTGTTGTGATTGAACATGTTTTATGATGTGCGCCTAGGCTGCACTTTGACCTTAAGAGGGTTAGCCATTTCACAGGAGAGCCTCAGCCTTTCAGTGAGATCAACAGGTGTAGCATCCGATTGCATCCACTTGTATTCGTGCAACAAGGTTCCCACCCAAAAGTTAACAGCGGCCAAACTCAAAGACTTTCCTGGACAACTCCTACGCCCCGACCCAAATGGAGCCAGCCTGAGGTCAGACCCCAACACAGACAACTCCACGTCAGGACCACTGAATCTCTCGGGAATGAACTCCAGGGGGTCCACCCAGATTTCTGGGTCCCGGGTGATGGCCCACATATTAACCATGGCTGTGGTTCCAACAGGCACCTCGTATCCATCAATAGTAGTGTCTGTAATTGCCAACCGGGACCATGATAGAAGTGGACCAGGTGGGTGCAGCCGGAGAACCTCCTTCACTACTGCCTGCAGGTAAACCAAGGATGGAATATCCGATTCAGTCAACGGTCTTGATTTTCCGACGACTTCATCGAGCTCGGCCTGCATTTTTGTTTGGATTTCAGGGTGAAGCACCATTCTCGCTAGTATCCACTCTATTAAAACAGCCACCGTATCTGTTCCTCTAAATATCATCTCCTGTGTAATGAGTAGAACATAATTAGGAAGAAGCATTTAAATTAACCTAAGTACCATTGCTTTCCTTTTAACTTACCCATAGTACAGCAACCATGTCGTTGTCCGAGAGTCGATCAGGTCCACCTAGAGAAAGTAAAACGTCCACAAAATCATGGCTTATTCTCTCAGTTTGGAGTTTATGTTGCTGAATGATTCTATTCACAAATTTGTTCACTTTGGGAACAAGTCGGGTGCATCGGAGCCGGATTTTTTGAAGGTCTAGACCTGCAAGCCATGGGAGATGATCAGACCAGTTTAGCTTCCCTAACAGATCGTAACCTTCATCAATTAGTTGGCTGAGTTCTTCGGTTTCACTATTTGACGAACCCAGTTGATAGTTTCTGCCAAAAACTGAGCACATCATGTTGTTGAGGGAGGCTTTCTTGAGTATATCCCGTACAGACAACTCTCCTGTTCCACCACGACATGCTATTATAGAAACCATTTGTGAGGCTATTTCGGACCTCTGTGACTCGGTTAAGCCGATTTGTTTCGGACAAAACAAGTGTGTCGCAGCGATTCTTCTTAGGGTTCGCCAGTAAACCCCATAAGGAGCGAAACCAATGGCTCTGGAGAACATTAAGCTATATGCAGACTCTTTTACAGGACGATCGGAAAAAACTGAACTGTTGAGAATCTCTTTGGCTACATCAGGGTTGCATGTAACGATGACTCGTGTATCACCCAAGCTAAATGCCATGAGTCGTTTAGCACCAAAAGACTTGGCTGCTGCAACAATTTTATGGTGAGCTAGGTTATGCATGATGTTCATGCTTCCAATCACCGGGAAACCTCGTGGTCCTGGAATCATGTTCTTGTGTTTTGTACGCAACCACAGGTACTTACCCCACGCAGGACCTCCGGGGTAGAACCAGAAACACAGAGCCAAGGCCAGCCAACCCATGCAAAGAAAAAGAAGCAGCAAAATGGAGGTTTGGGAGGAGAAAGCTTTGCATTTGGAGGCAATAAACAAAAGCCAAAACCAATCAGAGTTTGATTCCATGGAGATTGGGGAAATAAGTAGTGGTTTCCTTTTTTGGTTGAAACTATGAGACGAAGGCTTTGCTTATATAGAGATCTTTTTTAGTTAAAGAATTCGAAATATCTGTGTGCGCCGCCACTAGTATAATTGAAAATGAGGTTTCATTAACTCGGGACCCCATTCATGGTCCCCCTCGTCTCGGCTCGCGTGGTTCGCTGCGTGGGAACAGCATAAACCATAGCCATGGCATCTCTGGTGTAGTGGTCCTGACAGAGCCCTCCACTTCCAGGCCACCTTAATCGAATATCATTCTTATACCCAATGATGTCGGTGTTAAATTATATTATGGGTCTGACTTATTATATCGGTTATAGTCTCATCTAGTTATAATCACCTAATTCATTATCTTTTAAGTCATTTTTTCTTACAATGAATCTTTACTCATTTTTTATGTCATTTAAAAATATAACTTTTGAAAATTATATTAAATTAATGGTGAAATGGGTGATTTTTATTGGTTAGGAACTACGCCTGATGTGACGAGCCGAGCCTATGATATAATCTCTCCAGTGTTACAGTGTAGTATAAGTCTATTCTCCCGGTCAAAAAATGTCTATTCTTATTTAATATTTATTTATTGATCGATAAATTCTAATTTTAATTTTATTATAAAAATTTTAAAAAATATTTTTAACAAATCTAAAACTCATAAAAATTATTATGAATTATACTAAAGTTATTTTTTATATTCATCTTAAAAATATTTATGAAAAAAAATATTAGTAGTAGCTGCTAGCTAGTAATAATCAATATCAAAAAAAATTCAATATCAAAATTTATCATTCGAAATTTATTTATTGATGTCAAGTGTATAATTTATTTTTTAATAAATCATATTTAATGATTAAAAAAATACTAATTAAATTAAGATTAAGTGCTTCATTCGAAAGAATCATCAACAGCAGATTCCAGCTTAACCAAATATAACCCTAATTCTTAATCTGTTGGCCATTATTGAATACTGCAGGTGCAATAATTATTAATTGCCACAAACTCTATTTTAGCATTTTATAAGTAAATTAGTCAAAAACATCACTCAATTTTAATTTTAAGAAAATTTTGAAATGTTTAACTTATTTATTGAGATACAGGCATTTAATATTTTGTCAATAGATGATAATTGTTTAGTATTAAATTTTACCAATCACTTCTTATCGTCTTTTGAGCACGAATACAACTTTTATTTTATCGGAAATTGCCCCAAAATTTTTGAATCAAGCAAAAGTCTTTTTGATTTCTTTCTTACTGATCTCCCTCTACTATTATAAGATAAAATTCATTTCTTATTGTATTTCTTACTCATGTCGATAAAGCTTTTTATTGTTCAAATGTTGAAGAAATTTTTCTATTCGTCGATAAATGAACACCAACAAAAAAGTTAATGTAAGAGTGACAAAATTATTCAATATCTAAACTTCAGTGAGTAAATTAAACATTTTAAAACTTTAATGATCAAAATAGGTTTGTGAGTAAAGTTCAGTGATGATTAAGGCATTGATTAATATGCTCGAATTGTGTCCCGGTTGAAAAAAATTATTATACAGGTCTTACTCGATTTTAAATCTCGACACTAACTTTAAGAATATTATTATGACACTATTTAATAGATATTTGCTTCATTCTTTTCCTAAAAGAAGATTAGATGCCAAATAGAGATTTGGTAATTTGCTTAATGCTTTAATCATGCTCAACTTGATGTCTAATTGCATGTGAGGTTTTGTTTTGTTTTTATTATCCCAACAAATAGGCAACAAACCACTAATTTGAAGGACCACTCAAGTTGCCACAATGTAAAATCCAGGAAACGAATAGTTGATTTAGGCGTGACCTTATCAGATTCGGTTCTCTTTTCTTGATCAAGACCCTTTCTCATATATCTGATTTTGGTGAGCGAGTCTTTCAGTGATCGGTACCAGTCTCCATTGGTTCGATGAACTTGACCATGCATGGTAAATAGCTTTAACATAAACGTTGATCAATATTTGAGGATCCAACTCGTTTCAGTTCTGCAATCTGAATTCATGCCAAATCTGAGGCCGTAGGCAACTTGAGTCGCACTGCTTCAGCCACAAGTAGTACCCAAACCCAATACTTGACCAACAGTGTGGAATCGATTCATCCACCACTAAGTAGCCCGGGCGTGTCCCAACTAAAATTAGACACCTTTGTTCTGAATTGATAGATGATCTTCATGCTTGCAGAAATGGTCCATCTGCCTGTCCAGTGGAACCAGCTATGTTTATCAATTTGTTTTCCTTTGTTCATATATAGATTTCTACATTAAATTATAGGAATATATGTAGATTAAACATGGTGTTTTGTATGGTTAGCAGAATTGGCAGTAGGTAATGATATTGACATCCTCCCTGCTTCATAAATAAAAAAGAAAAACAGGACCCCCACAGCATAATCCTAGTTGCAGCATGCCTGCATCTGTACATCTCTGCTTTGCATATAACAATTTGCACCCATTTCCTGCCAAATCTCACATCTTGTAAAGAAAAACAGCTGGTCCTATATATACATATGTATATATGTGTATATATTCAAAGTTGGATAAAGTCATGACAGAGATGTCAGCTAATGAAACTGTAGTGCATATATGAATCTGATAAAAGTGCAGCTGATGAATGTAGCACATGTTCTTAGAATCCATAAAATATATACTTTTAATCTCTAGTTTTCTGTCCATATGAGATTACAATCCAGCTTTTTCTAGCTTCTAAATAACAAAATGCTCCCAGACCACAACAGTGTCAGAGGGCAGCAATTCCATCAACACGCAGCACAAGCATCACTTAACCGAACAATCCTGCTGTAACTGAGCTTGAATCCTTTCTGGAGGGGACAAAAATGGTGGCATAACGAGTCATCAACGGACTCCTGACACCCTATGCACCGCACCATCCGTGTTCAATTTACACCATCCACCTAGGGGATTTTTCCAGCAAGCCATTACTCGACCAGTCGAGGGCATAGCAAGCCTGCTCCTTGCATGAATCAATAACACATTTCTACATTCCTGCTGCAAAACTGATTCCCTCCATGGGCTCGGCGAACCAAAGAAAGACTCGTTAGGCCTGCACCAGATACTCCAAAACAAGGACCCAAAGAGTATCGCCCAATCAGTTCAAGAATTCTTCCATCTTATCAGGCCGGATCAACGGAACCCAAACCGTGTAGGCAACCGGGCAAAGTCCAACAGCATGATCTACACGTTCCACAGCAGCATCGCACACTCCACAATCCAAAGTTAAGTGGCGTCGAAATTAAAGCTAGCTATCGCACTCCAAATACGTTCATCCGGACCACAATAAACACCCCAACCCCATCGAATATCATAAGCCGAACTCACCGTAAAATTCCTATTGATCGTAGGACACCGGCTCGTCACATTTCACAGCTGCTATCCATAGTAAAATCGAATAGGGGAACAAATCTTCAAACTCATGCCAGCGCCATCGTCCTAGTCCATCCACCATCACTGCTACCTTCACATGCTCATTCAATAAAACCCTTCCGACAGGCAAATGTGCTACAATCGGACCAACATCGTTAAGGCAGGGGTTTGTCCAAAAGTTAACGCTAATCCCGTTTTCAATTTGCCATACGATATATTTCTTTTTAAAAAGTAGACTATTTATCAATTTACCTCACTTACAAACCTTTATAATTTTCTAAACTATAAATCTTAGTTCTGTCCCCCTATAAAATATTAACATAATTGTTTTATCGTTTATATTTATGGACCTAGGGTTGTTAGGACAGTCGTATCCCATAAAATTTTTAAATTTCTTTATATTATATATCGTATTTTTTATTAATAATTTAATTTTACGACCTTTAAATTTTGGTGCTTTTGTATCTTCTACTATTTCTAATATGACTTATTGATAGTATATATCCCTTACATAAAATTCTAGGTCCGTCCATACTTCACTCTCGATAACTGCGTTCACAGCTGATTTCATAATCTGAAAAGTAACTTCCATAAGAAAATTTCATTTTGGATATAGAGTAGATAAGCATAGTTTATCACGTTATTTATAATCTTATTTTATTTTTCAAAATGAATCTTTTATCTTTTTTATTTTTTAAGATAAATCTTTATCTTATTCATATATATCATTAAATGAATGAATCTTATTAAATTGATCATAAATATTACGACAAATCAGTATCATATAATAATTTCTCATGGACATCTTCATGCATGTGTTTACTTTCTTTCTTTGTCATATAATCATTCTCTGCTGATTTACGCAACACGATAACTGCGCGCCTACCTTCCTTGATTCTTACTTTCTTTTGTCATTTTTAAATTAAAAAGAAAATAATTTGTTAATAAAATATTAAATTAATTATTTAAAATAATAAAATACGTTTTTTGTTCTATAGGATTCGTATTTTTTTTTTCAAATTCCAAATATATTTTTGAGACTATTCTCAAATAATTGTATACGGACTAAAGGATCTCCTTGTCAATAGGAATTTCATGATTTGGAAGAAACTAACAGGATCCGAGTCAAAATTTGTAATAGTTCTGATGGAGAAAATGATCTTTTGGACCCTCCACCAAGATCCTTTTCCTACATAGTAAATATACATCCATAAGCATTCATGATGCATGCATGTCCCCCAATGTATTTACATGAACATCGAAAGGGACATGATTCTTTTCGATCCACTAAAAATATATTAATGTGTACAGTCTAATATTTGTTTATATATATTTTTTATTTTTTAATCAGTTACGTGATTACATTAGTATCTGTTTTAGATTATATTTTCAACTATTAGATATTGATCGCTCAATCACTATGCTCAATACTAGTGTCCAAAACCGTGACCTCTGAAAACAATAAATGTTCTTTAACTACCGAGACAAGATGATTCATGCTCATATGTATCTTTTAATTTTTCAACAATACAGTTTTTCTCGGACAATGTGATTTACAAATTCATCTACTGATGCTTAAGGACAAAATTTCCATATTCTTTTTCGGTGTCCCTTTCTATACCTAATAACAAATACTAAATTCTAAATCCTAACCCTACATTATAAATCCTCCTTAACTTTAAACTTTGAATTCTAAAAAGTATACTATAATAGTTTTTGAATTTTACTTTCTTTTTGAAAATTATATAGTTTTGTAATTTTTTTAAATATATATGGACTAAATTGGTATAATTCTATAAATGTTGAGTTACATTAAAATTAGGATAAAATTGATAAATTTTTTAATATTGAGGCTTAAATTAATTGAACTACTTCGAATTAAGACCGACAATTGATTGAATATGTAAATAATAAAGATTATTTTAACAGAATACTTACGTAATAAAGACAAAATATATAATTATACAAATAATAATAACTTATAATAGTGCGTGATATTAATAGTGTATAACAATGTACGACTTTTATCGTAAACTCATTGTACAACAATACATAAATGCCGTGATTGTGTGAAATTATGGATAATTATTTAATACACTACTAGTAAAAAAAAATTCTTAACAAACTTCTAAAGCTACGACGTATTTCTTTCGAAGGACTTAAATCATAATATTTAAATTTTAATCTTTAATTTTTTAAATTATAAACCATAAATATATTTTCAAATCTTAAAAATTAATCACAAACAATAGAACCTTAAACACAAACCTTTCAATCCTAAAACTAAATATCTATATATATAAAAAAAAAAAAAAACAAGTTTTCCACCTTCTTGCATAAAGTATTTTTCTTAAAATTATTTATCAACGATAAATTTTATTTTTCCAAAATAAATAAATAAATAAACCAGGACGAAATAATTGGCTATAAAGATGTCTGTATACGAGAATTAACACGTAAGTCAATGATTGAAACTTGCCAACGATATTGATTGAATTGAAATTACTGCTGGAAACACCCTTCGCTTCTTCCTTTATAAATTAATATTTAAAATTTTTAATCGTATTTAAGAGACTTAACGTCTTATCTTTTCGACCGACTTATTGTCTAGATTTTCAACATCTACTGTAGATGTTTCGTACCTGTGATGTCACTTTTACGACAGATGTTTGAAAAATGTCTGATCGGAAACAACCTCAAAAACATGGAA
The DNA here is from genome assembly GCA_035048815.1 of Abelmoschus esculentus. Taxonomy (NCBI): domain Eukaryota; kingdom Viridiplantae; phylum Streptophyta; class Magnoliopsida; order Malvales; family Malvaceae; genus Abelmoschus; species Abelmoschus esculentus. The sequence goes on along the minus strand of JAUCBN010000027.1, from coordinate 1,189,334 downwards.
ACACGATGCCAATCAAACTAGTACGAGAATTGTAACATACGGCGAAAGATTATGAAGCTCATTGGATTGGTAAAGATTCCTTAGGAGTGGAACCAAGCTCACAAGTGTGCGTTAAATCAAGATAAAACTGCTTTTAAAATAGTTAAAAGGGTTAAAAACAGGTTTTAAATGTTCATACAGTTTTTTTTAATGATATTTAATATTAATTCATATGTATTAATATATCTAAAATAGATGTAGAGTTGGCTAAAAAGTCAAATTATTATAAATTATTGTATATTTTTTAAAAATTTTATTGTTTTCGTCGATTCTATTACATATTTAATTCATTTTCTTTTGACGATTTAATTGATCGTATTTAAATCTGATATTTTTATTTATATTTAAATATACTTAATTTTATGATCTCACATCGATCATAATATTAATCCAACTATATTCCATTGATATATAGCATCATTTTGTCCGTCATGGAGTAAAAAAGATTCTGATACATGAACACCACACTGGCAAGTCATCATGTACACCTTGAAACTGTTAATGAACTTTGACGAATTGACAGATCCTTAATTCAATGTCTCCAGAGAGATGTTTTGCAAAATGACAGGAAGGACAGGTTGTTGTTTAATGGTGAAGATTCAAGTCCAGAGAAAAACCCTAGCCATTCTTTCTTTCTTTAAAATAAGTTTATCTTTAATCCGCTTTTATTTTGATCGATCCTTTTAATCGATGATCGATAATTAATAATTAATTTTAATATTAATTATCGATTATCTAATTTATTAATTTTTTATTTTTATTTTAATAAATTTTTTTGTTTTTATAGTACGTTTCTTTTTTTTTAATATACCCTAGCGATCGATTATTGTTCATACAAAGATTCAATCAATGTTAGTTTTTGATTTATGTTTTTGTTGGTAGTCTCTTGGAAAGTTATATTCTCACTCGGTTGATGGTTGTTTGCCGATAAAATCAGTCATGGGTAACAATACTTTTTACATGACAGTTTGGATCGCGTACAACTACTTGTCTCATTTAGACAAAAACAAAAACATTCAGGAAGCTTCTGAATTTTGTTGGTATGCTTATCTTCATAGAAATTTTTATTTTCTTTATTTTTGAGTTGTTTAATCTAATTATTTTACTTTTCAAATATGTTTGTAATTATAATTTTATGAATTTAATAAAGATTTAGAAGCATTTATAAAAAAAAAAATAATTGAAGTATAGATAATTACCAGCAAAAGCGTTTATATCTGTTTTGGTATTTTTATATTTTAATATTAAAATTTTAAATTTTAAATTTAAGTTTTAAAACTTAAACCTTAAAATATAGTTTTAAATTTTAAATCTTAAAAGATGTTATCTCTTATAAACATGTTATATATCTAATTTTTTATATTTTAATCTTTAATTTTAATTTTTAAATCCTAAATCAATTTTTTAATATAAAAACATAAATAACGGAACAATAAAAATTAAAAGATTTATATAATTAGTCACGATAAAATATATATTGAATTTCTCTATTTTTTAAAAAATTCATAACGGTTAATTTTATTGAATAAATAAAAAATTAAAACACAATTTTGGAGGAAAACTACAAAACTGATATAGGCTAATCATATTATTCTGCTATTTTCTTTACGTTCATTAAAGAGCACAAACATCATATTTTATTTAATTATTTAAATCAAAAGTAGAGCAGTAATATAATCAAATAAAAATTAAATAAAAAAATCAATATCACATCCCATCATAAAAAATAAAACTATGTTACGAGAGAGCAGATAAAATATGTTATACTAATAGATTAAAAATTATTAATAGTTTTCATTAAAACAAGAAAATATATAATAAAATAATGACAAATCCAAAAATGATGAATAAGGAAAATAAAAGATGAACAGGAAAACGTCCAGAAGTAGTGAATTGAATTTGAAAAGGACGCGTAGATGGTTTAAGCTCAGTGGAACCCTGAACCTGGCAAAGAATTGGGACGATGCACATCAAAATCAATTATTTTTAACTTTGAGGCTGATCAGCTGAACCTATAATAGGATTGTCTCGTGATAAATGTGCCAAGCATGGTCAAGAACAGTGCTACAATGGATTCTCCTTTAATACGCACGGATTTTCTTCTTCTCTACCAACACCTAGCCCCCACTACTACTAAGACCTTTCATTTCATCCCATATTTCTGCTGCCGCCGAATACCTACTCCGGCTGCTTTTATTTGTTTTTAGACAACCTTGGAATTTGTCTTGCATCGGGGAGCAATATTATGTCTTCTTCTTCTCTCGTTACCTTTGGCCTAGACAACTCACCAACGCTGCAACAGCGCCTACAGCTCATGCTCCAAAGCAGGCCGGAATGGTGGGTTTATTCCATTTTCTGGCAAGCTTCCAGGGATGCTCATGATCACCTTGTGTTGTCATGGGGTGATGGATGTTTTCGGGGGACCAGGGGGGGTACAGCAAAATCTGGCGGATTTGTGTTTGATTTTGAGAAGAAAAGGGTGGGAAAGGAGGTGGTGCAGACTCTTTTCAGTGAAGAAATGGACATGGAGAGAATGGTGGGATTGGATGCGGATGTTGCTAATACTGACTACGAGTGGTATTACACCATGTCGGTTACTCAGTCTTTTGCCGTAGGAGATGGCATTGTTGGGAAGGCTTTCAGCTCAGGCTCCTACATTTGGTTGAGTGGAGATCAGGAACTGCAATTGTATGGTTGTGACCGAGTTAGAGATGCTCGAATGCGAGGAATTCGGACCATGGTTTGCCTCTCGACCTCGTTCGGGGTAGTTGAATTAGGATCTTCAGACATGATCAAAGAGAATTGGGGCATGATGCAACTTGTAAAATCGATTTTCTGTTCTGAGATGTCGAAGTTGCCACGCCTTGAAACTCAGGTCCAAATTTCAACACAGATTGTCCCTTATTTTGATCTCGGGAAGGTTTCAACTGATCAAAATGAGGCTAAGAAAGATACTAAGGATTTATTCGGCCGCTCATCATCGGACTCTGGTCCTGATTCCGAAGGTAATTTCAACTTTCAGTTGATGAAGAGAGGCAGAAAGCCGGGAAGTGGAAAAACAACCCCTTCGAACCACATCGAAGCAGAGAGACAGCGTCGCGAGAGGCTGAACCATCGGTTCTACGCACTTCGATCCGTGGTTCCTAACGTGTCCAAGATGGACAAAGCTTCTTTGCTCTCAGATGCAGTAGCCTACATTACGGAGCTTAGATCAAAGATTGAAAAATTGGAGATCAAACTCAAACTTCAATCACAAAAATCCAAGCTGGATCCAATCACAACCACATTGGACATTGACAATACAAAGCAGACCGCTAATTACATTCCGATTCCAATGACAGTTAGCGTGAAGATTTTAGGGTCCGAAGCCATGATTCGAGTTCAATGTCCCAATGTCAATTACCCATCTGCAAGACTGATGAGTGCATTTAGAGCCCTAGAGCTTCAGGTGCACCATGCCAGCATATCAACCGTGAATGAGCTAGTGCTTCAAGATGTTGTTGTCAGGGTTCCTACTGGATTTCTAAACGAGGAGATTTTGAGGACTGCTATCATTCAGAGATGCAGTTGAACTAATTAGCAGCATAAATGTAAGATTACTAGTTATTCTCTGGTCTTTTTCAGTTTTAAGTGAATGCATACTTTTCTTGAGAGTTCCTAGCCTAGTCTACGGGATCAGCTTTATTAGGGGGGTTGTAAATAACAATAAGATTCCCTGCTTTGTAAACTTAATTTTCTGGTCCCTCTACAAATACACAAGGCAGAAACCTATGCAACTGCTAAAAGTATTTCAACATGATCCAAAAAGCATTTCCAACACTTTATATCTGAGTCGATCGTAAGTCAGGTTAGAAATGCTATATTCAGATGTCGGAACTATTGAATAACATAAAATGATCAAAGTTTTATAACTTCGAACTTCACCGGCCGGGTTACTTCATCAGCAAGTTTTACAATCTAAATCACCATAGACCCGAACTAAAATCGAACTAGCTGAACCAACCTGAATCAAACTTAAACCGAATATAATTAGACCCAAAATGATTCAAACCAAACTCAACAGAACAACATGTTTACCACCTCTACCCATAAACACCTATAATTTCAAGATCATCCCCATGTAAAAAATTTAAGCCAACTACCTAGATTTTCTTTACATTTTCTGTAGAGTTTGTCTTTGATGTGTTGTGTGTTTGTGTATAAATTTAAAAGCCAGCACAACTCTTAACCTTTAGGGATCTCTCAAGACTGAAATGTTTTACACTTAATCACCTATTAATTAAAAGCTAGCAATTATAAAAAAGAATCCATGCATGACAGGCATTCCAAAAGGTTGGTGGCCTATAAATTTGTTGTTTGTGTTTAGCTACTCAAAAAGGTTTAGAGACAATGGAAACCATTTCCATGAGGAAGAGATTTGTGATAAGCAAAGCAATCTCCATTTTGTTCATGCTTATTGCAGTCGAATCCGAATCACTCGTCCCTTCTAATGATTCTTCTTCCCAAGAAAATTCTCTTCTTTTACAGACCCAAAAGCTATCATCTGAAGAATTCCCTCAAGACCCCAATGAGCCTTTCGAGATCGAGTTTCCACTAGGAACGGAGTCGAACAACGAAATCCCGACACCGCCTCCTCCATCTCCGACACCACCGTCACCTACGAAACCTGCTCCGTGCCCTCCCAAGCATGCTTGGACTCTAGATGACACATGTAAAACCAGGTGTTCTACAATGTGCATGAGACACAGTTCCCATTCTAAATAACCTCTGCAATGGAATCTGTGGTAGAAGATGCATACTCTATTATGCTCAGCTGATCTACAATTGTACTGTTCATTGTTCATATTCCATGCCAAAACTTGTCAAATGTGGTACAAAAACTATCTAATTTAATCACCCTGTAAAATCTTTTTCTTACAGTTCACACTTCTTATTTTCCTTGTTGTTGCAGATAAGAAGAAAGAAGCAACCTATGTGAGTTACTGCTACCACAAATGCATCAAGAAATTCTAGGGCACAAGTCTCATTTCATGTCGATGGAAGCTAGATTTGGGTGTCTGAAATGGGAGTAAAAAATATAACTGTTATTATGTAGGTGATACTTTCTTTATTGATGCAAGAAAATTAGGGAGGAAATGTCATTTTGTTATTTCACATACTCTTTGCAATATTGATATCTTTCAATGAAAGAATCATGCCAAGAATGAGTTGCAATGTTCATTTCATAATTAAAATATATTAAATAGAATTAAATCATTTTTTAATTCCGTCAATAAAAAAATTAAAATATATATTTTGATCCCTTTATAAAAAAAAATTTAATTCCGCCCCTGATTAACATCTTTAGTAAATTAAATAAATAGTTCATTAATTACAAAATGTTTTTCATTGTGACCCTCAACTAATCATATAGTCGTTTAAGCCCTCCAACGAACCTCCCCAGCCTCCATCATTGCGCACCCACAAACCGAACTAATCTTTTTCAAATTATGACTAAATTAATTAGATATATAAATATAAAAATTAAATATATCATTATATCAATTTTTTTAATCATTACATCACCGTCTATTAAATTTTTAACTAGACTGAATAAATATATTATTTTTTAAATAAAAAATATTTTATAACTTTTATAGTTGAAAAACATAAAAAAATACTTTATGATCAAAAGATTATGTAATTTACTATAATGATTTTCGATGATGGAATCATGCAAAGAATGAGTAATTGTTGTACTTTGAGGGTTTCACCTACCCGCTGCAATACTAACATCTTTAGATGATGGGGCCATGCAAAGAATGAGATAGAAATTGTGATTTCATTATGTCCAACACTAAATATAAGGTAACAAAAATTTGGATTATTTATTTATTTTTATATATATTAGTGTGATTATAAAATAATATTTATTTAAATTTTTGATATTTTTAATTTATATATATCGTATATATAATGTTCGAACCTGAATCACATGAATAAAATACAACATATATTAATTTTATATGTTTAAATTTTGAGAATACACTTTAAAATAAATTATGCTCGGGACTCATGACTCTCCTGATTAATAATACTCTATCTTTTTCGAGGTTTGAATTTAAGTCTACCCCTGAAAAGAGAAATATGTCTTGCTATTACACCTAACACGTATTGATATTATATCGATATTACTAATTATCATATCATTCACGTTAATTTTTATGTTTTATAAACTTATCGTTGTTTTATATCGATATTACTAATTATCATATCATTCACATTAATTTTTATGTTTTATAAACTTATCGTTGTTTTAAACCGAATGATAAATTTGTAATTTTTTATAATTAACACCCTAAAAACAGAGAAATTATATCATGGTTCAGTCTCACCACGTCATCTATGGGACCGATCAATGATAATCATCCACCTCATTATTTTTTAATTTTTAAAATAAAGATTCACCTAGAAAAAAAATATAACATAGAAAAATTGATGAAGTGGATAGTTATCATTGGTCAGTCTCATAGACATGTGGTGAGACTGACCCATCTTATAATTTTTCCTAAAAACAACTTATAGTTGGACGGTTTTCTAAATATTTTACATATATAAAAATTTCACAACTTACTCTGAATTTTGACTACCGTGAAACCTGGGGCTGGCAAATTGAACGAGAAAACACGTATTGCCACGATCGGAAATGTTTTTATTATTTCCTTTTCCGTCAATTGAAGAAAACGAAACCCAAAAGAAAATAACAAAAAATATAAAAGAATTAAGAAAGAAGAGACCACGATGCATTGCTTCCAGAAATTTAAATCCTCTTAGTTTTCGTTAAATCATATCAGGTAAATCGGAAGACTGTTTAGTGTTCACCGTTCCGATTCCGATTCCGAACCAAAAGAAGGGAAATGGCCTTGAATCCTTCCCTCGAACCCGAGATCGGACCCGATGGACTCCCCAGGGAATCTCCTGTCATCGCCTACACTGAGAAGGTTACTTCTCTCTCTTTTCTCTTCTCTTTGTGTTTCGTGATTGCTCTGGTGAAAAATCTCATGGCGCTTTTTTTTTTTTTAATTTTTATTCCTGTGGCGGCAGATAATCGAGGAAGAGCGGGTTCAACTTAAGAAGTATGTTCATACGGTGACTTTTAATTTTCTATTTTTGGATATGTGCATTATTTTGAGCATTGATTTTTCACTTGTATGGGTTCAATGGTTGTAAACCTGGCCTGTATGGACGATTCTGTTCAATGCTGAGATTTAGTTCAGTAACACTAGGGGATGTGTTCTCCTAATCCTGCTCTGCTCGTGTTTACGGTCAAATATGTAGAAAAAAAAACAGGAGGAATGTATAGACGAATATCTGAGTTTTTTATAAATGGTTTTCCTTTGAAGAATTACCTTAAAGCTTTGCTGTAATTGAAATCTAGAGCGATAGGAGCTGATTTGTGCTGCTGCATAAAGTTTGTTTTCAAATGAGTTTGATACTGCTTAAAGTAAATCCTAAATCTCAATTGATTCAGTGTTACTGCTTTATTAAGTCTTATTATTCAGATCTGAAATCGATTCAATTTTCACATGATTCTGAACTCTGGCATTTCTTTTGTCTTTAAATTTAGGATTATCTTTTACTCACTCAATTAATCAGGTTTAAGAAAGCTTTCCTTGTTTATTTTTCTTGGGTTTAGTTATTAAAATATAATAATTTATTGTAAAAAAATCTGTTTGCTTCAAGGAATTTTATAATCCAGTGTGTAGCATTTACTTGTAGAAAGTGAATTATGCCTTCTAAAGTTGTCTTTTCTCTTCTTTTTAATGTTCTTTCATTTTGTTTCTCATCATTTGATTTGTTGGGATTTTATCTAACCTCTATTGATTCTTACTTTCAGATACATAGAAGAAAATTATTCTAAAATCCGTGATGTTGAAAGAGAACTAGCAAACCTTACAATGGAGATGAAACTCACTGCTGGGCCTAAAAAAGCAGGTTGATGTGTTGTTGTCTATCTGAAATATTTCTTCATTTATGTGTATTTTTCTATGGTGAAGTGATTCTTACATTGCATAATGCGTGGGACATACCTTCAGCACTTGAACATATGCGAAAGAAAATCGAAATGTCAACTGAGAGAATACGAATTGCCAAGCAGAAGGAAGAACAAGCACGAAAGGTTTGTTGCATTCTTCATATCTCCCTCCCTCCCTCCCTCTCTCTCCCCCCCCCCCCCCCCCCCAAGTATAAGTGTGCTTGCATCAGACTTAATATCTCATCTTTTCTTATTGGAAGATTCGAAGTAAAGATGTCATTTTTATAGTGATTCTGCCTGGAATTGTAGATTAATGTAGATTCTTGAATTTACTTAATACATGATGATTGTGGTTGGGTTTTAAACCCGGGTCTGGGATCGAGTGACTGGATGATGAATGGAAATTTAGATTCAAAAGAAGGGTCTTCGCCCTTGTTTTGTCTCCTATTTTTGCCTATGATAATAGAACTCTAGGGGAGTAGCCTACCTTGGAACTCTAGGGGAGTAGCCCACCACAAATTATTGAAACAACCTTTTATTTCCTTTGTAATTTCCCTCTTAAATAGAGGTTAAAAGCTTAATAGATTAACACTAAATGATAGATAACTCTATGAACTACATAAAAGATAAATTTTAGGGATAAAATCGTGATAGCTACTTGATAAACTTAGCAAATAAGATAAACTGATAAATAAAGATAAAAAAAAGAATCAAAATTCTAACTGTATTCAGACTCATCCCATTGCCGGCTTATTGCGTCTAGAATACTGCTGACGCTGTAACAGGTTGTATTTGAATTAGTTAAGGCCCAAATTGATTTCTTTGACCTGCTGAAGGGTTCTGAACAATTTTTCAGTTTCTTTTACAGTCCACTTTACTAGAATGTATATCACCTCCTGGCTTCAGTTTTATCAGCTCATTTATATGTATTTCAGACTTGGGAAGCAGCAGTGAAGGCTTTGAATGATGAGGAAGCAATGAAGGAGAAGTTATGTGAGGACTTAAGGAATCTGGTATACTTCTTTGTTTTAGGTGGATAAACATGCATTAATGCCATGCGCAATAATTTGATGATGTTCGTTTGATAGGTTCAAGAAAGCAGTAACTCTCAGTTTGCTCGACTTGAGGAGTTGAAAAGGCGAATGGAAGCTCTGAACCCAAGTAGGGCATCCACTTTGTCTTCTCATGTAAGATTTCCTTTTATTCCTACTTGTTAGGCTACAAGTTGTTCATGTAGTATCCAATACTCATATGGTGTTCTATGATGACCTCCTTAAAACAGTTATTGAAATAGGATATATGTCTTTTATATTGTCAGTGTTTTTGGATTTTTCTAAGCTCTGGTATATATGTGTATATCATAGAAATATTTTTGAAAGATTTCCCTTGAATCACGTTTAGGATACGAAAGCAGTTGGAGTAACACCGGGTGCTGCAGTTATAGATTCTTCCTCAGTGCCTCAAACAACAAATCCATGCACTACTGTTTCCGACAATGCACCTAATCTAGGTAATGGTGGAAATGTTCCAGCAATCAATGCTCAGAATCAACTACCCGCAAACGATAGTGACTTAAAAGGAAAGAAGAAGAGTCATTATCACGGAAGAGGAAAAGGAATTGGTGTCGTGCCCAAGGGTAGAGGATCTACCGCACCCGGTTGGACAGGATCAGGGTTTGACGTGGATGGTAGAACCTAGAAGCATGTGAGATCACTTTTCTTTGCCGAAGGATCAGACAAACTATCATGTACGGGGTATCGCCAGTCTTTCTCCGCTGTTATTTCTCGATCTCTACTCATATCTGTAACCTTTCTATTGCATATAACATGATATGAATGATGTCATTTGGCTTTTCTTTCTTATTACCGGAACAGACGAGTGTCCTTAGTATCATCTTGAAGCAGGAAATCATTTAGAATCCTTCTCCTTTAAAGAAGAAATAATAATCTCATTTTCGGTATCAGAAGCTGAAGCCAGAGCTTTTGTGGAAAAGAAATAAACAATGATTCGGCCCAAAAAAAAACAGATCCATGAAAGAATTTCATTACATACATTTGCCATTACACAGGCAAGAAAACATGTTTATACATGTTTGAATGTAACATCACATTACATCCTTGATTCCCTCGTAGTTCTTGCACTTCCTGTCTGTACAGGAAGTATAAAAACAAAACCCGACACAAAATCGAAACTTATTTTGCACTTGCAGGTCCTGGTTGTTTGTTGGAACGAATCGAGTCGGTATTAGCTGCATGTTCCATGCCCTGCAGCAAAGAAAGCAACGAAACATGGATCAAAATAAAGATGATATATAGGTATACATCAGAAAGGCATAGGGGAGAATTGATTAGAACAAGGAATTAAGAAGAGGTACTTTGATCTCGTGTACTTGGAAAGTTGTAAGGATGTTTGTGATGGCTCCCGTTTACTCGAATCACAATCGAAACCATTTTTTTGGCTGGACTTATACCATGAATTCATACTCGATGTTCCGCTGTAAACCATTTTCATCCGTGCTCGTCTTGGGATGACACGGCCATTTTTCCCCCTCATACCTTGGCATCCGACGCAACACGGAACGGGAATAGGCACTGTGGTTGGGATGTTAGAAAAATATCATCTCTAGCCTGCCAAAGCCAGCCATAGAATCAATAATATTCAGGAATCATTATAATAGATCGTTGTTATCTAGCAATTCGAAGGAAGAAATTTTCACCATGGTTATTAATTATTAGAAAGCCGACTGCAATTACTAACAAACATGTAGCAAGCTGAATATTGGCAGCAGCAGCATCCGTTGGCCTTACAATTCCAATATCATAAACCGGTGTCATATCTGATCGGAAGAGCCCGAAATACCTCTCACATGTTGGCCCTGGCTTAAGATCTTCGTTGAAAAGTGCAAATATGTAGGTCTCGAAAGTTCGGTTCGGCATAAGGGGTGTGCCAACGCCGGATGTGACATGCCTCATAAGATTGCCATTGAATTCAGCTGCAGTCTCTGCATCAACACCAACTTGTGTTGGATCCCCCATGGATGGCCAACCAGTTTCAGCTATGACAATCTCGAGATCTTCAAATCCTAGGAGTTTCATGGCTGAAAAGACCGCGTCTAATTGAGCATCCAACATATTAGTGTAAAGCAGCTCTGTGTTCTCATCAAACACTCCGGCATTGGGCCGAAACAGGGCATAATCAAGGGTATCTGGAGAGCAGTCAAAAAATGGATAGGGGTTAACCATAAAAGGTGAATTGGTATCTCTAAGGAAGCTAAGCAATGGCTTGAGCACATGCGTGTCGTAGCCTTGTCGAAATTTCCCGGTGGATGGTGGGGTTGAATTCGAGAGAATGCCTAAAGAATGAGGCGTCGAGACCTGGATTCGACCGTCTAATGAAGCTGCAACAAGGGCAGTTTGAAGAGTTTGCATGGCTGGAACAAGACTTACAATTAACAACTTGTTTACTGTTGATATTACTTCGTTGCCTACTAGAATACGGACTATATTGGTAGCTGGCGTGTGAGGTTGGATATAGTCTTCCACCCATTGTTGAGCAAAATTCAGCTTGGTAAGGTCAGGAATTTGGTCATTCGGGACAGTCACCGTGACGGCGATGCCGGTATGGGCAAAGGCTCTTAGAAATTCAGGATTTGCATGAAAGAGCCTAACATGGTTTATAACTGTGGACTCCATAAGGAACTCTGCTACTTTCCGCGGCGGGGGAAGGTTGTCCGCGAGAGTCCCGTAGTTGACTCCGATAGTCCCTCCGACTCCTATATAAAACATAATCATACATATCCAATTACACATACATTTATGTTGATACAAAACTTATGGATGTTAAGTTCTCATACCTCCCACAAATGTTAATGCCAGAAACAACGAAATCCCGGCCACCGATCTCGAAGAAAACACGGAAACCAGCTGTTTAAACATGGCTTTGGTGGGTAAGAGAAGATGCTGAATCATTGGGAGCAACTGTGTCTCAAGAAGTGTATAGGGAGAGATTCTTTTCTTTGGAATGAAGCCTATTTGCACGAATTCTTTGTTGCTTGTGACTGTTGAACTCATGTTATTCAATAAGTTCAATTTGGTCCTTTGTTAAAGTGGTATTACCCTACAGGTGCTCCACTATATAACTTTTTGATGATTTTATATTGAACTTAAATCTATCCAATTAATATAATTCCTATGATTAACCCATTTTATTTTAAATATTGAGACAACTAATGAAGCTTTATTCTTGTACGCAGGGAATGATGTTTTCTTGCATCCTGGAGAAGGTATTATTCAAGGTTTTGCCTTGAGTTCCTGGTTGGCTTAAAGTACAAGGAACTCGGTTTGATATTCATTCTGAAACAAAACAGTTTACCACTGTGAATTAAATGCAAATCAGTTTTTATAACAGTGTTTAGAACCTAACATTCAATTTATTATAAACAGGATAATAATGGCAGTTAGTTTCCGACATTTCTTTGTTCTGTTGGATAAAAAATTCCCAACAAGAGAAATGAAGTTAGGACCAATTTTTAAATTTGACAATTGTCTGGGGATGATTGTGAAATAAATAAAAAAAGAATCATGTTGAGAGTGGGATTTGAACCCACGCCCTTTCGGACCAGAACCTTAATCTGGCGCCTTAGACCAACTCAGCCATCTCAACTTTGTTACTTTATACTAAAACTTATTTATACATCAAAATTATTAAGTAACAATTAATGGCTCACTTGAAAACCTGAGCACAGTAACATTGCTTTACCGCATTTAAGTATATTAGTATTATTAATTGGTATATCGCAGTAAACTTAAACCGACAAGTAATAGTGTTTTTATATATATATAATTGATCGAAGTCAGCATATAATGCTAATGATTTTTTAAGAATTAACATTTAAATCTTAATTTGATTTAATTTCGTCGTTAATTGTTATGTTATCATCAGTTATATTTATTATTGGATCATTGTAATTATTGATTTATTTATTTCATTGTCAAAAATCAACTAATATCATACGAAATATCAAAATCATCGAATAATTCGTGATAAACAGAGATATAACGAATAATAAATGATTAATAGGTCATTTGACGAGGAAATAATACATTTCATCGTTGAAAGTATGACTAATGTCATTAGAGATAAAATATTTTTTTTAAAAAAATAAGTATCTTAAAAATAATTGAAATCATAATCATAATTTATATATCTTAAATCCTATATTTTCCGTCCTACAAAATACATCTTAATTGTAATTCTGTAAACTTTAACCACAATTCTTAACTTTAAACCAAGACCGGATTCACACATTAAACATGACTTTGATGGCATTTCCCCCACCAGCACTGGTTTGGAAAGCATCTTCTACACCCTTTTGAGAGAATTGGAACCGATGAGTAATGAGGGGCTTCACGTCGATCTTTCCGGTACTCAACAACTCAATGCAGAGTGGCCATGTGTTACGATATCGGAATATGCCAACAACATCAATCTCCCTCACGGCAGCGGAAGTAAGAGGAAGCGTTAGCTCAGTCCGAGCTAATCCGATCAGACAAACTTTGCCACCAACACCTGTGGCACTAAGAGCTGTAGACATGGTTTTGTTGAAACCAACACAATCAAAGCTAACATCAATGCGACAAGCCATGGCATTTTCAATCTTCACAACTTCTTCACCTACATCCTGTACCATTATATGTTTATGTGTCGTGTAATGACTCAAAATATAAAGTTTTAGGGTCAAATAAACGATGGGGTTAACCTGAATATTTGTTGAAACTCGAACAATCTCATCGGCACCGAGTTTCTTTGCCATAGAGAGACGGTTATCATCGACATCGACCATGACAATTCGGGGTGATCCAAATGCACGAGCAGCCAATAAAGTGACAAGGCCTATGGAACCTGCTCCAATGATCAACACATTCGTGTCGGGGCCGACTTTTGCCCGGCGACAAGCATGGATTCCGACACTGAGTGGTTCGCACATGGCTCCTTCTTCCAGGCTAACATTGTCAGGTAGTTTAAAACACAAATTTGCAGGGTGTACAACCTGATAACATAGAACAAAAGGCAAGCACGTTTCCGTTAGTCAAACAAAGACACCTGACATATTTGTCACAAAGTCATTATCCTTTGTTCGAAAGACATAATAGTTTTGTAACAAGTTATATCGAGAAATTAAATCGAGATCACCTTATTGGCAAGATAACCATAATTGGGAGGCGATCCAGAGAACTTCATTTCTGGACAAAGATTGTAGCGACCGTCTCTGCAGAGACTGCATCTTTGGCAACTAACTCCAGGCTCCAAAGCGACACGATCTCTGACAACCAGTGACTTCACTTGGCTACCTACTTCTTCTATGATCCCAGCACACTCATGTCCTAAGATCATCGGCTTTTTCACGACAAAATTCGCACATCTCATATTCTGCAAACATGCATAGCAGTTAGAGCCTGGCCTTAATAAACACAAAACAAGACATGGCATACCAGACCAGAGCAGAACAATGATTCACCTTGTAATGGTGAACGTCACTCCCGCATATACCAAGAGCTTTTATGCGTACTTTCACATCATTAGGACCTAAGCAGACAGATAATTGACCAGACAAAACCATCAAACAAGAAAACAGTGAAGTTTTTGTTGTTGGTATGGAAAATTTTGCAGAGAAAAGAAAAGGAAGATGGTACCTAGTGGAGGAAGATGGTAAGGTTGAATTTTAAGGGTTTTGACTCCAAGTAGCCAAGCTGCCATATTCTTCTCGACATCATCATCCCCTTCATCGGTAATTTGGCTAACCTCTGCCAGTGCCATCTTTGATATCATGGGAAACAGACACAGTCTCCATTGTCTATATTCTAAACGCAACTATAATTGCCAAACAACAGGACAAATAGTGTCAGTTGACAGTTGTGCCCCATCGTTTTCTTGTTCACATGATTTTTATCCATTCATGTTGGATATTTTTATTATTATTTGATATTTAATAATAGGAAGAATTTCCTATTTAGTACCCCATATTTATTTATGTTTTTAATTTAACACCCTACCTTTTTTTTTCTTTTGATAAAATGATGCCTAACGCTAACGTTATATAGAAGAGAGAAAATTACACGAAACATGTTGTTATGTTATTTTCTTTCTCTTAATTAGTAAACTATTAATTTTTTAATAATAAAGGTACCGATAATCACAAAAAATACTCTTAATAATTATAATAAAATTCAAATAATCTAAACACAATTTTAAAGTAAAACATATTATCATATATAATTTAAATAATTTTTTTTTCTTCACATATATGAGAATAAATATATGGATAAGTTTATCATATGCATCAAATTTAATTGAACATCACTAACGTTGAACACCGTTGAGCATTATTAAATTAATTAATAAATATTAAAAAATCTTAATAACTCAATATACAATTAACAATTGTGTATTAACTCTATCACTCTTTTATTAATTATATGTTGAGTCTTTTAATCTTGATTAATTATTAACTTAATGGTATTTAGCAGTGTTCAACAATGGAGTACAAATCATCTTCCCCTTTCTCGTGCCTTCATTTATGCCCCACTTATAATTAGAGGGGTTAGGGTTTAAGGTTATAGGTTAGGGGTTTTGGTTAGAGTTTAGGAAATTAGGGGTAGGTGTATTTTTTAAGGTGTAGGGCTTAGTATTTAGAATATAGAAAATAAGGTTTTAGGGTTTACAATTTATTTTTTTTAAAAAAAAACAAAGAGGCACATAAAGGAGGCAGAAGATTTTTGTTCTAAACAGTGTTCGACGCCCGTTGTAATTTTTTTAATATATATATTTTATATATTAATTAAATTTAATAATTAATTAAATTATAATAAAAATAATTATATAACTAAAAAATCATGTATATATCATTCAAATATGTTTAATAATGTTATATTAAAAATATAATTTTTATAATCTAATTGATATTGATAGATATACAATAGAGATAACATCTTCTTACATTATATAAAACTTTTAAGTTATACGTCTTTTTGAATCGTTGGATGAAAGTAAATAAATGAAATTAACAATAACAATATAAAGATTATCAATTGAAAAAAAATAAAAAAAAATAATTTTAGACATTTATTATTATCATCTAACGATCTAAAAGGACATAATACTTTTATACAATCTGTTAATTCAATTCGTTAATCAAACTAGCTAATTATAACCTATTACTTTCTATAAGTTAATGTAATCATCTATCCAACTATATTATATTATTTGATCGGTGACAAGCGTCGTTTTAACTCGTCAAAATAAAATAAACCTCTTCAAAAATAAAATAAATAGAGAAAAGCAGAATAGTGGAAGATGGTCGATCCACAGGAAATTTCGTATTTTCTAATCCAATTGATCGTCGTATTTTTAATCCAGGATCTACGACAACAAATAAAAAGGGGTGATAGTCGAATCAAGAAATTAATTAAAATGTTGAAGCAAATTAAAGAAGAAAATAAGTTGAGATATCACAAATAATAAAATCGCCTCGAGCTAGCTTTGATTAGATTCTTTCGATCATTGAAATATATTTTCCTTCGGGATTCATGTCGGTTACAGTCTGCAAGGCCCAACCCATTGCAACTTACTTTTCTCACATGTAACCGATCTTCCCAAGTCTATCTTCAGAAGCCAATTCTTAAGTAAATTAGCCACGTCTATCGCTGTTAAAATACTTAGTTTTAAAACTGGAAAAGCCCAATTCGGAAGTTGTCTCACCGAGAATCGTTTCCGATCTCGTTTTTCCTTAGCGAACCGTTGCTAAGTGTGTTCACAGGAAGTCGAAATGCCACAGGCGGATCCTTCCTCCCAACTATATTTTTAAACAACTTACAAATCAATGACGTCTTTTTGATAAGAAGTAATTTAAAAAATATAAGCGAGGCCGATTGCCAAGCTTTTACGTTTAGAAAAACGAGAATGTATCCCAAAAGAAAATTTAGTGTTTTGTTCGAATCTCACGATCGAATCCTTTCATTGCTAACTTTTTGGCTTGAGAAAATTAACCAAGCATGATATTGTTTATCATACTTGACATGTTTTGAAAATAACTTGTAAACATAAAATAAAAGTGAAAGAGAAAATAAAACTTTATTTAGAACAAAAGTACTTAAAACAAACTAAGCAAAACACAAAATGAAAAGATGAAAGATGATGGGTGATCTAGCCTCTCCCAAGAGTGGGTATTTATAGGCTTAGGAATTACAAAGATAACAAAGACAAAAAAAATCTCGAAAATTAAGTTTGTAAATTGAAGACACATCCCAGAATTCACTCCATTTGCCTAGTTGACCTTATCCATACAGATTTTTCAGCTATCCAATCAAAAGATGCTGATAGTTATCATGCCAGCAGTCATCCCGAAGATCATGCCCGTGAATCCAGCCATGAATCTAGAAAATTGAGAAATCTACAGAGTTTTCACCTTTTATGTTGGATTTCTTATCTTCAATGTCCTGCATGAAAAATGTACGAAATGATATAAATTAGCAATTTATAACAATCAATCAAGGAACAATTATTAATAAAATAATATTTATTTTAAGCACTAATCAATCGGCCATCAGGGACTACAAAGATATCGAAGGAGATGTTTGTCTAGCCTAGTTTGCTTGTTTGATGCCCGGCACGTGATTGGATAATTGGTTGAAAACATTCTACTTTCTCATCCATCAAATAAGGTAAAGAATAGTACATAATTTGAGTCCTTTAGGTATATATATGCCCAACATCTAATTGTCAAGAACCGTCTTTCCCGCCCCAAATGTTCATTAGCATCCAATTTCCCAGATTACAAACAAAATAAACAACACAGAAACACCATACAATTATCTTACCGGAATCGATTTTATGCTACCGACATCCGGTCATCGTTAATCCCTTTGGCAGCCATTCAATATGGCGAAGGCGATGGTTTACACCTTCCTAGCCATTGCCTTCATTGTCATCCTGTTGTCCCCCACCAAACGTCAAGGTCACCGTCGGGCGGGCTTAAATCGTCGCCTTGCTCGCAAAGTTTCATTCGACCCTTTGGTCACGAGAATGGAGAGCTGGAGGGAAGATGACGGATTGAGCAAAGACATGAGTTATGGTCCCGACGTGGGAGATGTCCCGGATGATGGGATTTTAAACACAACCTCAAGGTTGATGATTTTGTTCCCTTTGTTAGACAATGCGCCGAAAGATGGCAAAATCAGTGCCAAGGAGCTAGGGGTTTGGATTAGCCAACAGGCCATTGATCGTTTGAGTTATAGAACGAACAAACTCATGTCTTGGCACGACAAAAATGAAGATGGGGCTATTAGCTTCAACGAGTATCTCCCCGAATTTACCCCGGAAGATATAGGTAAACTCTTTATCTACTTCGGGTTATAATCGGGGATCCAAATAACGGTTTGTTATCGTAATAGCGGCTGTTATATAACCGTAAAGATACGGTGATCGGAATAAGTTGTTCTTTATGGTTGTATGCATTTGACAAGTTTTGGTGACTTTGAAATAGAGAGAAATTCAATGGGACATGGTGACGCCGGGTGGTGGATGGAGCAATTCAAGAACGCGGACGTTGATTCAAGTGGAGATCTTGATTTCAACGAATGCAAAGAGTAAATGCTTCTTCTTGTTTATCTTTTCGAAATGTATGTTTGCTTATTTTGATGAATGCAGTTTAACCTAATTATCATTTTCTTTAACCAGTTTCTTACATCCAGAAGACAGCGACAATGAAGACATCCAGAGATGGTTGTTGAGAGAAAAGATGAAGTTAGTTTGTTGTGTCAAATTGTGTCTGTTTCAGCTTGTTGTCGGGTCAAGACTGATTTTTTTCATCCCTTTTCCATGATTATATAGACGTATGGACAAGGATGAAGATGGAGAACTCAGTCTCAACGAATTTAAAGACCATGCATACGAAATTTACAAAAGCTATGCAGATTTCGAAAATTCCCCTGATCTTACACCCACAGCTGAACACAAATTTGCAGAGCTCGATATCGACAACGACAAGTAATGAGACCGAAAACGCGAGTGCAACATAATTTAAATCCCTGTTGTTACCTTATCCTATGCAACATTGCAGAAAACTTGCATTATTTATAACCATTTCTATGCAACTTTGCAGAAAGCTGAGCATTGAGGAATTGAGACCCATACTTGGTTATCTCCACCCCGGCGAGCTGTTTTACGCTAACTACTTCACTCGTTATCTGATGCGTGAGGTGAATTTTGATTCATTCGAAAACACAATCTATGGTGTTGAATTCTTGTGTTTGAGTTTTATTTGATTGATTTATCTGAACTAGGCCGATGATAACAAAGATGGGTATTTGACACTTCAAGAGATGATAAACCACGACAGCATATTTTATAATTCACTCTACGATGACGACGATGAAGATGAAGACGACTACCATTACCACGATGATCTCTAGATTTACAGCACACATAGTACAGATGTATATAAATTTGGCTATTAAAACAGTGTAAATTTAGTTGTAAAAATTATCAATGTAAATTCGGTTATTAAAACAGATGTATATGAATTCGGCTAGAGTCTTTCCTAGCTTCCTTGACTTCTCCTTTTCGTCACTTGCCTCTATCACTGCGATTTCGTTACCCGTTTTTCTCAGTATTCATCCAAATAAGCATATAGCATCTCGTCTTTCTTCGATTTACGACGACTTAGCAATGCTTTAAGCAGTCTTTTGCTTTTGCTAGGATACGCTTCAGTGTCCTTGGGGACCTCTTTCTCATACTGAAGTCGCATTGAAGCTGATCTCCGAGGCTCTGATGCATACTGATGATAAATATCGAAACAAAGTTAGAAAAACATGTGTAGCAATGCTTCATTCGACAGGGTAATTGATATGATTCCAGTTACCCCATAGACATGTTTTCCTTAATGCATAGTTTCCTCAAGATACTAAGCAAATTAATTAAACAATTCTAAGCTCACCTGCTGCCCTGCACCAGCTGTATTCGTAGTCGTAGACCGGCCCTTATCTTGAGTTGTAGGCCTGCTAACGGATCCTGGACGTAAAAGTGGAAATCGAGGTGGTGATACAGTTCGTTTATCTGATAGTGTACCGAGATTATCAGGGAGTGAATACATGCATTGAGGCTTAGAGTTGCCGTTCAAAAATATAATCAAGGCAAATATGCATTCCAACCTAGTTCTTTCCTGGACATGGTGGAAGTAAGGGGAAAGGTTGCAGATTGCTGAGGAGGCCGTGGAGACGGTGATCGGGAACGCCCTTTTCTGCAACAATGATTACTAGTATAAAATGATGATGGTTTACTAATACAATACACTAGAAATTTGATGTTAACTTTTACCTGACTGAAGATCTTGGTGTTTCCCGGATAGGATGCATCGGAGTTTGCCTTATCGTGGATCGGACAGCTAAAGAGAAATCATTACAAGGAAGCTCAAGTTATATTGCAGTCTCATTCAACGTATATGAAAGTACAGAGAAGGATAGAGTTACTACAATTCCTAAACTGATGCCTGTAATGTTCATCATCTAGGTTGTATCCGCCTCCGGCGTATTTCGACTTTGTAAGGTTTGCACCATGCACGGTGTCCCGGACTAAAAAAGTAATCAAGGACATTGAAAACAACAGAATATATTCATCTCTTTATTTTCGAGAGTCGGTAAAAGATGAGATAGAAATGAACAGAGAAGGATGATTGCCTGGCAAGATGTACCATTTATGGTACTTTGGTGTATTAATCATCAGTGTCTGCTGGGAAATTCCTTCATGATCAATATACACTTGGCACGTCCGTAGTTTCTGTAAAACAACATTTTAAGTACAGAAAAAATCCTGTGCTTCTATGCTAAAAGCATCAGAAACAAATGGTGTTTCGAATAGGCTGAAATATCCTTAAATATTTCGACATTCTAATTAAAATAGATCAGTGAATCATCCTATGTAAAGCATTTACAATAGAGGAAGGAACCTACAAAATCTTAATTCCCATGAAGCTAGAACTAGTAGTTGTATCACCATGTAATGAAAATAATCCGAGCTTACCTGTTGAATGCAAGATACCCGGAGTTCTGTTCCGGAAACCTCGTCGACTTTCTCATCCAAAAGATTATTAACCTTGTATGTCACAGAACCTAAATGGTCTACAGTGTTCACAAGAGCTCTAATGGCATAATCTTTCAATGTTTCTACCACTCTGCATGTGCAGGAGAATCTCCTTTACTAAACAAACTATGGAAGAACAATGAAAGCAGATAAACACTAATACCAATAGGCAATAGTTGAAGGTATGAATAATGACGTTAGATTAACTCACATCGCCGTCTGGTCATCAGTGGCGTAGGACACCTCGAAATACTCGGCAGCCGAGTAGAGCTGTTCGCTCAGCTTTTTCAAGTCCTGAAGTAAAGAAAATGTGTCACAAACCAGCGTCGAATGCCAACCTACACTTGACAGTAGGCACATTTAGTACCTTGAGACTATCAGTGAACAACAAGCTCTGCTGCATGGAAACCACATCATAATTGGATGCTTCCTGAGGAATAGACATTGCAGCAACTGTAGCCATTAAGTCTGTGAAGACGATCGGACCGAGTTCGACTTAATCTGTATCAATCATCCTAACCAAGTTAAATTTCAGGCAAAGAGGAAAACAAGTAAAAGCAAGAGAGAAAGTACTCCATCCCACAAATAATAAGATACATGAAAAGCAAATATTCCAACCAAACAAAAGCTGAACCAAGTTAGGGTACTGTAAAACAAACAATAAAAGACAGAAAGCGCTTTACCAGTAGATGCACTTCTGCCCTATTTTGTCAGAATCTTCAACAATATCAAACATTAAAAAAACCCAGACTAGGTAAATCAGGCTTTAATCTTCTTTTCAGTTTATCAAAGTCTGAACATTTAAAATGTTTAAGCTAACCAAAATACAAAGTGAGTTTATGAGTAAAACTGCAGAGACTGACCTGACCTCCCCTTTTCTTCCCACTTATTGTTCTGCAGCTGCTGCACTACTAAGCCAAGAACCAGTTCCCATTTAACCTTACAATTTTAAATCACCATTTGATCTGGGAGGGCAAATCAAAAGCCAGCTACATTGGGAATCAAAATCCGGAACATGGTAATCTCATTTTCCTCATTACATGCTATTACAGTCAGTGGGACCGACTTGCTTTGTAGTTGTAGATTTATTTAATCATTTTTTTATCTGCTCGGCCTCGGATTGGTCCCCTTCTGAATCATGATTAAAATACTCAGTAATTCTACATCCTGTTTTATCCGAGGGGTCTTTGTATTTCTTATGCTTGGACTTTAGCAACAGCTTGAAAAGGTTAGAGCTTTCATGCCAGGACTGCACCGCACCAGGGTCCAGCAGTCAAGTATCGGAATAGCGATAACTGCACCGTTCGAAATTATTACTATAAAAATTACGGTGTGGGGTGGAATCACACCAATGTTCTAGCAAAAAAAAATGAACTTTTTTTTAAAGAAATAAAATATAAATAGAGAATTCTGGACTAACTATTATTATGACAACAAATCTTCAAAGAGTTGGCAGTTTTATTACATTATTCACATCAATGTAGAGGAAAAGAAAACCAGCATATTAACATGAGAAATGTTGTTTATTACACTGTTCACACCTTCAAACTGAGCCAACTATAATCACTTTTTCACCATCCATGACTTCACATACCCATACCCAACCTCCAATCCTCTCCACCAAAACTGACATCTGGACTACAGCCTCCTAGACGTCTAGACGGTACACGGGCACCATTGCTCTTCGAAGCAGGGCTCCTTGGGGCCTGGTAGATTGATGGTCCTCCACCAGAACTTGAGGAATCACAACCTGACCCTTTCTTTGTTGGTGTGTTCCATTGGGGAACATATGCTCCTTGTTGCAGCTTGCCTGATCCGTGATTTCGCACCTTGGCTTTGGCCGATTGAGTTGGGATCATATAACTGGGGACACTGCTTGAGTCTGACTGTGGCTTCTCCGGAGTTGAGTATGAGCCTGAATCTACCGGTGCCACGTCCATTTCAACCGTCTTCTCCGACATGTTCTTTGTCATACCGGTAGTTTTAGTAGTAACAGGTAGTGCTATGTAGGAACCCTCTTGTAAGCCTAATTGATGGACATGGCACGGTTGTGACGAAGTCCATCGCTCGAGCCAATTCCAATCCCATTGCGCGTTCTCATGTTCATTAAGGTACACTCCAATGTCCTTGCCATTATGTTGGGCTTGCATGAGGAGTTGTTGATGATGTTGTCGTTGTTCCTCCTGATTCACGAAGTGTATTATGTCAATACCGTCAAAAATCGATATTATTCCATTAAATTATATATTTTCAATAAAGAAAGTAATTTTCAAGTACTTGAAATTATAATGAAAAATTGATCAACCTCATAGCTATAGGCATAAGCAAGGGCTCGTTCCCTTCTCATAACGGCATCATGTTTCCTTGGAGCACATTCCATGACTTTCTTATATAGCTTTTCACCATCCCGATTGTCGAATTTCTTCAATGGGATCTCCGGCCTCCGTTCGAGATTCTCCGTTCCTCTTTTCTCTTCTCCGTCCACTCTCTTCCGAAGCTTCCAATGAGTTAGTTCCAGTTTACGAGCTCGAACTCTTGCCTGCACCCGTATCAATGCTTGCATGCACCGCATTGTCTCTTGTGCTTGCTTCCGTACATTATAGCCTCTCACTAGTGCCTGCAATCTCACCAGCCCCTTCAAAGCACGCAAAGCTCTCCGAGCCTACAAAATCAAACTCAAATTGTTGTATTATTACTCCGTCAGAGATTCAAATAGCAGTCCGCTACCGCTATATAGTGGTTCCGAAACTGCAATTTAAATCTCAACTCAGTCATTTTGCTTGGTAGGCTAAACAGATCGAGTGGTTTTACCAGGTAGCCTCTATAATACGACTGTAAGAACGTTGCAGCTGTTTCTTCCTTCGAGTGGTGCCCATAGCCAGCCAATCGAACAACTTTAGCCGCTGCTTGAGCAGCTGCAGCAGCAGTTGCCACAGCCACAGCCATGGTGTGTTTCCTGTCTTCATTCAGAGCCGACATCTCACTGTCATCGTTTGTGATGTCCGGTGAACTCTCCGCCGGAAAATGCTCGAACGAGACTACTTCCGGGGCATCATTTGGCCATTTCTCCACACTCTCTTTCTGAAAATCATTCCCCTAGAAGAATTGGTCAGTGCAGACAATAATTTCCTCCACATTAGTACAACATTAATCAATCGGCACATATTATTATTGGTACGACATGATTGGAATATATCAATTGGAGCACATGATATGAAGTTGAATGATGTGAAGGGGAGTTATGTTGATGGGGGACCGCTGCCCCTTGCTCGTGTTCATGCTCCATACAACAGTGGAAAGGAATGTCATATTTGTTCGACCAAGTACAATAATAGGAGAGATTATTAGGTGAATCCTGTTCACCACGTCATCCATGGTCCAAGCAATCAGGACCGTTGATCTTTAAATAACCACCTAATTATTACCCACCCACTAAGTCCATGTAGGAAAGAGGTGATGATTCACTTGGAAAAAAATTAAGATCAACAGTCCTAATTAATTGGGACCATGGATGATGTGATGAACAAGATTCACCTAATAATTTTTCCAATAATAGAGATTTTGTTTATCTTTTGTTTCAAAAACTGTCGTTTAGATTATTTTTAGGATTAATATTTTATGTGCATAATCTTAGGTAACATTAAAAAATCAATTGAATTTTTATTTTTAAATGTTTTAAATATGTTAATGTATCAAATATAAACTCTATATACATATGTATATATTATGCACATATTAGGATGAATATAAAATACAATTCTCTAAATATATTTAAAAATAATATTGGTTCAATTTTTAAATCAAAACATTTGTACATATTTAATACTAAGAAATGGGATAAGTAAATATTATCACATGAATTGGAGTATATTATTAAATTACTGATATGAAAAAAAATGAATCGAATAATTTTTATTAGTTAAAAATTTAGAATCATAATTGATGTGATAAATTAGACTCGTGATATAATTTTTTTAACAACATCAATAAATAAAGGTTCAATTTAAAAATTGTGTCAAGTAAATATTAATTATCTTAAGAGGGGATGGATTCTTTGATACTCTTAATTTGTCATTTTCTTTCCATTCATCAAAATCCAAAAAATAGAATAAATAGGGATGATAATTTAATCTGAATTCAATTCAAATTTGATCTGGTTTAGAAAAATTATCTAAATTTGATGGAAAAGTCTGAATCTGGATCCGAAAAAAAGTTTGAATCTTAATAAGAAATATATCAAATATAGATATCGTTATAATCTTATTAGAACCTGATTAAGTTCATATTCGATCGAAAACATATCTGAGTCTTATCTTTATTCGAGTTTGAATCAAAACATGTATAATTTTTATTTCTTTAAAACAATATAACATTTATAAAACTTATATTAAAAGAATAAGACAACATATATAAAGCAAAGGTTATAAAATATAAATGTATTAACATAAATATACATTAAGCAATTTAAAATACTGATAAAAATAAAAATTAACTTACATATATCGTATTAAAAGTGATAATAAATATAATTTTAAAAAATAAAAATAATTTTTCAACCATAAAAGTGTTGTGATTAAAAAAATTGTGATTAACAATGACAGATCCCCAGACTTTGTGCAGAAAGGGAAACGATAAAGCAACCAGAAATATGCCATCAGACTACAGATTACAGAGGAATGAGATACCTTTTTGTCTGTCGAAGGCTTTGAAGACGACGACGACGCCGACTTGAACACTTTCTTGACGGAGGTGGAGAACCATCCACTCCCTTTCTTTCCCATCTCCGATCAAAATTCAAAACAGGAGCTGCAAAAGAAGACTACAGATAATGAAAAGGTGAAGCAAGGAAGAGGAAGCGGAGACATTTGGGAGGTGGGTGGAATTTATCAATTTCACGGGAGTATTACCGTTGTACTCGAACCAATCAAATCTTGACACGTCATATCTACAATCCCCGCCATAACTACATTTTCTCCAACCTCACTTTATTGTAACCAAGCCTCACTCTCTCAAAAAAAACTTTTACAATGACTTAAATATATATTTAGTACTTAAAATAGGTATTTTCTCTCTTAAAATTTTTTATTTTTAAATTAATATTTGAATTAGATTTTTTTTTTAAAAAAATAGTACCTAAAGAGATTTTATTTTTACATTGGTACCCAAATTTTAATATCATTCATTATCTCGATACTTTTATCATCTAAAATTTATACATTCTATCAATTTGATCTTAATTTAAAATGATTTAATAAATTTGATCATTCATATTTAAAAAATATAAAATTTTCAATAACTTAATCTAATCCAAACCCAAATATTTTAAAAAAAAAAACTCGAACCTGTCAAATTAGATCAAAATTTTCGATTTTAAGTTAAATTATTATTCCTACGAAGCTTATGATTTTTTTTCACGTATACCCTAAACTCGCGAATTTGAAGCATGAATCCAAGATCACATGAACTCCATGTTGCATAGGTCCCTTAATCAATGGACTTGTTCGCTTTTTGTTTTATGCTATTAGTCTTGGGAGTGTACAATTGGATGCATATAAAACAAAGGAGTCAATTATCTCTTTTGGATTAATACTATTTGATATGAATCTGGTTATATTTGATATTTTTATTTATTATAGATAGAATCGTTAATTAAAAAATATTTAAATCAAATCATAAATTTAGATATATGATAAAAAAAAATTAATATTTAATATCTGATTTTTTAATTGAGTATGAATCACTAAATTATCAATTTAAAAAAATTAAAAATTAAAATTTTTAAATAAAATTAAATATTCTATTGTGAGATATCTTAAGATACGATTAAAATAAAATAAAATATTCATATAAATTTTGATTATTTTAATCTTACGTTAAAGAATACCTCACTTTACTCTAATATAAATATTTTATTATTATTATTATATGGTTGACAATAAAAATATAATTTATTTTTTATAATTAATTAAAAACAAGGGTTTCAAGTTTGAGAAAAGGAAAAAAATACTTAATAGATCTTTTGACGAAGTTTATTATTATCGTTTTTTTTATAAATATTTTATGTTGTTAATAATATATATTTTCGAGTATTTGGTAATTTCTTAAAAAAGTTATGGACACGCGGCCTTCAGATCTTCAGTCTGACGCTCTCCTAACTGAGCTATCCCCGCATATATCAAACAGCAGAAAGGACTGTTATAAGTACTTAACTAAAAAGTCATTTTATGATTTTGATTCTCATCTTTTTGAAGATGCATTTAGTCATTAAATTATTTATTTTTAACTAGTGTAATTATATCGTTAAAAATTTAACAGTAACAATACGACACATACATGTGATAATATCTTTAAATAACATAACATTTAATTTATAATATACTTATATATAAAGCATATATATTTTTGAGTAAATGAAATATAGTTTCATTATAATACAAGATTTTTTTAACATTGTTTATAATAAACTGAAAATTTAAAGTCAAAATTTGGGTCTCAGTTCATTGAGTAAGAAATGGCTTAAGAAAGTAAAAGTTGTGGATTTTGCATGTAGGGCTAAACAAATAAAAAAAAAGGTTCCACCGAGATTTGAACTCGGGTTACTGGATTCAGAGTCCAATGTCCTAACCGCTAGACCATGGAACCATATTGAAATAATGTTGTTTGTCTTCGTTATTTATTAATTTTGTTCAAAAAAATTTCAGACAATCTTATCCATTTCCCATTTTTTCCGCTCATGCTTACCTCTGTAACCAAACACTAAAACACAAAACCTAATATAATAAAAAAAAGCTAATAAGCTATATAATTCATTCTGTTTTGAAGAATAAAATAAATAGATAAACGGATCAATCATTCTCTGATATTTTCGTACGAATACAAACCTAACGTCGTCGTTTTCTGTATCTCAAATACCGCTTTTACCCCCAACGTCTAGAAAGACACCCCCAAGCTCATCCGTCCTCTTGTGTAATTTCGACTAGATATTTTCGATGTTTTTTTTTTAATCTCTCTCCAATTCTTTCATCTTCTTGATTTATCTACCACTTCTTGGAACAAAGAAAACCCTCACACAAACACATGATAATCTCAAGAATACCAATTCGATTTGAATCTTTTCAACCCTCAGATTCTCAATTTCATTCGTTTTTGTTATGAACCCTTAAAATTGGCTATCTTTTTTCTACCCAAGTTCCCCTTTTTATTGTGTTCGTCTTTCCCTGTCCCATGGCTGCTGCTGCTGCTCTTCGATCGAGACCTTCACTCGAAACAGCCTCTTTAACGGTGTCTCAATTCAGACACTTCTTATCTAGTTATATGCGCTATGGTCGCATGGTCAGCTCCTCTTACTGTAACGCCAGCCGTACCAAATGGGACGACTACTTTGTCAACAATCGGTATCACTTCACTTCTTTCAAACCCTTCTCGCTTCGCGCCCAACTACTCGAAAAGGATTCCAATTTGTTGGAAATGACTAGGAATTCCCACGCTTTAAATAGGGATTTCGATAGACGAGTGAGAGAGAAATTGTGTTCTAATAAATCTACGGTCTTGAGCTCTAATGGGGACCCACCGGAGGTTTGGCAGCCACCTGGAGATGGGGTTGCTATTCGGGTTAGTGGGGTGAATTTGGGCCGTGGTGGTGGCGGTGGCGGAGGAGGGGAAGGGGCTCCGGGTTCTGGAGGTGGGTTTGGGCCAGGTTCAAAGGATGGTTGTTGGGGGGGATCGAATTTGGGGCATGATTTTCCGACTCCCAAGGAGATTTGTAAAGGCTTGGATAAGTTTGTGATTGGGCAGGAGAGGGCAAAGAAGGTGATGATAATCGGTGATTTTTATTTCCATTGGTATTTTTATTGTTGTTGTTTTATTCCTTTCAACAGGAAATGGGCATTGTTTTTCTCTATTGAAAGTAATAAAAGTGCTTACAAACTAGAAACTGCATTGTTTGATTAGTTTTACAATGTTCTTTGATTGGTTTGAAGTTCTGTTCATATCATTATCGTTTATTTCTCTTAGCATATTAAGCCATTGAATTACGGTATGCAATTCTCCTCTGGCTGATAGTACACACTTCTACCTCTGGGGGTATGGCTTTTATCACTGATGAGGTGATAAAATTTGAATAATAGCAATGCTCTTAAAGCTGCATAGGATGCAAACATCCTTATACTTTAGTTTTCTGGTAATACTGTTCTTAAAGCTGCATAGGATGTAAACATGCTTCTACGTTAGTTTTCTGGTCTAATGTTATGCCATGAATGCAGGTTTTATCTGTGGCAGTTTACAACCACTATATGAGAATCTACCACGAGTCACAGAAACGGTTAGCTTAATGCCTTTGAGATATGCAGCTTTTTTCTAATTTGTTTCCTTTTATTTTTGCTACAACTGTGAATTCGTTTCATAGTGATAGATGGATGAGGTGGTTAATAAGTTAGACACGTGGCTTTTCCAATGCATGATTAAAGAGAAAATAGAAGGAAATATTTGAAGCAATACACATGTAGCATATCGAAGATGCCTGGATATGGTCTATGCTTATTAGTTTTGAAAGTCTGTAGTTATACCTGTATTGTCTAGTGAATAAAGATACTTTTAATTACAATGCTAGCTTTCTAAAGTTGGTAGCTGCATTTCTTCTATAGTGCAATGTTTATGTGTCTCTGTCTTTGGACATGTAGTGTGTTTATGTGTATCATAAGGAGAATATCAGTTATTAATATGTTTCCTTCGTAAGCTAGGCCTGCAGGAGATTCAGGTAGCAATATAGCAGATGTACTAGATGATGATACAGTGGAACTGGAGAAAAGTAATATTCTTTTAATGGGGCCAACAGGGTCAGGTAAATTTTCACGTATTTCTTGTTTAAAGATGAGTATTTACTTCTATGTTTACCCACTATGAGGTTTTCTTCGATTGAGTTAGTTTCTTATTTTTTCACAATATTTTCCTCTTTTTATTTATCCATTTAAATGAGGTGTGAATATTAGTTTACCTCCATTTTTTCCCATTATCTTTTCCCATAGTTTTTTTTTAAAATTTTCTTTTCTCCTGCCTATTCTGGATTATCTTAGGTTATTTCAATATTTATTTGAATTGTAATAATTTTCCCCCCAATTACTAGTCTCACATTACCTTTTGACTTTTCTTCAAGAACAGGGAAAACATTACTTGCCAAAACATTGGCTCGCTTTGTGAATGTTCCTTTTGTTATTGCGGATGCAACTACCTTGACTCAGGCAAGCTGCTGACTCTTTATTGTTATAATTAAATTGTCTTTGATAATTTCCTTGCATAAATCAATCTATTTCCTCTTCTGGTGATTTTCGCTTTCATTTAATTAGCAGTTCATTAAACATCTTATTACTGTTAGAAGAAGTCTATTAACCTTTTTAGGTCATGGCATTTTGTTTTATTTTCTATTCTTTTGATGTCCTTTCAGGATTTTTTAGTTTAAAAGTGCATCATTTTATTATACTTCAATGCATGTTAACAATGAAAGTAAACTGCATCTTCTCTTTAATTGTACTATCTTCCCTGCCACCAAGCCAATGATCTCCGTGCACTAGTATTTAATGCCAATGCTTGATGCTCTTGCTGAGTTTCCCCCTCCATGAGATATCACTTTGCCTTGCACTAGCCACTAGCTATGTTGACAATCATAATAAATTTAAATTATTTTAGGATATTTTATTGATAAAAATAAGAGTGGATTAATTTTACTATATAATTCAGTTCTTTTTTGGTCCACCTGCAACCATATTATTTAAAGTTGTTGGTGTAACAAATCAATCAATAATCTAATTACATTCTAATAGCTGGAACTAAATGAGCTAACTCCCACATTGTGCACAATCTTTTGTTGATTGAATCAGCTCTTGTAGTCCTGTTGTTCTTGAACTTGCAAGTATTGTCCTCACTATCTCCTTAATGCTTCCCATTACCTCCAGTTTAGTGCTTTCTTTCAGCTTGACTTGCCTCCTATTCCTTTCCCTCCAGATTATTTAAATGCATGCTTCCAAGCCAAATGCATGACATTGGAAATTAAAGCCGCTCCCTTCGGTCTGCTAACTGGCCACTTAAATTCTGTTTTCCAGTCCCCTGCTGCATTTTGTAGCTGGCAAAGTTGAACGATCTCTTTCCAGACTTTATGGTGAACTGACATTCGAAGAACATATGCTTCCTTGCATTTTTCTCTGTATGACAGAATATGCCCATTCTCCTCGAGATAAGGCTATCCATGGTGAGCAATTGGTCTAATATGGCCATCCAAGATATGAGGGAGCGCTTAATTTCATGGAATGGGAACTGTAGGAGCCCATCTCTCCTTTCCCTGCTTGTTCCTCAGCTTATTTTAGCCCCTGAGTACTTTGGTCCAGGGATGAGGGAACCTCCAAACTAGTGAGCTATCCTGTTGTGTGAACTGTCGATCCATATCCCTCCATTGCATAGATTCTTCAAGTTCCAGCCACTTCCTTGTTTTACTCATACCTGCCATAAAAATCTTCTTCTAAGCTAATTTTCTATAACTTATCTGTTTAAAAATATTTCCTCATTGATCATACCACTTTGTTTGAAATTTGGTTATTCATATACATGTTGCATGGAACTGACTGTTGCTCGTATGATATGTGCAGGCAGGGTATGTAGGTGAAGATGTTGAATCTATATTATACAAGCTGCTTGTGGTAAATTTTAAGAGCTTTATGTATACTGCATGAACTAAGAGCAACTATTTTTTCATTCCACCTTACATTTTAATGGCTTGTTAGTTAGCTTTAACTTTGCATTAGATAGGACTTTGTGTGATAAATTTCAAAGTAGCTTTCGTAACTAAAAATGAAAATTTAGAATAAGCCCAAATGAATTGTTGTCTGAATACTGTAAGTTTCACTTCTTTATTTCATGAGAAATTTGTGGTGATTGTACTCTTATAGTCTTATGCCTTTTGTTGATTAATTATCCTGTTCTGAATGTATACACTTTTTCTTTCCAGGTTGCTGACTATAATGTTGCAGCTGCACAGCAGGGTATTGTTTACATAGATGAAGTTGATAAGATCACTAAAAAGGTTTGTTCCATCTTATTTGCTAAATTCATCTTCCTTTTATTACTCTGTATTCATCTCTTAATTCGTTCAATGCAGGCTGAGAGCCTTAATATTAGCAGGGATGTGTCTGGGGAGGGTGTTCAGCAGGCATTGCTTAAGATGCTAGAAGGAACAGTAAGTGCATGGCTTAGTAACTGTGGAAATGTTATAAATGGCTATTTGAAGCTATGGCACCAGATCTTATGATTGCTTCCATTGGTTGTACATCAGATCCACATCACATGAACTTGCATTGTTATGAATTCATAAGCCTACTAATAATCAATTGCAGTTAGTATTTAATCAGATTGTTTATTTAATAAGTGATTCACTATCATGATTCATGGATCTTTTTTTTTTGTTGATCCAGATTGTTAATGTTCCTGAAAAGGGAGCTAGAAAGCATCCTAGAGGTGAAAATATTCAGGTATACACACTCAAGAGTTGTAACGGCATAGATGGGCATATTTATGCTATGTAATATTCAGACCACATGTATAAGATATCCACATGGATTTTCCTTTTCCAAGATTTGATCAAGACTTTATCATGGCAAAGTCTATATCTGGTTTTGATGGGTCATGCAATTTTGTGCTCATTTCCTGCTATTACTTTGTTATTTTTCTTTTGTTTTGATTTTTCCTTTTCTTTGTACTCTTTTAACAGATTGACACAAAGGATATACTCTTTATATGCGGGGGTGCCTTTATCGACATAGAGAAAACAATCTCTGAAAGGTTAATTCCATGTAAAAGTTAAAATATTAGGATCCAAATTTTTTAACTCTGCTAGGTTTTAACATCGATGGAAGTTTCTTGAATGCATTTCAGACGTCAAGATTCTTCCATTGGTTTTGGAGCCCCAGTGCGTGCAAACATGAGAGCTGGTGGTGTTACAAATGCTGCTGTGACATCATCTTTGATGGAGACTGTTAGTGCTCTATAACATTTCAGATGATATTTATTCAGAAATAGCTTGGGTGCAAGTGCAACATTTTGTATTCTCATCCTATATGAACCACTTCTGTTTTGACAGGTTGAAAGTAGTGATCTCATTTCATATGGTTTGATACCAGAATTCGTTGGACGGTTTCCGGTTCTTGTCAGTTTGTTGGCTCTAACTGAAGAACAACTTGTTCAGGTGAATGGTTTTTTTGGCTTTTTAGTCTGCAAAGTATATTCTTACTAGTTTTTTAACGGGATGATGAAGAATTGAAGGAATTGGTCGATCACGGTATTGCAGTCATACTGTTGAATGTTTTATTAGGTTTCCTGAGAAAAAAGTACACTTGTCTTAACTTAGTCTCTACGCATATTTTGAAAAAAAATGGAATGGAAGATTAATGTGTCTGCAATATTTCTTTATTGTGGTCTTTGAATGTGCTACTATTGTCATGTTACAATAATTCTTCCTTGTACTAGTGATGTGATTGTTTTGTCTGCTTTATGCTTACTGGCACCAATTCTCATTTAGGTCCTAACAGAGCCAAAAAATGCCCTGGGCAAGCAATACAAAAAAATGTTCCAACTGAATGCAGTAAGTTCTTCATTTGCTCCTATTTTTGAAATGTCAGTACCTATATTAATTTGCGTGCATTTTTTGCGTGGCGTTTGATTTCATTTTGTTCTTCATTACCTCAGGTCAAACTGCATATTACTGAAAATGCTTTGAAATCAATTGCCAGAAAAGCAATAACTAAAAATACAGGAGCCCGAGGCTTAAGATCTATTTTGGAGAATATCTTGATGGATGCCATGTATGAGGTATGCTGTGTTGTACTTTTCTGATTTTTGTTACCTCCTAATAAGACTAAAGAGTGCAGAAATAGACCATATCATCATGAGAACTGTGCGTTGAATGGATAGAACTATCGTATTTCACATGTTTTGGCCTTATATGAACCTTGACACTACCGTTACAAGTCCTTTGAGTGGAAGGACCATTCATGTTCAGCCCTCTATGTCCCCAGTCTGGTGAGATCGTAATTTTGTTGAACAACCTCTTTTTCTCTCCAATCAAGCACCTATCATATGCTGAACTTCTTTGCCTTGTTTACCAACCCAGTAGAATCAGAGCTCTTCTCTGATACTTTCTTGTGGGGTGGAGCATCATTCCATCATAGTTGAATGTCTTACCTAACTGAAAGATTAAATTGTCATTGTTGACTTTCTTTATCACATTTAATCAATTTAAATTTTCAAAAAACATATATCTAAAATCTACTTCATTTATAGTTTTCGATCTTTATCGATCATGAATGTAAAATAATAGAGATCAAAATTAAAAAAGTCTACCTCATAAAAGTTCTGAATGTAGCAATTTTATTGGAAGTACAAGTTTTTTTAGATTTATCAAAAAATATATAAGATTTATTTAGTTTAGGATTCCTTTGAGGGTCTTATAATGACCATGAGTGAGTCCTTGTCTACCACTAAAAGTATTTCTGTAACCCCAAAATTTATCTAATTTCTTAGAATAAAAGTTAGGGTTCACAACATAAAACTTGATTCGCAAGGTAGGTTTTTATTAAAAACAAAAGACTAGAATAAATCGCTTAAAATAATTATTACCAAACATACTGAAATATTATCCAAATATAATAAAATCCAACCCAACAATAAATCGTAAAAAGTCCAGAAAGTCCGAAGTAAAGTTCTGAATCCAAAGTCCAATACAGATAATAAAATATCCGAAAATAATAAAATAGTCTGAAACTATAAAAACATACGTAATAATCTGAAATAGAAATCTCCAAGTACCGAAGTAGCCTAAGTCAAGGACCTGAAACAGGAAGCTGAGGGGGTGTAAGCTAGGGAGCCTAGTGTGTCTCTAAAGTACAGATAAAACAGGATTTTAGAACAGTATATGCAGATGATGTCGTGTATGCATAAAATGCACCCATCTCCGAACTCCAACAGAAGAGTAGGTTCCCCTGAACCCCTTTAACTCCATCACACCAGCAGAAGTGGAAACTCGACCCGAAGGTGGAACCACTAATCAGAAGTGGTATCTCGACCCGCAGGTGGAGCCACTGAACAGAAGTGATAAGTCACTAAACTTCCTCGTACACATAGTCTACCAGATGTAATGAATATGCATAAGCAGAATCAGAGTGCATGTATTACAGTGAAACAGAAGGCAAGCATATCATGTAACAATAACAGGAATGTGATGTCAGAATGATGCATGAACATACGGATTTTAACAGAAAACGGAACGTACTGAAAAACAAAGTAAACAGAAGAGAACACACCTGAACAGATAAACGATACTGACGTCGGCTGGACTCGGCTCTACCACTAGAATGCGCAGGAGTAGAACCTACGAGTACAATATCGTTAGACACCCTACTATGCTATTTCACTGATAAGTACACTAAACCGGTAATAACTAAAACTCACGTGCGGGTCCCGGATGCTGTTGGACAGGAGGTCGTCCAGGAGGAGGAGGAGGCAGATGCTCGGGCTCGGAATCCACGTCACCTGAAGTGAACAGAAATTGATTCAGAAACTACAAGAGATAATTTCCAGATAGGCATTCGAACATAAAAGCCCCAAAAACGATACATCGGGTTTGAATTTCGAAAAACGGACAGTGCCATCGGACTCAGGACGTCGAAAAACCTAAAGTGGGCCCGGGTTGAAAAAGTCAACGCTGACGTCAGCATGGTCAACGCTGACGTCAGCAGATGACGTCATCATCAATGCTGACGTCAGCATGACGTCACCTGATGACGTCAATAGTGACGTCAGCTGATGACGTCAGCAGTGACGCCAGTGTGTCACGGGTCGGACGGGTCGGGTTTCGGGTCGGACACGGGCTGGGACGGATTTTCCCGAGGAAATCTGAAATTTCCAGATTTTTCGGGAAAATCTGGAAAGATTCCAGATCTCCCCAGGGTTGGTTGAACAGGTTTTCGACGCTCAAACCCCCACTTCGATTCGATTAAAACAAAACTAAACTCCCCCCCAAAACGGATTCGAACCCAAACACAACACTAACAACCCCCCACCAAACAGATCTGAAACCGAAGGAGAAACAAAAGAAAGCTTACCCAAAACTCTCTGAAGGAGAGGGAACACGAACACCACGAAAGAAGAGCAAGGAAACACGAAAAGAAACCAAGGAAAAGGGGGAACTGATTGTTTAATATGAAACAAAAGAAAAGGAAAGAGATTCTCACAGTATCGGCCGAAGAACAGGGAAGGAAAGTTTCCAAATCAGAAAAAGGTAAAATTACCTTTGAAGGGCCTGAACGTTTTGGGTTTTCAAAAAGGAGCCTTCAGATTTCAGAAATTACGAAGAGGTCCCCAAATCAGATTTTAAAAATTTTCCAAAATTAGGGCACAATTGGGGATTTTATTCAAATTGGGGAAAAGCATTTGGGGTGTTACAATTTCTTTTTCATGATTTAATGTACATTGTTTTAAAACCAAACCAAACCAAACCGAAAGTAAATTATCTTGTCTGGTTTGATTTGGTTTTCATCGTAGTTGGATTGTTTTGGATTCGAACATCTAGAAACCAAGATATTTTTGTTTCGTTTGATATTTCCTTAAAGCCAAATCAAACTATATCATACCCATGTTGACCTGTTGAAATACACTAGAAAATTTCGGTTTTTGGTTCCACAATTAAAAGAAACACGAACCTCTGCCTAGATTGAAGTTAGAAGAAGAGGTCACTCGGATTGTATCTCTGTACCGTGGGGTGACTCTTCAATTACTTAATCATTTGGGACCAAATGCTTTTAGATACCATGCAGCTTCAATTGAATGGATTTTCTTAAACCTGTGCATGCAGATACCGGATGTTAGAAGTGGTGATGATATAATAGATGCGGTAGTAGTTGACGAGGAGGCCATTGGAAGTGGAGCCAAGATTCTTTACGGTAAAGGTGCATTCGACCGTTACCTTTCGCAACAAAACACGAATGAGTTGAAGGTGTGTATGATTTGGTGGACTTTGCCTTTTCGGTCAGTATTTATGTGTTCGTATACTGAAAACTATGTGTTGTTGCACAGACAAACGCAGACGGAAGCGATAAGGAGCAGGGAGAGGGGGAGGTAGAGACTGAGCTTCTTCCTTCCGTTGTTGCCAGCATGTGATTATGATGATGAATTTGTAAGATGTAACTTAATTGTACAATGTACATAATAAGCTGACAGAGATGATCCATCTTACTTGCATACATACCTTATTACCAGTCATTTTATATAAAAATATGCATTTTTAATTCAACTTTGCTATGGTTTTAGCTTGATGACAATGGAATTGGAAGTTATTTATATTGGAAACATTTTTCTTCTTGATACCAGAGTTGATGAGATGTTAGTTCAGTTGTCAATGTTATTTTAGATGTATAATATCAGATCATTCATGTGCACCAGTGATTAGGATTTAAAACTTAATATTTTAGATGGTTGGACGATGATAAGAATCGATTGAAATTACTTTTTATTTTATTTTTTCAGTAAAATGTTTATTTTCTAAAATATATACTTGCGATCAAAATTAATATTTGTTTAATTTTTTTTAATACCATACACTTTTATATATGATGTTTGAATTCAGATTAATTAGATGAATTATATCATCTTTTATTATTGGGACGATTCTACATTTCCAAAATATTACATTTTATTTGATCGGGATAAGTCCGTAGGTTTGGTTTGATGTTTTGTGGGTTTAAAGTATTTGATTAAGTTTGTATAATATCGCTACGAGTACCCTTTTTTTCAATTAGGTTTAGAGAGATTTTTAATGAGATTCGTAGTTGTATTCTTTTTATATAAAAAAATGTATTTTAAGAGAAAAAAAGGACGTTTTGATTCTTTAGAATTGATTTAACCGTTCAATATTGCGTTGGTGTTTATCGTATAACATTGAAGAAATTTTAAATTATGCGAAATTAAATAAGATACAAATCAAATATAATGTTAGTGACGATTTTATTAAAATTCTTATTTAATAATTTAAATAAAAAAATGTAATAGTTTAATGACTAATAAATGCAATTTACCCAACTGATAATTTAAGGCAACCCATTTGAAATTTTGAAAATGTTCCCGCAAGGGTATCAAAGGGGCAATTCAGTCTTTTAACTGAAAGTAGGGGGTAATTCTGTCTTTCATGAAGCATTTACTCTGCAATAATTAGTTTATAATTATAAATAAATAAATCAGAGATGGTTAAACTTGGGTAATTGAAATGATCTTACTGTGGGAGTAGAGAGTAAAGGGAAGAAGTGTAGAGAAGGAAGCCTGTGAAAAAGAAACATAGAACAATCAGATCATCTCTTCTTTAGGTATCATCATTTTTAATTTAGCTGTTTTAATTGATTTCTTAATTAAATCGGAACTATTATCTGCATTCCTTTTCTAGCTTAAAATGTCTCAATTTGCTTAGCTTAATTATCAGATCGGATGGAATGCTTGCAAAATCATGATATTCTTTACTTACGTATGCCAATTTTCTTCTCTTGAGAATTGTGAACGTGAATTATATAAAAAATGATATTCCTATTT
Organism: Abelmoschus esculentus; assembly: GCA_035048815.1. NCBI lineage: Eukaryota > Viridiplantae > Streptophyta > Magnoliopsida > Malvales > Malvaceae > Abelmoschus > Abelmoschus esculentus. The sequence continues at coordinate 1,150,534 of JAUCBN010000027.1, read as the reverse complement.
TCGTGCCATGATTAGGTTCTTTAGATTCGTATAATTGATCGTTTGTTGTAGTTTGTTGTGATTGTTGTTGAAATGAAGAAAATATCAACTCTGGATAAATTATTCCTTTTTTTTAATAAATCAGAATAGGGAGTGTGAATTTTCAAGTTTTAATTATTGTTACATTTACTTGTTTAAGATGATATTGTGAATAAATTAAAGGAATTTTTTTTTCTTCTTATTCTGTACATTTCTTTTCAAATGTGATTGATGTTTTATTTCTTAACTCTGAGCTGGGTTTTCTAGTTTTAGATTTTTGACTTGTTCCATCAAGCTCAAATGTTGGCTCGTGGCTTTCCTGATGTCTGGTTAAATTTTGATTTGAAGATAGGGGCTTTGAATCCAAGACTGCAGTAAGCGTCTTTGGACTGTCTAGATATGCTAATGGAAATTGGGAGTGGATATGGATGCTAAATAAGTTCTGTCTTTGGAGTCAACTAGGATATCTTGGAACCTTACTATAAACTTTGACTGTTTCTAGCTATTTTTTTATTATTGAATTTTCCTGTTGCAATGTTTGTGGATTTTCATTGGAACTGTTTTTTTACATGTTTTGGTTTAATGTAATCTCTCTACAGGGTAGACAATGTCGATTGTCAGCGTAGCTTTAAGCCCTGCAATTGAAGAGGCTGCTGATTTCACTGAAAACTTTCCATATTCGCATGGACAGACTTTAAGTCAATCAATCATAATTTTTCTGTCTGTTGCTGGGTCCATCATTCCCATGCGCATAATGGAGTCCGATTCAATTGCTTCTGTGAAGCTGAGAATTCAGAATTCAAAAGGTTTTTTTGTGAGGAAGCAGAAGCTAGTTTTTGAAGGGAGAGAACTGGCTCGGAATAATTCTCGTGTCCAGGACTATGGGATTGCCAATGGGAATGTATTGCATCTGGTGTTAAAGCTATCAGATCTCCTGGCTATCACTGTTAGGACTATATGTGGCAAGAAACTTGAGTTTCACATTGCAAGGGGTAGAAATGTGGCATATGTGAAGGAACAAATTGCTAAGAAGGGAAAGGGATTTTTTAATCTCAAGGATCAAGAACTGGAATGTGATGGCGAGAAGCTTGAAGATCAGAGATTAATTACTGATATCTGCAAAAATAATGATGCTATGATTCACTTGTTGGTTAGAAAGTCTGCTAAAGTACGAGCTGTACCCATGGAAAGAGATTTTGAAGTTTCCATTGAGACATTGCCTTTGAATGAGGAGCCAGATGCCGTGCGACATTATTTTGGTTGTACACCTTATGTAAAGCATCAGGTCATGGAGAGGACTATACTGCCAAGAGATTTCATTTTGGAGCCTTTGGTTGTTAATTCTAAGGTTCAATTGCCATCAGTTACTAAAGAACTAATTGACTTAACTTTTGGTGGATTAGCTAGAGGCAATAGCCCTATCCGATCTTCAGAAGGTTCAGGTGGAGCTTATTTCATGCAAGACTCATCTGGTATGAAGTATATCTCAGTTTTTAAGCCTATTGATGAAGAGCCAATGGCTCTAAATAACCCACGTGGCCTCCCTTTATCGTTAGATGGTGAAGGGTTGAAGAAAGGCACACGTGTTGGAGAAGGTGCATTGAGGGAAGTTGCAGCTTTCCTGTTGGATCATCCGATGGCTGGACCTCGCTCTTATGATAGTGGAGAGAGGGGCTTTGCCGGTCTTCCTCCTACTGTTATGGTTAAGTGTCTGCATAGAGGGTTCAATTATCCAGAAGGTTATGAATATGATTCCAAGAATATTAAGATTGGGTCTCTGCAGATGTTCATTAATAATGTTGGAAGTTGTGAAGATATGGGCCCTCGTGCTTTCCCTGTAAAAGAGGTTCACAAGATCTCTGTATTGGACATAAGGTTGGCAAATGCAGATAGGCATGCTGGAAACATACTAGTCACAAGAAATTGTGAGGAAGACCGAGTTTCACTTGTTCCCATTGATCATGGCTACTGCTTGCCTGAGAATGTAAGGGTCTATCACTCTCAACTTCAGCATTTTTGTTAAAATTTCATTCCCTTCATACAACTTATGGCTTTGTAGCCAGCATTTTACATTTTAATTTTTGAGGACAAAAATGCTACATCCAAGTATGTGACCCTTCTTTTTGAGAATTTTTTTTTTGTTACCCTTCCCTGTTTATGTATTTGATTGTGCTAAGTTCTAGTCATAAACTTGATAAGGATTTTGTGATTTAGCTAAAACCTCCTATAGCTGTGCATATTATTTGCTTTCATGTTTTGACTTGAGCTCCTGGTTCGATATTAAAGTTGAAATCCTTATTTTTTTTCCATGACAAGACAGTAAATCTCTTTTAGCTTTAGCACTCGTACCATCACCTTTATTTATTTTTCTGCAGTTTGAGGATTGCACATTTGACTGGCTCTACTGGCCTCAAGCTCAAGAACCTTATTCACCTGATGTTATTGATTATATTAAGTTGCTGGATGCTGAAAAAGACATTGAACTTTTGAAGTTTCATGGATGGGACATGCCGCCAAAGTGTGCTCGCACCCTTCGCATTTCCACCATGCTTCTAAAGAAAGGCATAGAGAGAGGACTCACACCCTTTGCTATTGGAAGAATCATGTGCCGGGAAACACTGAAACAGGAGTCTGTAATTGAGCAGATTGTTAGAGAAGCGGAGGAAGCTCTGCTCCCTGGAACGAGTGATGATGCATTCTTCGAAGCCGTGACATCGATCATGGATCAGCATCTTGATGAACTAACCCCATAAGCCCTGAGGCACTTGGTTAGTTATCTTTACAAATATGCATTTTCTACATGCAAATCTACTACAGACCGATGATGGTAGTCCATGGTTTTTGTTAAATGGTCATTACATAAGTTCTGTGTAATATTGGGATGTTGGTAGAGCTTGTGTTTCCATCATCTCTTTCATTTTGTTCATACATCTAACTTTCCTGTGTACAACATTCTCGAACCCTAAACCCGAACTGCCTTTAAGCAATCTTTCCAAGAACAAATAGTGTTGGAGAGATTATGTTTCATTATAGCTGTGTGCATAATAATACTTGAACCTTCTCTTATTATTAGCTTTCTTGTTTGTACATTTACCCTTTGCTGGATATGATATACTTAAGGTTAAAATAAATGATAAAAGAGTTCATTTAACATGGTCCTTTGCCAAGGGAGAGAAGACCATACTAGGTTATGGTTCAAACGATGTTGGTTCCCAGCCTTCTTCCGGCTCTCACCATGTTCACCCATTAGTCGAGGCTCCTCGGGAAAAACTCTGAAACCCTAGACTATTTCGGCTTTTGCTAGAGACAATACATGATGCATTGTAGCAATGATTTTGGATAAGAATACAAATGAAAGATCATGCATGTGATGTCATATATGGCGTGGTTTGCTCTAAAAGTGACAGGATCAGCATGCTACAAAAGTGCTGTCTATCTTACAGGTAAGAACTAGTTGCAGTTTTGTGTTATGATAGGAGAACGGTCACTGTCTAATATTTTTGAAAGTTCATATGGGTTGGTCATCCCTTTCACTATTTCCCCATATGAGTTGTGTTTTGTCTGAGAATAGGTATGGATCCAGAACAGATTCACAAGAGGTGACAGATTTTACAAGATTTTTCGATATCCGATAGTCACTTTAGTTTTGATTAAATAAAAAATCGAATCAATCAAACTCATAAATAAAATGAGAAAAGAGAGATAACTTTCATTGTATAAAACCACAATAGTGATAAATGATGTTGGGTCATTTTCCCATTATTCCACCATAGCTGGCTTTGCACTCTTGGGTATTTACCCTGCCAATTTCCAAGACTGCATAATTCTTTAGTATTTTTTTTACTAACCCGATTTTCTAAAGCTTTGATTCGATTAGTCTGTACTGACCTACGTTAAAATTAGTGAGTTTTTCTGTATATACAAGATTTCGAACTAAAACACGTTTAAACATTAAATTACTTATCGCTTGAACTATCTAGTATATAATTCTTTGGTATTGATGCCCTGTACATAACAACAAAACTTTGCTCCAACGTATCCTACTTTAATGCAACTTTATCAATTTCCAATTGCTACAAGCTGGTGGAATTTGACCAAAACTCTCTGCAGTTGTACATCATTTAGTGTCTGTATTCAATGACATGGTTTCCAATGGACCCAGTCCTGAGACAAGCCATATGTTTTTCAAAACCCTTCCCCTACTATTTCTAACCTGTGGGTCCAGATCAAGACCCACAGCATTACTTTTGTCACCAACCAAAAATCAATTCAATGACCAAGTAGATATACTATTCTTCATATCTCTACTCGTTCACCGACACCATAAATGTTGAGGTAAAAACCAGAGGCCCTAAAACCCAAAAAGTTTGCAGCAACAGCTGCAACAACCCACCCAGGAATGGAGAAAAAAGTTATTATTTTTTCTATAATACAACAGTATTTGCACTATGTAAGAACTTTATAATGAGTGAAAACAGTGTATATCTACTGTACTAGCGCTAGTAGTATAAATTCTTAAAATGTGTTTGTTTGGGCTAATCTTGTATTAGATTTGGTAAAGTAAGATTATGAAATAGCATTACGAAATTGCATACCCATTGGAAAAAAAATATTTTGGAACACGATTCTTTAGTTTCTAAATCTATTTGCTCAACCAAACATTATAATCTTATATTTCGATTAATGAGTCGAACAAAGAAACATAACAATTTTGAAAATGTGTTAAGTTATTTTACATTTAGATAATTTTATTTCCAGAAATAATCTTACATCCCGTGAAACGAAGTCTTAACTTTATATCATGTTACAGTGAGACTTAAGTAATATTATAAAAAAATAGATGTAAGTACTGTATTTCATACACTTTAAAACTTAAAAAGAGAAGAAAAATAGAACATTTATAGTATTAAACTTCTAGTCCAGCCAAGAAAGTGACCCCAGTTGATGGTAACCATGACGATCCATAAATAAATTGTGCCACGGTGAACTTGGCTGCCTCAATCTCTGAAGTCATGACCCTGTACCCCGGCCATCTCACCCGTTGGCCAATGGCCCCACCCGGTCCATAATTCATGTATTCACCGTAATACAATGTATCCAAAGCAAAGGTAGCATTCCACTCAAGCCATCCCCTAGGGTGAATGTGGTCACTCATGTATGATAACATGAATACTGTCCTAGAGTACAGCTTCCATGGACGGCCTAGATATGTTTGGAAGCTACCCTTCGCTGCCGCCAGTTCCGGCGTCGGTAGGATTCGGCATGCATGGATTGACATACCCGTATTCTGGTTCGGGTCCTTTCGGTTTTGTGCGGTGATGGTGTTCTTCTGAAAGGGCATAGGTTTCCGGGCGTAAATGCTACAGTTTTGAAACACGACGGCGGCGTTACCGAAAATGAAATCTACAGTTCCGTAAATGTCACATTCGCGATAAAATTGACGATTGGAATGAACATATAACGTGTCTTGGTAGCCGATGATGTTGCATCTGTATACTACAGCATGGTCCGCACCGATACGTAGAGCCACTGCCTGGTGCTTGGCTGGACCAGCCCAGTTCTCGAATGTGATGTCTCTTGCAATAAAACCAGCACCGGTGGCAGCTGAAAAAGAATGAGGAAAAACGAGTAAAACAACCAATGTTGTACATGTCGGAGGCTCATTATTTGACAATATTAATTATAATAACAGAGAATTATTGACTAGGATAAAGCCATGAAAGCCGATGGCCCACGTCCAATAATGTCTGGCTCTTTTAGCTTTAGATTGTAGCTACTTATGTACTGTATGGTTTGCAGGGTAATGGATAACGAAAGGACCAAGTGGGTTGAAAGAAATAAAATGGATAAGGAATATATAAAAGAAAAACATACAAGTAAGGAACTTAAATGAATTGAATCGAGTTCCAGTGATATTAAATTTGATCATATTCATTAAAAATTTAAATTGTTCGAATCGAATTAATAATATTATAATTGACTTCACTCGTTAAATAATAAAATCTAACAAACATAAAGTGAAATTACCGAAGGCAGCCGTGTGGAATGTGGTGATGTTGTCAAATATACTCTTTCCGCCGGTAATTATTGTTTTACTCTTTCCGTCGCCTATAAACATCAAGTTAATTTTCTTCCTCCCCACCTTCAAATTGCTCTCTTCGTACCTGCATTGCATGTAGACAAGTAAATATATTTTGGTCAGAGATTTTAATTATGATTTAGATCGTATTTTTAATTATAATTTTATTATAATTACGTATATAACGAATGTTATTGTGATTACGGATTTGTTTTTTGTTTTTTTTAATTTGGAAGAAATATATGTACAAAAACAGATGTGATTTTACCTTCCTGCTTTCACGTAAATGATGATCCGGCGTGTACTATACTCCGGCGCCTTTTTAATTGCCTCGCTAATGGTCTTAACGGTGCCGTTTCCGTCTTTCGATACGACTATGTCCGGATGGATGGCGGAGATAGGAGTGTCCAGCAGCTGCCTCTCTCTCATCCTCAGCCATTTCGGGAAATGGTGCTCATCAATATTTTCTCCCGACACGCCGTCATTCGAGGCCAGCAGCCTCCTGTTCTGCGTCGGGACTCCACCAAAGTCGTCTCCGCCGCTTGCCGCGAATATTGACAAGCAGTTACTCACGAGCTCCGACAAGTCCGCCAGTTTGGCGGACACCTGATCCTTCACCTGGCCTCTCAATCCTTCAAACCCCTCCTTACACGTGTCCTGGTTCGTCAACGCCGCGCTAAGCCACGTCATCACGTCCTGAGTTGACCCGCGTTTGCCATTACCTTTCTGAGAAGGAATGACGGAGGAGAGGGAACGGGAGAGGGCGTCGACGGAATCTTCCAAGAGCTCTAGGCAGTCGTCGTATGCAGACCGTACACGTGGATCCATCTGTACGTAGGAGATGGACGTGGTGGTATACAGAGCCTTGTTGAAGCGCTGCAGCGTGACGTTGAAGGAAATGTGAACAAGGTCTTTCTCACTGGCCGTGAGTGAGCCAGGGAATTGGAGGAACGAGTTCACACAGAGCATTCGGAACCGAGTTTTGCCACACGTCCTGGAAATAGCTTGGGTTGGCTTACGGGGGATGTGGGTGCCACCAACCGGAGTAGCTCCGCCGCCTTCACGGAACCCAACCACGATCACTGCACAGACTGCTGTGACAACGATCATAGTGACGGCAACAAGTGAAATGATGATAATCTTTTTCTTGTTGTTTTCAGGCGTGAGTTGTTCATGTTCTTGATGGTGGTGCTCTGGTCCGACTGGTCTGAGCCTGTCGTATCCCATTGCTGAAAATGTATAGAGAACTTAGAAGAGAAAGGAGAGTGGTCGTGACGGTGAGAGTGTTCAGCTCAGTCGTATAAAAATAGATCCGAAAACAGTGGCTGGAGCTGTGATCAAGGTTGGTGGGAAGTCTTTGTCGAAAGCATGAGCTGTCTTCTACTTTCACTGTGGGAATGGAGCATATGGGTTACAACTTACTACTTAAACTTAAATTCTTTTACATTTTCATAATAATAAAGTAATATTTACATTTTTCTAAAAAAATCTTTCATCTATTTTGGGTTATTTTCTTAATATTAAAAATTAAAATAAAAATCTTTAAATATTAAATATTAAATCTTAGACTCTAAATATAATTTCATCTTAATTTTTTTAAACATAAGATCTAATCTTAAATTTTAATTTTAAATATTATTTTTTTTTAACATAGAATACAAATATGAGCATAAAAAGGACGGAGAATTTTTATTATTTTTTTATTATTTCAATTTCCAACAATAAGTTGATCTATTGGAACAAGACGTTAAGTCCCTTGAGCAGGGTCAAGAATTCAATGTATAACATTGTGAATGGAGAAAATTAAGTTGAGAAGGTTATTCTTTTAATGAGTATTTACTTAATCGATTAATAGATCGAATCCCGATAATTAAACTTAAAAATTTAGAGTCAAATTTTAATAAAAAATAATTCGATGCAATATGTAAGGAGGAATTGATGAAGATATGATTAAGGAAATTGAAATAACTTTCTTTTCTTTTTAATTTTCAATTTACTTATAATCAGTTAGTTTAGAGCAAACTTTGAACTTAATAGAAACGTAGAAATCTTAGTAAATTCTTTTTTGTTTTTTCATGAGAAAGTAGTTAGTATTTTGAGAATATAATATTTAAAATGTAATATTATACGGTATATAATTGAAAATATTTTTTTATTTGATTTATTTAACATGAATGTAAAATTAAAATATTCAATTAAAAGAATATAAGATAAATTTAAAAATAAATTTTATCAAATTATTCTCGTAAGTTGTACAAAGATTTAAATGACGATTGAGTATTCAATTATAAATATAAAATTAATGGTGTTTAGTGTTTAAAGTTAAATTATAAAATATATTTAATATGAATATAAACCCAAGATCTATATATATCAAATCATCAAGAATAATCAAATAAATAAACTAAATGTGGAAACGTATTTGAATTGATCGATAAAATTTTTTCAGATGATTTGATCTTTCAAGAAGTTAGGTTATCTCTTGCGACACAACTCTCATGCAGAAAAAAAATATACAAGTTAACCTAATTCTTAGAGACCATAACCCCTTTATATAATTGATTTAATAATCAATTATTAAGTATTTATAATTATTCCCCTCATTAAATTATAAATACACCTTATGATATCTACATTTTTAATTTCATGATAATTTAATACCTATAACACGTGTAACATAATTAGTCATTTAATTACGTGTTAAACTTTATAATAACAATATACGTTACGTATATGTGGGTATAATTATTAAATTTTAATCCAACAATTATTGCTCGGTGATTTGAAGCCACAAGAAGACAGGGCCATGGGAATTGGTTGGATTGGATGATCACATAATTAAAATGTTGTGAAAGCTTAGCTACCTAGTTTATCTCCCTACGCATTCAGACTTATTTATATTTACGAGGTTTAGGTGCAGTTAAATTAAGATTGTTTTTAATTTATATTCGTATTTAGTTGCTAAAAAGTTTTAAGTTTTAATATATCTTCTTAATTATATAAAATACAACTTAAAATGTTACGAATAATTTAAAATTTTCAGTTTAATCTTAAAAAATACTTTAATTAAACTATTGTTCATTAAATGATATATAGATACAAAAATAGAAAGAATAAGGATGGTATCCTCTAGACACAAAGTGGGCCTACGAACATGTTAATGGAAAAGAAAAAGTGATCAATACAAACAACTAAATATTTTTTTTAGCTATATTTATTTAATTTATTGATTAATATAAATCAAGTATTATAAAGATATGTTATGTGAATAGTTTTTTTTAAATGTTAAATTTAAAAAATTATTTAAAGTGTAGAAGGAAAAAATAAAAATCTACATTACAAAAAAAAATATTTTATATCTTATTCTTAAATTTTAGATTTATTATTATTGTATCGGGGACATATTCAAAATTTAATTTATATCAAGGTATATTAAAAATATATGAGTGTAAAATCGTAAGAGTTTAGGGGTACATAATTAGATTATCAGTATAAAATATAAAAAAATTTAAAATTTTTATAGGGTGTGACTATAATTGTACTCCGTATCGGTATGTGTATAATGAGAACAGTGACCCCTCTCAATTTTTTTTGATATAATATATTTGAAATCTCTATTGATTTAAATAATAAACTTTTACTGCTTTTAACGTTTGATCCTAATTCTATCTCTCTATAGGTCCATGTCTGGTTGTATTCTATCCTAATTGTACCGTCATCTTATTGTCCCTTACTCTCTCCCAAAGAGATAAGCTTCTAGTTTGAACAAGTGAAAAAGTTTTTGAGTTGACAAGAAAGGTTGCCATGTCCCAACATGCCTGTCTTAATCTGTTCAACTACACCACTCTTACAACATTAGTGTAAAACGTTCTCGCACAGTGGAACTGATGGTTCAAGGATCCTAGACAATGGAGGCTTCTGTTCTGCACTAATAATGAATCCACAGAAGAACATGTCTAAAAGTGAAGATCAACAGTCAATTAATGACTCAGAAGATAGATGATTAAGGACTGGATTTCCAGTACGATTGGTGTTGGAAACTTTAATGATTATTGGAAACAGATGATAATATGAAAATGGGGTTTCATCTAAAGTTGGACACACCATTTAATTGTATTTGCTTCACAAAATAATATTAATTGATCAATAAATAAATATAAAATAAAAAGATAGAGAAGTGACATTAAATCTAATCTTAAAAAAATAAAAAAAGTCATACGAGTATAAAAGAATGTATTACGAGAATTTATAAAAAAAATCATTATTTCAACAAAAATTATAAACTAAGAGACGCGTATTTCATTATCCTCATAAGGTTTTAGAACCCAACAAATGTTCTGATGAAAAAACGGATTATATTTATCTTAAGAGACATGAATTTAAATTATTTCAATTATGATATATATTACTAAAAATTAAAAATATATGAATAAATATTATCTTTTAATATTTTTAAACTATTAAAAATCTTTACTAAGATATTAGAGTAAGAGTTATAAATAGAATGCTTTGGGCTTTTTAATTAATAATATTTTAGACTTCCTTAAAAATTGTTGGGCTTCGTAATTTATGATAAGGTTGGGTTCTAGATGGTATAATATTTATAATTTTATAATTAAACTGGTTTAATTTTATGCTAAAGGTCAAGCTTATGCTATCACCGTGTAGCTAAGAATAAGTATTATTGCAGAATCCTACTCTGGACTTCTGAAATGCAAAGATAATGTAAATGAGAGGGCAACCTATGGATCCGACTCTATTTTTGGATACCCAAATAGAATAGGCCATTTTGTTTGTTTTGTTTTCAGATTTGTGGACATGGGATTTTATTAGTTTAAAGATGTAATTTAGGATTTGAGTTGTTAGTCTTAAATAATGATTAGTCGGCGGTGACGAATTCATGCTTTGAATAGGGTGGATACGTACTCACTTTTAAACCTTTTAAAGTTTACATATTTACACTTTATTTTTTTAATTTTTATGAATTAATTCTTAAGTTTTTATAATTTTTAAGCTTTGTGCCCACCTTGAGATTCTGAAATTTCATATGTGCTCACTCTCAAATAAATTTCTAGATCCGTTACTGATAATTGGTGGGGATTGCTGTCCGGTCAACAAAGCACTTTAGGCTACCAAGTCCTGATCGCGGTAATCTCGTCTCAAAATTTTACTAATCTCAATAAGACAAACGTTTACTTTATTGACTCGCCAATTAAATCTATCAATAAGAAAACAAACTACTCTGTTACATCTATCGAAAAATTATATCATGGGTCAGTCCCACTACCTGTCCATGGGACCGACCAATAAAAACTGCCCACTTCATCGATTTTTCCATGTCATAATTTTTTCCCAAGTGAATCTTCACTTGAAAAATTAAAAAATAATGAGGTGGACAGTTTCTATTGGTTAATCTCATGAATAACGTGATGGGACTGACCCATGATATAATTTCTCTACATCTATCATATCTTACGAGAACTAAACATATTCGTCATATCTTTCTAATATATATGCAAAGTGCTATAAACTCCCCTCAAGTTGAACCCTCGCAAAGGACAAACATAACCCATTTTTTTATCATCTCTATCTTCGTCGATTCGACTTTTAAATTGGATAACAACACCTATCTTAAAAGTAATAACGAATCTAAAAATTTATATAAGGTAGACACAAATAAAATTTTAAAATTTCAGCGTGGACACAAACCTTAAATACTAAAACTTAATTCATAAAAATTTAAAAAATTAAAAATAAATATATAAACTTTAAAAAGTTTAATACGAATACAAATTCACCCTATTATAAAGCGATTCCTCCGTTGCCTGAAAACGCCATTTTTTGTCACCCTCACCTGCCCTTTTCCATAAAAGCTTGTATACAATCAAGCAGGCCACTTGATGGCCTCACGCACCACCTCCGATTGTCCTATTCCGGGGAAGGTCTTTTCCTCGATCACACTTTTAGTTTTCAAGGTCTTACCCTAATTAATCCGGATCGATCTGGATTACATACGTAACTTTGGTGGGTGAGTCTCTTAACATGGATTTTCTACGTACACAACGTTTCGAACTTGAGACTTATTTAGGCGGAACTAAATAGCTTACCACTTAGATCAACTCATGTTGGTACTAATAATTTTTTTAACAATAATTAATAATAAAAACTTTAAAAAAATTAAATATTTATCGTTTAAACTTTAAAATTTCCATATCATCTGCATCGTCAACATGTTTTCATGTCTGTGGAGTTTGCTTGACTCAAGTAAGTGGAAGATTTTAATATTGTCTAAAGTCAACGTCAAATGTTTCATTACTCTTGATTTGTCTTGTCTTAGGCATCGACGGTCAACATTACTTGAGACTTATACAGACAAAAGAATCCAATAAGTTGGCTGCAACTTTAGTGCAAAAAGGCCCCATTTACAATAAACCACGACTCCCTTGCCTCTACTGCAAGACAAAAACTGCACTACCAGACAAGCCTCTCATATAAGTCAAAATTTACCTGCATTTTCACACAAAACGACGAATTTAAAAAAATATTTGAGGATGAATACGTATAAAATTTTAAAATTTTAGAGAGACACAACTTAAATATATTAAAAAATTAAAGATCAATTCACAAAATTTTTAAAAATAAAAAAATATAAATTTTAAAAAATTCGGAATAAGTTTATGCCCACCCTAAACCAAGTGCATCCGCCATTGTTTACACAGCTTTGTAAGAGAAACATCTCAGTAGGGACATAAAGTAAATAATTTGATTATCGGTAGTCTAAACGATAAATAATTTAATATTATTTAAAATTTTAAGATTATATATATATAATATAGGTAACATTTTGAGAGTCGGAAGGAGAACCTAAAAAATAAATGATTGACTAATTTAATTAAAATTCTAATAAAATTGACTTCAATTTTCTTTTTTTTATTATTTTATTGTTAGATTCCAATTTGTCAAACTCAATATAAAATCCAAAGGTACTACCAATAAAATGACTAGATTCATTTCACTTCCTCGGTTAACAACTAACTGTAGTACTTATTCTGTGTCCAATTCCATCATGGTTGCAATCAGCTGCAATAACTAAGACATGTTTTATTCTTGTGTCTAGTAAACTCCACTGACTGCACAATAAGCGGCGCTGCCAAGTGGTGGGATTGAATTGCACCATCTGTACAGGATCATTGGACGTAAAGTGTTGCCACATGGACTTCATTTGTATAATAAGACAAAAAATTATTAGGTAAATTCTGTTCATCACGTCATTTGTGGTCTCAATTAACCAGAACCATCATCTCTTTCTCACATGTAATTAGTAGGTAAATAGTTATTACATAATTATTTAAAGATGAACGATCCTAATTGCTTGGACTATAAATGACATGATAAATAAAGTTCACTTAATAATCTCTCAATACAAACATATTCTTAAAAACTAATCAATAAATGAATTCGTCCAAAAAAATATATTAGATAAACCCGGTTTGTTACTTATTTATATCCCTAATTAATAAAACTTATTTATTTATTTTTTAAATAATTATTTATTTTTTATATATAAATTAGAAAATAACTTAAAAATAATAATCTTATTAGTTGAAATCACAGATGATATGATGAACAAGCCTATCTATAATTTTTTCATTATGAGGTCCCGGCAATAAAGAGAGACAAGGAGATTCAGGAAGTTGCTAGTTTTCTGATTTATTGTTTTGTCGGTGATCACTTGAAAAGACTTATCCTCACTCGGTTGATGGTTATTTGTCGATAAAATCAGTCTTGGATAGCGGTATTTCTTGTACGACAGTTTGAATCGCCTACAACTCCTTCTTCCTTTACTATGCGTCTCGTTTGGAGAGAGACAAAGAGATTTAGAAAGTTGATGAATTTTATTGGTATCTTTATTTTCATAGAAATTTGATTTTTTTTTTTTGTTCTTGTAAGAATTTTTGGTTTTTTGAATCCAATTATTTTGTTTCTTGATTACGTTGTAATTATAATTTTTTATGGATTTTTTAAAAATTCAGTAGCATTTTTCAAAAAAAAATTACTCAAAAAATAATTAGAGATAAAATGAAAAAAATGAAAATCAATTATATTATATGAATTTACTGTATAAAAAGAGATAAAATCAACTTATACAATACAAATTTTTTAAGTTTTATATAATTTTTGAATTGTTGAATGATTAAAACGTACATCTCATAAACTCCTTTTTTTTTAAGTAATAATTTTACATACTCAATTATTAATTTGAGTCATCTACTTTAATTTTAAGGATCTAAAAAATAAATACTGACTTAAATTTTTTTATAATTTGTAACGTGATTCTATCCTATATAAAAATGTTAAAAACACTCTTTTCCTAAAGTGGGAAATTTCCTGAATTATTTTATTTTACTGACCCGTGCCCATCCCAAAGTGTAGAATACAATGGCATCCCTGACAAGAGGCATATTCACTGTTTCCCCTTTCTTTTCTTTTACGTTTAGTCTCCATGCAGGGTTGAAAGTCTATAACTTTGTACACACCACAGCCAGATTCTTAACACAGGACGTACAGTCTGTGGCGTCTTGTTCATTACTCCACTTTTTTCCCTTTCCAACTTTAAAGCTAGTTGATCTTTCTAAGAAGCAAAGCATCTTTAATGGGAGTTTAACCTTTTTGTTTCTAAAAGATGAAATCATATTCTTGTTTCTTTTTATTCCATAATAAACTTGGGTTATTAACATTATAAAATGTTTTTCATGTTTTTGTTAAAAGTATTCTAGTTTGGGTTGTTATTCGATACATTAGCGGCGGAAGATATAAGTTTCCGTGTCTTATTTTTAGGGTTTATAGGTTTAGAATTTAAATTTTAGAGATTATCATTTAGATTTTGAGGTAATACGAAGAGGGAGTTAAGTTTTAATGAATACCCTAAACTCTAAATTCTAATCACAATCCTTAAATTCAAAACTATTATACTTAAACACTTAAACCCTAAATAGAATCTCTAAACCGTAAAATTTTTTGAATCAATTACAGTGATTACAAGTAGTATCTGTTTTAGAATATACTCTTAACCTTTTGACAATATTGATCACTTAATCATTGTGCTGCAAATACTAACCAGTGATCCTAAAAACAATAATTATTCCCTTAATCACTAAGGCAAGATGGTTTGTGCCTAAATTTTAAATTTAAAATATTTGTATAAATAAATTTTTTATAAACATTTGCATATAAAATATTTTATTTTTGCACAACCTACTCATATATTTTTTTTAAACAAATAAACCACTCTTGCATCTTGCAGTGATGACAAAAGCTTGTGGTCCTGTAAGTTTGTTGCATCGCTTCATTTTGTCACCTTCTGCTTTGTCTGATCTTAGACTTAATTAATGCAAAAATGGAAAGAAATTATGAAAAATAAACCAGTTTCAGTAAACAACATTCCATCTCCATCATATCAATTATAAAACAAACAGACAAACAACCTGCAGGCTGCAGCTGAAGAAAAGGAATGCACATAGATTATTTTTTAAAAATATTTTTATTTTTTTAATATTTGTTATTGGGCTCAATTTTTCTAATATTTATTATTAGGGGTTTAATTTTTTTAACAAAAATCTTATGCCTCTTTTTCATATATGCTTTTGTGTCTCCTGTTAAAATTTTCTAAAAAAATTGAATTGTAAAACCTAACCCTTATTTTATATATCATAACCCTAAACTCTATATCCTAAAAATACACCCTACCTCTAAATCCTAACCAAAACCCCTAACCTAAAACCCTAAACCATATACTTTAAATCTTCTGATTTAAAGTAAAGACACAAATGGATGCATGAAAAAGAGACAGACGATTTACACCCAATTTTTTTTACAATATTTATTATTAGAAATCTAAATTTTTTCTTAATATTTATTATTAGGGTTTATATTTAAAATTCATTTTTTCAATATTTTTATTAAAAATTTAATATTTTTTACTACTATTTGTTATTTAATATACACTCTCAAATTTTAATTTTTTAATACGTATTAATTGAGTATAATTTTTATATCCAATATTTAAAACACCAAAATTTCAAGAATGGATCTAGTACAACTTGTAATCTTTCGATCCTAAATAGGTTATGAAATTCATAAAACATGATTACGCACGTCATCATAATTAGGGATGAAAATATATAAAATAAGTGGGTTAATCACCCCACCTCTCAAGAAATTTTTAACTTTTTTATTCAATTTTTTTAAATAAATTTATCTCTTCATTTTCGAACATTTACGTTCATTATCGATCAAAATATGGTTTATAAGCCATATAATCAAACAATACAATAAAGTAGCAAAGAGACAAGGAGAGAACGGTCCGAACAAGGTTGCCGGAGCAACAATCGAACAAGACGTCGAGAAGACATCAAGGGTTAGCACAGGTAGAGGAGTCGTGCCGTACATTTGGACCCAAGTTGAGTCCATCAGTCCAGACGGTACTTCCTTGGCGGGTGATGAAACTGACGAGTATTTCAAAGGGTTGAGTTTAAACCTAATGACAGGGGAGAGACCAACGATGGCCGTTCGAAACAAAACTCTGTTCTCAGGGAGACTACCACAGAGAAAGCAGACGTCTATGGAGGAAAACATAGGAGAGGAGAGCTTGGAACGAGCGACCAAAGAGGGGAGCATAAATATTACAACAAAATGGATTTTTAGTGATATTTTTTTAGTTTTATAATAATATTTTATACGTCACTAAAAAAATTTTGATATTAAAAACCGTCGCAAAAAATATCATTATATACTTTGTTTTTAGTATCGTGTATTATTTTAAACGTCACTATTGATTATGTATCATCTATATCTGTCAGTTGATTACTTAGCTTATTAATATTTTATCTTAAAAAAATTTCTCTTCTAATATAAAATTATGAAATATATTCTGTAACTTTAGATGATATTTGTTTTGTAAAATAATGTATAAATAATTATAGTTAAATTTTTATAAAATTTTAATAACTTTATTCGAATTAAAAAAATATCAAATAAAATTTAAGTCATTAATCATAATTCCAATAGCTTAAAAAAAATTAATTTGATTCAATCGAATACTTAAAGTAGATAGTTTCATCATATCCTTTTTACACTTTGTTGAAATTATAAGTGTTATACGTCTTCTCAATAATCTCTAGAATAGATGATTAAAAGGAGTAAAAATCCTTTGCTTTATAACGTGTCTCTTTTCGTACTCCTATTTTTTTTTAATTAAATTCTAAACACTAACTCTAATCTTATATATCCTAAATCTTAAACCCTACAGCCTAAAAAGTATAATTTATCCCTAATTCTTTAAATCAAAATTATAATTAATAATCTTAAATCTTAAATTTAAACCTTAAACACATTAATTTGAAATAAAACACTAATAAAAATACGATTAGATGACAGACGATTTACTCAAATAAAAGTACTTAATCGATAATTTTTTTAGTACGTTAGGAGTTTTAATGTATATTATGAGCAAAAATTATTCCTTTTCTAGATATAAAGTGCTCAAAAAAAGTTAAGTTCTTACCACTAAGAATTTAGGTTTTAAGTTTTAATAATAATAATAATAATAATAATAATAATAATAATAATAATAATAATATAGCATCTAGGTAGAGTTGTCTCTCTTATATAAGTCCTACATCCGAAGCCAAACCCAACCAAAATTTCTGAATCAACCATTTTGGCTGCTATGTTTTTAAGTTAATACTTTGCTCTACTTTTGTTTGAAACTCTGTTTTTTTCCGAGTGAAGTCTTATCTCTTGTTCATTAACAGAGAAACAAGGTTTCGTTCTTTGTTTGAAGTTTGAAGTTTGAAGAATCAAGGAGAGTGTGCTTGGTGGGCGAGAAAATGTATGCAGACACAGGGCTGTTTTCCCCTTACATGCACAACTTTTCTCAAGATTTTCAGCAGTTTGAAGAGAGCTACAAAACCCAGAAACCCAATGCTTCCACTGTACAGAAAATCTCCATCTTTGTCACTGTTTTCTTTTTCTCACTTCCATTCTTCTGTTTTCTTTTAGGTTTTCTGCATTTGTTTACCTGTGCCTGAAGAAATGGGGAAACAATTTTCTGTTTCAGTTGAAATTTCAAGTTTTACAGTGATTTCATACTTGAAATTCTTCACTTCCCTATTTTAAAGATTTTCTATATTTATGGAATTTGTTGCTTCATATTCCACTATAATTAGTTTATTATCAAAGTATATTTGCATACTGTATCAGGAAAAAGAGGGAACACAATAAAAGTTGGAATATAATTGGAAAATGATTTCCATGTCATGAATTCCGTGTTCCTGAAGATTTCCTCCAATTTCTTCAACTTTTAGTGTGAACTGGTTATTGGGGTTCTCACTTTTTAAACCACTTGTACATAGAGATTAAAAAAGAGAGGAAAAAGCCACTACTTTTTGTTCTTTGATTTTCTTAGTGTTATTATAAAGGTGAGATTTTGGCTTGGAAACATGCATTTGTTATTGGATGAGAGTGGTTTTGGATTTGATGATTACTGTATGTGAGTAACTTGTTTTGTCTTAAACTATGAGCTTTTAATTCTTGTTAATTTGGTGTTGTATAGCACAAGTATGTTCAAGGTTAGAAATTTGGCTATATTCCTTTACTGGTTTTTATGGATCATGGGGAAAGAAGAGCACTTTAAAATGAGCTAAGTTGGTTGTGTGTTGATGACATTTACATTAGAATCTTGCAGTTTGGTGTAGGGAAGTTCAGAATCTGTACATAGTAAGATCCTATTTAACAATTAATAATATTCGTATGCGACATGACTGATGCAGAACAACTCCGTTCCGATCTCCACTATATCTGAGTATGACCTTGGAGGAGAAGGTGATCTGTTCAAAGCTCCAGAACCCATCATTGGAGAACCGAGTGCAGTCTCATTATTCTCACAAGGACTCAAGGCTGCTGATATGGAGTCAATCCAAAATGAGCAGCTTTTAGAGGTTCTATATGAGTGTGAAAAGGATCTGATGGAACAAGCAGTAATAGAAACACCACTTTCTGAGGTCTTTGATCTTGTGAAGACCGACGAAAACGTATATCTTCAAGCTGAAGTGCTCCGTTATGACGATATCCCACACCCTTTCCAGAAAAGTGTCAGCTCGGGTTGTTTAAGTTCAATGGAGTGGGTGCAAGGGGCTGCAATCAAGCCTCATTTTCTAGATTTCCCTGGAATGGATTTTGGTTCTGCTTATGGAATGAGAAGAGCATATAGTGAAGGGGATATGCAGGTTAGTATCTTAATTCTTTTTTCTTGTTTTTTTAACCTTTTGCCTATTCTTTTTGCTTGGTTAGTGTCTCCAATTTAAGGCTTGAGTTCTTTAGTTGATGCACATGCACCATAAGAAACCACTTACGAAAACACAACATTGTTTATCCCTCATCAAAATCACACCAGGAAGCGGCATACACGTTGACCCTCGTTTTTCTACTGATATCCGGAATTCAAACATGCTCCTTCTTTTGTCTGAAAAAATACAGTGTTTCCTTTTTCATTGCCTTGTGAAAAATCCAGCAGAATCAAGTCACTGATCGAATTATGGTTGAGAACTGAGCATCTGTTGTGCTTGTAATGTCTAGCTCCTATGAAACTGTTAGATGTTTTTGGCCATTTCCACAGGATGAACCGAGTCATTGACATTGAATTTTTATGACAGACTCTTGGCAATGGTAATGTGAGCACCGTTCGTTCTCCTCTGGATCGACCAATAACTGCCAGCAGCTGTTCTACCGAAGATCGAAGGGAAAAGCTTTCCCGATACAGGAGTAAGAAGACAAAGAGGAACTTTGGAAGGAAAATCAAGGTATTTCAATTCCCATGCACATCTGTTGCATCCGTTCCTTAGCTTTTACAATCAGAAAACAAGGACATGCAGAGTCCATGGTTATTTTTCTGATAATTCGCCCGACTTTCGTATCAAACTCATATGTTTTACTTTGTCCAGTATGCTTGCAGGAAGGCTCTTGCTGACAGTCAACCAAGGATCCGTGGAAGGTTTGCAAAGACCGAAGAATGCGACAACTCCAAGACCAAGAGGGAATAATTGTTGAGAAGTTGATTAATTACCAAGTTAAACAGGAATGAAGTAGGTAATGGCTAAAATATCAGTAGTGTCAACTTGGCCTATGTAAGCCTTAGTGGAGATCTTATACAGATAATGCTAAATACACCAGAATCTAGATCCTGGAAAATAATTCTATCTTATTTGTTGCAATATAATACAATCTCCAAGTAGGATGTAAATAAAATGGCAAAGCAGCAGGTATCTGTACTTGTTAATATATATAAGGATGATGTTTAAAGAATATTGCTTCTCTTTGATCACAAAATCTGTAATTTTCTCAAGTATGTGGGTTAAGTTATTTTTGTTACCCTCCCAGTCCCCTAAGATTTTATGTCAATCCACGTCTCATACCTGATTTTGATGAGTAAGTTTTTTAACAAAAAAATTATGTATATTCAAACTCGAAACATACTTAAATGATATTAAACTGCTTATCACTTAGGGTCGTTTGTTTCACTGAAAAATGAATTCTGGAAAATAAACTATATTTTTTAAAAACTAATTACAGAAATCATTTTCATGTGTTTGGATGAAACTGTGTAGATCATTTTTCGTTGTTTGGTAATTTTAGTGAAAATAATTTTAAATTTTAATGAAACAAACAAGATTTTACATTAAAAATTTATTTATTTTATTGAATTTTTTTTATTATTTTAAAAATTATGTTTTATAAAGACTTACACTAATAACCAATAATAAATTATAAAGATTTACGTAAGTCTTTATAATTTTTCCTTCGTCCAAATATCCTCACAGAAATTAGTAGTGTTGTACCAAATTGTTGACAACAGTAGAAAAAATCAATTTTATGGCTCATTTTCTAAACAAATATTCTTAGATATTGATCTTATTTTAAAAGTTCGAAAACATTAAAAAAGAAATTTAAAATAAAACTCATTATAATTATAATAAAATATTAAAATATAAAATAAATTAAAACAATGAATTACCGTTAGGAAAGAAAAAAAATATAAATATAAATATTAAAATATTAAAAATATTAAAATAAAAATAAATAAATTAAAATATAATTAGAATGAAATATTAAAATATAAGTTAGATTAATTCGTTGATTTTGGGTTAACTTCTATAATATGAAGTATCTCATATTTTAAAAAATAAATTTGGGAATTTCTTTTAAAAATCGTTTCTTGAAATCGTCACGGTCACTTGAATAAGATAGACCGGACATCAACAAACCAAAAATTTATTTAAAATGAGTTTAAGAGTTAGTTACATGTGAGAAAGAATAGACACTCCACAACACTCTCAATGCTAAATCATGCATTGCTTTTATATTAATAAAAAACACTAAATTTTAAATTAAATCTAATTAAATGTTCTTACTCGAATATAATTTTTAATTATATGAACATTAATATTCGATGAGTTTGAATTAATTATTTTTCAATTAACAAAGACGATTTTAAATTCGATTTTAAATTCAAACCTTATATTAAATCGATATCAAATAAGCATGACTATCATATTAATTTACGGTTCAAATTAAATACACCCGTTTTACTCATGATGCAAATGATTTATCAAGTTTTATTATTTTAAAGTTTACCTTTTGAAAATATAAATTGATTTGAATATTCTATTAAATCAAGATATTATAACATAAATATTTGAATTAAGAAATATTTTCTATAAATATTTTTTATATATATTTGATTATCAAAATAAATAGAATTAATTCTTAAATAAATGACAATTAAATAGATGTCACATTAAAGCTTTCAATAAATACAATTAATGACATCATTTCAACCATAAATTATAGTTAAACTTAAAAAAATCACCTTTAAGAAACAATATGTTTTCTGAAGCTATAATTATTTCATCGAGAATGAAGTCTCATCCATAACAGTTTCTAAAGATCGATATGTTTTCTGAAGTTTTTAACTTTAACAAACAATTATTTTACATATTAAGACTTACTTCCAGAAAACTAAGAACACGGCACACCGGAGAAGGATAACAGACAACAGGTTTTATTCCGACATTCTTAAAAGCTAGCTTTGTCGACTGAAAATTCAGAAGCAGCCTCCTAACTGCAAGGTGGTGGAATGGAATACATGTTAGAATCAGTTTATTTATTTAGTGATGTACTTAAAAAGGTTGCAGTTCAAGAATACTCTTAAGAATGATTGCAGACACCAACTAAATTAAGCTCGGGATTCGAATGATTCGACTCTAAATCATTAGGTGTGTTCTAATGAAGCAAGAACTCAAGACTGAATTTATGACGATGATCGACTTTCGGGGATATCATTTTACTTACCAGAATAGCCTCGATCTCCCTCTCGGAGACAGGAGTACGTTTTGGCAGAAGTGATGCTTTTCCGCCCACGGCAGTGTTGATTGGGGCAGCTGGAACGTCTGAACTAGACCTTGCAATCAAGCTACCGACGATGCCTCCATGTTTGCTTGTTGCTTGATTTTCAGAGATAGATTCTATACAACAATACAAACTTCAGAAGTGATTTGGAATATGCTAAAATGGTTACATCTCCCATAAAACTTTAAAAACAATCTAACAAGCCAAGACACAAACTTATTCCAAACCTACAAGATGAAAAAATATTCGAATTTGAAACAACTAAAAACTCAAAATTGACTCGAACCGAACCCAACACGCCCATCTGCCTCGTCTAGTTAAGAGTTAAAGACTTGCTAGAAGAATCAGTTCATTCAATTCAAGGCTTCTATTCAGACTATGATATTAGCATACTCTAGGCTCATATTCATCACCACTCGAATCAAAATTTCGAGGTCTTGGTGGATAAACACATGAACTTTGGATACATAATCCATGGTCTGAAACTCCTTACCATAACAAATTGATAATCAATAACATCTAATGCATAAACCACACTTCCTTTATCAATCCACCTATAACCCCCAAATTTGATAGTTTCCTTAGCTCCAAGGAGACCTAATTTGGTGGATTGGGGGTTCAAATCTTTGACCTTTATGGTGAAATCTAATCTGGGATTCTATTAATTATCTATTTTAGTGATTATATCCAACTAATTTCTAGATCCACATAATATATGTGTCCGGCCTATATCCATATGAATTGCTCAGATAACAAAAATGGAAACTCCCAAGAAAGAAGAAAAAAAACATGAAATAATCTAACTCAGCATATACTAAATCCAACATCTGCAGTTCCCAGTGAACCATTTGCAGCAGATTAAATCAACAAAGAAGCAGCTTTAATACATGTAGAAGAAAAGGTAAATAATTGAAGCAAAAAGTTGGTGGATTCAATTAAACTTCCCCAAACCAGATCTTTTAAGGTCGACAAGGGAAATCCAGTTGCTGATTCTAGAACAGAAAAGGAACCCCATTTTTCAACGCAGTAAAAGCCATAGATGAACCTCCCCTAGAAGAATAATACAATATATTATAAAACAGAAGAGAGCAACCTGAAGCAGAGGGGTTTGGGTGTCTTTGAGGGAACTTAATACGTGGAATTCTCTTCAGTGCCTGCTCTGCTCCCATCTTCACTTGACCCTTTTTTTTTTCTCTTTCTCTGTGTTCTCTGGTCTGCTTGTCCGAAGCTTGGATGTTGGAAATTGGACTACTATATAATCATTGTTATCTTCATTTTTTTATTCATTTATTCTTTCTTTATCCAATGAGTGAAGATAAAGTCACCTACTTCATTTGGGTATACTTATTTAAAGAAAAAGGTTGCTTTCTCACATGAGATGAGAATTAAAAAATAAAATTTATTAAACTTAAAGTTTAGGATTAGTATTTAAATTTTAGACATTAAAAGTTTTGGTTATATAATTAAGAATTATTGAGTTATAATTATAATTTAAAGTAAAATAAGAGAAGTTAAGTATTTAGTGTCGTTTGTTTATATACGAGTTTTGGGTTAAAGATAGATTTAAAATTTATAAGATAAATTAATATTATGCTGTTTTTTGTACTGATAAAGTTTTTTTATTATTTAAATCTTTAAAAAAACTCTTCATTCGTCGATAAATAAATATCATCAAAAAGTTAACGGACGTGAGTTTAACTTGAAATAATTGCTCTTAGTCGAAAGTTTGCTAACTCCATGTTTCTAAATTTGTTTAGAAAGTTTGAATTATTATTAGAACCCTTTTTTTCCATGAAATTCTACTTGAATTGCAAGTTTGAAGACACTTGTTATCATCACTAATCATCAGGACGTAAAAGAACAAAGGATCAATTGAGACTGCTAGGATACATGATAATAAAAAGTTTCAAATTTTAATAATGTACTAACCTCAAGCGTCTCTTGAGGATACAAGGGAGAGGGATGGAAGAAATATGAATGGAGTAAACAGAGGGGATGGAAATGAATTAATGGTATCGAAACTAAAAGTTTCTTCTTGACTTGGTTATTCAAAGAGAAGGGAAAGAAATTTCCAGGAAATGTCTAGGTAGGGTAGGGTCTCAAAGTTTCGTTTATATTTTTTTCCCGAGAAAAAGAGAGAGAGGCGTGCGTTTGGGAAGCAAGAAATTCTTGTGAAACAGGGTCCCACCGTGAAAAAGCATTGTAGTAGTAATAATGTAGCAGTCAGGTTTCTTTTTCACGATACAAGGTTGACTCCACTGGACTCACTTCTGCTTCTTCCACCAGGTGTTTGAATGCAGTTGGATTTAAGGCCGTAGATTGTTCGATTTCGTTGGGTAATTCTTTTAAATAATATATCGATTTTTTGTTTAAATATCAATTGTTTTCTCGGTGCATGGAGAGTGGATCCGACAGACAATATCTCCGCTGCTTTCTTCACATCTTTCCCGTTTCCATTTCAGATTTCCTTCTCATTCATTTCAGTTGTTTTTTCTCGACGGAAAACGCTTCGCTACTCGTTCGATTCCCTCCGATCTCCATTTCAGATTTGGATCCTCTACGTCGTTCAAACTAGAACTCACCCTTCCTTCCCTCCGATCTCCATTTCAGATTTGGATCCTCTACGTCGTTCAAACTAGAACTCACCCTTCCTTCCCGTTTCCTCCGATCGGTATAATACTTATCGCTTTTTCAGGAAGCTGTTTGATATTATCGACGATATTAATATATTGGATCAGTTTGATATTACTTTTGAAAAACGGATACATTTAGAATCCAAGTCTCAACATTTTGAGTCCTAAAAGAAAATATTACCTTTTGTCTCACAATAAAAATTATTAAAAAATTAAATTTTAAATCTTAACCTTAATTTTTAAAGTCTAAATTTTAAACCCTAAAAGTTACACCTCGCCTATATAATCTTTTAAAATGAAAGCACCAGTATTAACACAATAGAAAAAACAGAGGATTTGCTCCCACACACCCTCGTATAGAATGTAGCTTTATTGGACCCAAAAAGACTAGAAAGTAATCACTTTACTATACCCAAAAAAGGCTTAAAAAAATAATCACTTTTCAGTTTCAACTCGATTTGCTGAATGGTGAGGCATTGTAAAGAAAAACAGAGTACCAATACAGTTCATTTGCTGGAATTTAACACAAAACAGAAACTTGGAAAATAGGAAAACAAGCATCATAATATCAATGGAACATGTACCTTTCTAACCGAAATCCATGATAATTAACAAAAAAATGCCCATAACTTGTTTAGCTCGGTCTAAGAGAGACTAAGACAAGACCGTCACTGCAGCAAGACAAGAGAAAAGGCATAAAATTGCAAATTTGCAGTGCTATGGTATCCTCAAAGTTCAGGAAGTGGATAAAGTAATTGACAAACACTATGCAAACGCTTGATTGAAAGTTATACATGAGGAAGAACTAACCAAAGGTCTTTAGGGTCCTCCAAGTATTGCATTTTCGATATCCTCTCTACTCAATGCATAACTGAATCGCCTTTCAACATCTCTTTCAAGATTCCCAGGTCCACTCTTCAAGTACCTGCAGCATATGATACAATCTTCTCACCCCCCAATAAAAGATAAAATGCAATAAGTTTGAATGTCTTTGCAGGTCTTAATGAAATTCAATCTGATTTGAATAGATGTGGTTCTTTTTAACAGATCGTCTCAGAAGAAGATATGGCTTGATCCAACCTAAGAACCAAGGTATACCAGAAAAAAAGAATCAGATTTTAGCCAAGGTCTGGAGAGAATTAAGCCTGCTCTAAAAAACTTCCTATAGTTAACATCCAAAATCTTCTGCTCATTCTCTTTAACTAATAGCATCAATTTCCAGCATATCTTCTTCTCTTCATTTCTCGATGTCTATCCCGCTCTCAAAAGAACGGTAAACACGGTAGTTAATATTCATGTTTTTTTGATTCACAAGTTCAACTCTAAGAGGGATCTGCAATAAAGAAGCATAACCTGCATCCTTGCACCCAAGATTGTGATCACCAAACCTGGTAACACTAGTGGAAGGTGGAAATGACCAAACCTTCCCAACTTTCTCCCTACCCTTAATCATTTTTTTTTAGTTTCGGCTTTTGAATTTCATTCCGTTCAACTCAATGGAACTTGGTCAAGTCAAGTTTACAACTTTCAACCCCTATTGCTAGTATTTCACAACAACTTTCAACCCCTATTGCTAGTATTTCACATTAATCACTACAATACTTAACCGAATTGTTTCAGTGTATACATGGCTGCAATACCTACAATTTAGAATCTTATATGCCAGCTTATGTTCATCACTAGAAACAACAGAATCTTTATCAGCCATTAGCGAAATCTATACAGAAACTATGCAAATAAACAGCAGCAGCATTGCCTAAGAAACTCAGAGGGACATCTTTCTGAGCTAATGCAGTACTGTGTAGCTTTTCACAAAAATAGTTTCAGCAAGAGCAGCTGCCTTAAGCAATTCAATTGTACTAATGAAATTTCTTCAATTCATGATGCAATTTAATAGAAGAAATACCAATTAAACAATCAATCTAAATAAAGAAACCCGTCTCAAATCAAACGAAATAGGACACACCCAGAAATATAACAGCAAAATAAAAACTGGGTTTACCTTATATAAAGATCAGTGACATCAAGAGATAACTGGGCATGCCAATCAGGTTTTTCAACCAACCAAACAGCTCGGTCCTCTCTGCTTTGATAAAACCCTAAGTTCCTAAGCCATGCTTCAATGCAAGGCAAGCTGTGAGAGTAAAGGGGCTTGTTCTTGTCCGGGAGCCTTCTGAGCCACTCATCTTCTGCCGTCGGCAGCTCCCCTGCTTCCGATGATTTTGAAGAAACAAAGGTTGCGATTTTCCTTTGAGATTGAGAAACAGAGTTGGGAAACGATAGGGTTTTTTGGAAGAGAGGAAAACAGGGGAATTTGGGATGAGTTGCTGCGCCATTCGTAGTAATGATAAACTTTGAGACATGAAAAGCAGACATTTTTTTTCAGGTTTTAGTTGCTAATACTTTCTATTTAATTGTTTTTTGTTTGATAGTTGATTGAAAAGGGAAAACTAGAGTTTTTCAGAAAGATAATGGATTGGAAAAAAATTGATTTCTACTGGAAAATAAAACTCCATATCCATTATCTTCTTCGTGTATGTACCAGTGGGTTAGGGAATCTTCCTTTTCTTTTTAATTTTTAAAATAATATTTTTCAAAAAAAATACAATGAACAAATTTTAAAGGGTAAATCCCCTGCTTGGTTGCTTAACTTTTATGGTATTAACATTTAAGTCACCAATATGTATTTTTAATTTAATCACTCTAATGTTCTGGTCCTTGAACGTTAAATCTTTAACGACGTTAATGTTCATGCGCATGTTAAAATCAGGAGAAATTATTAGATAGACTTAGTTCATAATGCATGGTCTATTTGATAAGACTAATCTATTCCTGTGTAATCAGGGACGGAGCTGTATAGTGTTGGGAGGAACAATCGTCCTCCACCCCGAATATTTTTTTTTTATTTTTGACTCCCTATTTAAATTTTTTTAAAATTATTTTTCTATGAATTTACCCCATACTTCTAAAAAATTATGTTTTGCCCCTCAACCATAAATCCTAATTCTGAGGGTAACTACACTGTAATGCAGACAATCACATTCCTTTTTACTACAAAAACAAGCTCAATAGATCATCCTGCCTACCTCATATTTCATGCTCGAACAATTTTCGAATACAAAATTAGAATAGTCTAAAACTATCTTGTTTAAAAGAAAAAAGGGCAATGAAAACAGTCCCATATATACCAAGAAATCTCGAGCACACAAAACAATAAGGCATACAGGCTTAGATCCTATGAATAAACATAAAAACCTGAGACAGTTCCCAAACCGAATTCGAATACTCTTTTCTGTGACCATTTGGAACTATAAATAAGCATGGTGAATATAACTCAGTTAAACGAGTTCTCTTTGAAAGCCACTACACTTTGCGGACCTGGATGTTGTGAGTGGACTGGAATCGCCAGATGGGCTGCCTGCCACTCTGAACAAGAGCCACCTCTTCTCCTTCCTTCACCATTCCTTGCTTCTGTACATCAACCATGAGTTCATCAGGAAACAAGCACACACTAGTTCTAGTATTCGATATCAAAATTCAAAGTCTTTTCTTTTTTGCAACAAAACAGCGTAATCAAATGAACCAAACTCCAAAGTATACTGAAGTTTAGGATTTGTGATATTTACAGATGAGAGTTGCCCAAAATAACTGTTGAATGATGCATGAACAAGTAATCTATAGTTACCAGCCAATTAAAGGGAACCTTCATAATGAATACTCTGGTAAAACCTTACCTGCAACAAAGCTAAAGCATTCTTAAATGTGTCCTCAGCATCATTTGAGAACTCCATGTATATGGGACACACTCCTTGATATAAAGCTAATCGTTGTTGTATTCTTTTCCTGCGAGACCAATAAAATCATAGTCAAACTTTCAAATCAAAAGGTCCAGTAATTGTTGAATCCTCTCATTGACATTGCAATACTGGTGAAATGTTGCACTTCTGAATTCATAGATATTATCCCACTTGGATTTAATATATTCATCAAGTCGGCCTCAAATAGGGTAGACCACTATTATGCCATAGCAGAAGACGGATAAGACAGACGGTGGGGAAAGAAATGAGATTCTTGAATTATACAGTAACCATTTTGAAAATCAGGAACATGTCAAACTCACTCATTTGTGAAGGCAAAGATGGTGCCAGAAGGACGAAAATGGCTAAGCAATATGGCCATGAATCCAGTTCTAGTGAAGACAACAGTAGAGATTCCAAGAGTATTTGACATCATTGTTGCATGATATGCAAACATCTCACTCATATGGTTCTACAGAGAAGAAGTAACTGCAGTCAGAATTGATAGTTAACAAAAATTATAGCATTATGAATGTTGATCAAGAAGCAAAGGGAAAAAGGCTGAAAGCATATGGAAACTGGAAAGTGAATATAACATGTTAAATGACCTTAAAAGCTTGACCAAGATTAAGTGGCATTCCACCACCAGATATTGTTGCTTCTGTTCGTAGTGCAACTGTATGCATCACTTTAACAGCTTTCAATGGGAACCTGCACGAAGGTTAACTCTATTTACTAAAGTGCACTTGGGTAGAGTAATTTGCACGTTGTTCATACAATTACCCAATCCAGAGCCATGATAAAGCAAGGTAGCACTTATGACATTCTAGTTTTATGTCCCACAAAGTTTTAGTAAGTTGTTTTTAAGTACAAATAATAACCATACTCTTCTAACTGCAACTAGGATCCAAAAATATCCATATAAACAGTTACTCCAATATAGATCATTATTATTAGCATAAGACAAAATGAAACCAACTTTTACTAGAAAAGTTAACAAGGGAAGGTTTGACATAAAAGGAAAAACAAAGGTATGAAGAGGAATACATCAAATAAAATTTCTAGAATCCCAAGTAAAAATTTAAATAACTTACTTTCCATGAGCTGTTTCTCCAGAAAGCATGACAGCATCAGCACCCTCACGAACAGCAATGGCAATGTCAGATACCTCTGCTCTGGTCGGCGTTGGATGAACAATCATACTTTCAAGCATATTGGTTGCCACAATAACAGCTTTCCCCATGCTTCGACATGTTCTAATTATCTCTTCCTACATTTTACACCAACTAGAATTCAGAGTGGCTAAATAAATAATTTCATTTTTTTTACTAGTAATTAGTAAATAAAGTATGATGAATTATCTTTTAATATTCAATAAAAAACTGAAGCAACCTGCAAAAGAGGAACCTCCTCGATAGGAAGCTCTGCACCAAGATCTCCTCTAGCAACCATTGCCTAAAATAAGAGAACAAAAATTACTTTCTACACGTCAGAAAATTTGAAAATATTTTTCTTCAGCAAAGACACAGCTGAATGTAAGAAATAGCCAGAAACCTATCAACACCTTCATATGCATAAAATATAAACCTAAAATTTAGCTGCATTAAGGATTCAATAAAAAAAAAAGTGGTCACCCCATCAGACGCTGTTATAATTGAATGCAAATTTGGAATAGAGTCTGCACTTTCAATTTTAACAATAACATGAATATCTGCATCACAAACTGTCAAAAGCAAAGGGAAAAAATGCATTAGTAGACGAGAATTTAAAGTATATACCAAAGCAACATTTATTATTTCATTAAAGAAAACTGTAAGATAAAAGAAATTACTCTGTAAATAATTCTTCAATTCATGAACCACTTCTGCATCTTTAACAAAGGAAACAGCATAAAAGTCAACTTTATTGTCCACTCCAAATTTTATGTCATCCCAGTCCTTTTCTGCAATAAACCAACTGAAATGAATAACCCGATGCTCATTCTCAACTCTATATAGAAAGAGTGAGAGTAAAGGGAGAAAGAAGAAGAGGAAAGTGGAAAATCTACAAAGTAATAGAAAGTACAACAATTAAAATTCGAGTATCAACCTGTAATAGAAGGCAGTGTAGCACTTTTTCCTCGGACATTTAAATGCCGCCTAGACTTAAGCTCACCACCATCAACTACTTCACACTTCACTGAATCTTCAGTCTTAGACTTCACTACCAATGACATCATACCACCTACATCATGAATCAGCAGTCAGAGGAACATGTAACCAGCAAAATGAAAAAAAAAAAAAAAATCAACTGAGAATTTTCTAGTGTTTTGTGATCATAATCTAGTTCAGAGTATTTAGCACACCGAACTAATGTTTGATAATGAGAGGGTGCACATTAGCCTTGAAACTTAAAGATGATACTATATTGCATTGTACTTCTGCCCTGATCCAGCAAAAGGTTTCATTTTTTATTTAAAGGCCCAAAAAAAAGGAGTGCATCCAGATAGGTTTTTGTACTATAATAAAAAGATCTTGTTCGCTTCTGATGTTTATGTTTAGGTAGAAGACAACCCTGGCAACAGCATCAACAAACCCATAGCTAAATAATCAAGAACATGGTAGACAAGGTAAAAACATTTTAGTTAATTTCTAGATCATCAAAATCTTCCTTCAGAAAATGCTCTACTAGATCAGATTATATATTTGCACTCTTAGACTCTTGATAATTGAATCACAACAGTAAAAGCATGTCAAAATTTCAGACTAAAGGGCAATGATGAGTAATAACTCTAGAACAGAGAATCATTTTACTTGAAAAGTTTGGTATGAAAACATGCATGCTGGCTGCTGGTGTTGGGATGGGGGACCGTGATTAACAGTCATATAGAACATTAAAAGTTAACAAAACTAGCATACTTTTGCAGTCTGTTGAAGGTCAAGGAAGCATACCATCAACAAGAAGCATATCGCCAACTTCTACGTCATTAACAAAATCATCATAGTTGACACTGACGCAATCAGGTGTCCCAACTCCTCTCCTAATTGTAAAAGTAAATTCCTGTCCAGTTGCTAATGTAATTGGTTGGGGCAAGTCGCCACTCCTAACCTCAGGGCCCTAATAAACAAAACCAAGTACTCAGAAGAACACATAAATGAAATGAAAGAACTATCGATGAAAATTGCGTACTACCAGTTATACTATTGATGCCCACAACACACTGTCCAACAAATTTAAGGGCTCGACCTAACAAGTAAATGGAATGAAATAAGAAAAACTATATGCACACAAGTATACACATATATGTATATAACAGTCTCTCATTAAGTTTCCAAATCAGATACTGACTAACATACTGTCACCTGTACATACTTGCTGGTCTTACTCCAAAATAGAGTGCTAGCACGATCATAACTGAATATGTATTCAAAATCCAAGAAAAATTTTGGCACAATAATATAGATTTATGATAAAGGCACTGTCTAAGATGACAAAATCCTGTCAGTAATTTAGCAAATGAAAGGTCCCTCTGATGTCTAACTACCACGCCACCAAACTCGTTGACTCAAGCAACCTGGCATAACAGCTTTTACACAGTAAACAGATAATGAAATTGAGGGAACTTGCCTTGGTGTCAAGCATGATTGCAATAGTATTGTCTTTGGAATGTGCATTATATTCCTTGACTAAATCAATAACTTTCTGATGCGATGCATGGTCTCCATGAGACATATTCAAACGAGCAACATTCATTCCGGCCTCGGCCAATTTCCATATCATTTCCCGTGTGTTTGTTGAAGGACCAATTGTGCAAACAATCTTTGTTTTACGTCTAACAATAGGCTTGGACCACATACCCATTGATGCATCGACTACTTGCTGAATTCCCCTTAGCTGATCGTACTGCTCCTCCCTCTGAAGAAAAAAATATGGTAAGAAAAGTTACAAGTACTGATTTTTGCTAATTTTGATACGCAACTATCCATGATAAGTTGTTTGACTATATATATAACAACAATGAAATGCATAGTGACAAAGTCATCCAATAAGCAATTTCTTCATCTTATGCCAGTGTCAACAAGCAGAAAACACTTGAACTTAAAGTGAAATACGTGTAATCATGCTCCTACAATTCGTATTTTATGTTATTATTCTTTGGATGATTTCTTTAGCACAAAAACTAGCAACGCTGCGCCAAAACTGGATTGTAATCTCACTGGAAATTTTGTCTGAGTCCTAAATCTTTCTCGTTTATAGCACAAGGTGGTCAAAAAAGTTCTATTTTTTCAATTTTTAAGAAGGAAATAAAAACATTCCTTTCAATGTTGTTTGCAAATTTCAGTAATAAGGATAATGCATTTTCAACAAAACAAACAGAACCCTTTTCAACTTGACCCGCTCCATGATAATACTATCACTCCACTTATAATCCCATGCCTATTGTTTGCTCAACTTCTGACTAAATAAAAAAGCATACTAACTAAGATCTAGAAATGTCGATTCGGTTTTACCTTTTTACTACTTTTTTTTCTTTTGGCATTCGTCTGCGGCAACCAAACGCAAAGGAAAACGAGGATCAATAGGTTAAAAGCGGCACAAACCTTGGGTACATCCTCGGGTGAAACGGGAATAACTTCAGTCTCAGCACGTATGACTCTCTTCGCAGTAATCCTAGAGTTCCTTCTAAGGACGACCGTCTTGCTCTGCTTCGCGTCAGGTGACAACACTTTGGAAGCGAAGCTGTCAGGCTTAAGCTTCTCTGCTCGATCTTGAAGGGATCCAGATCCCTTGCTCAAGAAATTAGCGTGGATGAATCTAGTGGCTACCACTTGAGCCATTGCAAAAATGAGAGTGGAACTGAAAGCGAGCGACGGGGAGAGGAAGGTGAAAGCCGAGGGGGATTTAGCTGATACTTTTAAGGAAGAAAGCGAGGGTTGGAGAAATCGCCGCTAAATTTGGCGGAAGCTGAAAACAAAGGAGGCGGAAGGAAGAATGAAGGCAGCTTAGTTTGTATCGAGAATAGTAATAGGAAGTGTTTTCCTTATTATTCATCTCCTTTTTTCACTATTTATAACTTTCAAAAACAGTTGAGAATTTGGTTTAAAATTTGTAATAATATTTCTATTTTTTAGCATTTTAAAATTTTACTATTCATAGAATATTTTTATATTTAAAATTTAATAATTTTTTAATTTTTTAAAAAATTAAATAAGTGTTCGAACTTTCTAAAATTAATTTAAGTTTTAAATGTTTAATTGAGTGTACTTTTTAATAAAGTTTTTACATTCAATATGTATTTTTGTTATATTTAATTAGTACTAAGAAATAGTTTCAGTTTTTTTATAATTATCAATATCCCATTTATTCATCGATTAATCTAAACCGAAACACGAACCATTTAGCTTTATCAGTTAAAAGAACAATTGTTGTTTCTGGGGATCACGGTGTTCAATGAGTGGTGCGGTGAGAATGATCTGCTGAAGTGTATTCTATTTTAATCATGGTTACTGGTTTAGTATATCTTAACTATGTTACTCGAATTTAAATACGATTATCGGATATGTGTTCGTATTCGATACAATTACAAGTAATTCCTAGTGCTCAAAGTTAAAAATGGTTTATCAGAATTTATTTAATATTATCTCTATCTGTCTCATACACACTGCATTTTACAACTAATGAAGATTCAAGGCTTTCATAATCTGGAAACCCTCATTTCTCACTGCACACATGGTCACTGGAAACTCCTTTAAAACTCCAAGTTTGGACGTTCCTCGCATGTCTGAGTGCTCAAGATTCCAAAATCATAAACCGAACTGGCAAGAACAAGACATGCATGAAGTTTCTAGACTCGAGTAGCTTCCGCAGTGGGAATTTTTAGTGCAGCTTCTATGTCCTTGCCTTCAGAATTTGTAAATTTCAAGAAAGTTTCAATGTCATGATCTGAGCTGCCATGCCTTATAAGATTGAACCACTTGTATTGAGGTTTCGGTTTTCTGTCGCTAATGGCAATGGCGATGTCGTTGGGGAAGAGGTCTCGTAGGACAAAGGCGTGCCATATAGTCGTTACAAGCAGAGCTGTTACTGTCAGTGTAGCAACAACACAGAGAATGGCAGAAAGAGTCTGAGTTAGTACATTTGTGACTGCACTTGAGTATCTCATCGTTGCGATCGCAGCACCGGTCATCGGGAACGTATACGCCCACCAAGCCAATGAGAACCTGTAAATAGAAAAATCAGAATCAAACTACCTAAAGAGCTGGACTGTATGAGTCAGGGATAGGCGGATAGTCCTGCACTTACTTGAATCCTCGGAAGAAATTAACCCGAACCGCCTGCAAAGCATGGTACAAATATTGTAGATTAGCTTAAGCCTGCAGCCTATAGGTGAAGTTAAATCAACAAGGTGGCCTACTTACCAAGGAGAAATAGAGGAAGAGGGCAATGAAGTAAGCAATCCGTGCCCCGTAATCGAAGGAGCCTTGGATATTAGCCCATGCCATCGAAGCAACACTAGGTGCTGCAACAAACAGGAAGAATACAGGATGGAGATCTTTGGGGAGTGTTTCATTCGTTGGAAGTCTCTGGTAAAGGGTTACAAAAAGGACTGTATAATGAGCCAATCCAACTGAAAAGAAGAATATAGGCCCTTCCTTAAGCCCCATTGATGCACCCAACAATGCCCCAACAAAGTTCCCAATGACGGAGAGATGGTTCGTAGGATTAGCCACCTTGGAAAGCCTCCGTTGTCCGCCCGACATCCACTGTCCATAGATTTTAAGCTCCAAAAAGAGGAATGGTGTCATAAGAACATACCATAGAGCTACTGGCAGAGTTGTGGCAACTCTAGGTGGGAGTCCAATAGCTAAGAATAGAAGAGATATCCAAGGAGCAAAGAAGAAGTTGACTCGTATTGGATGGTAATACTCACGGCGAACAGCTTCGAAGTAGAGAACCACTTTGGTAAGGTAGATGGAAGAAACAGTAGCTACTAAAGCAACAGATATCCACCATAGGATGAGATTTACAGTCTGGCTTATGTGAAGGAATTTTGTAGAGGTAGCACTAGCCAGGACTTTCCACATAACAGCTTGGCTGCTAACTCCAAGACATATACCAAATGAAGAGATTGGATACCTAAGAAGGAAAGGCCAAGTCTTGTCATCTGGAAGCACAATCTCCTCCGAAGCCTGCCGAACGAAATAGTCTCAGATTCTTCAAACAGGACAAGTATTCATCAAGTTCAACACAGGATGATAAAAATAAGAAGAAAAAAATATAGGATTAATGATTGGGAAGGTGAAAGCATACTCTTAAGGTCTCCAGCTCTGGTCCTTCCAGTGCATCAAAGTATCGGTCCACAGGTAACGCTTCACGCTCTGAGTTTCGAGTTCGAGCAGTGTCTTCTTCCGATTCACTCTCCGACTGCCTTCCACGTAAATTCGATATCTGTCTTTCAAGTTTACCAGACCATGTTTTGAAAGAATTGAACCTCTTGTCCTTGAACTTTTTAATGTTAGGATGTTGATTGATGTTTCTAACATTAGCCGCCTCCCCAAAGACGGATCCTTTCGGCATTGGCTGAGACAGAAACTCGACTTCTTTCGGCTTCGCTTTACTCAGAGCATCAGGCGATGAAAGATCTACGAAACCGTTCCCATTGCCTTCAACACCTAAAACATTCTTCGTACCTACAGAGCTAGCTCCTGTAGAAGAAGCGGGCATGCTGATTGAAATCGAAAGCTTCCTCTGATGACCATTAGGTTGACAAATATTGATCGGATTCAAGGAAACAGGCGTTTCACTTTCCTGCAGCCCAAACAACATTACATGGTCATAACGACAACAAACAAAACAAGACAACATCTGCAAACATTTAGGACAAATGAAACATAAATCAACCACTAGAAGTTGCAAGTGTAACTCACTATGATGCTATCAAAACCAGCCACTTTGTTGGATGTTATAAGCTTGAACAGCGCGGGGACCGGTCCGGCATCAGCCGATTCCGGCAACCCTATAGAAACCTGATTCTCTCTACGATCCATCTCGAAATGCCTGCACCTGGTGGTTTCATTTTAAAAAAAAAACGACCATATTATGCATCAACAACAGTTACAGACAATTAAAGAGTTTTAGATCATAAAACTACGATGCATTGACAACAGTTACAGACATTTAAATAAGCTTAATTGCAAGTTATACCAAGAAAAAAAAAACTACGAAATAATGCAGAAACATACAGAATATAAATTAACCAAATCCTAACCTCAAAAAATTCTGGAAAAAAAAAAACAGAAACTCCTGCAGCAATATTATGAAGCTTGGAGAGTTCTAGACGAAATGTGAACAATAGTGGAAGAAGAAGGAGAAGAAGAAGAACTGGTTGAAATAGGAAGCTACGAAGAGTGAATTTAATGGAAAAATATCAGAAAACAAGCTTATATAGGAAATAAACTGGAGGTGGTCCTGGAAAACAAAGAAAGAAAAACACAACCAACACACGTTTTTCCAGATAAATACATGTATTTTAACACTAAACTGTAAAGGGAAGATGAATAGCAACCATTAGTCCCATAAATTCGTTCCATTTTTTTGTCATTACTGTTTTTTTTTTCTTTGGTCGAAAAGGACAAATGCCAAGAAATAATAAAATATATTCCAGCTGGTACTTAGTTTTTATTGTTTTTTGATCAAATGATCAGCTAAGGATTAGGGTTGATTGTTTGTTGTTACTTGTCACCTTCATCATGACCTGTATTTATGATTTTTTTATATTAGTTTTAACTTATTAATTATGTTTTAAACGCAATAAAACGATATTTAAAAATATAATAATTAATTTTATTCGGATTTTGCACCCAATTTTTGGAGAGATTATACGGTGAACCCTGTTTATCACGTCATCCATGATCCAAGCAATCAGGACCATTGATCTTTAAATAACCACCTAATAACTACCTATCCACTAAGTTCATGTAGGAAAGAGGTGATAATTCACGTGGAAAAATATTAAGATCAACGGTCTTGATTGCTTGGGACCATGGATGACGTGATGAACAGGGTTCACTGTATAATTTTTCTAATTTTTGTCACGTTTATTTATTTTAATTATTATTATACCATATATATTTATTACAATTGAATATTATTATTGTTTTTAAATATTAAATTGTACCCCTAAAATATTTTAATTTTTTTATTTAGGTCCCTCCTAAATTTGTTAAAATTTTCATTAAATCTCTTTAGATCATATTTTTTTAAAATAATTCTCATTACATACTTGGAATTTTCAAAATTTTTGATCAAATCTCTAAAATATTATTTTTTATTAAACTTTTAATCTATTGTACCAAATTTCACCCCTGATAAAAAAATATATTATATTCTAAAACAAAGCCAAAATTATTTAAAGAAACGTAGAAGAATAAACAAAATTTCGAAGTCAAGAGGAGAAAAGAAATTAAGTATAACACGTTGCTTTGCTTACAACATAGCCTGAATTGAATATAGATACATAAATATCCATCATTTTCTATGAACGGAAGATTTATATATTCGAGTTTTTTTTAATTTTTATTCTCTTTCTGATCATCAAATTATGTATATTTTATTCTCTAAATATCAAACATATTTAAATTTTAAATTATTATATTTTATGATTTTTTATTTTTTAATAAAAAGAGTGTAGCACTTATATCATCACCGTAATATAGTATCAATCATCGAATATTAACTCTTTAATTATTATATTGTAAATATTAATGTTTAAATTTTTAATTTTTAAAAATAATAATTATTCCTTTAACCATCGAAATAAAATAATTTACATACATATCGTTCATATTATGTATTACACAATTATATGAGATTTATATGATATAGACGAGATAAATATCTTAGTATTTTTTTTAATTATGGTAGATGTATAATTTAATTAAGGGTGAACAAAACTCGACTCGAAAAATTTTCAAATAAAGTTTGAGTTGTAAAATGAAAATTTGAATAACTCGAATAATTCAAAATTTTTAGTAATTAAAGGATTAATTTTTAAATTTGAGACAAGTCTATCAATTTTTATGATATATATATTGATATATAAAAATATAAAGAAATATTATTACATATGAAAAAATATATATATATCTTATATGATTAGAGAAAGTTGTTTAAATTGAAATCAAATCATACTATAACACGATAAATAATAATAATAATTAAATATTTATAAGAACTTAAAAACTCGACTCGATTTGACTCAACTCGAATTTCTTAAACTCGACTCAAACCGAAAAAATTTTAAATAAATTTTGAGTTATAAAATATGACTCGTAAACTCAAACAACTCAAACTTTTTTAATTTAACTCGACTCGATCGAATACTCACTCTAAAATTAATGGTCATGTAATGTGGACCGTCAGTTTTTTTCCGGCATGAAATATTTCTATGTCAGATACTGACACGACATGTCAGTGGGTCAAATCGATTGGTGTAACAAATTTTGAAACAACTACCAGTCCCCACAGACCCCTATGAAAATTGGTAAAATAATTTTGCCAATGAATCATGCCACAAAGCTCGCTGTCTTTGTTGCCAAAGCGTTGGTCCACCCCACCGCAGCCTTTCGTGACCGATAATCATCTCCGGTTATCATAAATAAAGTAATACAAAATCAAATCATTAATTGATTTCTCGCACTTTTGGTTTTGGATCCAGTCCATGTACCTTTACAAATTTAATGACACATAAATAGAATACATGATATTTAATTAAGAATCGGTTTTAACTAAAAATTAATTTTAGCTTAGATTTTAACTATATTATTAATTCATTAAATTAATAATAACGATGGATCTTATTAGTCGGCGAATGTTATGATGGGAAGATATTTTAAAAACCCAACGATATAAATGAAACATATTCTAATGTTTAGTATTAAAATGGTATATATTAATTTTTAGTTTAGTATTATAATCGATATAAAACCTAAAATTCAGTGATATACAATTTTTAAAATTTTATTTTTAAATAAAATTTTTGTAATGGATTTTTTTTAATATTTTGATCTATTTATTATATTTATGTAATAATTTACCGATACAATTAAAAATATTAATGAATTAATATGTAATATTACATTCCTTTATGTTCATGTAATTCGATTAAAAATTTGTTATTAATAAAAAATATCCCATAAAAAAAAGATATTATATCATAGGTTCGGCCTATCACGTCAGCCGTGGTCTCATCTAATAATAACCATCTATTTTGCCACTAATCAACCATGTAATTAATATAATTTTCGGAAATTATATTTTTAAAAGGACATGAAAATTATGAGTGAAGATTCATTGGTTGAAAAAAAGTGGGTCGGAGATTAGTGGTGAAATGATCGGTGGGTGATTATTATTGAAATGAGACCACGACTGACGTGGTAGACCAAACCCATAATATAATTTCTCCATAAAAAGAGATAGAATTAAAGGATACCATTAAATGGTCAGTTTTTTTTAGATTAAACTGTTAACTAAAACTTTAAATTTTTATCTGCACTTAAATGACAGTCACGCGACAATCCATTTATATTTTATGTCTATTTTGAATTTTTATTTTTACATTTTTAGTTATTTATTAAAATAAAAAAATAATATCACGCGAGGATAATATGCATAGATCGTTAAAATTCAATATTTTTGTTAAAAACATATTTTGATTTTTTAAAATAAATTTAATTTAACTTGAAATATAGTTCACGAAACAAATAAATAATAAAATCTAAATTTATACAAATATCCCAAAAAAATGAGATCTAAAGTTCAACAAATACCATGAAATAAAATAAATTTTAAAAAAAATAATAAAATAGAAATCCAAGAAAATGGAGTTTAATTTTGTATTATGGTTTGAATAACACAACCAATACTCCTTTAAGAACAATAGTTTGAAAGATAAAGTTGGTTCTGAATTTTCCACCACAAGATATATATAAAAAAATACAATCCAATTATATGAAGTTATTGTTCCTGTAAAGCTGGATGCTGCCTCCATCAGCCTGTCTCTCATATGTTCTAACTATGTATGTTCATTGCATGTCTTTATTTTGACGTTATGCGATATTATATTACGAATATAATAAATTATTAGATAAATTTTATTTATTATATTATTTATGATTTAATTAATTAAATTTGTTTTTAAAAATAATGATTAAATAATTATTCACTCTTTAATTATATATATAAAAGAAGTGATGATTTACTTTAAAAAAAAAGACGAACGCATTTAGTTGGTTGTAATTAGGGATAGAATCAGGATTTAGAGTTGGGGGCAAAATATAAATGATTGAAAGTAAGAGGCAAATTCATAAATAAATCAAATTTTAAAAAATATAAATAGGAGGCAAAGATGAAAAAATTCTTTAGAGTGAGGGACGATTATCCCTCCCTACTCCCACTTATTTTCGTCACCAGGGACGGAGCTATGATTTGTGATTGAGGATGGAAAAACATAAATGTTTAAAAGTAGGAGGAAAATTCATAAAAAATCATTTTAAAAAAATTTAAATAGAAAAACAAAAATAAAAAAAAAATCGGGATGGGGGCGATTGTCCTCCCCACCCCTATATGACTCCGTCCCTTTTCGTTACTGGCCGTGACTATGACAATGTGAATATAATACATTTAATAATTTTTCTATGAATAGAGCTAAATCCGTGGACCTTTTAGATATATAGGATTTTTAAAGATTTTATTTAAGAAAATAAAATTTTCGAAGTTAATTTTAAAATTCAAGCCAAATATTAATATATGTAAAAAAAACTATATATAAATAACGATTTAAGAAAAATACATCATCTGCGTGTGATGTTTTTTTTATTTTTTAAATAATTTTTAAAATTTATAAAAACAATACTATGTACCCATGACATTCTGTTATAATACCATAAAAATTTTATGAAATTTTTGACAAGCTTTATTGTTCTAAATATTAAAAATTAAATTTTATATTTTAAAATTTAAATTGTAAACTTTAAAAATATATTATATTTAAAATTTTATAAATATTAATCTTAAACTTTAACTTTAAACTTTAATTTTAAATCTAATCGCATTAAATCAATATCCATATTTCCATTTTAAACCTTCGGCCCCAAATGCAACGAATCTTATTCTGCCTACCCAAGACCCGATTACATGAGCCCACATTTTAAACCGAGTGAGATTTTAAATACGAAAAATAAATATAAACAATTTCATCAGCTCATCAAATTTACTTCCTCATTTTATAAGATATTTAAATATTTAAAATTATTTTTAAACTGAAGTATATTAAAAATATCAAATAAATTAATATTTAATTGATAATTTAAGGCTCTGTTGGATTTTTAAGTGATTTAAAGTTTTATTTGAAAAAATAAAATTTTTAAAGTTTATTTTAAAATTCAGATAAAAGATTAATATGTAAGTAAAAGAATAAATAGCATTTGTATTTGACGACTTGGAAGAGAACACGTGCAGATAACGTTTTTATTTTTTAATAATTTTAAAAAATATCACTCGAATATAATATTTTTTATTTATATAATAAAATATAATTTAACATTTAAAATATAAATTACTTATATTTTAAAATAAAAAATTAAATTGACTCAAAATTTCTCTAAATTTAGAACCAGTATAATTAATAAAATCGTCTTAAATGACTATTATAACGTTATTTAATAATTATCTTAAATGCTAACATGGAAAAATATCATCACATCCCTGCTGTTACCTTTTCCGCTCTGGAAACCAAATACAAAAACCCAACGGGGTTCCTCTATCCACTGTCTTTGACACTCAAACTCAGCTCGTTTTTCTGGTTTTTCATCTCTCAGATTGGCGCCATCATACACAGAGTTGTTTATGGAGCAGGCCGAGATCTGAAATTTATTTTTCAGAGGTGATATAATTTCTTCTTTTTTTCGCTTTCATTTGTGCTTAATTCGTAAACTTCGTACGTTTTCCTTTCGATTTTCCATAACCGAGACTTTCTTAAGTTTTCATTCCAGTTTCAGATCTTTTGTTTTTCTCATTTATATGTTTTTTATGGAAATTGATTTGAGTTCATTGCTTCTGTTCGACTTAGGCGGCGCTAAGAGCTTTACTCATTTGGTTTATTCTTTTTACTTTTCCACTGATAATCGAACGGGGAGTACAGAACTTATCCTGAATTTAGTGAATTGGAAAAATAGTGATTTTTGCGAGTATTTATGTGTAATTTAACTTAAATGCTATGATTCTGTGTAAAATAAATCATAGGATCTTAATGTAGATTATGCTGGAATTGTTTATTGTATTTCTGCAATAGCTGATTAAGATTTGTTTCACGTAGACGATCGACATGGCTGCTTCAGAGGAGAATGGTGCTTTGTTTCCGATTTTCATTTTAACAATAATGGCACTACCATTAGTGCCTTACACGATAATGAAGTTGTGCCGAGCTGCATCTAAGAAAGCTAAGGTCATTCATTGTCAGTGTGCAGAATGCTCTCGCTCAGGGAAGTACCGCAAATCCATATTTAAGCGGGTCAGTCCTTCCCTGGTCCCTTTAGTATGTTCTTGATTTTTCAGTTTATTAGGAGGTTCAAACATTTCATCTGCGTTGAGACTGTTCACATTCGGAATTTGTTTTTGCAGATCTCTAATTTCTCAACCTGTAGTAATTTGACTCTGGTGCTGCTCTGGATCGCCATGATATTCCTTGTTTATTACATTAAAAATGTTAGCCAAGAGGTAAAGGCATTTAATTAGAGTATAATTCTATATTCAGTCTAGATCTTGTTATTCCTATATTCTAGATTCTCTGCTATAAGTTGTGCTGAGTTAACTGCTTTGTCTCTCTTTATTCAGAGTCAAGTGTTTGAACCTTTCAGCATACTAGGAGTGGAGCCTGGAGCTTCAGATTCTGAAATAAAGAAGGCATATAGGAGACTTTCTGTTCAGTATCATCCAGATAAAAATCCAGATCCAGGTTGAAGGTGTTTTAGTTATTCAGTTGTATGAACTCCCGTATATGACCAGTAGGTTAGCAAGAAAAATAAGGCATCTGAATGGCAATTTTTATTTACTTACACTTGCATCTATATTATTTTCCAGAGGCTCACAAATATTTTGTGGAGTACATAGCCAAAGCTTATCAGGCTCTCACAGACCCAATATCCCGTGAAAATTTTGAGAAATATGGTCATCCAGATGGAAGACAAGTAATTGATCTCTTATCTTATGGAATGAACTGCATTTCATTTTGATGAAATCATTATTATAATTACCCCCCTTCAAGAGTGAAGACAGTGTTGTATCTTTTTGATGCAGGGTTTTCAAATGGGCATTGCTCTTCCACAGTTCTTGCTAGACATAGATGGGACATCTGGTGGCATACTTTTACTCTGGATTGTTGGCGTTTGTATTCTCTTGCCTTTGGTGATTGCCGTAA
The DNA here is from genome assembly GCA_035048815.1 of Abelmoschus esculentus. Lineage (NCBI taxonomy): Eukaryota > Viridiplantae > Streptophyta > Magnoliopsida > Malvales > Malvaceae > Abelmoschus > Abelmoschus esculentus. Next base: position 1,106,089 of record JAUCBN010000027.1, on the reverse strand, counting down.
TATATCTCTCAAGGTCATCAAAATATACTGGAAACTATGTCATGCATCAAACGTTATCTGCTTACTATTACTTCATGAAACCTTCTTTGGCCCCAAGGTACTTGTCCCTTTCTTAAATATTCTTGATCACTAATTACAACCCAGATAGTGTGTCAATCTGTGATGTTATTAACCCATGATCTGTGATGTTAATCCAAAAAAAGAAAGAATGTAATGTCACACAACTTTTATTTTCCTTTTGGGAGTTCTCTTTTTTAGGATGGTGGTGTCCTCTTCCTTTCATTTCTATCAACTGTTAATACTTGTGTTAATGAAGCACTGCATATGATACTTGTACATCCAACTCTTACGTTGAGCTTTTGAATTTAATGACAATATTGAGGGGTTAGAAAAATGATCGGGTGCCTTCACTAACATTGTCTAGTTCCTTGATTCTATTGTCCATGTGGGATTTGATACCTATAGTTTTTAACTCATCTTGATGTCTAATCAAACAACATTGTTCCATGCCCTCACTGTAGTTGTATAGAATTGTGGAGTTGTTTGTATCATTCTTTCAAAATCACCTGATTCATTTTGCTACCTGGTTCTCAGCAAAGTTATGGAAGTCTTCACTAAGGCTGCTGAATATATGGAAATTCCAGTTCGTAGGACTGATGATGAACCTCTCCAGAAGTTGTTCATGTCTGTCAGGAGTGAGTTGAATCTGGACCTTAAGAATATTAAGCAAGAGCAAGCTAAATTCTGGAAGCAGCATCCAGCTATAGTGAAAGTAATTTATAGAAATTCATCAGTATTGAGAAATAATATTTTTTTTTTTCTGATTTATGGGATTTCTTCTTATTGCAATTGTGTCATTTTGTATCCAGACTGAATTGTTGATTCAGGCCCAATTAACCCGTGAATCAACATCCTTATCTCCAGCTCTGCTTGCTGATTTTAAGCGCATTCTTGAACTTGCACCTCGACTCCTTGAAGAATTACTGAAGGTCATATCTTTACCTGTCTATCATCATTGAGTAGATGATGCAAGAGCATTTAATGGTTCTATAACATTTTATTATTTCATATTTATTTGTTTAAATATTAGATATATTATGGACGGATAATTAGTTATTTTTTGGGTCTAAATCTAGGGTTACAGATAAAGCTTTACATGCAGAAAAAGAAGTCTATATGAATAAGATGCAGGCTTTACGGCTAAGACAATTATTCTTATAATTTTCTTTGAATTATTATAAAGGAACTCGAGGTTTTCCATAGCACTAAGTTTTCTAAATTTCCTTCTTCTTTCCTAATTATTTGTCCAGCCTTATTTCTTTCTATTGTTGCCCCCTCTAGGGTGGATAGATGAGGAACTGTAAGATAACTCAGTAATTTGGCTCATCTTAACCTTTTTAATTAAGTTGAATAACATTGATGTGTGGCTATGGGCTCAAATTGTCTGTCATTTGAGAAGTCCTTAAAAAATGGGCATGTTTACCAGCCCCTTGCATCGTCTAGGAGCGATAGATATTTAGGGTACATATTAAATTGAATAAGTAAACCCAAAAAGTCATATTAGATGACAGATTTTGGAGTGAATGATAGATCATAGAACCAAATTGTAGCCAACAAAAATGGGCATGTTTACCCGTGGGGTGATGCCCATGGGCCATGAGTACCATGTTCTCTTGCTTTACACTGCTATATTGACTTCCTTCTATCCTTGTATTGCTCTGAATAATCTATAACTTTCATATCTTGTTTCTATTATTGATCTGTATTCTATTGCAGATGGCAGTTGTACCACGAACTGCTAAGGGTCATGGATGGCTTAGGCCTGCAGTAGGAGTTGTTGAACTTTCTCAATGTATTATTCAGGTGCGTATTTGGGGGATTATTAGCTACTTGTTTTTGTATAATCATTTCTACATTGTTGTCTTGCATTAGCAAGTTATTGATTATTATCTGTTAAAATTCTTAATACAGTATTTAACTCAATATTTTGAAATAGTTGAAATTGGTCTACCCTCCCCCCCTGCTTTGAACAAATATTTATTTTCACCCCCACAATTCCTTTATTTTCTTGGCGTAAGAATCACTTTAAGGGAGTTATCACATAAATCCTAATATATATGTTTATTTTCTTTTTTGATTGATTATATGCTATAGTTGCCCTGTTTTCAGTTCTTGTTAATGCTTGATGTTATTTATTTTGAATGATATAACAGGCTGTTCCTCTCAGTGCAAGAAAGACAACAGGAGGATCTTCTGAAGGCTTTGCATCATTCTTGCAGCTTCCCCATTTTAGTGAGGCTGTCGTAAAAAAGATAACTCGCAAGGTCAGTGATAAAATATTAGGACATGCTACCGTTCAACATTTCACCTTCTTTCTGTCAATGAAGGTGTTAGATCTGCTTTCTGGTCTATCAACTTTTTTTTATCTATGCGTGATCTATTAAACAACACTTGGGTTACTTAGAGAAATCGATATGCATGTCCCTTTAAAAACAAGTTTGACCTCTGCAAGATGACATCTTTATAGGAAGTTTCTGCTCATTTTGGGAGCTTCAAATGAATTGTCATTTGTTTCTTAAACTAGACTTAAATGGCGAGTATCGTTTGAAGAAAATAATGAGCTTTTTTTAGGTTTTCTTTTTTATGCACCCGTACCTGATTTTTTTACATGTTTATCTTTAGTTATTTGCATTTGATCTCATGGTCGAGAGATTGATTTTCCATTTCAGAAGGTGAGAACGTTTCAAGAACTTCGAGACATGACTGTAGAGGATCGTGCTGAACTTTTAACTCAAGCAGCTGGATTTTCTACTGATGAAGTAAAAGATGTTGAGATGGTATTTGAAATGATGCCTTCCTTAACAGTTGAAGTTACGTGTGAGACTGAAGGTGAAGAGGGTATACAAGAGGGTGACATTGCGACAGTTCAAGCCTGGATAACACTCAAGCGCAATAATGGCCTGATTGGTGCTCTTCCCCATGCCCCCTATTTCCCATTCCACAAGGAAGAGAATTTCTGGTTTTTACTTGCAGATGCGGCCTCAAACAATGTGTGGTTTTCCCAAAAGGTGAGCTTTATGGATGAAGCTACTGCGATAACTGCTGCTTCTAAAACTATTGAGGAGACAATGGAGGTTTCTGGAGCAAGTGCTAAGGAGACAAGTGAAGCGGTCAAAAAGGCTATAGAGAAGGTTCGAAGTGGCTCCAGATTGGTGATGGGGAAATTCCCAGCCCCGCCGGAAGGCAACTACACTTTGACTTGTTACTGTTTGTGTGACTCTTGGATAGGCTGTGATAAAAAGACAAACTTGAAGGTTAAAATTCTGAAAAGAACTCGAGCCGGCACACGTGGTGGTCATGCATCAGAAGAAGGACCTTTTGTGGAGGATGGAGTTGAAGAGGAAGAGGAGAATGAAGAGGAGTACGGTGATTACAAGAGTGAGTACAGCACAGACGAGGAAGACGATAAGGATACAAACCAAAAGGGGCGAGCAGTTAATGGAACAGTGCCTAAGAAAGGCTCAAACTCTGATGGCTCAGAATCAGGTACCGATGAGGAATGAAGGAAATCTATTTTTCATTTAGAAGAGTACCCCCTCCTTTTCTCTTCTCATTGCCTTATATGTCATGCTTAATGTCATACCTGATCCAGTTTCATAACCAAAATCCAAGTGAAAGAACTTTGTAGCTCACTCTTGATCTTTCCTATCATGATTTAGAAAAATAGTGATATGAGTCTATTGGATAGTCTTTAAGTTCTTAAAATCTCTTTTTATTTTGTTAAATGCACACAGAATAAAGCAGTTGGTGAACTGAATCTCTTCGTTAAAAAACTAAAATCAATACATGAGATAACTGTACCAAAATAATAATAACAAAAAAACATCATTAAGGACTGTTTTGTTCAAAAATTTTATTTAGTGACCAAAATAAAAAGCATATAATAGTTCAACGACTAATGTTGTAGTTTACCCTTAGTAATTTAATATAACGTCGATACATTCCGCTGCTCCCGCGAATTAGTTGGCACGTCAAGATTTTTAAAAATATATCCTGAAGACTTCTAGTAAAGCTCAACCTCTTCTATTTCCATCTCTCTTTTTCCTACTCGATGAACCCTGAAATCCACTAATTCCACGTCGTCGTCTTCCTCTTCAACGCAACATGTCATCGCAGAGTTCATATCTCGGAGAAAAGCTCTCCAATCACACCTCCTTTCTCGGTCTCCGGTTATGGGTCTTGATCGTTGCATTCATAACACTATTCATTCTTGTATTCTTCTCCATTATCTCCTGTTATGTCATCTGTTATTATCGACGTAGAAAGCCCTGCAAAACCCCGTTTTGTCTTCCCAACCCCATTGCCCCCAAGAATTATCAGAGCACTTACCGCTCTTCTTCACTCAATCGGAGGCTGCTTCCGGTTAACATGTCGGAGATCGAGATGAACACGACGGAGCCTGAGCTTCAAGTGATGTTTCCCGACCAGTGGTCTACGCGGGCTGGTAATGTAACAACTCCCCGGAGTTATCTGCCTGAGTCCGAGGCCTTTCGTGAAGCTTTGACGGGTTATCGGTTCAGTTCGAGGGAAGTTTACATTTTCACTAAAGGTTTCTGTTATGATAATTTGATCGGGAATGGAAATCATGGTGTTGTTCACCGTGGTGTTTTGTTTGATGGTACCACCGTGGCGGTGAAGAGGCTACTCGGTTGCCAAACTGAGGGGTTTGTAACGGAGGTCGAGGCAATCAGACATGTCCGACACAAGAACCTAGTCAAGCTGCTAGGATACTGCATGGAAGAAGGTTGCAGGTATTTCTCTTTTATGTGATTCCTGGTCTGTAAATGGCGATGCCTCGACTTCCTGATTGTGTTTTCTGTTTCATTAGGATACTTGTATACGAGTATGTTAATAACAGTAATCTCCATCAATGGCTGCATGGTCCCCTAGGACAAGCCAGTCCTCTTACATGGACCATTCGTATGAACATTATACATGGTATAGCAAAAGGGTGAGTTCTACTGTTCTACAATCTTAGTTTTTTCTGCTCGGCAAATATGATTTTATTAATGATATGATGACTTGATCCTGTATGTGTGCCTCGTTGATTATTAGTTCAAGTTATGTTGGCAGATTGGCTTACCTGCATGAGGATATTGAGCCACACATTTCCCATCAAAACTTAAAGGCAACCAATATATTACTTGATCATCTATGGAATCCTAAGATATCCGATGTAGCACTTTCTAGGCTGCTCGGTCCGAATCCGAACCACACGCATGCAACCACTCATTCATTGGTCAAGTTAGGGTCTGTCTATTTCAATTCAAATTGAGGATACATTGTGAATCGAATTTGATAAACATGATGTAAGTTGAATGCTCTTTTGTTGATTTGCATGGGATCTCTAGTTATGCTGCTCAAGAACATGCTTCCACCAACAAATTGGATAAGGAGAGTGATGTGTATAGCTTTGGAATACTTGTAATAGAGATTGTATCAGGGCGGATCCCTGTTGATCATTATCAACCCCAAGTACCAATTCTCAATCTCATATTGATTGAGCATCATATTGCTCGAAACTCAGTTGTCTCTAATTCCTAAACCCGAAATTGTGTTTGCAGATTTACTTGATCGACTGGTTGAAGTCCATGGTAGCAAACAAGAAAATTGCAGATGTGGTTGATCCTAGCATCCCAGAGATTCCTTCTATGAAAGAACTCAAACGGATTACATTGATTGCTCTCCGATGTGTCGATCCGGATATAGACCATAGACCGAGGATGGGAGAAGTGATTCATATGCTGGAGCCGCGTAACTTGTTGCTCAGTGATGTAAGAACCAACTTCATCTTCCAAAAGTTGAGACACCACATTCTTTGCCTATTTCTGTATTCTCCTACTGGTAACTGGTTGTTAATGTATAAATGCAGGACCATTGCATCAGAAGAGAGGGTTCACTATGAAACTGCTCCGAGGGTGGCCAGCCGGTCATTTGAAAACGATGCTTCCGAGTGTAACACGACAATCTAATATAGATTTTCTTAGTATCATTTACAACTTTCTTCCTTATAAGTTTCTTGGTATGTTATAAGGCTTGATGCGAGCGTTTAATTGCTGTAAGATGATAGGTCTTAGTTTTTAGTTACCGGAGTTGACAAGGGACAACTTGGTGTGATGTTGGTGCCAAAAGTTAGACCTAATGAACCTTTCACCAGTGGCATCACTTTTCGTCTAGGATTACGTAAACAAGATGCATCTATTTGGAACATATTCGTTTTTTTAAAAATTAATCTAGTTTGATTTTATCGAATCAAATTTATCATAATTTAAACAGAGTAAGTTGCATTTGAGTTGCTCGGGTCAGGGGTTTATCTAGTTTTTATTAAACTTCGAACCAAGGCGTGGCACAGCCGGCAATCACCTTTGAGTACCTTCACAACTGTATAGTTCAAGCGGTTCTCGAGGCCTAAGAGGAGGTCTAGGTTCCGGAAGACAATGGCCATGACGGAGAATCCAAGACAGGTGAAGGAAAGTCCGATATTGGAGCGTTGAATACTAGACCGGGAGTGTTCCTAAAAGGGTTTGTGAAGAAGAGCTGGAACCAGTGTTTTAAAAAGAAATGAAGCATTAATTAAGTAAAGTGTAATTTAATCAGATTTTTATACAAGTACAATATACATATATATACATTTCTCTGCATAGTTACTATTAAAAATTTTGAGTTATTCGAGTATTATTCTATAACTCAAACTTAATCTAGAACTTTTTTCGAGTCAAAGTCGAAAAATTCCCTAGTGTTGAATACTAGACCGGGGAGAGTTCCTAAAAGGGTGGATGAAATGCTCCACTGGATTTGCAGTCCATGGAGCATGATTTGTTAATTTCTATAATCTAACACCTCAACATTTTAAATTGATCTCTCTAGCCTATGTATGGTTTTAAGTAGTACACCAACAAAAACAACGCTTCCACAGAACTTCCATTTTCTGTCACACATCAAGCAATCAACTCTGTTGCAGTGATTGTTTTGATTCGAGTGAATTCGGTCGAAATGATCGTTCCAAATCATGCGGACGCAATGGTCTTTTGGATCTGTGAATGGTTTACCGCGTTGTCTGTTCAGAAGCATGGAGCTGTTGATGCTGAAGAACAACATCATCGTCCTGAGTCTCAATTTTTGATGTGCTAGATGGTTTGATGCTAGTACTGATGATTTTTTTAAACCAAGCTGCTTGAAACCTTGGACTGCCTCTGTTTGTGCTCCGAGGGGAATCACTATGACCACTAGAACCAGTCTGAACGCCCACAACGAAACGATATGCCTCTTTGCCGGCAGATACTATTTCAGTCTTGGCTTGTTTCAACTGCAATAATTAACAGGGATTTAAGCAGTGACCATAGGGATGGTGTTCGAAACATGAAAAATGCGAATATGTGTGTGTAAAGCATTTTTATGTAATAATCAGATGAGTATATATGAGCAGGCATTACTTGCTCAGTCATGGAAATGTAGTGGTTTTCAACAGATTATTACAATTGGAGAACTAATGAATGTACTCTTACCCGTAAGGCAGTATTTTCTACCATTTCGACAGCAGCATCACCGGTGTGGGCAAAACGATTGACCCAACCTGTTGAAAAATTTTAGGAACAAACATGCCACCGTAAGTTGGAAATGCACAAAGAAAAAGAATGCCGTATTCACTTAATGATGACTAGAGTTGTAAACGAGACGAGACAGATCGTGAGCAATTCGAGTCCGACTCGGTCAAAGCTCGACTCGAGCTTGTTTACACCCCTAGTAATTACATCTCATCTCTCAGATACAACCATTCATGGTCCTGCATACTAAAAGGAAAGTAATATGATTTGCCCTAGCTTCACAGCCTAACACAAACAGTGTTCTTACATATTTCAGGTCTATCACCAAAATACATTGATGATATAACAGGAAAGGTAAAGCACTGACTCATCTATGGCACTCACAACTTACAAGCTAATAGGTGCCATTAACCCTCTACATTCTTGACCACTTTTACATCAAGAAAGAGGCAAGAACTCATTTAAATGAGGTGAAGCATATAATTGTATTTTGACATCATACTTCCTTCTTCGATGAACAACTGCATCCAATTACGGAATAATGCTCGTAAACGAACTTGGCAATCTGCCAATAGGCTACAAAGTTACAGGCATAAGTAAAGCAGTAATCACTAGGGAATCCTACAGCTGTTCAATCTATCAACAAGAGTACATCAATCTGAAGTTTACCTGGAAGCTTTTGCACACCAAGCCTTTCACATAACTCATCACAGAAGTGGTTGCAGTTTCTGGATAACAAGTCGTACGATGTTCCAGGCCATTCTCTACTAAATTCACGCAACATATGGTTTACCATGAATATTGAAAAGCTAGTTCTTCCGAGGAACATGGATTCTCTATATTTATACAATGGATTTTTGCCAGAAGGACAAGAAAAAACACCAGACCCTTCCTTACAGAAGCCAAAAGACCATTCATCATCTCCATAGATCTGTCAATAGGACAAAAATATAAACCTTTACAGTGAGGAGTAATCATCAATTCTTTCTTTGTATCATTCTCTTTTCCTTTCCCATTTCCCTTGAAAATTGAAACTATTCCTTTCAATCAAAATAATCACCATCAAAATATTTGGAACAAGCAGTAAAAGAAGCAAAAAAAAAAACGTAAATTCAAGATCTTATTCACAAAGGGGGTGAGAAGGGACCTGAATGGCGCTGTGGAAGATGCCGCCGAGTCCGATCCTATCCTTGAAAATTTTGTTGATATGAACAATGGTTGTGTTCGTTTTATCCGACCCACTGTTGGTGACATCGTATATGTGTAAAATCACATCCGCCATTTTCACCTACAAAACCCTAATCCCTACTCTCTCTATATGTTTCCTTAAGCTTCGAAATCCTTCACTCTTCCGCACTTTGCTTTTCCCCCTCAGAATTGGGGTTTAAATGCAGAATTCGTAACGTAACAGAGTGAGGAGTAATTTCTTGTATTCCTTGAAAACGCTCAAACCTTAGAATCTTTCTATCAAATCCTAATTAAAATTCTCAAAGATTGAGTTTTTTTGGAGGGAACTTGAATGACAGAAGAAGGGTTTGTTTGTTTTTATATAAAAAATCGCAATATTGTAGTAACTACGAAGAAACTGTTACTGTCTAGAGGTTGAGGTTTTGTTTTGGAATTGAACGGAAAATGGAACTGCTTGGAAGACGAACAAAATTACGGAAACGATGAAGTTCGTTATGTGCTGCACTTTGTTTCTTTCAGTTCTGTTTGTGTGAATTATCCCACGTCTTGGCGCTACGTTTCGTCCATGGTTACTCAATTCCTACGGTTTCATATGCATTTGTTATATAATTATAAGCTAATTACTTAGTTTTAAACCTATAATATCTTATTTATAAAACTAACTAAAGTCTAAACTCCAAACGTTCATAATCATTAATATTGAGTTTTACTGATAAACATAATTTGAACATAAAAAAAAAACAGGAAATACACGTTACAATTAGACAGACATCTTCTCAAAATCCCTTCTCTAAAAAACATGAAACATAGGCATAAAAGCCAACCTAGAAGATATTAAGCCGCTGTGGCTTTCTGTTTCTTTGGCATGCGGTAGCCGCCAACGACACAAGCATGGTCCCGTTCAAAAGGTTCGAGAGTGACTTGTTCGAAAGGCTTGAACTGCTCCTGTTGCAATTTCTTAACTTCACTCTGGAAGACAGCCTCAGCAGGCACAGTCGAGTCGATGCAGTTTGCCTGAAAAAAATATTCAAAAGTTTCATCTTCAAATCTACTCTACATGTTCAATCAAGGTCTTAAAATGTCTACTTCCAAGTCCCCCAAAACCTAACAAATTTCATAAGTTTAAATTGAAAAATCACAAAAGATTTACTAACCTTGATTGAAATGACGAAATGGCCGCCGGCTTTCAGGAAATATGATGCATTCAAAGCTAGAATCCTTGCCTGAAAGCAAAGTAACATCAATTAAGAAACTAAATAGAAGCAGGGAAGATTTGTCTCCCATTTTCACACGAATATGATACAAGTGGTCCAAGCAGGCGGAATGACTGCCGTTGGACTAAGGAAAAGACAACTACATCATTTGCATAGTGATAACATTAAAACTAAAACAATCCAGAGAAATATAAATAAGCACATACTGGTATAGAAGTAAAGTATCTCCAGCTCAACTCCATCAATAATTGGTATACTAGAAGAAACCCCAAAACACATTTCCTTAAAAAAAAGAAAAAAAGAATTTTCTTATAAAAAACTGCAAATTATTTAAAGGTTGGTCAGTTAATATTGCATCAGACACTCGAGTTTGCATCACCCATGAAGTCTTGAAGGGGAATCCGAGTAGAGTTCATCATTTGCACTTAGTATAACAAGCTGTTTTTCAAAATGCTGAAGACCAGGAGAACTATAGGAAAAAAGACACTGAAGGATGAATACATAAGAAGCCTGGGCATAAATTTTGAAAAAATTGTAAGCTTTAGAGACAAATCAATGTGATAACATAAACAGGGAGCATATATATATATATGAAAAGGTGCTGGTTAATCTAGCAAGTAAGGCTGATACTCATTATTGTTTTTTCACAATGTTCTAAATCACAAATAATCAAAAAGCAAACCTGATCAGGCTGGGCAACATCAGAAAATATCACATCAACCATGCCAACTAGCATCCTGTATTTAGCCGGATGCCTGGCATCTTCGATAATAGGTATAACATTCGTTCGTTTCTTTGCCATGTTGACCAAGTCTCTACCACTTCTGTGAGAAAATTCCACAGCATAAACCACTCCGTTCTGAAAAAAATGGACAAACAATAAGCAACCCCACCGTATAAACACACACAAAGACAATCAGAAATTTGTGTTCAACACTACACTCACAGGACCAACAACATCGGATACATGAGAAACTGTTGTACCAGAAGCAGCTCCAAGGTAGAGAACCTTAGCACCAGGTTTCTTGATTAATCAAATGAATACAATAAACTCGTGTTAGATAAGCATATCATGTACATTATACGAACAAACACAAATACAGAAATGTAAAGCTTACAATCCATATATTATCAACACCACCAAGAATTGCAGCTGCCAACTTAGATCGGAAAGGATTCCAAACCCTGTACTCAACTTTGGTCCCATCTTCATTCTGTTAAGAAAAAAATATGAAACACCATCAATGATTCATTGTAAAATTTACCATAATCTTGGCAAAAACACAAGTCAACGAGTCTATGAACAAAACACCCATGTAACCAAATACAAAGCAAATCCAAAACATGATGTTAAATCAGTTAAATCAGTTAAATAACAGTGGATGATTAGAAAGCTAAAAAATAACCTGAACAGCAATCCTCTTTTCATTGTACACAGCCTCACCAGGGACCATGTTCTTAGTAACAAGAGCATCTTCTTTACCCTTGGCAACAAAAACTCCCTCGTGTCTATGTGGCTCAACTACAACCTTGCTCCCACCTTTCATTCCTCCTCTTCCGCCACCTCCACGTCCTCTTCCTCCACCACGGCCACCTCCACGGGACTTCATTGCACTGCCTCCTCTGTCGCCGCCTCTACCGCCACCTCTTCCTCTCCCTCTAACCCCATCACCTCTGCCCCTAAACCCACCACCACCACCACGGCCTGCACATAATCAAACCATAAGAGCAGCGGTAAAAAAGAATGGGCCTGTTTGAGGCTTATTTCACCAATAACCTTAAATAACTAAGTTTGAGGCTTACTTAATCTCTGTATTTATTCAATTTTCTTAGTATTTTAATTAAAATATATATATCTCGCATATATGATATTTGAATCGAAATTATTTAAATAAATTATATCATCTTACAATTTTAACTTCAATTTATATAAGCACGATCCCTTTAGCCAATATTAAATGGTGAAGATTATATTTTAGAACAGATATTACTGTAATCGCTATTAGTTAATTAAACAAAACTTTAATTAATTGAATTTGAATCCAAATTGTTTCCCCTCTCCCCACATTCCTTATTTATGCCTTCACTGTTCAAAAAATAAATTTAGGGTTTATAATTAAAGTTTAAGAAATTAAGAGAATGATACATTTTTAGGATTAGTGCTTAAAAAAAATTTAGTGTGAGGCATGAAAAGGAATACCAAAAAAAGGGCATGGGATTTTTGTTCCTATAATTCTTTTATTCACATTTTAATTCTTAAGTTAATCAATTTCACATCCCTCTTCTCAAATTGACTTACAAATCAAATAATGTGATGCAAGTTATAAACAAAAGGTCAAAAGATTTCTCAAGATATATGGAAATTTGGTTGTTGTGAAATACTCAACTAACATGAAGCAAGTCTTGAGTTCGAACTCGTGCATTTTCGACTACAGATATCATGTGGATCTCTACGACATGCGAGGATGGTCGTTGATCAGACAGAAGCTGAAATCCCACAGTTTCCTGGCCAACTCAGAATCCTGAGCTTGTAAGCTAGTTTCAGCAACATTACAGTCTGCAAAATAGAGGCCAGTCTTTCTCTTAACGTCTGGATGCAATGCCACATAGCATGTAGTTGCAGCTCCCTGAAACCACCTCAATCCAACATTATATTATACCAAACATATCCTACGCAGATTCAAAATTGGGAGAACAACTATACAGGGATATACCTGTTCTACATTTTTGCAGACATATTTACCAACAAGACCAACAAGACCTGCATCAGACCAGAACATGAAGATAAAACTCAGAGCATCTCAATTACTTGAAATACTAAGGGGGCATACTAACTGCCAACAGGCTGTTCGAGTGTGCTTATAATGGAGTTCACAGTTCTGGTTTTGAGGGAGACCAGAAGAAAAAAATGTGTTCTTTTGAAAGAGAGACTGTGAATGCACCCAGCACCATTGTGTTAGTAATTGTAGAAATTTTGCTTATAAAGCTAGCATATTTAGCATAATTGTGATGACAGGGCTTTGAGCATAAAGAGGTGATGACTTCACCAGATTGTTTTTAATATGTATAATTGTAGATGCAAAAAGAGAGGGATTCAGTTACCCCTGATAAGGCTGTTATGACGAAAGAGGTTAGTTGCAATGGCGCCCGGATGAAGAGAATTTGCAGTTATAGCCGCTCCATCTTCCTGTTTAAGGAACATACACCATCAAAATATAGCAGCATGTTGGTTGCCATGATTACCCTGTACATTGTCACTCAGTTTCATAGTTTGACATTCTTGTGCATGCATGGACTAATTCATTCATGTGTGAGAATAGAGTTCCTAGGTGGCTGATGAAATAACACTACTTAACCATACTGAATTCAATCACCAAGTTCCATTGGATAAGAACAATGTATCCCAAAGAAAGCTTAAAGATGTAAAACTGAACAAATGTTCCATAAAGCAAAGCTAAACCATTTTAGCTGAGAACATACAGATTTAAAATTATATAATTCCAGAAAAAAATATTAAATTGTTAAAAGTAGTGTTACTGATGTTATAAGCATCCTCGAACATGGAAGCGACCTTTAAATGTCTAGCAAGTTCGTTCGCATGCAAGACATTGGCAAGCTTTGATTGACCATACGCAGATAAGCTGTTATACCTGTAGATTGTGAAGTTCACAAATAAAGAAGTAATCAGGACAAAACATAAAAGCTTCCACTGTGTGATTTGGTCATGATTTAAGCACCGAATGCATAAAAAGGTATTACCCTGATTGATAATTGATTTTGTCAAATTGAATCCCTTCTTTATACAAGAATTTGTGACGACGGGATGATACATTTACAATTCTTCCTTCTGTCTTACTTTTTTGTGCTGTCTTCTTCATGGTTTCCAGCAGTAGATGTGTTAGGAGGAAGTGTCCTACCAAGGCAAAAGATTTTCATCATTCTTTTCCTGTTCTCTTGGTTACACTTCAAATCAATCTTGGTAAAACTTTCAGAATTTCAAACAATCGAGTTGACATCCAACCATTACTATCTAGGCCTCTTTTCAGAAAACCTTACCTATGTGGTTTGTTGCGAATTGTAATTCTATGCCATCTTTGGAAAGCATGAACGGTGTAGCCATGATTCCTGCATTGTTACTTCAAAAAGTACACACATTCCTCTTAAAAGTTAAAACCAAGTCATATTTCTCAAAGATAGCAACCATTGCAATCCACTTATCCATTTACACTTACACGAGGATGTTGAGTGGTAGACCGGTGGATACGAAATCTGCAGCAAATTCCCTCACTGATGCCATTGAACTCAAATCTAATTCCATTGCATCTATTTTTGCATTGGGGTTTCTCTTAACTATTGTTTCTTTAACTTCCCTGCCAGCAGCCATGTTCTTGACCCCCATAACTACATGGACACCGCGCAGTGCGAGAACTCGTGCTGTTTCGGAGCCAATTCCACTTGACGCCCCTGAAAAAACGACAACCGGATAAGAAAGATTTCCTAATTTTATCTATCCTTCTCCTTTTTCATAGATTTTTATCCTTATTTCACTGCTAACATTTGCAGAACAGCTCCAAACTTGACTCTACTGAAAATATTATTTGCAGATATATCACTAATTATCCTTCCCAATAATTAGAAAAGAAAAAAAAAAACATAACCCAAAATTTGTATGATGTTCATCAAAACCCAGAATTACTCAGAATGCGTAAAATGTTAAAGTACAAACCTGTGACGATGGCGGTTAGTCCAGAACCATCAATTCCTTGAGTAACTTCTTCAGCTGTAGAAGAAGCTGAAAATGCAGATTCTCCTTTTCTACTAAACAACCACATTTCCCAACTTTTCTTCTTCTTTTTAACTGCTTAAATGGTTAAGTTCTTATCTTATTTAAACACTTTCAAGTTTCATAAGATAAACTACAGCTTTTTCTATGGTCCTAAGAGACGAAGTTAAGTTCGACAGAAAAAAAAAAGGATGTAGTTCGAATTAAACAAGGCAAGACATTAAGTGATATTTATAATGTAGAAAGAGTCTTTAATATTTATCCAAATAGTCTAGTCAATTTAGTTTTTTATGCAAATATTTTAACCTATTATTTTGAGTTAAAATAATTTATTTATAAAAATAATTTAATAAAATAACACATTAATTAGAATATAAATCATTTAGCATACCCCATATGACTGTTTGACTCCATATACATCCTGCTTAATGAGGAAAAAGGGGTATGAAAACGAACACAAAATTTACTAATTTTGATATTTATCCCTAATTTTTATTCCTTATGGGTTTTAAATTTATAATTTAACAATTAAAAGCCTTAGCCACTTGCTCCGGAGATCAATATATCGGAAGTTATTAGCCCCAATTTAACCCAAAAAGGACCTTTCTATGAACCCAAAATTTATTACATAAAAAAATTTAGACATTTAAACCAAAGAAGAAAACATTAGCAAAACTAAAAAAAATCTTCAATATAATATATATATAATGATGACCTGCTAATCTGTGTTCATATCTAGACATCCCCTTTTCAGGTGGAGGAGCTTTGTTTCGGACTGTACTTTGTTTTTGCACCCTTTTCAGGCTTTGTTCTGTACTTGCCTATGGCATCCCCAACAGTGGAAGCCGCCTCACAAGCTCCTTCCCTAACCATACACGTCTCAGACAAATCGACTTCAACCTCAGAGCACCCTGGAGGGTCAAGGTCCGAGGAGAGAACAAATGTCGCATGTTCGCTTGCAATAGCCTTCTCCCATCCTACAATGCCAATCAGAAGTTTATCATTAGAGACAATCAGTAAAAATGGAATTGTCTATAAAATTGACACACATAAAAGTATATGTATATAAAGCATCTAAACTTACTCTCAGCAAGAAAGGCCTTAGCAGCATTGCTGTCAAACTGTAAGCTTCCTGTTTGCACACTTTCCTTGATTGTTGAAGAAAGATTCGTTCTTGGTATATTATCACTGCCATCTACTGCAGATGGCCTTAGACAGCTTTCACTGGATGATGATGTCTGGACTTCATTTTCAGCAATCACTTCCACCTCAAATTCTCTAATACCATTTTGGACAGGCAGTGAACTTTCTCTTTCTTGTCGGCTCACTGGCCTCCAAAACTTGATGGTTGATTGGTTTGTAACCCCCAGATCATGATCATGTTTGCCGAACCTCTCCTGAACGTTGCTCCTCTTTGGTGTTCGACACTCCACAGGGCACCTGTCACTGGCTTCAGCTAGATTCTTTCCAAGTGGGACAGATATAGATCCAATTATAAGCTCTGGGTTCTTATTCTGATCTGCAGCTTGTTTCTCTTCTCTAATTTTCAAACCCTCCCCATCATTTATTGCTTTAGGTTTTCGGCTCCACATTTTATTATTATTACCCATTGCAGCAGTCCTTTCCCTGTCTGTTCCATGTTTATTCATGCTTCCAAACTTAAATCCATGAGAACTATGATTAACATGGAAACCGTTGGGAACCACACATTGTGATTTGGGTGGAGTCTGACATCTAGAAACAACAGTACGCTGATATCCATCCATTTGCTCCACTTGTCTTTCGACATTCTGACTAGTCCCTGGATCACAATATCCATTGCTAAAACCCATCTGATATCTGTAATCTACACCCTCCCCCGGGTTGGGGAAAGGAATGGGTTCTAGGGATGGAAGAACTTGATCTGTTGATATGACTGCATTTTGTCCATCTATGTAAAAAACAGCTGAAGAGCTGGATGTTTCACCCCAAGTATTAACCTCCAATGAATCGTCCATGTTCTGCTTACCTTCTTCCATCTCCCAGGGTTTTTGTTCCTTTGCTTTCTGCTCCTTCTGCCTAAGTTTTTTCTGTCTTTTTCTCTCAAGAAGCTCAAATCGCCTAGTGAAGAATAATGAAAAGAATCAGCTAATCAAAGGTTCTTCCATTTTTCTTTTCATTAGGTGTTGAACTATTTCTGAAGAATTGTCATTACTCAATAACACTAAACTTCGGTAACTACCTGGTACCACTGCCAAACCTATCACACGATTAGGTTGTATCTAGGAAGAACTAAAAAGCCCAAGACTAAACTTTAGTAGACTTGAACCGATAAAACAAATACTAACAGTTGCCTCTTCAATGTGTGTTCTCTAAAAACTCTGTTTTGTTGACATAGAAATGGTTTTAGCAATTTTAAGCTTCCATACACCAGTTCTACACCTTCAAATTATAATTACTCATTTCTATTCTAGAAATGCAAAATTACTTTTACATCGGTATCTTCTTCACTTTTTTTCACACTTTATACAGTCAAGAAGAATTCAGGAAGTAAATAAGTAATTATACTACATGTTGGGTTTTACCAACTTATGGAAAAGAAGAAATTACTTGAAATACTTCCTGATCTTTGTCCTCCCAGACATTACTCAGAGATGATTGAAAGAGAATCACTTTCAGTAATGCTAAGAGGAACATTTTTAGAGAAAAGGGGGAGGCAGAAGATTTACAAAGGGTACAACCTTCACACATGTCAATATGAAAAAATTACTTTGTTCAATAAGGAGAATATGTAATATGCACCTCTTCTGGGCAGCTTCTTCCTCTTCCACTAGCAACTTCTGGCACCTCAAAGCTTCAGCATCTTTATCTGCAAGCCATGCTTTAACCTGAACAGAAAACAAAGACTAATTTGATCTTGCAACGATGAAGGTAAAATTCTAAAAAATAACAGATTCATGAGCACGCCTATCCTGCTATTGTACTGTTTGTCCCAATGGGTACACATAGCATTATACTTGCCAACCAAATTATTCATAAGTGTATGCATGACTTTCGAGTAAATCAATCTTGAAAGCACAGAAAAATGAAAAAAAGTACCAATTTCTGTTCTAACAAGAAGCTGGTACAAGCAACTACATTCTTGGATTCAAGAGCAATCTTTCCTGCTTCCCCATCAAAAATATATTTTTGCATCGACATTGCTGCACCACAAAGGAAAGTCCTTTCACTTGCATCATCAAGGATACTAAATAATTCTCGGGAAGATATTGGAAACCTTGGAGGTCTAGCTTGGACAAGGTCCTGCAAAAGATTTAGGACTTGTGACATTCATAGGATAAGAATGCATTAGCATGCATTCAGATCCATAACCCAAAACGTTCCTTACCAGAAGAGCAGAACCTGCCCTCAAGTAAACTTGTGGCAAAACAGAAAGCGTTGCTATCTTCACAACTGTTGTCAATGATTTTATTACCAATGATCCTGGAACTTCCTAAAAGGTATAGTCAGCAAGGAAGAAATTGTTTAGGAGACAAGAACAAAAAAATCAATAATCATGCAATAGATGCATGCATTTCCCAGCAAGAACTAATTGTTTGGTTACAAAATAATGCTGCAAAAGTAACAAATACAAAATGTAAACCAGATATATATGTGGCTTGAATATTGATAATTGATGTGCAGACGATCAAGCAGGAGATTTTTAAAAAAAAGAAATACCTCCAATGCTACATCCTTAAATGATATAACTTCTTTTGCGTCATCCTTTGACATCTGTAAATGATATAAATGCGTAAGACTAGAAATGAAAAGAGGAAAACCTTAAACGAATATGCAAGAGAGGAAAGGGTGAGGAGAAAAGTACCTTGTCCCAAAAGGCCGCTAGTAGGTCCCTATTTTTAGCAGAATCCTACAATGTAAAAACAACATTGTTTACTAGAGTCCTAAGAGATGTAAGAAGGAAAAAACATCAAAAGTAACCAAGGTAAATCTCAAATTTCCAAGAGGCTAGAGTTTTGAAGAAGCATCGAAAGAAAAAAAATAAATTGCAGGAGAAAATCCCAAGTATCAACATAATAGACTAATCCTGATTCAAAGATAGTGAGAAAACCTTATCAAGTTTTTTCAATCTATGATGCACACGTATATGCCTCCTATAGTTAATGGGTGAACAAAATTCTTGCGAACACTTGTCACACTTTTGCATCTGCACCTTCAGGGAAGTGAGTAAAGGCCAGCCAGGAATTTCTGCCAGAGATGTTGGGACGAAAATCAAATAGTGTAGCATCAGTTATATAGTATTTTCTTACCAATGTCCAATGATTTGAACCATCAAATAGTTTTCAAGTACCTTGTTGATCTAAAGCATGCAGCAATTGAATCCATTGAACCGAGCTGTCTCCAGCCCTTGAAAATGAAAGGATAGGCTCTTTTCCAATAGCTTGTCTGATTAAAGTGTCCATAGAATCACTTGACTCTGGTTTCATTACATCTGCAGAACTGGCAGCCTTTTGTTTTGCAACAGGCATCTAAGCACGAAAAAAGACACAATCACTAACTCAGACATGCCAACTAAAAGGGGGAAAGAAAAGAAATTAATATCCTGAAAAATCTACCTACATTCGGACTCACTCCACATTGGATCACACTACTAGACAACAATTCAGAAAAGACGCATCAAGAAATTGAAACATGTAAAATGACTTCAATAAAATGAAGGTTACTACCATTCATTAACCAAACGAACGTGGATTTCATTAGCATGTACGTCATTGTACTGCAACACCAAACAATGTTTCATATCCACACTATCCTCAACCACACCACCAAGGACGAAAGGGGGAATAAATATCACCACATCCGCATATGCATCTACCGGACATTAGGTGTTCATGCATTAATGGTGTAACCAAATATAATTGAGTAAAAGCAAAAATATAGTGATACACATCTGCCTGCTTCAAATATCTTTGACCGGTTTCCATCATTTACATAACGTAAAATTCAAACTCCGACTATCTACTTCCAATTTTCAGAGAATGTAACAGCTAAACAACATATAAACATAAGAAATTATTAAAACAAATTAAAACACAACAGAAGTGGCAACGACTACGCGATTTGCGATAAAGGCTTGAATATAAAAAAAAATATGATACAAAATAAAGGCGAGGAAGCGATCAGTTAACATACCAGTGAATAAGTGAGTGGGAGATATAGAGATCGGTTAGAGGAGAGAAAAAATCTTAAGCGATCGCAAGGATTTAGAGCCAAGGAGCAGGTGGTTGGTGAGTGTTTGGAGGAAGGGAGAATCGCCGAGAAAGAAAAAACAAGGAAGTGATCGGCCGAGAAAATTGTTGTTGAAGAAGGGGAAAAAAGAGTTCGTAAGAGAAATATATATATAGGCGGAAACGGGAGCCCTCTTCAGCTTCGGATTAGAAATTATTATTAAAAAAAATAAAAATGTACATGATTCTGACGTGGAGATATTCGTGACAATATGATGTTCTATTCTGATTATGAAGAGTCGGTAGTTGATTTGAGTTAATATTTTAGTTGATTTATATCTAATATTAGAATATAAAATTTTTATTCAAATTCGATATTATCTAATATTTTATGATGTATCATTTAACTTAAATTCAACTTAAATTTTAGAATAAATTTTGAATCTAACTTGAATTAGCCCAACATAAATAATTTTTATTTAATAAAATAAAGAGTTAAATAAAAAATATAAAAATATATATTATAATAATTATTTTATTTTTATTAAATTAAATAAAAATATTTATATATAGAAAGAAAGATTAATAGAAGTTATACTTAGACATTTAAAATTAGACTATAATTTGAATTGTATCGAATATTTTCATCTTAAATCTAAATTCGATATCATCCTAAAAACTCAACATAAACACGATTTAAACCAAAAATTTCTTTAGAAACTGACTCTGTAAAATAAACTGAAACCCGTTAAGTATGAGTCAAATATCATCCCTGATTCCAACTCCTCGAGCAATCCGCCCCCCAAACCCAACTCTTTTACCCTCTTCCAATTCTACACTCACTATTGGGCTTTGGGTCTCCTCTTTTCAAAATCATTATGTTTGTTCATTCTCTATGGATTTTACTTCGGTTCTCGATAAGGGGGTGGTTATGGATGAAGTTTTGAGTCCAGTGAACTGGTAGACGAATTCGATGCCGCAGGCCACCACCAATGACATCAAGGTGTTTGATGAATTGTCTATGAGAAGAGATACATAGTTCAAATGATTCTTGTTCAGCAGGAAGATGATGTTGGCCTGATCAACTGCTTAATGGAATACAATCAGATTCCACAGTAATAGAAATCAGTGAAGTGAAAATTGATACCTTTGGTGGTCGAGGAGAATATGTTGTAAAATCATACAGAGAGAGATGTTCAATGAAATGCTTACAAGAATCGATGCTTACGAGTTTCATCTGCGACTCATTTACGTTCTTCACCAAGACATTTACGAGTTGTATTCAATGAAATTCAACACAGAACCACAGGACATAGCAGCAGCAAATTCACTTCAATTATTTGGTATAATTTCTTTTTCAATTATCTAATGTGAATTGACCAGAGATCGGAGGAAGAATTACATGCTTGCTGACCGAAACATTTATTTATCGGTGTCCCATGAAAAAGGGGGGGGGGATAAATAACTAACCTCATAGGAGGCTATGTTCTGAACCTTTGAGTGAGTTTCTCGACTCCTTCACAACAATCTCCTGCCACTCGTTTTGCACCTTCTTTAACGGTCGAACCAAATCCTGCTGTCCTTTGCTGCACCTCTTGTATTGATCCCCTTGCTTTCGACAGAGCTTCGCCTTTTAATTCTTCAGCCTTTGCACCTGCCTCGGAGGCCCATTTCTTCAACACCGAAATCAAATGCTGGATCCTCTGAACAATCTTAACGATGAACTCTCTAGATTTGCCTTTAACTTCACTGGCCAATATCTTGAGCTTTCCCACCACCATTTCGCCCCTGCTAATAGTTCCTTCAACTGCAACTGACTTCTCTACATTTACCCACTTATCTCCTGCAACATTCTCTTCACGGAGGTCATTCTCAACGACAACTTTGATGCCGTGCCTCTCCCACTGTTCTTTAGCTTCCTCCAGAGCTTTTGCCTGTTCTCTAGCTCTTTTTGCCTCATCCTCAGCCCAAGCCCTGAATTTTGGAAAGTTTTGTACCATAAACGAGTAATTAATTTAAAAATCAAATGAGAAAAGCATAGGGATACATCTCTCAGAAAAAAACTAAACTGGCAATGACAGACAGGACAGAGACCAGTGGCAAAAACTGAATCTCCAAATGACAGCAAAATTAACCCCAAAAGAAGAAAAGCCAAAGCATCGATTGAGCAGATAGGCATGAATCTATTTGAAGTCTGATAAATGAAAAGAAATGGAAATTGAGCAAAGTTTCACCCAATTTATTTAGCCACAAGGATACAAGAGAAGATATTCTCATGCTATCTGTACCCTTGAAATTATTATTCCATAAAATTAAGCATCTAATATATGTATATATAAATCATTTGTCATTCCTTCCTATTAAGTTGTTTAAGTATTGATTATAATACTACCTAATAAGCAATAATCAAACTTATTTCCTTACCTGGCCATGGATAAGGCTTTTCTTTCCACCTCCAACTCATGCTGTAACCTGACAATCTCCTGGGTTTCATCCTCTGTTTCCTTTCGTAGTTTGCTTATCCTTTCCTTCTCAAATGATATCACTACTTTGTCACTCATCATGCTTTCTAACTGCTCCTCCACTTCACGCCTTAACCTTGAAAGAATTTCCATTTCAGCATCAATAGCAGCACGATTCTTCATTAAGGCAATATTCTCTTCCTCTCTCTCAGCTCTTAACCTTTCTAGTTCATGCTTTGCCTCTTCAGCCACTTTTTCCACAGCATCAATCTTTTCCCGTTCCATAAGAAGTTCTTTCTCAAAGCTAGCATTAATATCTTTCTCCACTTCGGCTACTAAAGCATTGTGAGCATATACTGCATTTTCTGCAATTGATTCAGCTTCGATACGGGCAAGCTCCTCACTTACTAGGTCAGCAGCTTCACCAGTTGCAATAGCAACAGCAGCTTGGGCTTTTGTCACAGGCTTATTTGGCTGGAACATTCTTGTACAGCCTATCAGGATAATGACAATAACAACGGCATATTGATCATCAAAATAAGATGAAATTTAGAGAAAGTAATTAGCATTGAGATGACTTACCAAAAGCAAGTGCTGTTATTCCCTGTTCTCCATTAGACAAGTCCGCCATGAGTGCTGGCCATGCATCTGGATTTATCTTATCAATGTCTATAAAACCAGAAATTTGGTAGAGGATCTACACATAAACACAATGGTAAAGTTAGTACTAAATGTACCCACTAGTGCATGTAAGAAAGAAGATGAAACGAACAATAAACAAACTCAAACATAAGCAACCTTTCTGTCAGCTTCTGGGAGTTGTCTATTCTCTAAGGCCATTTTCCAACATACAAGGGCTTGGCGTGATAGAGGGCTAGAGCAAAAAAAGAGAGGAGAAAATAAGAGGGCAACTAAAAAATAGAAGCACCCTTGTATTTATAAATACATAAATTAGTGACTGTATAAATAAGACTGCAATGCAATTTCATTCATTATTCTAGGTTTCAGTCAGGGTAAGCTCATATTCCATTAACATTTTTCAAATAAGTTGTAATTAAAAGGGGTTAAGACAAATGACCAATTTTGCAAAAGTTTAATGTGTGAACAGTAATACCTTTCAGGAGAGAAGTAAAATGGGCCCAGGTTGTTACTAAATAAATCTTGATTTGAAAGCTTGCTTGAGATAAGTCCAGCCTCTGCCAAGCCTGAAATATGTAACTCGATTATTAACAATGAATAATAAGAAAAAAAGGAAGTTACTCTACTGATACGACCAATAATATGAAATCCTATTCTCAACCTTGAATTGATGAAAAATCAGGATCTTCAGGTGTGATGTCATCAAATGCAAGTTCAGTAACATTCTCAATATACATTGCAGGATAAACTTTTGATACTACGTTCCTGCAAACAACAAAAAGGAATAAATATACAAGCATGAAGGTACCTATAACCTGCTATTTTCCAAATGGCTACATATTGCCATACATAGAAGAAATAAGAAAGGTGCCTATACCTCGAAAGAGAACTGCTTGCTGACACCAACCACCGAGCATACTCACGACGTGTACAGAGATCACCAGGCAGAGCATCAGACTCAATAACCTGGAAAAATTGAGTTATATATCACAAATTCTCATATCATCTAATACTCACATAATTCTGCATATCAGCAGGGACGAAGTACCTTCAAAACTTGAAGGGTTGCAAGTGCCTGCCTCTGAACCTGATCAACAACTGCGGGAACTAGAACCTTCCCGGGGTGAACCTGTAGATCTGAGGGAACTACAGATGGGGCAGGTATACCGGCTGAGGAGAAGGAACTCCTTGAAATTGTTGATTCAGAAACTTGAATGCTATCTTTTATTTCATTATAATCAATTTTCTCTTGCTCAATTGCTAATGAATGAGCTGGTACTGACACTGGGGTTGTTTCAGATGACTCGATCTCATTTAACTCGTTTACTTCCAGAGATGAATTCTTTATTTCAACTGAGACTGAGAGTAGAGACATTTTGTGACTCTCGAGGATTTCTTCAGTTTGAGATGATTCAATGGTTTCCGGATTGTCTTTGGCTACAATCTGAGGTTCTACGGTTGATTCTAACTCTGGACTAACTGAGAAGCTCACAATCGAAGGTTCACCAACTGAACCAGAACTAGAAGAAAAATTCACAGAGATAGTGGAATTCTCTTTTCCTTCTGATCCAAGTAATCCCTCATCAAGATCATTGTCTAGGTTTATTGGGTCAGACAAGTTAGTACCCATATTTTCTGGGACGTTGATCAATTTATCTTCAATCATGAAAGTCGCTTCAGGTGAACTGATATCAGGGACACTATGTGATTCTTTAAGGCTTGATGTAACAAGAGAGACACCCACAATTTCAGTTTCAGGCAAATCAGGTGATTTTGGAGTTGCTTCTGGTAAAACCGTCTCCCCATCCAAAGATGAACCATTTGGCATGTCTTCTTGAACCGGAACAGTATTACTGGCACTATTGTCATTGGATGTGCAACTGTCTACTAAGTAAGTCCCATTGTCATTATCAAAATCATCATCAATGGAAGTTCCATTGAATTCTGAAGGTGCTGAAAGATCCTTAGGTGTTCCTGTTTCAAATTCATTTTCTTCAGCCTTTTCAGTCTCATTATCAATTGAAACTTCCTGCAGAGCTGTTAAGGGTTCCAGATGCTGTTTTGGTCCTGCACTCAACAAATAGTACAAGCGTTCAAAACCAGTTCCCAAGGGGGATGGGTGAAGCAACAACATATAAACAAATAGAAAACCATAGTAAAATAAAACCAAGTGCAATTGAAAGAGACCACTTACTTGAAGCACTTCGATTACTCAGGGACATTGCTGCAAAGGAAAGTCCTGCTACCAGAACAAGTCCAGCTGATCCAGCTCCCGTAATCCCTAAAAGCAAACTACTTCATTTAACATAAGATAACAATCCTCACTCACGCCCTACTATCAGGCCAAAACTCAAAAAAAATCATCCCAATTATATCCGTAAATATCGTATGATTACTATCTTCTTCATTGATACGGAATATCTTTGATTGAAAGACAGCAAAGAAGCACTTAGTGTAAGAGAACATAATAAAGAAAAACTTAATCAACTAACTAATGATCGGATGAATCCATGAAAGGGTTGAGCTTTTACCGGCTGGTCAAAAATAAACAAAGAAATCCACCAAAAAAGAAGCCAAAATTCAACCAAGAAACGTTTAACATTTTCTTTTTCCCCTTATACTCAACTCTCAAAAACAAAATAGACGCCCGAAAATCCAGCCAAGAGAAGTGGTAAAAAAATTTGTTTGTGCAAAAGGATAATAAATAAATACCTCTAAACCATCTGTTCCTTCCCGAGCCAATGGAGTCTTCTACACTATCCGAATCGGACCATCCAGAAAAAGTATCCGGTCCAGGAGTGGGGTCCGACACAACCCGCGAAGCAACATTACGGCGTCGTTCCGGTCCTTTGCCCCTGCTTCTTGAAACAGAGAGCAGGCGAAGACGACAACGGCCATCGAGACTTCTCGCCCGCGTCCCCACGAGAACCACGCGTGATTCGCTGCAATCCCTGTAACGCAACGCCAATCGGAGCTGAGGAGAGCTCGGAGACGAGGAGGCATATGTACAAGCCATAAAAAAGAAGAAAAAACAGCCGCGAACTAAAATTCCGAAATGAATTGAACCGGAGGAGGAGGGTGATTTGTTCTAGGGTTTTTGTTTGTCGGTACAGACAAGGAGACCAAGGAAGCGAAATTTTGGTTGTTATCTTTCTTTATCCATTCCTATGATTATCAAGCGAGAATTTGAATTAATTAGTAAAAATAAATTGGTTAAGACATAATTTTTTTTTTCATTTTAGGTATATTTGAATTTTATTATTTATATTAAGATTATAATACTTTTATATTTTTAATTATTTTATAATGTAAATATTTTATAAAGTGATTAAATTCAAATTTTTTAAAGTAAATATTATTTATTTATCTACTAATATTATTTATTGATTTTAAATAAATTTATTAAACAAATAAATAATTTAAAAGTATATTATGATAATATGTATCATATAATTAAGTAAATAAATTTATTAAATTAAAATTAATAATATTAATAACAGAAATTAAATATATAATTATATAAATTTTTATTAATTATTTTAATTTTAAAATTATAATATAATCACATCACATCTGTTCATTTCTTCTATGATTATAGTTAATAAATTTTATTTATTTATTTGTTATTTTTACGTTAGATTTTTATAAAATAAAAATTTACATAATAAAAATTATTTTAAATTAAATTACATAATAAAAACGGCATCGGGAAAGAACTTAATTACGGGTTTTTTAAGACCTAATTTACTCGATACTTTTATATTTAAACAAATAAATTTTAAAAAATAGAGAAATATTTCTTTTAACTCAAGTAGGTTAAATTTATATTTGATCAAATATAATTTTTAAAAAGAAAAAAAATTAATTTATTAGAATTTTATTATAATAAATTTTTGTTAGACTTTAAATTTAACATGTAGGTTAAAAGGGATTTATTTCTAAAAATTATTTGAATATATATATTTATATATTTTTTAATTCAAAAAATTAAAAAGGAATGTTAAAACTTTTTCTTCCTAAGTTGTGACAGTTTATAAAATATTAAAAATAGTTTTACGAAATTTATTATAAAAATTACAAATTTAGCATTAATTTTTTAATATATACTTAATTTTTATATTTTTAAAATTTTAATATATACTAAAATTTTTATATTTTTAATAAAAAAATTGATACATATAAAAGAATTTATGTTTTTATAACAAATTTAATATATATAAATTAATATCAAAATCTTATTATTTTTATAAATAATTTAGTATAATCACTTTTTAATATATTTTTTAAGACCGTTGTCCCAAGGTGACAAAGGGTTTTTGCTCCAACAAAATAGGTAACTTCACATTCTCAGCTCCCGCGCCACCCAAACCACATCCAAACATCAAAAAACACCTACAAATACAAACTGACCTTATCCCTCTAAACAGGTGGCGCGCCGCAGCACGGCTTTCATTCGCCGTAGTCACCACCGGAATTCCCTAAACGCCCTTTCACCTCCGGTTCCATGAAATGAACACCGGCAAAAGTTTAGATATAATGCTAAACTCGATTCTTAATGGTCAGACCTGGGCCAAACCCCCAATGACATTATTAGCTCCACCATTTCACACTTTTCCTTCTCTTCTAATCATTGCACCCAGAAGAAAGCTTACATTTCATAATTATGATTTCAAGAAAAAGGAGTGGGTTCATCATAATCGGAGACTAAGCGGGACGCGCGGTGGTATATATAGGGCGATGCCTTGTTCATCAGTTAAGACTACTGATATTACTTGTGGTGGTGGTGGGGTTGAAGAGAATGGGCGTCTCCGCAATTTTAAACTGAACCAATCCTCTTTCTTAGCCTCTTTGATGCCGAAGAAGGAGATTGGAGCTGATCGCTTCATTGAAGCGCATCCTCATTACGACGGTCGCGGCACCCTCATCGCAATCTTCGGTACTCATTTTTTTGTTGATATCGTTATTTAAAAAAAATCTCTGGGAATGAATAGAAATGAAAGCAGGATTATGATTTTTGTTCTGTTTTTTTTCTTCTTCCAGATACTGGTGTTGACCCGGCTGCTGCTGGTTTACAACTAACTTCAGATGGGAAGCCGAAGATCTTAGATGTTATTGACTGGTACTTCCTAGCCTGCTGCTCTATCTGATAGCTAAGTTGGTTCTTTTCACTTTTTAATTATTTTTCAGAGTTGCTTGATAATGTATTTATTTATTTTTTAGTACCGGAAGTGGAGATGTTGATACCTCGAAAGTGGTGAAGGCTGATGAGGACGGTCGGATTCGCGGAGCTTCTGGTTGTATTATTGTGAAATAGTTTGGTTTTCGTGATCATAGAATTTTGACTTCCTAAATTCCTTGTTTTAAATGATAGAAACATTGTGGGGGGGTTCCTTGTTCCTTAAGGATTCTTCAATGCTGTATTGAAGTGGTAGCTAAAACTTTTCCTGCATTAAATGATAAGTAATTAGTTATTACTGTGTTTTGTTTTTGGCTGATTAATTGACTCCATTTTCATGTAGTTCTTGGTGATTTCCATTCTTTCTATAACTTTCACATTGTTAAGAAAATATGAGAATCTTCAAATGTATGGAGCTTTAGTGTTTAGCTTTGTGATAATGTTCCAAGCTGTTGTCTTTTCCCTATATATTCCATATAGAATCATCAGCATCATTTTTAGTTCTGAGTTTACTTCTAGTTTTCTAATCCCATCTTCTGTATTTTGTTAAAAAATAAATTGTAGGCGCTTCATTGGTTGTCAATTCCTCATGGAAAAACCCTTCTGGTGAGTGGCATGTGGGATATAAATTGGTTTATGAGCTTTTTACGGACACTTTAACTTCACGTCTAAAGGTGCGACATATTTTCTGTTTAGTTCATCAGAATTTTAAAACTTTTCATATTCCCCATATTAAAAGAACTGATGGCCGACTATTTTCTGGCCATTGTCTTCACTATTAACAATGCAGAAAGAAAGAAAGAAAATTTGGGATGAAAAAAACCAGGAGGCAATTGCAAAGGCTGTAATGCATCTTGCTGAGTTCGACCAGGTTGTTGAAAATTCTACTTGGCAACCTTTTATTTTATGATCACAGACACAGATTTCCATATTTCAAATCCATTTTTCTTTAAAAATTTTAATCCATGTTGTAAACTTGCTTTCAAATTGGTAATATATATTTTTTTGTATTTATTTGTGTATCCATTGTGTGAAAGTGAGACTAGTTCTTCAGTTTTGTTTATGCTTCTTTTGTGGTCTTACTGTGTTGTGTTGTAAGTGCCTTGCTAATATATTACTTATTTGGCAAGAGTTTTCTTTCTTTCAAATTTATATATGGTATGAAGTGAATTGAAATTGGGCACTTTGAGATGCATGTACTCTTCCTTTAGCTAACAACAAAAGATTACTTGCTTTCTTTGTGTGCTCTTGTCATTCATTTTGGTGACAAGTGGCATGTATTATCCTTGTTTTAATGTAATTAATGTGTTATGTATGTATATGCTTCAAATATGATGTTGTTTCCTTGATAAAAGGAATATTCTATAGGAATGAACATAAAAGTCCAATGCTTCTTATAGTTTCTGTTACTGAATACTGATAGCAGTTCACAAGTTGTTAGTCTGATATAATTATACCTGCGCAACATTCATTTATTACTAATATTCTGTATAATATGTTATTTTTTCATATATTTAGAAAAATAAAAAGGCAGAGGATCCGAAATTGAAAAGGGTTCGTGGTGATCTCCAGAATAGAATAGACGTCTTAAAAAATCAGGCTGATGTAAGTAAGTTTCAAGGATTTTATTAAATTACCTTGTTTCTTGTACCTAAATTTATTTGCTCTGAGCTTTCTACTTGTTCATGTGTTAGAGCTATGATGACAAAGGACCTGTTATAGATGCTGTTGTATGGCATGATGGAGAAGTATGGAGGGTTGCTCTTGATACACAAAGTCTCGAGGATGATCCTGAATCTGGGAAGCTGGCTGATTTTGTGCCCCTAACTAATTACAGGTCTGCATCTTTGTCATTTATATAATCACCCTATTGACTAGTCTTTCTTGGACATACATACAAAGGCAACACTATGGTGTTTCTAATGATGGAATATGTTAATATTAACACTAATGCAGTTCCATATTAAACTTGGTTTTGGATGTTTGCCATGTGGCATTCTATTTGAATATTGTTTCATATTGTAAAGCACTTCTCGTAAAAATATTGTGAGTTTTCCTCGTTGATTTCCTGATCTGGAGTTCCTGAAACAAATGTAATGTAATTGTCAGCTAACCTTGCTGATGGCATTGTTGCAGGATTGAACAGAAATATGGCGTGTTTAGTAAATTAGATGCTTGTACATTTGTTGTTAATGTGTATGATGAGGGAAATATCTTAAGTATTGTTACAGATAGCTCTCCTCATGGTACTCACGTGGCTGGTATTGCTGCTGCTTTCCACCCACAGGTACTGCCATTTAAGCTTAATAAATTGGTTTGTGGAATTTTCCCTTTTGGAGTTGGAATAAATATTTTCTTCTGACCTGCATGATGCTTAACAGGAGCCCTTGTTAAACGGTGTTGCTCCTGGAGCACAGTTAATTTCATGTAAAATTGGAGACTCACGTTTGGGTTCAATGGAGACAGGAACTGGCTTGACGCGAGCACTAATAGCTGCTGTGGAGGTGGGGCAATGTGCATTTTGCTTGTGATGATTATTCACTTCTGTGTTGTTGTCATCCTTAGGCATTTATCATCTTGTGCACTTGCCTACCTTCTGGCATATATATCCATACCATGTTGATTATAAACACATAACACATCTTCATATATCTTTTTGATGCATTAACACACTTTTTTAAGGGTAAACTACGAAAGCATGTTGTCTCAGGTATTGCAAATGTTTACATGCTGTCATTTTGTATGTGAGTGTCATGGGGTGCGAACTTTTAGGAAGTTATATTTGAAATTTGGGTGGTGCAGAACTACAAATTAGGGGTGAAAATTAGACAATCAATAGAAAATACCTAAACTATATCAGAATTTGAATTTTTCAGCGGCCATGATCACACCCCGTTAGTCCATCCCTTAGTGTGTCATATCTCTGGGGACTTCAATATGGTGTAGTTTGATCATAACCTAATGGATTTTCTAACTCCTTTTTTTTCTGCCGACAGCATAAATGTGATCTGATCAACATGAGCTATGGAGAACCTACACTATTACCTGATTATGGACGCTTTGTTGATCTTGTTAATGAAGTAACAATCTTGAACCTTTCCCTATAGGCTTAAATCTATGGTGTAGTTTGCCTCCTTAATTTTCATCTCTCTCTAATATGCTAGGAGTGTCATTGTTGGGTTTAATTTAGGTGGTAAATGAGCACCGTATAATATTTGTGAGTAGCGCTGGTAATAGTGGGCCAGCATTGAGCACTGTTGGTGCTCCGGGTGGTACTTCCTCTAGTATCATAGGAGTTGGTGCATATGTTTCTCCTGCTATGGCTGCTGGTGCTCATTCCGTAGTTGAACCTCCAGCTGAAGGACTAGAGTACACTTGGTAAGTTAAATTCAATTTTTCTTTGTTTGGCCTTGAAACATGGTGTACCAGTCTTCTGCATGTGGACCATTGTCCTTGCTTGCATCAAACTCATCGAAAAATTGGTTGTAATGGATGCAGGTCCAGCCGAGGACCTACAGCTGATGGAGATCTTGGAGTCTGTATAAGTGCTCCTGGAGGGGCTGTTGCTCCTGTCCCTACTTGGACTCTCCAAGGGCGCATGCTCATGAATGGAACATCAATGGCATCTCCATCTGCTTGTGGGGGAATCGCGTTGCTTATTAGTGCCATGAAGGTCACAAATTTTTTGAGTTTTCAAGTTTTTGATTGTTTCCTTTCCTCATATTCTGCTTTCATTGTGGTGATATTCCGTATGTATCAATAGACTGATTATTTAATGTTCCCTGCAGGCGGAAGAAATTACGGTAAGCCCATATAGTGTGAGGAAAGCTCTTGAGAATACATCTATTCCTATAGGTGGTTTGCCTGAAGATAAACTAACCACTGGACAAGGGCTTATGCAAGTTGACAAGTAAGAAAATTTCCCCCTATCCTTTGCTTCTTTTTATATATTTATTCATATTTGAACCTCATCTTGACTCTTATGTTTGGCAGAGCATATGAATATATACAAAAATCCCGAGATTTTCCATGTGTTTGGTATCAAATTAAGATCAGTCAATCTGGAAAATCAGGTAAGTTAAGGTTGACATGCAAAAAATAGTATCCAATTTATTTTGTATCAAATAAAGGTCAATCGATCTGGGAAATCAAATAAGATTAGATTGACATGGTGACAAATACTATCCAGTAATTAAAAGGCTCGACCCATTTATAGTTTTTTTTTAAAAAATAGAAAGCTAATGGGTTCTAGAGGTGTGACTTGGTTTGGGAAAATCTGAGATCCAACCAAATCTAAGTGGTGTTGATTTGGTTGGTTGGACAAAAAATTTCAGCATAGGCAGATTGGGTAGTTGTTAGTAGATCAACCATGGGTTGGTTTGGTCATGAATTGTATCGGTACAGTGGTCCCGTCCTACATTTTAAAAATCTATATGTTTTTCATTGATTACTAAAGCATGCAATGAAACTTAACTGTAACTCGTAATGTATGTCACTCACAGCACCTACATCACGAGGCATCTACCTAAGAGAGGCTACTGCTTGCCAACATTCTACTGAGGTGCGCATGTAGATATTGAAAATCTCAGTATATGGCTATTATATTCTTTTTGTTCTTTGCTATTTATTTATTACTTAATTATGAGATTGCTTGCATGAAATTCTCTCAAGTGTTCATTTTCAAAAAATAGTGATGGTGATAGTAGTTATAATGATAATTATTATTATTATTATTATTATTATTATTGTATTTTCTCGTCTCACTGTTCATTTCAGATTAAAAATTAAAAATTAATTAGTTCAGAAGCCCCCCTTCAACTTCAGAATTTCAACTTATCCCTGAGTTTTACAACTGCTGAAGTTTTTGTTACATAGTGGGCAGTACAAGTTGAACCGAAGTTTCATGAAGGTGCAAGTAAATTAGAAGATTTGGTTCCCTTTGAGGAGTGTATTGAGCTACATTCTAGTGATAATGCAGTTTTGAGAGTTCCTGAGTATCTTCTCCTTACTCATAATGGGCGCACCTTCAAGTTAGTAAACACTTCACTATTCATAAGAAAGTGCTTAATTTAATCATTATATGCATTTTGGTTATAAACTCTTTTTTCTATTTTTTTTTTAACTTCTATTTACTAAAATTTATTATTGTCAACCTCATTTCACTTGTAAAGTAGTTGAATCAAATTTTTCTATATTTTCCAAATTAAGTTTTAATCCTGGACATTCACGAGTTTAACAATAGGGAATTGTTTTCTCTTCTTTTCAGCATAGTTGTTGATCCTACAAATCTTAGTGATGGCCTACATTATTATGAAGTCTATGGAATTGATTGCAAATCTCCATGGCGTGGTCCTCTTTTCAGAATCCCAATTACTATAACAAAGCCAAAGGCTGTAATAAACCGGCCACCACTAATTTCATTCTCAAGGATGTCATTTCTTCCAGGTCTGCTTGGCACAGAATTCAATCCCATTTATTTTTTCTGCACCCTTTATGCATTCAAGAATCTTTCCATGTTATGATTTTTCCATGAGTTGATTCCCTTTTTCCTTTTATGGTTGTCTTGTTTATATAGGCCACATAGAACGGAGGTTTATAGAGGTGCCACTTGGTGCTGGTTGGGTTGAGGCAATGATACGGACATCTGGGTTTGATACTACAAGACGGTTTTTCATTGACACCATCCAGGTAAAGCATGCAGTGAGAACCTATACTAGAATTGGCCTAAGCCTTGCTTGACATGTGTGTAACATGCAGATTTGTCCACTGAGAAGGCCTATCAAGTGGGCGAGTGTCGTAACATTTTCTTCTCCCACAGCCAAAAGCTTTGCCTTTCCTGTTGTAGGTGGTCAAACAATGGAACTAGCAATAGCTCAGTTCTGGTCAAGCGGCGTGGGAAGTAATGAGACTACCATCGTAAATTTTGAGGTTAATTTAAGTAATATCAGGAAACACCGCTCATCTTTGATAAGTTGTGCGTTTAGCTTTGACATATAATAATCTTACCAAGTAAGTATTTGTTAGGGTTAAATACACATTTCTCTTGTAAGCTATATATTTTTTTTCTTAATCAGGGACCTAGTGAATACAAAAATCCCAATTAAGTTTTTGAACTTTACTTCTGGTTTATTCTTTTGACTAACACCATTTGTGCACATGGACTCATGGTAAATCACTCAATGAAACTCTGACATGTGGCAAAAAAAACAATGCAATTTAGAAATACAAAGTTTAAAATTTAGATTTTTTTGAAAGTTTTAGTTTTGATTTTTTTTTTAAAAAAAGAGAGAGTATCAGGGCTGATTGGACTGTCAGGGGCAATCAGGGCTGATCTGCCCTGGACCGTACAGATTGACTTTTAATGGTTGACGTGGCACCAGACCCAGAAATGACACGGTGTTTACATACGAAGTGATTAAGCTTTATTTTACAGCTGGCGTTTATGGATAGTCCAATGTGCCACATCATAAGTCATAACTAAATTGGCTTATGATTTAATTTGACTTATAAAAGACATTTTTTTATTGAGAATTTTTGTTCTCTGGGTACCAAATTGAGAAAAGTAGATAGCATAGGCTGCAGATGTGTATTCAACCCTATTTGTTGTATATTTCCTGTTGCATGTTCTGTGAATTATGGTATACGGAAGGGGAATACTGTTTTTAAGTGTTAATAGAACTTTTCCATTTAGTAAGTTTACATGTGTGTTTTTTTTTATAAATTTTTTTAGATTGTCTTTCATGGAATTGGAGTAAATAGAACGGAAGTAGTCCTTGATGGAAGTGAAGCACCCGTCAGAATTGAGGCTGAAGCTCTATTGGCATCAGAAAAACTTGCCCCGGCTGCTGTTTTAAACAAGGTATAGCAGCTATTATAGTCAAATGTTGGTCATGTATGATTTCTCTTTTTCTAGTTTACTTTGTGACTTCTTCCTTTTTGTGTGCTTGCTCATTTTTAGTAAATCATCTTTCTTCTAATTATGTTTCTTTATGTTCAATATGC
The DNA here is from genome assembly GCA_035048815.1 of Abelmoschus esculentus. Taxonomy (NCBI): domain Eukaryota; kingdom Viridiplantae; phylum Streptophyta; class Magnoliopsida; order Malvales; family Malvaceae; genus Abelmoschus; species Abelmoschus esculentus. Next base: position 1,070,814 of record JAUCBN010000027.1, on the reverse strand, counting down.
AGATAAGAGTTCCATACCGACCAATTGAGGCAAAACTTTGTACTCTTCCTACCATTCGTGACAAATTACCATCAGGGAAACAAATACTAGCATTAACATTAACGTGCGTTTGTTTGCAGTTGCTTAAATAAAAGAATCAAAATCTTATATATCCAATCATTTGTTTTCATGCACTAGCGTGTTCTGTGTTTTCTTCCCCTCTACAGCTACAAGTTTAAATTGGAAGATGGAGCAGAAGTGAAACCTTGTATTCCGTTGCTCAACAATCGCATATATGATACTAAATTTGAGTCCCAATATTACATGATTTCTGACACAAACAAGGTACATTTTTATTTCTACTTTCAATCAAATTGGAACTCGGAAGTAAAAATTTATGTGGTTCTGGTGAATTGGCTTTGAACTGACACAATAATGCTTTATCTCATATGAAGTAGAACCCACATTTTAAATGTGCAGTGCTTTAGGCATTGATCAAAATTTATATTTTACCATAAAAGAACTTTTAGTTAGCATCATCTACTTTATTTTGTGCCACAATTCTACTGACCTGCCAAATTCCCTTTGCCCTCGTCAATTACAGCGAGTCTATGCAATGGGCGACTGTTATCCAAAATCTTCAAAACTTACAAAGGGTGAATACACTCTGCAAATATATTTAAGGTACATCCAAATAAGCTCTTCTCTAAACATTCCATGCATTCCAGCTTACTTTTGCTATCTGTGAGAAATTTTGGATGCTTGTGGGATTCTTTCCTCCCTGTTCCCATACAAGTCATCCACAGGTCCTCTGTTGCTGTTTTATCTAATTAAAGAAATTCCTGAATAGCATGACTTGTCTTGTAACTTGGGTGTTGTCCTTTCTTAAGCTCCATGTTTCTCTTGTTTATCGAGGTTAAGGAAATATGTTTTGTAGTTGGATAGCTGCAAAACAGGAAAGTTCATTTATCAACAATTTCTACTGTGCTTGAGTCCTAGTTTGCTTTCACTCACTTATCTTGATTCAGGCATGACAATGTACAGTACTTGGAAAAGATGAAGCAATTAGTCTTATTTCTGGAAAGGAATTTGGAGGAAAAGGTATATATTACATTTGTACTTTATATTTATGTTAGAAATGGTTCTTACATTTAGTGCGCTAGGTAATGCTGGTTATAAATTATGAGGTATGTAATGAAAAAAAAAATGTTTAGCTATTTCCTTTAAGGCTTTGGCATCTTGATGTTAGAAAAGGGCATGCTAATAAATGTATCCTCAAATAGTTTCAAGTTAGTGACACTACCTTTAGTTATTGTCGTCTTCCTTGGTTGTTTGGAAAAGGTTAATGAGGTATGCTCACTACAGCTTCTGCGGTTATTTTGAAACCAGGATGTTGTTCGATTAAACTTTTTCTCTGAACCAGATGGCCCCGTGATGGGAAATGGCACCTTTAAATCTTCTGTTTTGATTCCAGGGTATGCATAATTTAAAAAGATGTATGGTTCATGTAGACTGACAGCAACTCTATGTACATTTTGTATTTGTAGCCTGTAATTACTTTGAAGCATTATTTTCCAGGAAAAAAGAAGCATTTTATTTAAGTCCACCAAACCAAGATAAGCTTCCGAAGGTATATCATTTATTTATGTCTTTTTTACTTTATTAATAGTATAGAAAGTGTACAGTAACCCTTGTATTGTTCTGGCAGAACTCCTCACAAGGATCTATGTTGTTGGGAGCAATATCACATGGGAAGCTATCATATGCTGACCAGGAAGAGCAAAAAAGTCCACGAAAGAATCCTGTATCTTATCGGATCTCTTATGTGATACCACCCAACAAGGTTGTGATATATTTTCCTTCACATATGGAATATCTACATATTTATGTAGCATCTTGTTCGTTTTGTGGAACAGACTAACTAACGCTTCTCTGGTTAAATGAAAATAATGTGCTGCTGAGATTTACTTTTTTTTTTCTTTCTGCGAACTCTGATAGCATTTCATTTACAGACTGATGAGGACAAAAGCAAAGGTTCTATGTCAGCTTGCACTAAATCTATATCTGAACGTTTAGAAGAAGAGGTACTTGACATCTGTATATGTTAAATTTAGAATCTGTGGATTGATGGATTGTTGTAAAGTTTTATTTCATCATCTTTTTCATGCTTTCAATTTACAACAAAACTTATTATTCTTCCTTTTTAATATAATTGATTTCTTGTCAGAAATCCCATATATTCATGATTTCTTTTGGTGGTTCTTGCTTTGCATAGTTTATTTTATGTACTCTTCTATCAAGACTTTTACTATGTATTATTGCATCAATTAGAATAGCTGAAGCAAATTTCCTCTGGATAATTAGCTTTTGCGCATTTTAAAGTTATGTATGTGTAGATAAGAAGTATTTGTGGCAGAGAATAATTAATTATCGGTGTTTTTCTTATACCTTGACTACATAAACCAAGTCCCTTAAATAGACTTGATACATAGAGTTATAGTACAATTAGAACTAATCTAGTTTGTTCTTTATCTACTCTTAGGATAATGCTTACTCCTACGATAAGACTTGTAGTATTCTGTGCAATTGTCCATTGAGGTTCCAAGCATCATGTTTTCAAATGTGAAAAGCTGGGTAGAAAAAAAAAAAGAATGGTTAAAAGAAGATCATTCTTTGAATAACTTTGCGCAACAATGGTACAAACCTAGGAATTTATTTACTACCAGAGACTATAAACTATGAACAATCAATAGAATCCTCTAAATCAGTCCTAAAATCAAGGGTCAAATGATTCCTAAACTTAAGTTCCTAAGATCACTATAATTGATACGTAGTGTCCTTAAATCACTCTAATTTATATTTTCCACCGCAATTTTTTTATATGCATTCCAATTTGCAGCAGGTTTTCTGCTGTGGGAAAAGTACATAATGCTGTTCGTTTCTTAATGCCACAGGAAGGAAATTTTGTTCATTTATTTCTTATGTGTGGATTTGGGTACGGCAAAGAAACAATTAAGTTCATTTCCTTAATAGCTAAAAATGTTATATCTGATATGTATTCTGATGCTTTAGAGTAAAAACAGCAGTGTCACACCATTCATTTCTGCTACAAACTTACAATCAATGGCATCATACAACTTAGCAGCGTTGGAATCTGGTCACTGATTTCTGTTTTAGTCCTTTCATGTCTGTAGGATCCTATCATTTCTTAAGTTAAATTTCTGTTGTCAATGTGTTTGATACATTAGATGCCTGCAATGTTGTCATGGGGTCTGGTTCGAAGGCAACTCGAAATTTCCTACTTGTAAAAAATATCCTTGGACCATTTCTACTCTCTGTCTGGATTCAGTATTACATTGGTAATAAATTGCAGTGGATGTATTGTTGAATAATAATTAAACTTGCAGGTTTTATTGTCGTGTCTCATATCATATCTTTGCTTGTGATGATCTTAAACTTTCCCTGCAAAACATCTGTTTTCTCTGGTGTCAACATTTAAACTAATGCTTGTTCAACTCTTCAATTAGGTTCGAGATACAAAACTAAAGGTGTTCGGAAGTCTGAAGCAAGATACTGATGAAGGTCGCTCTGAATGGGAAAAGTTAGCTCAATTACTCAAGGTTAGAACTCTATCTCAACCTTTCTTTAGTTTAGGTATATTCTTTGAAAGAGTTGAAGAACAATGCAGCTCTTGATGATGAATCGTTCTCTCTCTCCCTAGGCATTGCCCGATGAGTAAGTTTACTCACTTTTTACCTAGCAGTGACTTGGTTAGTGACTACCACAATCCTAGTCTAGCATATGTTCTGATTTTTTTTCTTTTCATTTCAAAAAAGAGGTATATTTGTAGCAATTCACCGGTAGGAATCAGATATGTTAAAATTTTTATATAAGTTACTATTGAAACAATGATTTCCAGCACCGAAGTTTGTTAGATTTCCAAATACAAGCTGAATATTGTTGTATAACTGCTGAAACTGCTGTCCAACATGGTGGAGAAAGTTGTGTGCCTTCCGTCGTTACACATGCCAATTTTTCAATGTGAAAAGCTTGCTATTGTAACTTGTTGTGTTCATTTTTGTTTAACTTGACTTATAAATCATGAAACTAGAATCTGCTTTATATGACATCTAGATCTAGATTCTCAATGCAAGAACTGATAGTGTCTCTTTTGGTAATTTGAAACTACCCTTTAGACTGTAATTTGTGATTTGTATCAGTTCTGACAATTATTATGAGTTATTTGGCAGTCTGAATACCCTGAATACACTCCATTGCTTGTCAAGATCATGGAAAGTTTGCTTTCTCGCAGTAATATTGGAGACAAAAAACAGCATTATGATTTGGTGAGTTTTAGGAAAAACAGAGTTTGGTATGAGCACATTGTTGTTTTATGCTTACTCTTCTCAATTGCTTGGTTCTTACCAATCAACTAGCTTTAGTTACATAATATGGTGAAACTCGAGTCACTTCAAAGTGGATTTTTAATTTTCATGATAGACTCTTAAGAATGATATATATACTTGAATATGTTTTTGTTTGCTGTTAAAGTGTAAGCATTGCCCTTATATTGTTGTTAGCCTCCATATTCCAATTTTTTTTCAAGTTTCTTCTTAGCTGAACAAAGTCCTAAAATTTTGAACTCCCTCTTAGTTCTAGTGTGGGTTTGGTTACTCTCAAAGCCTTAGGCCTTTGCATGGACTTCTCGTGACTGTAAGCTGTAGCTTTTGAAGGAGGCTGAAGTTTTTGTGCTTGGCATGGCTTGGCATATTGTCTATAATAATCAACTCTAGCTAAAAATTTACAGTATCTGATACTGAAAGGGTAAAATCTGAACTAAAATTATTTATCTTAATTAATCTAACTCAACTTTTCAGGTTATAGACGCAGCAAATGAGGTGATTGATAGTATATGCAGAGATGAACTGGCAAAATTCTTTTCACTCAGAAGTGATCCAGAGGATGAGGAAGCCGAGGTAATATTTGATCGTCTGTTTGCCTTTGCCTTTCCCTTAACCGTGTTGTCTAAATCCACTTAAAATATCAGCAAAGTATATTATCGAAATTAAAGTTGCAAAACATACTGTCTTCCGTTTTAAGAAATCCGATGCCTTCCAGTGTCGTGCAAGTTGCTATCATCTCTTTACGACTTATGCCTTTTTTTGTTTTGTTTTCTTTTTATTTATTCAGAAAAATAAGAAGAAGATGGAGACTTCTCGTGATCATTTAGCAGAGGCACTGTACCAAAAAGGACTGGCATTGGCTGAGATCGAATCTCTAAAGGTAGTGACTGGTATTTCACATGGTTATTTTCTAATAACTTAGAAACCGATATTGGTTGCTAGTTGCTACCACTGGTGCATTTTTTTAACTAAGGGAAAATAAATTAATAAATGTATTTTAATGGGGGAAAAAAAGTGAATTGTACAAGTCTAATGCAGAGGTGTGAGGCATGGAATGACCGAATGAAATCAAACCCATGACCACTCTCGAAAGCTAGACTATTGATATCGTTTAGGGATTTGAATATCTCTATGTTATCTCCCTCCTACATACTATATTATTAACCAAAAAAAAACAAGATATGCCTCACTTTCTTCTCATCTTGTGAACTACTGAAGACATGAAGGTAAAAACAGCAGTTTGTCATTTCCGTTTTATAGTTTTAGGGTGCAGACTGATATATGTAATCAAAGATTTACTACTTTCATAAATCCTGCCCAAATTCTCCTGTGCTATAATGGGAATTTTGTATTTCATCCTTGTATAGCTTTCTCCATTTTGAGGTTGATTATATTCTTTTACTGAAAAATGGGATGATATCAGCACATTGATGAATAGTTATACCAGCAAAATCAATGATGGTGGTTTATCATCTTCATTTAAATTAAATTTTATTGCCATCACCATTATAGGATGAGAAAGCTTCAGACTTGTCTACTACTGAAGGCACAGAAGACTTGGACCAAGCCGGTGGCCAGTCTCTTGAGGTCTCTGATATCCAGACAGATTTGTTTGAGGAGACCTATAAAGAACTGACAAAATGGGTAGATATGAAATCCTCTAAATATGGAACCCTCTCTGTACTGCGTGAGAGACGGTGTGGAAGGCTCGGAACTGCTCTAAAGGTATTTTCTCTAACGATAATCCAAGCATGTGCTGTTGGCAGGAGGTTTTCCTGAGTTCTATTCAATTATGTGCTGTTGCAGGTAGTAAATGACATGATTCAGGACGATGGAGAGGCTCCTAAGAAGAAACTCTACGAGTTGAAGCTGTCTTTGCTTGATGAACTTGGATGGAGCCATATATCCACATACGAAAGACAATGGATGCATGTGCGGTTCCCTCCGAGCTTGCCCCTGTTTTAAGGTTTGCTCAAACCAGGTTAGGTGCCAGTTTCAGTTTGGTATAGAAGAAGATTGAACAATGCAAGGATCATTCATAACTACATTGTTTGTCATGGTATGATCAAATCTCTGCTGCTCAAAATCTTGTTTGTGGGCCTCTCTTGCTTCGATACATTGTGATTTTTTGGGTGCAAAAATACCCCTAAAGCCAAATTTTTAATTTTCCTATCTTAGTTTCTCTGATCATTAGGTAAACAAAACTCAATTCTAAAAAAATTTAAAAAAAAATATTCGAGCGTAAAAAACCGACTCGAGATTTCATAAACTCAATTCAACTTGAAAAAATTTAAAAAAATTTAAATAGTTCATTTTTTTTAATAATTAATAGATTGATTTTTAAGTTTGAATTGAATCTTAATTTTTCTTTATATATATGAGAGAGAGCACTAAATAAAGGATAAGAGAACCTATGCCTCGGTATTTAACGCTAGTAACCATAATATTATTTTTATTAGCCATAGGTGAAGATGATCAGAAGAAGGTTTGAGATCAATAATGGGTGGTTCACTAATCGTGAGATGCATCGAGAGTCATAGAAGATTATGATTAATCCCTGAATTAGGTAATTCATCTTCGATTGATTAAGAACCGAGAATCGTTATCAATGTAAAGTCAATGGTTAAAGTTATTTAAAAAAAGAGAGAAAAATATGGGTGATGATAATCCTTATAAATAATTGAGTCGTTTTTATGCTTTTAATTTGGGGTATTTATATCCCTTTTATGATGTAGATGGAGAGATGTCGACAAAACGGTGTTAGGTTTATTGATGGTTACTGGTATAGTGAGAAGTAGTAGCTTAGCTATTAGTTAGTAAACACAGATTTAATAGTTGTTTTATCTTGATACGACGATAGAACAAAAAAAATCCTTGAAACTCAATAAATTTAATGTAAGAGACAACAATTTTTACTATTAAAACTCAAACCTTTTATCATAATTAAATAATCTCTCATTAAATCACCTATTAGTTATAATTAATAGACCCTAAACTCTAAGGCCACCAATCCCTTTCTCGTCTTTATGTTGTTACAGTGCACTAACCTTTTTCAACATAGGGACCAAGGCATGGGTAAACATCATGGCAACAGCCAGACGAGACACAATTTAAGACGAGGATCCATAACACTCTGTCACAATTTAATGAAATAATACAAATAAATTTATTACGATAGAATATTTGAGATCGATTGTTATTTCTGATCGAATAATAATAAATATTTATACATGTTATTCTAGAATGTTATCTTTTTATTAATAGAGGGGTGCAACATTAGTCCTTTAATGGTAAAGATTAATAGATTATGTACTCAATGATTCGTCATTATTAAAGTATTTTATAAATTTTAAATTTAATTTTAAACTTTTTCATTTCACTTCTGATTACGAAATACGAATACCTGATTGTTTTTGTCGATCATTATTCTGATCTCGAATGCCAATGCAATAGGATCGAAATCATGTGATGTTATCCCATACTAATGTGTACAAGTGTAGTCTGCTTTGAGCACTTTAATTTTTTCAAAGTAATAGTACCGAAAGAACGATTCGACCAATTAAGACCAGAATTACATCGTCGACAATAGAAACGAGTAGATCAATACTTACCGTGAGACGGATTAACCGACTCACTCTTAGATTCAATTCTTTCAAATAAAAAATACAAATCATCTCACCTTTAGGTATTTTCTTTCAAGGCATTTTATCTTAGAAAAACATATTTCTATCAAAGTATATAGGTTAAATTATTTTTTTACTAACATGTTACGTCATTAAACTAATATAAATTAATGATTTAATGATAAAAATAACAAAATGATAATATAGATGATCAATATATAATAAATTAATAATATAAATAATTAAAAAAATAAATCGGTGATAAGAAATAAAATTATAAAACAAAAGTGACGGTAGTTTACTTTTTTATATAATATATTTATTGTAAATCTGAATGTTTTCAAAGAAAGAATCAATTATATATAATTTTTTTACAATTTTAAAAATTTTGAAATAGTTTTAAAAAATTCAGAAAATAATTATAAAATATATTTTTAAATAGTTTTAAATAATATAAAATTATTATAAAATTACATCTATTCATATATATATTATTAACAATACACTCTATATACAGAATAATTAAATATTATTTATTTTTTATTATCATCATTTATTATGTTCGAATATTTTTTAAAAAAACTTAATAATTTAAACCTTTAAATTAAATAAAATGGCTTATTTTAAACCGCTACCTTACAGAGTTTCTTATCCAAAATATTTCCGGCAATAAATATTCTGTTATCTGTATTCCTACTAGGATTGAGATTGCTTCAGTCTCTACTGGGTGATATCATGCATGACTTCACGTAACTCTAGAAGCATGGTTTCACACTTTTTTTAAAAAATATTTAATTATTTATATTTATTTTATTATTGATTAATTCAAATTAATTATTACAAAAGTTCATTACAAGATTAAACTTTTTAAATTAATTTATTTTATTTACAACATGTAAATTAAAAATTTTAATATTGTTTAAAAAATATATTGATGTAACTCACTAAAATTTTAATTGATTAAAAAATCTAAGGATGAAAATATTTTAATCTAGAATTTTAATATTATCTAAGATGTGGGATATAGTATTTAAGATTTAACTAATATTTATAGATTCAAAGTTAAAAATTTTAAGTTTAATTTTAACTCCATTAATAAAATATTAACACTTTAACAATTTTTATATCATATTTATCCTTTTTAATGTTTATTTTACATAGGGATCGGCACGAAATCCGAATCCGACGGGTTTTGATCCGGTCCGATCAAGTCGGATTTTTTAGTGAAAAATTTGATTTTGGGTCGGGTTCGAGTTTAGGGTAAAAAAATCCGATCCGGGACTATTAGTGTAATTTTTTCATATATATTTTAGAGATATTTACAATAATGACCCATCTTTATATATATATTATACAATTAGATCACTAAAATTAATATATTTTACGATTAGGTCACTAAAATTAAATATTTTTATAATTATATCTCTAAATTATATTTTTTTATAATTTAGTCCCTAAAATTTTAATTTTTTAAAAAAATTCGGGTCGAGTCAAGTCGGATCGAATTGATTTTTTTACTCTAAAATCAGGTTGGACCGGGTAACGGATATAATTTTCGGGTCTGATGCAGGTGGGTCGAAAATCCAACCTGACTCGACCCGTGTCGATGTCTAATTTTACACTCAATAATTATAAAAAATATCATTAATTAATAAAATAATCTCATCTATTTTTTAGACTCTTTTTATACTTGTATTATATTATTTATTTAATAAAAATAATTATTATAAAAATGTATATAAATTTCCAAACTTCAATATCCAGATTTTTTTCATTTATTAACCAGCTGGTAAGAAAAGTCAGATCCGAATGATATATTTCGTTTGTCCCCATACATTTAGGAGACTGTAATGAAGCACGTGGCACGACCAAATCCGCAAGAGAGAAACGAGACAACTACCAACCCATATTAGAAAGAAAGAAATGTCTTGATATCCACGTGGCATAAATCAGAATGCAAGAAAGATCTGAATCCAACGATCCAAATTTGTAGGAGGTGAAAGAAGATAGGAAACGTAATCCCATCACCCAATTATAATAAATACTAGAGAAAAGTCAGTCCCTTTTCCCCAGTATATTTTCCTTCAAACTGTGCTCTGCAAAGCTCTGTGGGAAGAAGAAAGAAGCTAACATGGCGATTGGAGTTAAGGCAGTGCAGTTGTCGTTTGTGCCTCACGCGCTAGCCATTGTCGGAGCTGTTATGGTTCTGGTTTGGAACATTCATTTCAGGGGTGGATTAGCTTGGGAATCATCAAACAAAAATCTAATCTTTAATGTAAGTTTCGGTTCACTTTCATGTGCTCTGGTTATAAAAATCTCATCTTTAATTGTTTCTGAAACTTTTAATTTTAAACCCTAAATTAATGAACTTGAAGTGGAATTCTTTCTGGGGTTTCTCTGTTTTCCTTATGGGATTAGGAAAATTGTTTGATTTCTTAGATTTTTCATATTTGATTATCTAATTTTTTGTGTGGTCGTGATATTGGATTTGGATGTTTCTTAGTTTCTATCTGATTTTACTGGCATCAATTTTCTATTCTCATCAATTTTCCTGGAAAATTTGGTGGCGCGTGGCTATTGTTCATTTGTGGGAAAGCGGAGCTAAAGCCGTGCTTATTAAATTGGTGGCAGCTGGCCATGTGTTTCTAATGAAGATTACCTACCCTCATTATATATAATATGTTTAATTCTTAAATTATTTTTATATTCAATTAATTAATTTTTAAAATTACCAATTTGATTATTTGACTAACCATAAGTCATAACAGTTAATTTCATCGATTTTTTATGATTGCTTTTGTATCACGACATGTCGATTGTTTTCACGTGATACTTTTTTTTAATTTTAATTTTAAAATATTTCAAATCAAATAAAATATTTAAAATTCTTAACTCTTTAAAAATTGATTTTTTAATCTAATTATTTTTTTATTTGTGTTTATTTATTACACACGTACAATAGTCTTGAATTAGCATAAAACTATTTGAGTTTTATATAGTGTATTTAAGATTATTTTTATCTTCTATTCTTGAGATAATCTTTATTTTTTGTACTATTAATCTCAGTAATTCATTTAATTGTTCAAAAAATATAAAACTTTCAAGTTTTATATGGTAAAAAAATATTTTGATACGTAAACCTTTCAATTTTAGAATTCATATATTTATATTGTGATTTATGTTTTAGATTTTATAGCTTAAATACGAAGGATACTATAAATTTTTATACAGTTTATGTATCAAAATATAACTCATATATATAAAAAGCGTTGAAGCATATTCAAAAGAAATACTGTTTGCTGTGAGAAGAAAAAAGAAATACTGTCATAGTGAGGGTTTGATACTCTTCCCTTCCCTTTTTGTGTGCAGATCCATCCTGTATTGATGTTGATTGGCTTCATTATCATAGGAGGTCAAGGTAATCAATCCAACAGACCTGTTGCTTTGTATACAAAAACGAACAAACTGATTGATAATCAAACCGATTCTCTAACATTACCAAAAAATGCAGCCATTATGAGCTACAAGTCATTGCCATTGAAGAAGGAAGTTAAGAAACTGGTACATCTTGTGCTCCATGCCATTGCGCTAATTCTGGGGATTATTGGAATCTATGCTGCTTTCAAGAATCACAATGAGAGCTCCATCCCCAATCTCTACAGCCTGCATTCTTGGCTTGGGATGGGAGTCATTGTCCTCTATGGCGTTCAGGTACGAATACGATCACTCGTTCAACACCTGTTATTGACATTACTCTGATACCAAAAGCATTGTTTTTGACATGGAGAAATATAAATTTTGCAGTGGATATATGGCTTTCTTGTGTTCTTCTACCCTGGAGGGTCGACCGGATTACGAAGCGAATCGCTTCCATGGCACGTGCTGCTGGGGCTGTTTGTATACATCTTGGCCGTCGGCAATGCCAGCTTGGGGTTCCTGGAGAAGCTTACATTCCTTGAGAACTCAGGGCTTGACAAATATGGAGCTGAGGCTTTCCTTGTAAACTTCACAGCTATTGTCACAATATTGTATGGGGCTTTCGTTATATTTACAGTTTTCTCCCAGGCTCCACAAGAGGATGACTACAGCTATTCGTCTATATAATTTTAATGTGATATATATATATATATATGTATTGCTCAAGGGTGCATGTTTATTATTTATTATCTGTATTTCGGGACATAAATTTGTAAAATGTTGGCAGTTTCAAGGACTATTATTTGTTGTTTTATCAGTGGAATTTGAAACCTTATACAAGAAAGCTTTGATATTTTCATAACACCCATACTCCATGTAAGAAATCATTTTCCATTGCTAAAACAAATCCTAAACCTGAAAGCACCCAATTCAACCTAAACCCTAAACTAATACAACAGCTACAAAACATGGTTTAACCAAATTTGAGTGCAAGAGTTAGCCCTAGTGTCATGTTCGAATCACCTTAATCTACTTAAGAAGCCAAGTAACACAAAAATCTCTCATTCAATACCATCAGGCTTGGTAATTTTCTCAGGAGGTAAGCATCGATGCCAAATTCATGTAGTAATCATGTTGAACTGGAATCTGGAAAGCTGCTGCGGAATGGTTGATATCACAGGTCCGTATCTCTGTTAAACAGGAAGAACCAGAAGAGCGATAAAGCTGAGAGGATACGTAATTTCAGAGAAGCAACAAATTACAAATGATTACGAGTAGGTTACTGCCTACCTGGACATTATCATAAAGCTCAAACAACGGTACTGCAAGAAGTTTCAAATTTTTTGGTACTGCAAAGTACTCTTTCTCGGACAAATGGACAAGGAAAAGCTTCTTGCACTCCTACAATAATATCGATAATAGAGATTGAGAAAGGATAGCAAAGCACATAAATAGAGCAAGTAACACAAAGATCGACGATCACACACTACCTTAGGTTTGGTTATGTGGGGAGGACAATATGGATACATTATGGTCTCAAAGTTGGGCCTCCACCAAATGGCCACACATTCACCAATCTGCAACAATTATAACAAGCACCGGAATTATGCATTGAAAGAAAATGTTACAAAACTGTATTATAGGAAAGATCGATGGAAACTGTTAAGACAAGATGTATATTCATCTTAGAAAGATGGTTATGACAAATCGATACCTGCCAGTCTGGCGCAAGACCAGGTGAACTAGCTCCAAGCTTGCTAGTCAGCTTCCTTTTCAAACCCTCGATATCTGAAGCCAAAACATAAGAGCAAAGAAATTACAATGGACACAGAATCTCCAAAATAGCACAACAGAAAAAATGTTAGGTGAAAGATAGACGACATAGATGAAAATAGTTAGAAGTAAGATGATACCATTCTCTCCAGGCTTCAGGCGTCCACCAGGAAGTTTGCAGAATGTGTTCCCAATTTGCAGAAGAAGAATGTGCGGATGGTTATGTTCTTGGACCTGCATACGAAGGTAGTATAGGCAATTGAAGAACAAGCATTCAAATGGTCATCTTAGAAGTCAATTTTTTGCGAATGACACAACAAATAAAGCATACATTTTCACGAAAGAGAATGTACCACACATAAACAAGCTATCTACTATGTCATAAAAAACTAGGAGTGAAAACTATTACCATAGATTTTCACAAAAGAGAATAAAGCATAACCCTACAAGGTTAACCCCTCTTGGTTATTAAGATGTAATGGCTAAGCACAAGTGCAGTTACATACCAGTAAAATCGCTTCAACGCTTGTCCTCATACCCTCTTTCATATAACTGCAATCAACAATCAAAAGAAGCAATTACAAACTTTTGCCCTAGAAAAGTAAAGTTTCAATATGCTAGTCTTAAAGCAATTACAAACTTTCTAGCCTTTGCTTAGGGTTTCAGAAATCAAAAGAAAAGAACAACGTTCGCATCTCAAACTTCCCCCCCAAAGCAGGAAAATTAATACTTTATTTTTTGAAATAAAATTGAAAACTTTACTCCGCGTAAAACCTAAAGAAACAGAATCCAAATCTCATTTCAAATGGTATATTATTTCTACAAGAAATTTGCTTCCGATCTAAACATTCCCCATAGTTCCTAATATGGTCCAAGAAAGGGGAAGAAAGTAGGGTTTCGAATCTAACATGGGGTTTATCTAGGGTTTTTTAAAATTCCTAAAAGAAAGAACATGTAATCATACAAAGAATGAAATGAAGAAGGTGATAAAAATTACTTGACTTTCATGCGAGCAAGGCGATCGGCGACAGACGTGTCCTTTTCCATCTTGGGCTCTTTGGTACCGAAGGTGTAGCTTGACAATGGGTACGTGTTAACCACCGGTGGCATTACCATATCTCCAACCCCTTTGCTCAGCAATAACGTTTCCGGTATAAAGATATCAGATACAGAGAGGAGAGAGGAGGGAGGAGGGAGGAGGTTGTGCTGGGAAAAAGGTAAATAAGTATCTTATATTTAATACGAGAAGCCCATTTCAGCCCATTCAACGCTTTAACACAATCCAACGCTCAAACTTTTTAATTTCTTTTATTAATGCATTATTTATTTATTTATTTGGAAATAAAAATAATAAATTTATATATTTTAAAATTTTTAATATACAAATGAAGTAAAAATAATAAATTTTTATATTCACATTGTAGCACCAAAGGTTTACTCATATTACAAAATAGTCCCCAATATTTTGAATCTGATTCAATTACGACCCTAACTTTGTTTTACACACAATTTAGTCCCTAAATTTTATAGAAAGACAAGTTAATCCTTAAAAATACTAGAGTTCTGAAATCGAAAACATCCAATTTTAGGGTTTTAAATTAGTGGTAATTTGGGTTGTGACAAAGGTTTTGATAAATAAGGACAAACTACCAGAGGCCTCGTTAAAAAACTCCTAGGTCTAGTTGAAAGAAAAAAAATACTCACGATAATTATGAACAAAAATCTTCTGTCCCTTTCTCATGCCTCCTTTGGTGCTTCCTTTAATTTTTTTTTAAAATATTCAATTTTAAAACCTAAAACCTTATTTTTTATATTCTAAATCCTAAACCCTACACCCTACCCCTAATTACCTAAACCCTAACCTAGAACCCTAAACCTTAAATCCTAAACCCTGTAATTTAAAGTGAGACATAAATGGAGGCATAGGAAAGGGATAGATGATTTACACTGAATTATTATATAAAAATGTTACGAGATAACACTCGGCAAAAACATTACGAAAGTAGTTCCATCATTGAAATGAAGTCTAAACCCTCACACCAGTCTTGTTACTGTACAGAGATTAGCATTGCCATTAAGCCCCTGCAAATGTAAATCCCATGCCAGGTTGCCACCCGGTACTTTAAACTTAATCTGTGTTCCTGTTTTAATCCCAATGTTGTCAAATCTGTCCGGTTCGTGGCAGTGGCAGATTTGAAAACGATAGTCGATCCGTTTAGTCATTCTTCTGAGTTTTGTTCTGCGTTCCAGCAAGTTTACAACAAATTATCACAGAAACGTATGAAATCCTGCTGGATTCACTACTGCGCTGCATGCCGACTTAAACGTATCTGTAGCTGACGTTGGAGTCTCATATCAAAGTCTAACAAAATTCTTGCCTCGGCTTCTGAATCTTTCCCATTAAAACCAGGATGGTTAATCGAGTAGGAGAGGTTAAGTTGTTGGGATTTAAGTGGTTGGTGATAGGAATAGTGTTAAACCCTTTTAAATGATTTGTCATTATAACGTGGTTGATTAATCGAGGTCGAGTGTAATGATAAGATATTTATCATTATAAATGATTTGCTATATAATTTACCCTTTTAAATTCCAGGGGGCTGAGTATTTATCATTATAAATAGGCATTCTAACTCGTAAATCCAACTCAGAATGTCCGGTTCTCGTAAGATTCCACTGAGTCACTTCAGAGCATGAGAACTGCTATCCCTTTTCTTCTCCTTCTGATCTTGGCAACAACGCTCAATGTTTCCAGTTGTCGGCAACTCAGCCAGGCTCAGGCTCCCAACCAGGAAACACTACAAAAGTTGAGAAGCAAGTTTTCCTTGTCAGTAGCAAACCAGTTGTCTGCAGGAAACGAGGGAGTCTCGAATCGACTTGTCCCAGGAGGACCAAACCCGCTGCACAACTGATCAAGATGTTCTATTTACAAAAGTTGAGAAGCCGGGTTTTATTTTCATTTAGCACAACTCTTATTTTTCGCAATAACAATTTTAAATGACGCCACTATCGTTATATAACCGCTACTATTACGGTAACATGGTGCTATTTGGATCTATACTAGATGTAGATTTTTTGTTTTTCTATTCCGAAACAAAACTTGTCCCTTTTTTTTTCCTAACTTTTTGTATTGAAAATAATGTTTGAATGTGCATGGAATATGCAATATCACAGGTAAACTAACCGTATACTGGATTTTCCACGATAATATGCATAAGTATTTTCATATTGCTGTGTTTTTTTCGAGAATGAGAACGTGATTATTATATTCAAACCGTAAAAATAACTTAACCGTAAAGGTATAAATAATCGTAAGATTCTTAAAAAATATCCATGAAGATCCCGTTATTTTAAATATATATATAAATAATTAACTCTCATTCACTTGTATATCTACTTATCTTATAATCAATATTTCAATCCTTCAAGATATTTGTGTCTTTTGTTTAAACCTCATTAATTTTTACGATGTTTTAGTAATTTATCTTCTTTGTTAATTAAGATTTAAGAGTATATAATTTATTTGTGATCATATTTTTTAAGTGTATGGAATATGACTTGTAAATTGAAATTGATAAATATAATCCTTAATTCTAAATTCTAAACTTTAAATTATAAAAAATATAATATATTTTTAATTCTTTAAATTATAATCTGAAATCCAAACTCTAAACCTTACATCCAACCTAAGCTTAATTTAGTATTAGCGTGCTGCAAGCCTGCAACAAACTAAATTTGATCATGAAAAGTTTAATACAAAAGATAAGTTTATGTATAAGAAAAAGGAGAAATTATATCGTAGGCTCGACCTACCACGTCAGTTTTGATTCGATCCAATAATAACCACTCATTTCACCATTAATCTTCGATTCATTTTTTCCAATCAATGAATCTTCACTCATAATTTACATGTCATTTTAAAAATATAATTTATGAAAATTATATTAATTACATAATTAATTAGTGACGAAATGGGTGATTTTCATTAGCTAGGGACCATGACTGACGTGATAGGTCGCGCCTATGATATAATCTCTCCAAAAGAACGGTTTGACAAGCTATAAAATCAAGATTCGAGAGAAAATATATAGAGTTTTTAATTTAAGGATTATAATAAATATTCAAATTAATTATTTAAAAAATAAAATATATATATAATAATTTAATTAAAAATTTATTTTAAATAATCTATAATTATATAATAAATTTTTGAGATTTATAATTTTTATTAATTTAATAATATTTAATGATATCTAATATATATAATAAATTTATTCTTAAAATTATGATCAAATATTTAAAGTTAAGACATAAATAAATAAAGGCAAAGAAAAAGGAAACAACTTTTTGCCGTCATAAGAGAAAATTTTGTTACCAATTTAAGATTCCACCATTGCCCTTGGGGATTACATGGAATGAATGATTATTAAGACAAAGAAGTCAACGGGGAAGTCAAATAAAATTGTAAAAAGAAGGTGACGATAGCACCACCACTGCCTTTGGATTCAACCGGTATTTAAAAATGCCGAAAGGGTAGAATTGGTAAAACAAAATAATAAAAGCACATCGAAACTGAAAACTTAGAAGTCCCCTGAAAAGGATTTGCCCTGGTATCCAACTTTCAGAATCAAGAGAAGCGGTCGGAAAGGTATAAATTTCCCTCTTCAATTGGTTATTTTCGTTTCTTTTCTAGGTGCAGTTGAATTTTGAAGGGTGAAATTTGAAATAGATTGATTTTTTTTTTATTGATTTCTGGTGTTAATTTTGCCGGTTTAACTTTAATTGAATTTATTCCTTCATTTTCTATATATTCAGATTGAGCTTGATGCCCTGATCCTTGGATTGAATTAGCTCTACATTTCATTCAATTGGGTTTTTATTTTTCGCAATTTGCTTCATCATCTTTTTGGTTCTAGACTTCTAGGTTTAATTACTTGTGTATTGTTGTACTTTATTAATATGTTTTTCCTTTTTATTTAGGGATTTCTGATTGATTACTTGTGTAACCTATGCAATCACTTTTGGTTTCATTCCCTTGATTCATGCACTGGTCATCTAGTTCAGGGAGCGTCCATTTTGCATGTACATGAATTCTTTCTGTACTTTGTTTTTTGTTCTTGTGGATTGTAAGAGAGGTGAACCTCGGATCTTTCGGCATAATGGGGTTTATGTTCTTGAATCGAGGATATTAGTGTTTCAGCATCGCTACTTAATTTTGCTTATGAATGTAGCCTTGGGATCATGAGATTTAACTACCAGATTTTTTTCATGATGGAGCAGCTGTTGAGAATTAGTTTATTCAGTATAATTCTGTGTTCTTCTCATGGCCGCTACTAGCATGTTCTATTATTAGGTTTGACATGGTTGTTCTCTGGAGTTTGAGTAGCTAGGCTTTTGCCACATTGGGTGTTGTAATTTCCTGTCCTTTTTAGTACCTAATTTCATAATTCCTATTGTCATCAACTTGAAATGTTGTTTGACCTTCAACACATTCCAATTTGGTTCTTTCTTGATATTCTTAAGCAAATGCCAAATTGCCAATACAAGCCTCATTGTGGCCGCATGAATCAGTAATATCACACTTTATTGTCTACATTAATAGTTTACTGCTTGGGTATCTATATCTTAAAGTTCCACTAAGTGATTATGATGATGTTTCAGTGTATCAGGACTACTAGAAGCTTGTTGTGGCACTCCAGACTTTTCCAGATGAAGTAATTCTGAATATCATATCTTCCTCGTTATTTTGTTTGATTTTCTTTTATTTCTCTTTTGGAAGGCGGTGGGATGAGATGATTGATGGTTAATTTATCATATTCAAATATATTTCTATCATTATTCCTATAGCATGTTATAAGAGTATATTACTACATTTGAAGTTTTTCTTCTATTTTTCTAGACAATCTAATTTCTGAATCTGATGGCCAAAATGAAAACAATCTAACATATTCAAATTCATCTCTTAGCTTGTGTTCTCCCCATTTAGTTTTTAGCTAATTTGTTCTGGACATAGCTTTTTTTTTCTGTATATTAGCCTTGTAGAATGTTCATTTTAACATGGTCTAGTTTTTGAGAAAACCAGTTGTAAAACAACAGAATTGTATGAAAAATGATTAGAAAAGGAGATGGAACTCAAAAAAATGTAGAATTATAGAAAACCTCTACTTTCTCTTTAACAGTTCAAGCATACTAATATTAAAAGTTTTGGTCTAGAGTTTTAATTCTAGCCCTAATGTAACCCCTAAATAAACTTCTAATCTTAGACCTAGATTAAACCCTTAAGATAGCTTATAATCATTGTCGTCTATCTATGTCTAATAATTAATAAATAAGACTAAAATAATAAAACAACATAATACTTAATAGTAAAAGCTCCTGCATCATAATAAATGATGGATTGTTCTAATTATGCAATATTCATAAAGTGTTTCTTCATTTTAGATAAGACTGATACATGACTCTTAAACATATTAGTAAATGGCTTGAGATAACTGTACATTAGCCTAGTCCACAGGCAAAATGGGTAAATATGTCATTTTATTCATTTGTGCCGAGTGACAATGCATCATTTAGATATAACAATTTCATGAGGAATGATATAGTTTACTTATCTAGAAATCAACCTTGTAGCTTCGCCTCTATGCCTGGAATTCAAATCCAGTTTCTTGACTCAAGTAGTTGAGAACTAGCTTTGTTTTTTGAAGGATGTTCCAAATTCTGGTAATACTTGTCGTGGCTTTTTGTAGTTACACTATTCTTAGTTGTGTTTGGGATCTAATAGTTCTTTCTTGCGGAAACAGTAGGCGTGTAAGATGGAATGAGGAAAATCTGGGGGAAATTGAAGCAAATAAACCAGTAAGGCAGAAAATAACTGAACCCAAGACGCCGTACCACCCCATGATTGATGATGATGATGATGAAGATGATGGTATTCTCACTTGCATAGTGTGTTTCCTCTTGTATATACCAATATTTTTATGCGTGGATATGTTTGTGAATTTTAGAAAGTGGTTCCTGGTGTCGTTTTATTTTCACTCTATATGTACTTTGGTTAGAGCATTATTCTTTAAACTGGATTACATTTCTCACCTTATTAATCTGGATCTTGATTAGGGTCATTGTTTCCCAGAGGACGTAGTTTCAATGATTGTATCAATGATATGGATGCTGAGGAATTACGCTTTGCTTTGAAAGATGTGGCTTCCTCGAGTAGAAAAACAACTGGGCAATCTGGTGGCTGGACATCTTCTGATGATGAGGCTGATCCTATTGATTATGAAGAAGGTTTTTTTACCATTGCTTTTAATTAAGTTGGAAGTGTTTTTTCCCTTAAGTTGGTTTGCATTTCTAACGACTGCTTCATCTTTCATGAGATTACAACTTAGCAAACATCCTTGTTGGTGCTAACGTTACAAAGTTTGCTCTAGTAGACAGCCTTTTGATGGTTAAAAACTTTCTTGTTTCTCCTAGTGAAATTTTTTGCCGTTACGATGTAGGAACCTTTTTTTTTCCTGATTGATGAATAAAACAGGAAAAATCACATTTTTTTTAAACCCATAAATTTACCCAATTCCAGAACATTGATGAAGATGGCCAAAAAAAGTGATGAAGGCTCAACACACACTACTCATTGGCCTTCCCCATCCCAATCAACCTCACCTCTTTTAGTTCATCGATTGTTTACAGTTTCTGTCCTGTGTTAAATCTGTGTTTGATGATTTGTCTGTTCCACTCTCTTTTCTTTTTCCTTTGGCTTCTGAAACAGATCAAAACGGTAAGAGTTTCAAGGAGCAGAGAAAAGCACACTACGACGAGTATTTGAAAATTAAGGAACTGCGACAAAAAGGCTCTTTCCTTGAAGATGAAGATGATGAAGTGGAGGGTGATTCATCTTCATCACTAAGCTCTGGTGTCAAAGACATAGGAATTGGGGAAGGTCCTGCAACTTTGCCGCAGAAATCTTGTGCTAGTCCCGGGCATCCAGCTAATGGATTGTAATTGTAGAGATCATCCAACCAGTTTGAGAACCCAAACCTTAATCCTTTGACATTCTTTTATGGCAGTTTCATGTTTTTCATATTGGAGTTCCCTTGTACAAAATTTTCTAATTTGGTATATTTGTATGGAGTATTGCGCATCTAACTCAAGAAATAAGGATAATTTGAGACATTGGTGTATATCCTTAATTTTTTTTAAGTAAAAGCATGTCGGAGAAGAAACAGAGTCGTTAATCCTAATTCTACATTGAAAAGAAAAAAAAAATCTTTAAATATATAAACGGTGATATCTTATCATACGTATCTTTTGAAAAGACGGTAACGATCTCGTTAGCAAATAGTATCAAAGTTAGTTTTTGACCATTCATCCTATCATATGAGAGTGTTATGATGCTGAGTGAAAGAGAATATCACAGACGGCGTCACTAATCCTATAGATGATGATGTTACATATTTTATCAGATATATCTTTTAGAAAAAAAATAATAACCGATGATAATTTATTTAACTTAAAATATATTTTAGATATTTAAAAATCAGCCAAAATAAAAAGCTAATTTTTGCCTTGTTTTATGCTGATCGTTGAGGAAGCAGATACTGTCAAAGCAAATCAAAAACTTTCTTTTCTTTCCTGTTCTTTTTTCAACCAAATCCTTTGTATCAGTGCTGGAAAAAAGAAAAAAAAACTTTTCCCATATCAATACGTGTCGAATTTGAAGAGTTTTATATTCTCTCAATTTGGATCGTCGTCTGCCATGCACTTCAAATTCCTGGGGTATCTTTCTAGACACATCTAGTCACGTAATGGATTAAAATAAATAAATAATAAAGTAGGTTATTTTACTATCAATTTTTTATATTAATTAATGAACATAAAATTATCTTGGTTTTGTTAAAGTTTTATGTACGAGATTTTAAAATACCATAATATTAAATGTTTAATAAATATATTTATATTTTATACGATTCGACGACATTAATCTTTATCCACGTCGAAGTGAAAAAATGGAGTGACTTGTGATGAAAGAGAGAGGTAAAGTTGTCGTCCGTTTGTTTCCATTGCCAATGATATTCTTTTCTTCCCCTACGCACAGCTGGATGAGAAATGAGAAAGCTTTATCTTCCCTTTTCTATATATCTGAAATTATTAGAATTTATAGTATAAATTTAAGATAATATTATTAACCATAAATTTATGGCGACCAAAACTAATCATAAAATTAATCACTTAAAGTAGAATATCAACCGTAATTACGAGCAAAAAATTTTTATTTCTTTTCTGTGTCTCTTTTTATGTCTCTTTTAAAAATTTATTAAAAAATTAAAATTTAAACCGTA
The DNA here is from genome assembly GCA_035048815.1 of Abelmoschus esculentus. Lineage (NCBI taxonomy): Eukaryota > Viridiplantae > Streptophyta > Magnoliopsida > Malvales > Malvaceae > Abelmoschus > Abelmoschus esculentus. The sequence goes on along the minus strand of JAUCBN010000027.1, from coordinate 1,048,287 downwards.
ACCCTTATTTTTTATATCCTAAACCCTAAACCTTATACCTAAAAAATACACATTGGCCCCTAATTCCCTATATTCTAACCAAAACTCTAAACCCTAAACTCTAAACCCTCTAATTTAAAGTAGAAGCATAAATGAAAATATGAAGAAGGAGTAGACGATTTATCCCCGACAATTACCAAGTAGACACTGAAATAAGCACTATATATGTTATAAAGGTTATCGTTGATAAGTTTTTCGAACAAAAATCATATCTTTAATTATGTTTTTTTTATGTTTATATTGATAAAATATTTAAAAATTTAAGTTCTGATCATAAGTTTGAAAACTTAATCCTAAATTTATTATTTAGAATAAAAATATTAAAAATATGATTAGAAACAGATGATTTTTGTTCGATTTTTTTTAGTTTTTTAACATGAAAATCATGTGTATGGATTGAAGCACCTTCAAAGCTGATTTCCCATTTGTCTATAGATATATTCTTAAATTTTAAAGCAGCAAAAGTTGTCTTCTTGATCCATCATAGTGAGGCCAACCAAGTGTACGTGTTAGATTCCAAACAGATGTATATGTTTGGAAGTAAACATTTCAAGGTTCTGTAAGGGTATCTGTAAGAAGCCAATGACATCTCTACAATCATTTCTATAGAGACGAAGAAGAGATGGGATGGATACGGGATGGGTTGAGTTTTTTTTATTCGGTTTTTTAATAAAAATAAATAAATTATTTTTTTAAATAAGGGTATGTATGACATGAACAATGCAGTCAATTTAAAACGTGAAATTTGAAGACAAAGTCCATTAAAAATTTGTATAGATAAAAATAATAATAATAAGAAAACTCAACGATACAAAAAATCGATATTTTTTAATAAAATTTATTGTTTATATCTAATTTGTCTATATATGTTTGATTTTATTATCATAAAATTGTTTATTTGTCTATATTTTTATATATATTATAATAATAATATCAATCAAATAAGAATATATATATATATTCTATAAATGAGACTACTAAAAAGGTTGTCAAAAATACCAACTCCATAAATAGACACCTTTTCTAGTTTTAGTAATGTGAAGAATTTTGGAATACTTGAGCTTCAAACCCAAGCTCCACCTCCAGTTATCTATAAAAGCTATCATATTTCTCCAAAACCAGTACAGAAAAACCTTACAAATTTCCATCTAATCTACTGGTGCAGGCCAGAAGCTTTAATTATCTGTCCCATAACAGCATGTCAAGAGTCCCCGACCCACTGGTTATAGGGAGAGTTATAGGAGAGGTGGTGGACATTTTCTTCCCCTCCGTCAAAATGACAGCAACATACAACTCCAACAAACAAGTGGCCAATGGTCATGAGCTCATGCCCGCTGTCATCACCGCCAGACCTCGGGTCGAGATCGGCGGCGATGACATGAGATCTTCCTACACTTTAGTAAGTGTTACCTTTTAATATTAGTGGCTGTCACCTTATAAGTTGTGTAATGAATTTCTATTTGTTTTGTACCCTTGGAAAGATCATGATAGATCCTGATGCTCCAAGTCCTAGTGATCCCTACTTGAGAGAACATCTGCACTGGTACGTACACATATAATTTGCTGCCATATTCCAATTTAATCTATACATCTTTGTTCGGCATGTAATCGTTCGTGATTGGCAGGATGGTGACCAACATTCCGGGCACAACCGATGCTTCATTCGGTGAGTTCCCGAGGCTACAGTTTCGATACTGTCGTGTAATCATATCGGTATATTAAAAAAATATTTTAAACTGTATAGGAAGGGAAGTTGTTGGGTACGAGATTCCGAAGCCAATAATAGGCATCCATAGGTACGTGTTCATACTGTTCAAGCAGAGTGGGAGACAAACAGTGAGGCCACCATCTTCAAGGGATTACTTCAACACCAGGAGGTTCTCGGCCGACAACGGTCTCGGCCTTCCAGTGGCCGCCGTGTACTTCAATGCACAGAGAGAAACTGCTGCAAGATCAAGAAGATGACTCTGCCACTCCATAATCATATAAACTCAATAAAATGATGGTTAAATAAGTAATGAAGATGAATTATGTCCTGAGTTTAAGTTTAGCATTTGGACTGTTGTGTGAGCTACTGTTTGTGTTCTATTTATGGAAGTTCTGTTAGGTTTGGGTTCAATCTGTTCCCCCATTCCTTTGGTGGACACGTGTTATGCTACGTAAACGTCTCCACGATCTAAAGATTTAAGGGTTCTATACAATTTATTAAAATAAGGTCGTTTATTTATAATACGAACAAAATTAAATAAGTGGAAATGAACAAGATGGAGGTTGATGAGGACTAAAAAAGATGGAATTTGCTAGGTTGGGTTGATTTAGATGGATTGATTCCATTCCAAGTTTATTAGTCAAGGTTTAGGTTCTTGTCATCTTGAATTTCTTTTCAAATTATCTTCCAATCATTATGATCAAATCAAATCAAATCATTGAGACTAATTAGAGTAGATTTATGAGTCTATAGTTGCAGTGACATCTCACTTTCAGACAAATCCAACCCCAAAGACAGAAAATGTGTGGTTTAGGAAAACATTATATCCATCTGCTCCATACACAGCTTTTCAAAACCAGTTGAGTTTTTTTCATGTATAGGGTTTGCTTCAGTACCCACTTCTGTAACATTAAAAACTTAAGTGAAATACTATGAATTTCAATGGAGGCCAACTAAAACTTTCTTGTAATAATTACAGTATAGTATACTACCCAAGAAACCAAATGAGGATTTCAGCATGGAGCATAATCCGGCTCCGTTTGCCGACTGGGGTATTCTTCGTCTCACAATGGAACCTAAGACTGAAGCTCTATCCGTGGAATAGATCGATCAACCACAGTCAAAATGAATCATGCATTTATTTCCGAATTGCAACGATGTTCTCTACTGCAGCTCCTGCCCCAGAACATGTTTGAACAGGTTGTTCCTGATCCTTCAATTTTATCCTGCTCAGTCGACGTACCTTGTGAACGCCTGGGAGATTCATGTTGTGTTTCAGTCTCTCCAGATTCCATTGAGGGGCAAGGGCAAGCATTGCAAGTGCACAACGGCATGGCGATAGAAGGGAACGGACGACAGGTAACAGGACGTAAAATATCTGAAGAAACCGATGCAACACGATTCTTTCGGACATCTGAAGCAGGTGATGAGCAATCTGTATCACAAGGATGAAGCATGCATGGGGTACAAAGGCCAAGGGATACATGTAGCTTAGTTTCTTTTGCTGGGGAGTTGCGCAATTTGACAAAGGAAAGAATGCCATGTCTACAGAGAGGGCATGGAATAGACCCCGGTGGGGCTGCAATGTTGGAGGGAACACTGCTTGTTGAGCAAAGATAGAGTGCACACCTTACACAGAGCTCATGCCCACATCCTAAAAAAATTAATGAAATGATGGATTTATTCACCAGCTTAGGTCACAGAAAATGATGCTAAGATCAACAAGGAAAACAGTAAATAAATTATTGAACATAGTGGTCAAAACAGTTTGCTTTCTGCCAGAAAATTTTTAAGGACAAAGATAGAAAATACAAACCAAAATCATGGAAACAGCAAGTTGACAACATACCTTCAGCAGCTACACTGCACAGTCTTTCGAGGCAGACGGCACAAGTTTCAGCATCTTCTGAGGAGGTTGTCGGGTACTGCAATCCACATTCTCTGCATAATATAGTCATAATGAAAGTTACCATTAAAGTCTTTTAGCTCATTCCAAATACTTCATTCAAAAGAAAACCAACTAAACTTTTTGGCATTCAACGATAATTTGCAGGATTAAGACAGCATTTTAGACACAAGTGCGTGCAGTAAGAACAATGGCAATACTATATTAAGTTTTAACAACTGATACCAATTTTTAGCCAAATAATTGCAAACAAATTTCTAGTCTTATTTTGAAGTCTTCCATAGTCAAAGTTCCATAGATGAGTCCTTACTGTTGATAATACATAACAGCGAAAACAGTAAAACAGAAAGCTTGAGAAATGAAAAACTCCTGCAAACCAATGGATAAGCTAAGAGAAGTTCAGACAAATCATGAGCCTTTGTAATATTATCTATGTTCACTCCCATTCTCCAAGAAGAATGAAGTTTTCAAAACAATTTTCCTTATGTTAAATGGAAAAGTGGGAGGATTTTAAACAGAAAAATGGGAGGAACAAACATTCACTAATCAAAGCTTAAAAAGTCACATTCTTCAAGGTCTACAATTATCCAGCACCAAGCTTTGAATCTTAAAATCACAGCTTCACATTATGATTCAGACATGATACACAAGATACTACACTTTGATGTCGTTTCCCATCACCTAAGAGTTCATATAATAAACAGTTCCAAATCATCTAAAAGTTTAGAGCTTAAAAAAGACTAACATGATACTAAATCAATATTAACTTTGTTTGTCATAAATCTGTAAGCTCAAACAATAGCTAAAATACAAATGAGGTAAATTAGTGTTTAAAAATTTAGTTAAATAAAATTTGGATTAGTTGAGAAAAATGAACACAATAAATTTGAAGTGGTCCAGCCCCAATTTGTTGCATCCTCTCTCTTGGCTATCCTTGCCAATTTTCTGCCAAATCCACTATTGAAAAATACCTTTATGGTTAAGGTATAAGTATAAACTTATAACTCTCTATCTTGTAATTAGGCCTTAGATAAAACTATTAAATCCCTTTAAGGTTTTTCTATCCAGAAACCAGATGTAATCTGAACAATTTGAAAAGTTGCAAACAAATATGAAATCAGACAGTGAATATTGATTTAGTAAGAATTCTATTAAATTCTGTGTTCTTTTTTCTCACAATAAATCTCATCATCATTTAAAAGTATGCGAAAAAGATTATGAAGTATGTTGAATGACTGTTATATCGACCATCGATGAAGCTCTATTTAATTTCCACCGACTTCAAATATCAATGAAGTCATTTTTTCTTTAAAGCAACAATGTGCAACAAGAAATGTTTGGAAGTGATTGAAAAGTAGCGACCTCTGCCTATCTAGATTGTACACCATAGTAGACACAGGGTTACCTTGCTATGTTAAGTACACTCGAAAGAGGCAATGACAAGTAGTTGGAAGAAGGAAATCTCGGTATCGTTGTGTCAGAATTAGGTGCCAGCAAGGGCTCTAGCCAATGACGACCCCACATCCTGGCAACATCAAGTGGCAGCCACCTGAGAAATACAGATCACTCAGTTTAGCTATAGTATGTGCAAAACTGAAATAACAACCAAAGTTGAAGAACAAAGAAATGAAAACAGAAAGAAAATAATACGCAGCCTACCCATTGCAGTTCAAAGTCAATCGACTGGCGCCTCTTGCTAGAAGGATCTGCAAACAAAAAATAATAAAAATAATTTTCAATTCAAGAGAAATTACATATGAGTGCAACAACATTGTTTATAAGCCTTGCCTGGCAACATTTCAGGTTTCCCCCACATGCAGCATAATGCAAAGGAGTGCTTCCAGCTCCTGTCCATAAAAAAAGTAACAGTGTCACCAACAAGTTATAAAAAGGCAAGTGTCGATGAAAAAAGAAAAGCATACCTATCAAATCCATTGATGTTCCATAATGAAATGTGACAGCAGAGACATTAGCATGAAGGTCTAGTAAAAGCTGTACACAATCAAAATGCCGATTCAATGAAGCCATATGAAGAGCAGTATTCCCACCATCAGCTGCCTTATTTACAAACTTTGACAATGCACTGCATAGTAATAATTAAACTAATTAGCACGACAAAAGTTCCCAGAACTTTTGCCATTGAGGGTTTGAGTAATTCCGTAGCAATTAAGATCACTAAGACAGATATGTCCATTATGAGCATCAATTGTTTTAGCAGCTTTTGTTGTGAATTAATTTCACCTTTATATTTAATCTTTTCCACAATATGACATACAATAAATTCAGGGCCTACTTCTCCATATAAATCGAAATCAGAGCCAGCTGGAGCAAATGGTTGTTCAGGAGTTAAAAAGACACACCTTTGATCATTTCTGTTTCTCACAATAGAACTATCACCTCTTTCACCTTCGATTTGGTTGTTTATAGCTTCAAATGGAGCATTAGGAACAAAATCAGCTACAAGTAGTGTTATGCATCGTACATGTCCATTTACAGCAGCAAAATGTAGAGCAGTTCTTCCACTTAGATAATCCGCTCTCGTAACCTACAAGGAAGTAAATAAACAACCGCAATCAACTAATGAACAAACATTTGAAAAAGCTTCCACTAAGTTAACAATGAAATATCCAGTTATAGTGAAGAAACCATTAAGCAGCCATATTTTCGAGTAATTACAGAAATTCAAAAAATAAATGAAACTCACATTGCATCTGAAGAGCAAAAGGGTCTGCACAACCTCCCAGTGCCCGTATCTACATGCTTGCATCAATGCCGTCTTTCAAATTCAAACATAAAAATAAGAATTAAAAGTTAGTTATACCGCAGAATGGTTCCATTTATAAAGTCCAGATTCGTCAAAGTCATCTTTGGGTTTCTACAGTTCAGATTCGGATTCCAAAATCATGCTATATGAATTCTCAGAACCAATAGGGTACAATCCTTAGAAAATTGGAAAGGTCAGCCGACCAGAAGAATTTTCTTTCAAAACATATATAGCTCCGATTTCGAATCCAAGTCCCAAATTCATGCAATCAAATACCAAAATTTAATATTTTACATATGGACTGTAAAAATCAGAACTTAACCCCAAAAAATCTGCACAAATAAAACTATCATCCCAAAAAGTTCGTTCTAGAATAAAAGGAAAAAGGAGAGAACATATAATAAAAAAGTCACCTGGCCACAGTAATTCCTGGAATTAACATCAGCTCCATTTTCAAGAAGCAAAGCAACAATCTAAAAAAACCCAGCAAAGAAATAAAACACGGGGAGAATATAATTCAAAAGGTGGAGCTTTGTATCATCAAAATGGAAAATTTAGGTCTAAACACTGAAGGAAACAAACCTCATTGTGGGCTTTCGCAGCAGCGAAATGAAGAGGGGAATTAAGTGCACCAAAAGTGGAATATTTAGCAAGACAAGGATTGCAGTCCAAGAGCATCTTGGCTTCAACCAAATCCCCATCTCTCGCCGCCGAAACTAATCTCTCCCCTGAAGCCGAGCACCCAAACGAATTCCCCATTTTTTTTGAAGGGGGTTGAAATTAGGTCAAGTGTCGTAGAAGAAGACAAAACTCAAATTTGAAAATGTGCATAAATATGAAGGAATGAGAGAATATAATGGCTGCAAATTGCAATGGAGGTGGTGGGATTTGCGTGTTTTGCTCTCTTTCCCTACTAGAAAATAGTAATCAAACAAAAGTTTAGAAAAATGGGAGCGGACACCTTTCTTTCCTTTTTCTTCGTTCTATTTTTTTTTTCTTTTGTGTCTGGAGCCTGTGTTGTTACTTTCTAAAACAAAGACGGGGAAAAAGAGAGGTAAAATACCAAAATAGTATATAAATTTTGCTTAAAAATAATAAGAAAATCAAATTTTATGTTTTGTTATAAAATAAATAGAGAAAAACTCGAGGTTAAAGATTTAACAAAACGGTTATAAAAAACTATAAAAATAATTTATTTTTTATATTTATATAATTATTAATTAAAAATCACTAAACTTAACCTTTCGTTATTTATATATATTTTCATTGTGGCCTTGTTTAGGATTATTATCTTTTGTTTCAGTGAGCTTCTATGTTAGGGAAGTAAATGAGATAAGTTGAACTCGAGTAATACTGAATTTGATTCGTTAAATTTTGAGTTGAGTTCGAGTAGTTTTTAATGAGTTTGAGAAATCTGAATTTGACTTAACTCGCTAAGAACTTGAGTTAAGTATCAAATAACTTGGTTCATTAAAAACTCAAACCGAGTTCGAACTTGAGTCGAGTTCAATTAGATCTAGAACTCGAATAACTCACGATCTGACTCGACTCATTTACAACTCTATTTTATGCTTTCCCCCAGCTGTTATATTTTTTTCACCGTTGAAAAAATGGAGCCACCTTCACCTCTTATCCTTGACTGCAGGTTTGTAGCTTTCTGTATGCACGGCTTTTGGAACCTCCAAAAATACATTATTTTTCTATGAAAATTAACCTGATATTAGGCCAGATTTAAGTCCAGGAATTCTATCGTCTTCGCTGTAGCCTGGAGGATTTTAAGGAATTGGATTGGAGCAGAATGCAGATCAGGCTTGGAAGAAGGTCTGAAATCCACAGAACAGGACTCTTAAAAGTACTGAACATGTAAACTTCCTAATATACAGAGGGTGACAAAGACGAATTTGGCTTCTTATTTTTGACCAAGTCCCTGTATTTTGTTTATAGTAGTATCCTTGTATTTCGTTTGACTATCATTTTATTTTTAAAACAGAACTTTACGACAGTCATTTTGATTAAAATCAAACATATTTAAATCCTTAAAAACAAGAACTCAGGGACCAGAAACGATGTGCCATGCAACAAAATATTTGCATTTTATTTAGACCCTGTTCTACATCCATGCACTCCTTGAATGGCTCACTAGTAAGGGTTGGTCTCTGCCAAGAAACTCTAGACAGAAAATGTAAATCAAAGGCCTACACAGGACCACTTATTTCCAGCCAAATACTGCTGTGCCCTGTGTCACAGAGCACACATCCATCTGTCTAACCCCACCCAATATTTTCCTTAGTCTCTTTTTCTTCCAAACAGAAATAAAGAACATCTACATAGAAATGTGACACGGTGAACAGAACACCAAAATAAATACGGAGTGAAGCGAGGGCGAAAAATAAGAGATTTATGGCACTTACATACCAGCACTAGAAATTTCAGTGGGGTTCTTACTTCCATTTACCTGTGTAAGTTTTTTAGCAACTTCTTTTGGTGACTAACACAGGCAAGAAGAATTGCAGTAGAAATGTATTCAGCTTCAGTAGAATTAATCTAGCACTACCTTAGGTATTCTCTCACTCAAAGCCCCAAGTTATCAGTAAACACACATGAGATGCCAGTGTCAGTGCTACTTCCACCAACAATTTAGAAATCCATTGACACTCACCGGATTGGATGGGGAAATTCTTAATCAAAAACGTCCTCTGTATGTTACTGCTCATCAAATGCAAAAGGTAGCTGTCCATTGTAATGTCTGGCTGATTATAAGTTTATATTACAAAATGAAAAATGAAAAGAACCAACAAAAGTCAGTCTTGTTACCCTCTTACACAGTATCCTCCTTTCCATCTATTGTTTCATCCATATCTTCAATCTCATCTATGTTATCAGAAACTAAATCTGAATCAAAACCACCCTCTTCTTCCTCATTTTGTTCGATTTCATCCTTAACCCTGATATCTTTGAAGTCATTTTTCATATAGTCTGGTTTAACACAAACAATGTCATCAGTTTCTCTATCCCTCCCATATCTAACCAGATCCTTATCCACCTTTGCCTTCCTCGAGCTCAGCAAAACTAACTCGCCCAACTTCCTTCTCGCCAAATACAAATCATTTGGCTCAATTAGCTCCCCCTTCCTATAAGCCTCCCTAAGAAACACTGTATGAAGCTTCCCATAATTCCCCCTTGTCGAAACATAAAATATCCCCTGATGCTGAAGCAGAAAATCCTTCAACTTCTTAGGCAAATTCATTGCCATCCTAAAATGTGCAATCCTCTCCAAAGAAATCTTCTTCTCCACGGTCAATGACAGCAACTCATGGATAGTTGCTACTGCCCTCTTTTCCATTCTCTTCTGAGCCTCTAATGACCTCAAATCATAACCAGAAACATCCTCATAAGGCGACCAATACGGAATTCGTTGCCACTTCCAAACCGCAATCCTATAATACTTACCAATCTTAAATCCAGGTGGAAAATTCACAATAAATGAGAACCTAATATCCTCAGCATCAAGTCCTTTTAGTCTGTACTCTCTTTCTCTATCTTTCTCTACAGCACAAACAGCTAACTTAGGATCTCTTTCAACAATCTCAATGTATTTATTCCTAGTCTCTCTAGCATCAAACAATCTAAAAAATTCAGGGTATTTTAGAATCACCGAGTACTCAAAATCATCAGGCAACCCAAATTCTTTCCTAGCAATCCGAATGTGTTCCAACCGCAAACGACCCGTATTGGACATCATAATCAACTTCCTCAACCGGGTGACAGCATGAGGTAACTGGGCGTCAAGGGCTTCTTTTTCTCGCTCGATTTGGAGAAGCGCTTTCCGGGTTAGCCTGCAAAAGAGGATTCGAAGAACAGGGTGCTCATAGATTTCAAAAACGTGAGGGAATTTGAGGAGATAAGCGGCAGCTTCGTTTTCTTTGAAGCCGAGGCCAAGGCGGCGAGCGAGGGAATCGAAACGGGAGATGGGTAGTGTTTGGCTTGGCTGGGAAAGGATTAGGGACTGGAATTTGATTACTTTTCGGGTCTTCTTCTCGATTTCCATGTAGTTGTCGAAACCGTGGTCACGGACCCTTTCCTGCTTCTTAGGGATAGAGGTGGACTGAGACATGAGCATTTTGGAGGTGAAATAGTAAAACATAGTCAAAGGGAGATGCCTGCAAGGGGATTGCGCACTGGGTTTGAGGAGATTGGAAGTGTAAGAGAAGAAAACCAGCATTGTATGAGACTGATTTGAGGTTTAGGGTTTTGTGTTGGAGTTGCAGAGATTTTAAAAACCAACGGAAGACTGTGTTTCTCTTAAGCTGGGGAGGGGGCTGGGAATTTGGCAGGCTCTTAACCAACCGATTATTAGTAAAATTTCGCACCTTTAATTATATCTTATTTTATGTCGTACTTTTAAAAATTAAATTCTAAATTATAATATTAATTTTTATCTTAAATTGCGAATCTTGTACTCTAAAAAATTGGCTATACTTATATTCTAATAATAATCTTTAACTTTAAATCTTAAAATTTAAACTCGTTATTTTAACGAGCATAATTAAATATTATTCAACTCGTGATGGATCAATAAAGCCTCCCTACTCCATCCCTGTGTGTTGCTAGAGATGGCAGAAATTTAAAGCCAAAATTCATAAGATTCCAACGCACCACAATCAAGTTAATAAACTACAAAATATGGAAAACTATACTAAAACCAAAATGTTGGATGGTAAAAACAGCTGACCATGGATTCTGAAAAACCAAAAAAAAACATGTTTTTAGCCACTGAGACCATCTCACAGTTTAACCAAGTCAATGCCCGAACCACAATCGCCCTCCCGCGGTTCGTTCTTGACTTAAATCTTCATCCACATGTCTATTGCTCGGCTTTCCTTTCACAAAAGCACAAAAATATAAATGTAAGAGTTTTAAATATGCAGCAGCTGGCTCCGGCTATGTTATGGTAAGGGAAGCTTTGATCTTTTGAATCGTGCAGGAGATGAGATTGTTAACAGTTTCAACTGATTCCAGTGTTAGTTTAGCAGTGGGGATGTTGTTCACCAAAATCTGAAAACCAACTGTGAGTAAACAGCCACCACTTACGCTTCCATCGGTCTCGGATTTCACCAAAGGCCTGTTGGAGTCGTTTCGTCCGCCGTGAAAACTGGGTGAAATACAAGGAAGAATTGCAAATCCTGATGGTAGGAGTGCTACATATGCCGAATCACCACCATTCATCACCATGCTCATTGACGATATGTCAACGGGTGCGTAAACTACGAATGCTCCGGAGGCATCGCTCCATGTTTCTTGTAAAATTAGCATGTTGTTCTCGTTTGCGTTAGCGGTCTGCAATGGAAATGCACGTTTCAAACAGAGAAAAGATGGAAGATAAAAGGGAAACGAAAATCTAGAGTGAAAACTTACACTGCTACGAAGGAGAGACACGCAATTACCATGTTCCATTCCCTTGGCAACATGGACCATCTCTTGAATTGGCCCGTCATGCGACAAAATGTCCCATTCACTCCGCGACCGTTCGTCCCGCAAGAAATCAAACAGCCGTTCCTGTGTTATCGGCATCCAAACAGAAGTAGCAGCACTCAATACAACACCATGAGGCTCACCGGGATCATTTATATTCTTCCGTGTCATCACCCTCACATTTTCACCAACATTACCAACACTAAGCTTCTCCCATTTATGTACGATTGAAGCACAAACACCAGAGCAGAAGTTATATGTCATGCGCTGTGCAAGCTTTAACATGCTTTTCTTCCCAGCTGGAGTTATTCCTACGGCACAAATAGAACGGTATTAGACGTAGACAAGGATGAGTCCATATATTTTCAAGGACGAATGGACGATGTACAAGCTAAATAAACCTGTATTATTTTCACCAGGGACATCTTGGGACATCAGTATTGCCATGCAGTCACACTGCCTCTGCAGAGTGGCAAGCCACCTGTGTGCACCAAACCCAAAACCCGAACTGAGAAACGGCTGTATGAGATGATGAACAGCACTATCATCATACTCCGAGTGTTCGACCCATGTAACCTACACTTAAATATATGTAAGAATGCTTAGTTGCAGCGATATCAAATCAATAATCAAGGCAGTCATGAACTTATGGCAAGGGGGAAATAAAACATCAGACCAGTTGGGTCCATTCATCTCAAGTTTTTAAATTTTCTCGTTAAGTCCAGATCTGCTAAAAGATACTATTAGATGATAGTAGAACATCTCTCGTCTCCGCATCTAGTTTTAAGTGAAAAGATCACCATAAATATTTCTTGTAGATGATAAAGTGAGATAAAGAGCAATTTCTCGACTCCTGGAAGACTAGAACTCGGCCGGATTTCAATGAAACTTCAAAACAACAACGCATGAAGGCGGAAAAAGGGTCAGAGAGAGCAAGAAATCGAGTCAAACATCAGAGTGCAGTCTTGGTATAATGGGACAAAAGTCCACATGTTTAGAAAATAGAAACACAAAACTCAAACAGACAATTTCTGTCAAAGTTCAAAGCTAGATGTGACATTATTAAAATAATGCAAACAGTGACGCAGAACACGGAGACTAAAAACTACAAGATAATGACTGGATCCAGGTAATCACCTCATGGACAGTTAAAAATAGATTAAAAGAGGATAGATTAGGAATAGAAACACCAAAATATAATTTATAGAACAATGATTGACAATTCCAAGGATTTTCCTGCACATAAAAATTAGAATAAGGTACACTCACGATCATACTACTATCAAGCTGAGACTAACCTCGATTTCTCAAATCTGCAAATAATAGTTGACTAATCAAGTGGTATATGCATAAGAAAACATTAACTTTGAAACTACAAATTTAAAATGATTTAAACAAGTCCTAGAGCGAAATAATAATTAAAGCTTCATATTCATAGGTAAGTCCTACTATAAGATTCCAGATTAGCAATTACCTTGGAGCACTTATTATCCACATCTTGGATAAGACAGCCAGAGGGAAGCCTCCTGCAGTTTGAGAACATTTGTGTATTTGCAGCACCTTGGATAGCATCAATTGAAACATCAACCACAGCCCATACACCCTCCGAATGCTGCTTACAAAACCGGATGAATCTCACTTGACGGACAGGAACCAAAGGTGAAAGCACTTGAAATTCAGCATCAATCTGCAAAGTAGGATTTTCGTAAGTACCAGCAAAGCAAAGAAAGAAATAGACAGATGGTTGAAAATAATACCACTAGTAACTCGTTGTCTCTGGTTCCACTCGTACAGCTGGATAGCACATCAATGGTTGCTGCTTTAGAAATGATGCACGGAAACGTTTCCACCCAACGATTCTATTCACAAATTAGCATGAGAAGAACCGGTTAAACAACAATTCAAATATTCGATCAAAAGAACAAACAAATACTCAAATCCCAAAAGATGATGGGAAGTTCAATAGGACAATGAGGGCACTGAACAAGTGAACATATGGCATACCGTATCCATCAGTGCCTCTACAAGAGCCAAGCCACGGAGGTAAACCAGTCCAGTTACCCGTGTAGCCTCGGTTGCATAGCCGCTTGATTTCATACCAATGAAAGAGGAGAAAGTCCTCCTGTACTCCTCAATATTCAAGGATTCCATCCCACCATCCATGCTTTTAATCCATAAAGGATTATCCATCTGTGCCATCTTAATTAATTCATCCATAGCTGACAAAGCAACATCAACAAAAGCTGACCTGTCATATTGCAATTCATTTATCACAGGTTTCACTAAGGGCAACATAGTGCTTTCAGTGAAGTCAAATCCCATTGGCAATGTAGTGCCTGCATTGTTCAAGCCACCAAAATCATTCCTTCCAACTGCAAGCTCCAAATTGGAGTTTAATCCCTGAGAAGGAATAGGACTACCGGAAGACGAGAGAGGCCTGCCTAAGAACTTGTTTGTTAAAGCACATATCCGGTTAAGTTCATCTTTTAATCGTGCATTCTCAATCCTAAGTTGGTGTTGTTCATAAGATATTTCCCCAGGCACTGCAGGACCACCACAACCATTGCATACCGGGGTAGTCATGGCCTGCTTCAACATGTCGTTCTCGGCACGGAGTTTATCATTCTCTTGTCTAAGAATCACATTTTCATGGCGCTCCAATTGGGTCTGGTTTGAAGGATAAATTTTCAATACTAGCAATCTCAAACTCAAGTATAGAATTCAATCATCAATACTGTAAAATAAAACAAAATAGATTATCAACTTACTTTCATCTGGGTTCTCCTGTTTTGAAACCAAAATTTTATCTGCTTTCCCTCTAAGCCTAGCCTCCTGCTAAGCTCCATTCTTTGTTTTTCATCAGGGTGAGGACAATCCTTGAAGAAACTAGAGAACAACAGAATAAAGTTCAAGAAATAAATCCATAAAATATACAAATTGATAAAAAAAGAAAACCTTTAGTGAAATATAAGCAAGCATACGATTCAAGCTCCTGTATTTGATATGGAGTGTGCCTGTGATACTTCTTCTTCCGCGGTCTGCCGCCGGCAGCATCCTGATCATCACCGGAAACAACTTCAAAATTATCACTGCCTGACCTACTCTCATATCCGTCTTCCCTCATCCTCCCAACGAAACCCGGATCTAAGTTTTCCCCAATCAGCCCCATATCACCATGACCATCCATTCTTTTCTGCACCAAAACCAAGTCCCCTCTTAAATGACCCAACTTTAAAAATAACAACAAACACACAACCAAGCTCAAAACATAAAAAAGAAGGCATAAAACAAAGTAGGTAATAAATAAATGAAAGGACAGAGCACTGTAGAGAGAGAAGGAGAGAGAGAGTTGAGGCAATACATATGAAAGAGCAATGGCAGAACTTACACCCAAACTACCACTGTTGTTGCTGCCACTACTCTTGATTAAACCCCAAAAACTCATTGAATTAGGAAAAGAGAGAGAGAGAGAAAAGCAATTCTATTAATCTCACTTGATCTATTGTTTCATTTCGTATGTTTAGCTCTGTTGTTGTAAATGGTCACTATCACTTTCACAAGGTTGTGCTTCGGTTTTGTTTCTGCTCCTTTTCCATTAATTTGACCTTACAGACAATACCCAGATTGTACTAAAATCTTTTTTAACAAGTTCCTCTCAACAAACAGTGGAGCTGTCTCTTTGTCAACGCTCATGCATGACTAATTGCACCACCCCTGTCGTTCGTTCTCTCACTAAAAAAGTCAGTTTAAGAAAGAAACAAAACAGTGGAAGAACAGGACAAAGAGACCACCTTTTTATCTTGAAATATAATAAATATATTCACACCATTTTTATGTCTGTATCACCCTAAGTCCAGCGTTCCCAGCCTGGGAAATCCCTGAAAACGCCATGGAAAGACTGACATGTATGGAAATAAAACCCTAAATTTTCACAGCATCATTCTTGACCAATCGTTTGTTTTATGTTTGACAAAATTGAAAAACACTAAAAAGATAGCATCATGGAAAAGGAAAAAAAAAAAGGCAAAGCTTATCACTTTAACATTCACACTATTCAAACACTATATGACGTAGCAACAAAACTGAACCAGAATCAAAAACACGAAGAAGAAAACCCATTTGAACAATTTCCCTTTTCTCTCTTCCAGTGTAAGAAACGAAACAGGATGTAAGAAGTAAATGCACTACAACAAAAACCCAATGAAGAACCAAAACCCAGTACGGGGATTGAAAAAAAAAGGCAATACCTTTCTTTTTAAAATTTTGACAGTAAGCAAAGGTCAGTGATTTTGAAGAGAGTGAAACGGAAACAGACTATCAGATCCTTCTCCCTCTCTTTTTAACTATTGGGATCTGTACAACAAGTAAAAGGACAGAAACTATATAATAAAATATATAAAAGTTTTTACTTTTAAAAAATAGATGAAATTAAGAGACAAATTACTAGCAATTACAATGGTGGTTGGATCGTTGGAAACGGTGAAGAACTGCAACAAGCCGAATTATACAAAGAAAAGGGTAAGAAAATCAATAGTCAAACTGGTTGTGCTTTGTTTAATATCTAAAGAAAGCTATTGATTTAATAAACAAATTAAGAAAAAAAGAAGAAGATTAAAGGAATCTTATAAACCCTAATGAAGAGGACTGCAGCCATTCCTCATTCTTCCTTGTTTTCTTCTTCTTCTCTTCTTCTTTTTTGGTTTTCCCTTTTGTATTCCCCGTAAAGTATGTAATATTAAATTATATAGAGAGAAAATCAAGAAGCTATTGCAGTGTGGGACCCACTACCTTACAGAACCGGGTTTTGGGATATCCGCCTTTTTCTCTCCTTGACACGCGCTTGACACGCGCTTGTGTGTGTCCGCGCCGCTTGTCTGTTTCTTCACGGGGGGAATCTTGTGTGCTCGATACTACGTAAGCTTGACAACAGGCTTCGTTGGGAAGATATCCGGGAGCCGACACGTGTAATTGAGATGATACTCCGGGAATTATGGGGACTGTTTAGGGTCAGAATCGTACTTTCGAACATATAGATGGGGACACGGTCTAGATTCCTAAAAACAAATTCGGCTGTTATAATTTAGCCACCTTGTAAACCCTAAGCTGCACGCCAACTCGGTTTTTTTAAATAGAAACCAAAATATCTAAAATTATAATTAGAGCTTATAGTCACGAAAGATAAATAAAATATATAATTTGAATAATTTTTATAATTAAATAAATAAAAATTTAGTTCTTTTAAGATTGTAAGAGAATCATATAATAAAAAAAATAAAAAATAGATATAAATACAATTATAAATTGATAATGAAAGGTAATACATGTGGAATTTACATAATAATCCAACCAAATATTTTTATTTGGTATACAAAGATCCTCAAGTAATATTTAAGAATTTAAACCATTTTTTATAATATCACGCAAAAAATCATATTTTTAATATTTTTGGTCATTAAGTCGTACAAAAAACATCATATGTAGGTAACTATTAATGAAAAAATTTATGTGTAAGTGACGTCTTTTGTGTGATACTGTGAAAAATAGTATAGATCCTCAAATATTATCCAAAGATCCTTATATACCAAATAAAAATATTTAATTGGATTATTCAACAAATTTTACCAATAATACACATCAATACGTACATAAAAATATACATACTATGAAATTATGTTATAAAAATATAAAAGAATATTTTTTAATTACGATTTATAATTTTTAAGAGTATTTTTAAATTAAAATTTTACTATATATACATATCATATTTTAATTAATTAATAAAATTTTAAAATAATTATTAATGATCGTACACCTAAAATGATAAGAAAATAAATATTAACCACCGATATCGATAAAATAACGTTATGCACCTAAAATAAAAAATACTATATAATTTGGATTTTTTTATTAACCCTTAAATTTATTAAATTTGATACATTGATTTTTTTTTTACTAGGCCGTAATATAAAAAATTATATTTTAAATTCAGAACATGATATGATCTTAATTAATAAAAATTATTTATATCAATTTTCATTTGATAAAATGTGTGTTTTAAATATTTTACTGGAAAAATGTATTATAAAAATAATAAAATAAATATGTTTTATTAATGAGATTACAAATAATATAAAAAACCGAATTTATAATATAATTTCTCTGCAATTATATAAGTTTGAATGGTTCTTCACAAGTTCTTTATGTATCTTAAAGAATAAACACAATGATGATTTATAAATGCGAAATATATTGTGAGAAAATATTTAATTAAACAGTAATTTCATTAAATAGGAATTTCCATAAATATGACACCTATTTTGTGTCACATTTAAAAAATAAATTTGTTTTTTAAAACCAAAAAATCAATATTTAAAATGGAATTTTAATAATTTTGACTTCACTTTTATTATAAAAAAATACAATATTTATGAATTAAAGTAGCTTTACGCCACATTAGGAAAAATTTATGTCATATTTATAAAGTTTTTCTTAAATGGAAAAATAATTTAATAAATTTATAAAATTATTTAAATAGATTCTAAATTTGTATATTAAATTAATAAAATTATTATTTTAATCAACTGGTTTTTAAATAAAAATAAGTAAATATATAGATTTTAAACGGTAAAATTATCATTATTTAATTAAAATAATTTTACTATATCTAGTTATTTAATTTAAATTTTGATTGTGAAAATTTAATTTATATACAATTAATTAAATGAAAGTTCACATGTTAAATTAAATAAAGTGCAAAATGTGGTTCACTTGAGCTTTAGGCCCACGTCCGGCAGCAGAATGGTTTACGCCCAGCCCACATTGCTTGATCCCTTCTATTTTTAGATTGTTTGATTTTACTCATTACTTTTTAAAAAATAATATATTTTTAATTTCACCAATAAACTTTAGATAAAATTCAAATTGGCCCGCAATTTATTTATAAAATACAAAATTGACCCTTGAACTTTAGCTAAATCTCTCATCGTAACTTGCCGTTCACCTTGTTGTTAATTGTCGCAAATATTAATTTCAGTGGCAAAATTAAATGGGGGAAGGGTCAAAATCCCCAGAATTTTTATTTTTGTCTACTTTATCTAATTTTTTAAACAATTAATTTATTAATAATTTTTTTCTTTTATTTTTATGTTTTACTCTTTAATCTCAAATCACTCCGTTTTCGACTAATTTGGTAAATAATTATTGGCATAAAAATAGTTTTTACCCTTAACGTTTAGAATTTTTGTCATTTTGACCTTTATTCTTTTTTTGGGATAAATTTAGCCCTTAACCTATGTCTTTTTAACAAATAACTCATTTTTTAACTACCATTATAACTAAACCGTTAAAAATTTAACAATGGTAACTTGTCATATATACGTGATAATATATTTTAAATGACATAAAATCTAACCTATTAAACATATACATATATATAGAATATAATTTTATTCTAATATAAAAACATAAAACAATTAAAATTCAAATTCAAATAAAATATTAAAAATTATTTTTTTATTCATTAAAAATTAATTAAATCTAAAATAAAAGGCTACTAAATATTTTTAACCTTAACTATAGTAAAATCAAAATTTTATCTAAAAAAGTATGAACATAATCTGAAAAGAAACGGTTTTGTAGAGTTTGTTACCGGTGAATCAAAGATAAATTAATTTGATAATAATCTATTAGATTATTATTATTTTAGTTTAGAATTTAGGTATTTTAATTTTAATTTAAATCGAATTTTTAGGGTTTTATAAAGATATTTTAGTTTAGTTAGGGTTGAAAATATTTATTAAATTTTTGTTTTGGATTTAATTAATTTTTAATATTTTATTTAATTTTTAATTATTTTATATTTTATACTGGAATAAAATTATATTATATATATGTATATGTTTAATAGGTTAGATTCTATGTCATTTAAAATATATTATTATCACATATATATGACAAGTTATCATTATTAAATTTTTAACGGTTCAGTTATTATGGTAGTTAAAAAATGAGTTATTTGTTAAAAAAAATATAGGTTAAGGATCAAATTTATCCTAAAAAGGAATAAAAACTAAAATGACAAAAATTATAAATGTTAAGGGTAAAAACTATGTTTATGCCATAATTATTTCAATTGTATTATTTAGGTAAAAAACATAATCTTTCATTTGTATTGGTGTAATTGGAAAGCACGAACCGGGTCTGAGCCCAGGTTTTTCCTTTCCTCCTCTAAATGACCAAACTTTACGCCTCTGACGTGCAGATCCATCATTGGTTTTTGAGTTTACCCGCTGTCTCTGCTTAGTGCGGCAGTTAGAAACCTGAAACTAAACTTAGTGTCCCACTTCAAACATAAAGGAATTCGTAAAAATCTTGTCTTTCTGTTTTGGTTTTTGGAAGAGATTGGAAATGGCAGGAGTCGACACAGAGAGCAGAAGAGGAAGGGTGAAAAGAATCAGCAACAGCTATAACGATGCCGGCAGAGCTTCAGACACAGAGACGAAGTGGACATCGTGGTTGGTGCCTATGTTCGTGGTGGCTAACATTTCCCTTTTCGTTGTTGTTATGTATCTCAACGACTGCCCCAACCGCAACCACACCGGGCATGCCGGCAAGTGTGTGGCCAGATTTCTCGGTCCATTTTCTTTTCAGCCATTGAAAGAGAATCCTCTCTTTGGCCCCTCGTCTTCCACGTATAGAACTTATTCCCTTTATTTTTTCTTCTTTTCTGGTTCTCCTGCATAATTTTTGGCCTTTTGCTCCGTTTTTACTGTCAAGTGTGTGTTTATCCATGTATACCATCTTTTGTTCTACTGATTGAAGATTTTGATGCATAATTTTTTGTTACACTAATTGTGTTTCAACAGAAAAAGGATTTTTGTTTTTGTTTTTGCTTGTGCTTGATTGGTTTTTCCAGAAGTTCTTGTTTAGGTTGTGTTTTCTTGTATGTTTGGTCCATTGTTCTTCGTTTTTATGTCTGTCTGTGATGTTTCCTTGTATCTTTCTCTGTTTAATAAAGCTTATTGGTTCTGTTGTTCAAAAAAGACATCCTTACTGTGCCAACAAGAACACTGATATTGGTTTTCATTCCTCATTTGCACACTTCTTCTTCTTATAAACACAAATATCCTTCCCGAATTCGTCCATATTCGATTTTAAGCTCAAAGATTGAACTTGATTTGCCATTTAAACTGAAGTTCCTTTTTGCAGATTGAAGGAATTAGGAGCTCTTGAGTGGACCAAACTTGCGGTTAACCATCAACGATGGAGGCTCATTACTTGCATTTGGCTGCATGCCGGTGTCATTCATCTTCTAGTAAACATGCTGACCCTGGTTTTCATTGGTATTCGCCTCGAACAACTGTTCGGGTTTGGTACATATCCTTCCGGTTCAAATTTATCATGTTATCCCTTTAAAACTGTGAGAAATTAGATTTTGAAATGTTGCAATGATCTGATATCTGATATACCAATTCAAAATATGACAGTGCGGATTGGAATTCTCTATCTCGTTTCCGGATTCGGTGGAAGTGTACTCTGCTCTTTATTTATCCGAAACAACATCTCTGTTGGTGCTTCTGGTGCTCTTTTCGGACTTCTCGGTGCATCGGTGTCTGAACTTGTTACGAATTGGACCATATACACAAACAAGGTAGAACAACATAACCATAGCCTGTTTCAGAAACTGTGTTCGTTAATGTTTTGTGTTAAAGGCCTTTTGCATGCTAACCTTGTTAATATTCCACAGGGAATGGCTTTGCTCGCTCTTCTACTCATCACAGCCATTAACCTTGCACTAGGGATTTTGCCACACGTTGATAATTTCACACACATCGGTGGATTTTTAATCGGTTTCCTGCTCGGCTTTGTTCTGCTACCTCGTCCTCAGTTCGAGTGGTTAGAGCGTCGGAATCTTCCAGCAGGTGCTCGATTGAAGTCCAAGTTCAAGGCTTACCAATATGTGCTTTGGCTGGTTTCAGTGGTGCTGTTGGTTTCAGGGTAAGTAAAGTACACCGCTCATGCTCCAAGTAACTTGATTCTTGTGAATCTTAGTTCAATTTTAACTGTCACACACTGATTCCATTGTTTTGAATACTAAACCAAACCAAACTAAACTGCAGATTCAGTGTTGCACTGGTACTGTTGTTTAGAGGATATAATGGAAACGATCATTGCCCTTGGTGTCATTACTTGAGCTGTGTTCCAACCTCTAGATGGGATTGCAATGAAAACTAGCAGAGACCAGAGTAGCTTTCCTTGTTTTTTTTCTTATATATAGTTTGTACATGCAGAAAACAGTTGGGTTCCGTTTAAATATGTCTCGGATCTAAGTATTATATATCCAAAAATCTTTGTTGGATACACACCGACCAAAACAAAACCCTGAAAACCGAAAGAATAATAATAATAAAAAGACCAATATTATTATCGATTTTACATCATACCGTAGAATTATTATCATATGTATATGATGAAACTTATTCAATCTCCTTCCCCCAGCCCATAATATTAATCCTTTCCCACTGAACTTATTATCCCCCTTCCAAAGGTGAGAACAATTGTGACCACACACTGTTGTTGAAAGAAACTAATTTTGTTTATATTTGGATTTTAAGACAAACCCAAATCCTAATTTCATAACGAAAGTTTTGTTGTGTGGATCAAAATTATGGTTAAATCACCATTAGACCATAAAAACTTGTTCATGTCACAACTTGGCCACCAACCAAGCCCAAAAGTCAAGTATGAAGCCTATCAAGGCTCCTAAGGCACTAAATGGGACCAACATCTCGACTCAACACCCAAGGCCCAAAGCTCGGGTGAAGCCGACTCATGGATCCAAAATTTGGGTTATCGAGTCGAGTTCTAATTTTGATGAATGATAAAACCATTATATTCTTCTAAAAGAATCTATATGGGATTAGTACATTTACTCAGAGGTGAGTGTTTGATCTAATCGAGTAAACAAAATTTGAGTTATGTGAGTTGACGAGTTTAATTTTATCATTCGAACATTTATTTATTTTTTTTAGAATTGAAGAAATTCGAGTTGAGTCGGATCAAATTTTTGAATTTTTATAAAAAATTATATATAATTATTTATTATGTTATGGTACAATTTTATTTTATTTAAACGATTTTCACTAATCTTATAAGATATATATATAATTCTTCATACTTTTTCATATATTTTTCATATTCATATATATCAGTATATACATCATAAATATTTGATAGACTCATCTTGAACTTATTCGAACAAAGTTAAACAGAAAAGTAAAATTTAGCAGAAAACAAATAAAGAAAAACACACAATTGCCATGTCCTTGTCACATTCAATAATTTGGGAGACAACCAATACACTTAACTATAGAAATGATTATGAAACAAGGGTAAATATCACTAATATAATGTTTCTGTTTCGCTCGCCCAATATTAAAAAGCTCATAAAAATAAGAATAACTTAATGATTAAAATAAAAGAATAACAGATTAGTGATTAAAATAAAAAGAAATAAATTACTGATTAAAATAAAAATAATAATATATATGACTAAAATAAATAACGGAACATCAATATTAGTTTTACGTAAAATAATAATTTGATGACCAAAATAACATAACATAAATAATTTAGTGATCGATGATGGTATTTACCCAAAGTAACAAATCTTAGGGACCTCCCCGGCAAAGTTTTGTTGTCTGATTTGTGGGTCTACAGCCTGATTTCATGTCATCATTAAACTCCGTGATCCCTATCAGGTTTTACAAATCCTTGTTACAACTGTGTGATTGTCAGTTCTGGGAATCCAAGGTTTCGTTTTGTTTTGTTCTGAACAATAATATAAAGGAATGTTTTGAATGTTCAACATCGATATCACCAGGCTATGACATATAACAGGAACATGTTTTTTTATATCAATAATGTTAAATTTGATCTTACAGGATCAACAGAAGTTAATTACAAGCCTATTCGTTCAAAACAAACAAACCAACAAACATTACACGCCTGGCACACGAGGAAATGAAGCTAGGAAAGGAGGATCATCGCCCTTGGTGGGCACTAGCAAACTTATTCGAGCGATCGGAAGTCGGATGAGGTCTGTAACTAAAATCAATATGCTGAGCAAAATCTTTTTCTGAACCTGCCCCTGAATCCCACAATCCCTGTAGAGTTCTTCGGGTCGAACCGTACCTGTCAAACTCCAGCCTCTGCCTTGGGGCACTCTGGGACCGATACTTGGCTCGGGATGATTCGGTATTCGCCATGTAGTTTGGATGACCAGAGTATCCACTGAAATATCCCCATGAGCATTCGCTCCTAACGAATGGACTTCTCCTAGCACTACTTCCGGGTCTGGATGATGATGCAGAAAGCACTTGTGGGCTGTTGTCAATGTCAGCAGTCCTTGACATTGTTTCATCTTCCCTTCCGGGATGTTTTAGAGATAAAACTTCAGCTGAGAAGTTGTTTGGTACCGGATTTGCCGCTTTTCCTGACAGTTTTTGAGGGGAGTCGTATGCCATGAAGCTCTGGTTAAAATCAAAAGCAGAGCTATGCTGCGATGCCTTAAAGTTCAGATTACTTCGCTGGGAGTTCAAGTGAGGTTTCCAGGTATCTACTTCAAGGATTTTGTCACTCTTCTCATCATCAACATGCCTATGTCTAAGCGGCACATCTCTATGGTTATTCCTTAAACTTTCCTCCATCCAATGGTCCAACCAATTCGATTCCATCCGTGCTTTCTCTAGATTGATGATGTCCATAAGGTTTGAATTTGAACCACATCTCTGCATGAAAAGAAGCAAAATTCAAAACCGATTCCAATACCCAGTTTTATACTCAGTCCACTTAAATCTGATACGGAGTAAGGTTCAATGCGCAACTGATCTGGGAATACTAATTACAACTTTAAACTCATGTCTAAAACAAAACCATTAGTTGATTTGAACATATATTTGTGTAGAACCATATAGGTGCATTCATCTTTCGGGTACCTTAAGGATTGAGGGCCCATCAAATTTAGTACTACAAGCACGATGCCGGCATTCATCTTTTACTGAATTTTCATGGACCTGCAAGTATACGTAGGAAAAAGTAGGAAACGAACAGAGTGAACATACAGATAAGTTATTCCCCATAAGTTCTCGTTTATCAACTATTCCTCCCCCACTGTTTTTTATGTCAGTAAAACATGTTCCATGACTGTCGTTCGAACAATGCCTTTATTCAATGCAATAAAGTTAAAAGTAAAGTCCTCCGTAAAGATATCGTAACTTTAAGTTTTGATAAAACAAGTGGCCCCTCAGTATTGTAATCCATTAGTGCACTAGGAATCATGTGATCTTAAGGAAAGCATATGAAATGACATATTTTTAGCCTAACACAAACCTGAACAGATGGGAAAAACTAAAACTGTCACAGAACATCAACGAGAGTAAAGGTCCGCTTACAGCTTTTCGTGAATGGGATATCTTGCAGGTTGAATCAAAAGATTTTGTCACATAAGAACGGCTAGCACGTGCTCGAGCTTGAAGTCTGACCAATGTTTGCATGCGTCGGAGCATGTCTGCTGTTTGCTTTCTCACTATGTGGCCTCTCACCAGTGCTTGGAGCTTCACCAGCGCTTTTAATGCCCTCAGTGCTCTCCGTGCCTGTACCAAGAGCAAGAAGTAGTCAAAGAAATCGAGCATCATTTCCACTATAGAGACTTTACAACATCGATAAATCTACTATCATATGTAACAGGAAAGAAAGAACCTCTCCAACATCGAGATCATAGTAATAAATCTACTATCATTCTTGGTTTAAAAAGGCACAAGCGTAAAAGGTCTTTAGAGCCGAGGTTACGAACCACAGGAAGGCAGGCAAATTCAATGAACAGATATTAAATTGTAGTCAACATGGTAAAGTTGATGTTAACAATTATTTCAATCCTGATAGCATAAGAATATGAACATCATCTAACTTGCACATTACTTTTGAAAGATGTCCCATAAAGCAAGCAACCAATTTTGACAAAAATTGTTACAGAAGCAACCATTTGGGTAGAACACATTTGTCTGAATACCCCCAAATATTTTAACAGCTTGTCTTCTAAAATCAGTAGGAGACAAGGAGGGAAAGACAGAAACATAAAAAAAAGGAACATGAATTTAGTCAAACAAGTCGTACAAAGTTTCACATGCAACAACTCGCTCCTCTCACTTCCCATCACTTTCTTTTCTTTTCTCTTTTCTTCGGAACAGAAAGAAAAGTAAAGAAAGCAAACCCATCTCCGGTCTTATTTAGTAAACTGAAGCCATTGAAACAGTGTTTCATTCAGGTTTGTTCAGCTTTTGCATAAGCCATATCCAAGCACACAAGAAAGTTGAACACGCGTGTGGGAACTGGGAAGCTTCCACGTACGACATGATAATTTTGAAGAAAAATAGTAATAAAAAAAGGAGTGAAGAATATGGTTAGGGTGAGTTGTAATGGTAAAGACTGATGGCGAAACGACCACCTTTCACTCGGTGTCGGTGCTCCTCAATGGCCCTTTACAACACTGCTTTTGTTTTTGCTCTTCTTCTTGTCTTAATTTCTTTCTTCTTCTGGGACCATTCCCAGTTGAAGCTCTTTTTTGCCCAGATGGGTGTCCCAATTCACTCTGAAAGCAACCTTTTAACCATCTTTAAGCTCTAAAAATCTAGTTTTTATACCCCAAAAGTTGTGTTTTCTTAAATAATTTTAAAGTTGGAAGAGAGCTCAAACCGTCGGAATTAACTATTCTTAGCTGTGAAAGATTAAAGTAGAAATTTTAAATGGAAAACGGAATCTCATGTACAGTAAATTCAAAACGGAAGGAACTACTGACCAGATAACCTCGAAAAGCGGACTGTATCTTAACAGCCGCAACTTCTTGTGGGAGGCGTCGGTTACTCCCACCGGCGGCGCGAGCACTACCGCTTGTCAACCTAACAACCTCGGCCGCCGCATGCGCTGCGGCCAGAGCAGCTTCGGCTACTGCAGCAGTTGCTGCTGCGACTGCTATGGCATGCTTGTTGGCATCCAATGTGTCATTGCATGTACCGGAATGGGCATCGAGATGAGAAGTAGAAGATGAGGGATGGGAAGATCTGGTAAAGCTCCAACGCCGCTTGTCTTTGACGGGTCGGGGTTGGGCGGGCTTCTTGGCCCCGAAGAGTCGCCGGAAAAGTCCCATGGCGTAGCCCGTCGACTACACCACCACTTCAAGGCATGGTTAATTGTAATTCAAACATTTCTTTTTCCTCTTTCGTGGGTTAAAACAATGGAAACCGAGTGAGGGAAGTGCTGGGGAAACTTAGATTTTGTAGCCAAATGCAACGAACCACAAACTCACAACACCCAAACCTTACGCGTCTCTTTCATATCTGTATTGCACGCGCATCGATTTACACGTTTGCATTTTCGACAAGTGCTTGTTCTGTCTATGCTTAAATTCTGATGTAGAATATTGGAAATGGAAATTTGTTAAAAGAATCGGGGTCTTTTAGGTAGAGTTTAAGTAGAGTTGAGCTCGATTCGATTTGTTAAAAATTCGAGTTTAGTTTGAATTCAAGTCAACTTGAGTGATAATGAGTTTTGACTAAGTCAAAACTTAAGTAACTCTTGATCTGTCTTGTCTCTTTTATAATACTTTGAAAATAATTGATACACAAACGCTATAAACTTACATAAATCCGTTAATTTTAGAATTTACGTTTTAAAATTTTAGAAATATATTTGTATGCAATATATTAACAGTAAAAAATTTTAATTTTCACAAATATTTTAATTTTAGAGTTAGAGACTCAGTTTTAAATTTAATAAACTTTTATAATTTAAGATTTACCGAAAAAATTATATATTAAGGACAATAAAAAGATGAGATGTTTTCTATTGGTTTACCCGGTGCTTTGCCAATTTGCCATCTATGCCTTTTGTGGTTCCTTCCCCCCTGTTACATGGGCCAGGTACTATTTTCTGCTGCCACAATCTCCCTTCCCTTGTGCCTTGCTAGGCCACAACCTTTTTTGACCCATTTGACTTTGCTTGGACCAACTTCAAACTTGCCCATGTGCTTCGTTTTGTCCTCCAACCTCTCCCCATGTTGTGCCAAATCTTGCCGCCCAGCTGCTGATCAAAACTCAGCACCTAAAATCCTCCCACATCCAAACTACCATCTCATTAACTTATCCACAAGGCACCTCCATTTTTCATTGTCACCAAGCAAGAAACTCAACTACCAAAATAACTCCCATAAAGTACATCATTCAGGCAATGGGATAACCGATTAGCTACAACTTTGGCCAAATTTTATAAACACCTTGTTGACTGATAGGATGAGCAGGATTCGGAGAGTCCAAATCATATGATTTTTTTTCCATTCCTCCATTTATGCATTCACTTTAAATTAGAGGTTTGGGGTTTAAGGTTTAGGGTTTTAGGGTAGGGTATAAGGAATTAGGGGTAGAGTATATTTTTTAGGGTTAGGGTTTAGGGTTTAAGATATAAAAAATATGGATTAGGGTTTAAAAATTAATTTTTTAGTAAAATAACAAAGGAAACACAAATAGGGACATGAAAAAGGGACAGAAGATTTTTGCTCGTACTCGGATGATAGAAGAAGGTTGCTCGAATGGAGGAGATGAAGAGTCATTGTTTAAGAGTTTTTAGGGTTGGTTAGGTTAAAGAAGAACGAGCAACATTACTTTTATTATCTATCGCATGGTTTTTTATAAAGATTTTAACATGCGTCGATAAAAACATTATCGTGACATAAATATTGATTTAACATCTTAAAATATAATGATTTATATAGATTTAACGTTAAAAAAGATCACCTGTTTTATAAAGAAAAGAATATATATATATATATGAAGATTATCATAAAAGAATAATTATAGAGTCATAAAAAAATAAGACAAAAAACTCAAAACATCTAAAATTAATCAACACCCATCGTCCTTTCACTATCCACATTCATTAATTTCATAATACTACATGAATTTAATAAACTATCTAACGAATTATTATATAATAATTTTGCAAGTTAATATACAACTCTATTAACCTCCCGATATAATACTCACTCCGTCCTAAGAATAATGTCTTTTATTGACTTTTTAAAAGTCAAAATTTTTAAACTTTGACTATAATTATATTAAATATTTTAAATAATTATATTTTATAAATTATATATATGAAATCTACTCGATTAGAAGTTTTTAAAATATTTTTTTTCATATTTTTATCAATAATAAATTTTAAATAATCAAGAGTCAAAGATAAAAAAAATTTGACCCAAACAAATCAATAAAAGACAATATTTATAGGACAAAAGGAGTAATAAAATAACTCCATATATTTTTATAATATTTTATACAATTATTATTTTAATAATTTAATCATTAAACTATTAATATAGTTATATTTGTTATACACTTTAAATTTTAAATTTGTCCGTCAATAATTTTAAAATAATAATTAAAAAATTTAATTGATATTTTTTTCTTTTATTTAGATTAATGAGTTTAATATCTATTAAAAAAATATTTTTATTATTATTTAGATAAAATTTGTTTTAATTTTTTTAAGTCACTCTAAAATTTATATCAATCAATGGAGAATATTTTCTAATTCATATTATACATAAATAAAACATAAAATGTAATGATTAGATTATTAAAACATTAATTATACAAAAATCTAAAAATAATGATTACTCTTCTAACAACTCTATGTCCATCCTGCCTTTTCTCCCTTTATCACGTGTAGAATATTAGATATAATTATTAATTAATTAATTCCCTTTTTCTGACAGAAACTAGTCAACCCTTATAGTTAAAATCCCAGGCAGGCAGGAACCCTTGTCTCCCTACCTAACATGAACAGAATTGAGATATCTTGTTCCATTTTCCCTCTGCTGTCCTGCATCTTTTACCATCTTCTACTATACCTTTAAACCCCTTTCCATTGCCTTTCTTCTTCTTATGGGTGCCGGTGTTTCTGGTCTAGCAACAGATGCTCAAAGGGGTTTTCCATTACCCACTGCTCTCGATGATATACCAGAGAGTTGTATATCTTCTATTCTCATGTACTTGGATCCGCCGGAGATTTGCAGATTAGCAGGATTAAATACAGCTTTCTACAGAGCTTCGTTGGCTGATTCTGTATGGGAAACAAAGCTGCCATGGAACTACAGGTATCTGGTTAGGACACTTCTGAGGGAAAATCCAGAGTCATGGGGAAAGAAACAGACTTATGCAGCACTGTGCAGACGCAATCGTTTTGACAGCGGCACCAAGGTGAACCTTTTTTTCTATCAAAATTTTACATATTTCTTGTTCTTTTAGTCTTTTAAAAGTTAAACTTGAATGGTAGGAAGCATGGTTGGATAAAAGCAGTGGTAAGCTTTGCTTGTTAGTATCTGCCGAGGCATTGAAAATAACCGGGATCCATGATCGGAGATATTGGAATCGAATTCAGACGGAAGAATCCAGGTTTGCAGTATCTTCTGTTGATGTTTTCTTCTTTGTTTTGGAGTTATTATTACATGATTTGGTCATGTCCAATTCCATGGAAAATGACATTTGTTGAAGCAACATGTTGGAATATGCCATCTCTTTTGGTTATATGTAAAGATATTTGTGTTTCTTGGTGCACTAAACATGACCAACTTGCACTTGAGAGCCCAATACTGAAAACGACCAACCAAGTTGGATGGATTCGAACCAGGGATGAAATTATGATTCGAGGTTGTGAAAGTAAATTTATAATTACTTCTTTGACGTGTAGATTTCAGACAGTGGCATATCTTCAACAAATTTGGTGGTTCGAAGTGGTTGGAGATATAGAGTTTCAATTTCCCCCAGGGTCCTATAGCCTGTCCTTCAGGCTGCACCTCGGAAAACCTTCGAGAAAATTCGGGCGACGAGTCTGTGATCTCGGTAAAGTTCACGGGTGGAATATCAAGCCGGTCCGGTTTCAACTTTCGACAACTAACACCAAGTCCAATAGCCAACAGCAAGCTTCATCCGAATGTTTTCTGTATGAACCAGGGAACTGGTTTCATTACCATGTGGGTGATTTCAAGATCGAACAAAACTCGAATTTCTCGACAAAAATAAAGTTTTCGATGATGCAGATCGATTGTACACACACGAAAGGTGGTCTTTGTGTAGATTCCGTGTTGATATACCCCAGTGAATTTAGGCAGAGATTGAAGTAATTCAGGTTTAGGCATGTGATCAAAGTAGCTAAGTAAATTATACAAGTTAAATACATGTTACGTGAAAGGAGCAGTGAGTTCAAGGTATTGTAAAAACACAAAGTATCATGTTGAAAGTTGATATATATTCGTGATGACTTGTTTTAATATCGAGTTTTAAGACACATATACACCGTATAGACAAATTATTCAAACTCGAATCATTTGAAAATAACGATTTTTTATTGAAACCACTCGAACAACTTTAAAAAAAATGAGAAAAATTAAAACCAAAGCATCAGGAAAATTAGGTCCAGCTGATTGGCAACTTTGGGCTTTGGCATTATCATCAGGAAAATTAGGGCCAGCCCCGCCATTGAATTACATTTAAAGATGTGGCTATGGACATTTATTCATAAAAAACTACTTTAAATACTTATTTTTTTTATAAAAAATATTTTAAACACCTAATATTTTAAAAAAAATACTTTATAAGGTATCAACCTAAAAAAATAAGAATCGATTTTTTTACTCCGATCACTTTAAATGATAATTTTTCGTTTAAATCCAAAAGAGCTAACCATCGAAAGACAGAAACAACCACTACCTTCATCCAAAATTGCTCATCAACAAATATGAATCATGTCATGTATATATATATATATATGTATATGTGTTATGTTACTAATATGCCTTGTGATGATATTCATATGGATTGAAAGCTAAGTTCATAATACTATGGAGTAATCCTAGTAGTTATATGTAAATAGTATGATTGATTGTGATATGCAATATGCATGTTGTGATGCAACGTGGGTCGTTTGTAAACAAAATTAAATATCAAACTCATAATTAAAATTTCATTTATAATTAAGTTCGTAAATATTCATAGATCGTTAATGCCTATTTAGACAAAAACTAGAGATGAGCATAAAACTCAAACCTAACGGGTTTTGAACCGATCCGGTTTGATCAGGTTGGATTTTTTATAGAAAATTTGGGTTGTGATTTTTTAAGGGTGATCTTGGGTCGGGTTTGGGTTTAGGGTAGAAAAAATCCGACCTGACCCGAGACTAATAGTATAATTTTTTCATATATATATTTTAGAATTATTTATAATAATAATCCATCTCTATATATATTTTATATAATTAGGTTACTAAAAATAGTTTTTTTACAATTAAGTCACTATTTTTTTCACAATTTAGATCCCTAAATTTATTTTTTTACAATTAAGTCCCTAAAATTTATTTTTTTTAATGATACGCGTCGGGTGAGATTTTAAAGCTTAAAAATCAGGTCGGATCGGATTTTTTTACCTTGAACCCAAATCAAATCAGGTGTGTGGACTGAAAATCCAACCCGACCCAACCCGTTACCATCACTAACAAAAACTAACTAAAATTATAAGCAAATACTTATTTGAGGTATAAAATTAAATGGGTTGATAAACGTTGGTTAATGAAACAACCGCCAACTAGACCTAAATCTATTTGTAACTAAATTTAGAGTGTGCCCTCATTGTCTTATCACATCACCTACTCTACTTTGAATTTTACGAGATTCTTGTACAACAAGATGATATGGTAATAAATCAATACAACATTTTAGTGCTTTCCGATAAAATGAGTGATAGTAAGAAATCAAACATGAAGAACCGATTCTCTAAAGTATTCCAAGGAATATATACCAACTTTAGTTGGGTTGGTTCTCCTTGTTTGATGTATTTGTTCCATTTGAGTTGACCTTTTTTTATTCTTGGAAATTATACTAAATTTAAATCAACGAAAGTCAACTTCTATTATAATTTTCTTAGATATAAATAAAAATTGAGACGGTCCATAAAGTTTAGAAATGAAAGCATAAGTTTTTTCAACTATTAGGTAGTCTAATGAGATAATAATATGAATTCTTTTTATATTAATTATTAGTTCTTTTAGTAAAAGAGTCGTTCTCGTAATTATTAGAACTTGTGATTTAATTTTATTTTATCTTGGCCTGAAAAGTTTAAGGTCCGATCAACTTGATAAAAAATAAAATTTTAGCAAAAAATTATTATGGATATAAAAGAAATTCAATTAATCTAATGAGATAAGACTTTACATATTTTTCGGTAATTGATGGATATAAATACTTCAGTTTCTGAAATATATTAACAGAAAAAATTAATCGAGAATATATCAATCAACGAAAAACATAATTTTAAATAAATTTGAAACATAACTCTATCGATAATTTATAATATTAATGTAGTCCCACATCTAATAAACAGATCTATTTCAGAAAATGACCCAATCAAATACCCTAAATTATATATGAATCATGCCACATATAGTTTTGTGGAAAAGCTTTTGTCTGCATCTCTGCTCGTGCAACATGCAAGGAACTTTAAAAGATGTTTCACGAGCATGGTTATGGTTAAGGTTAAGGTTAAGGTTAAGGAAATTTTATATTAAAATAAGTTAAAAATTTAAATTATATAAAAATTTAATTTAAATTAATCGATTAATAAATTAGATACGAAGATTATAAAAATAATTAATCACGTTCATTCCTTTATATGAAAGCCTCCTTTGAGTGGAGTCGAGGATTCTGTGCTGTTAATCTTTGGGTATCCACTGGGAAGCTTAAATTCCAGTCTTTGTCGTTGTAAACATGGAGGGAACAACTGTCTCCTTACTCCTTGGTCAACACAAGACGTATGGTACAAAGGCAACTTTAACCGGGACTTAAATCGAATTAAAAAATTATTTTTTATGTTTTAATATTTATATTTCAAAATTTTAATAATTCTTTAAACTTGAATCTCAAAATAAAAAAATTAAACTCAAAACTGAAGTTATGTTTTAATACTATGTTTTATATAAACTCATTTAATTGTTCCTAACTTAACTACGCTTTAAATAAAATACAACACATGTTATATAAAAAAATATTTTTTCCAACTTACAACCGAGTTTCAACGGAAATAGCAAATGAAATAGAATTAATTCCAATACAATATATTCCTTTATCTTTGTCTTTTTAGTACAGAAAACAAAACATAAAATCTAGAAGATGGCTTTGCCTTAAGCTATACACGTAACAGGTTAGACAAAACTGAAAAACAAGAAATAATAATTAAACCAGGTGTGAATCGTCTAATAAGGAAAAACAATCCTCCTTGAATTCCGCCTTGTATGGATTCTTTTCCTCAACTTCTTCGCTGTCATCAGCGGCAACAATGGCAGCTCCGGTGAGATGCTTGGCTCTTTCAGCCTCAAAATCCCAATCCGTCCGAACCAGAACCACCATCATGGTCACCATACATGACACTTGTGCCGCCAACATTCCTAGCCACAATCCCTTGAAATCAAACCCTGCGAAGAAAGCTAGCCATACTGCCACTGGCATACCGA
This sequence comes from Abelmoschus esculentus, assembly GCA_035048815.1. NCBI lineage: Eukaryota > Viridiplantae > Streptophyta > Magnoliopsida > Malvales > Malvaceae > Abelmoschus > Abelmoschus esculentus. The sequence goes on along the minus strand of JAUCBN010000027.1, from coordinate 1,013,790 downwards.
CGAGGTAAAAACAAGCCAGGTTTATATTTGCTCCTTCTTTCGGCCGGGCTGTGCCCCTCAGCACCCCACAGCCTGTTGTTTGCGGGCAGTTCCCGAGCTCACATAATCCGATGATCGGCAAAACAAGAGAAGTCAATGCTATGATTTCCTTATCATTTGTGAACATGATAGCCCATACGTTCCTAACCATGACCGTAAAAAAAAGCGCTGAAAAGCCTAGAATGAAGCCACAGCTAAGGCCAACAAAGGCGGCGAGCTTGGCCATCTTTGGTCGGTCTGCACCGAGTTCATTTCCGACTCTGGTCGAAACACTGAAGCTTAGAGAAGACGGGAAGATGTAGATTAGTGCTGTGGTTTGAATCAGAATCCCCATTGAAGCAACAGTAGCTCTGGGGTTAAACAACAACCCACATAGAAGAATCATAATCTCGTACCACCACCATTCAAGGCAGACTGAAATGCAGCTTGGTATGGCCAGATTCAATAAAGATTTCCATTCTTTAAAACACTCCATTGAGAACCCTCCCCATGTTTTTTTATGGACTTGAAAGTAGAGGATGTAGACTATTAATGAGCCTACAAGATTGAAGTTAGTCCACACCCCACTGAGGGCGACTCCCTTGATACCTAGTTCAAGGTGTGATACCAGAAGGAAATTGATTGGTATGTGCAGAAGAATGGATACAAATGCGCAAACTGTCAAAGGAAGAGTGATGGATTGTGTTCTGAGATAGATTCTTAAGGGATGTAAAAGTGATTGAGCTACGAGATCAGGAACAGAGTAAACAAGATAAGATTGTGCTACAATGGCTATCGTTTCATCCTGCCCACAAAGAATGAGTATTCTCTTCATATTTAACCACAGAAGAGAAATGGGCAGCGAAGAAACAAAAAGCAAAAGCACCGTTCTTTGCAGCGTGGTCCCGAGAAGGGTGTATTTTCTAGCACCAAAAGCTTGTCCACAAATGGATTCCATCCCCATGGACAGACCAGAAAGAATAGAGTAACCGGTGATGTTAGCAAAGCCAATGGCAAGCGAACCGCCCGCCAATGGAAGCTCGCCGAGCCGGCCAAGAAACAGCATGGAAATCAAGGAACGGGAGTACAACATGAGCCCAGTTAGCATCATAGGAAGAGCTATCTTAGCTATGGAGATGGCTTCCTTGACTACAAGAGGGACAAAAGGCTCCTGCTTCGTTAAGTAGCATGTTTCTTCTTGTTTCGATGTGGGACTTTTAGGAATCAAGGGTGTAACCTGACACATATTTTTCCAACTAATGAAATGCTGCAAGAAAGAGAGAGGGGGGGAGTTGCAGAAGAGGGGAATGTCTGAGTTTTATACTGCGTTTTCGGGGACGGCCATGAACATAACAAACATTTGTCCACAAATTCAAGACTTCACCCACTTTTTTGTAGTCTTGTACATGTCGTGTTCCGACCGGCCTTTTGAGAGACACAATCCAGCAAGGTCATAAAAGATTAAAAAAAGAATTACTTTGTGAAGTAAGATTTGAGATTAAAGATTGGTTTTTTGTCTAAACCCCAAATTTTCAATTCACATTAGAAATATAGAAGAGATTTTGCGAAACAGATATGCACCGATTGTAATTTGTTAATTAGTGAGAATGTGTCAAGATTGGTTCTGTAAGCTGTAGCACACAATTCCTGGCCGAATGTCCTCATAAAAAAGGACAAAATAAGAGATTGGTCTTTCGTATATTTGGAATGTATTGGCCCTTCAGCCACCCTAACTTGTCTTCTCTCACCGGACGGCTTAACCTTAACGATTGCGCCGGTTTAGTTGTTTAGCATCACAGTTCCTTGACCAGTCCAAGGAAACTAGTCTTTCCCAGCAATACCCGAAGCCCCTTTATGAGTATGGATAAATATAACAATATTTATATGTACGGGGATTTTAATTTTTCGATAGCTAAAAATATTATGAATCAAATCAACGGATTAAATATTTTTACATCTTATTTTACACCAAGGATTCTAAAAAACAAACAACATTTATACGTGGTTCACGGGTATAAATCGTTTATCTTTTTATTATGTCTCTATAATTTATTGATGTTTTATTTTAAAATAATAAATTTAGAATTTAGAGATTTAAGAGTATTATATATTTTTTTAGACCGTACAGTTTAAAACTTAAAATGTAAAATTAAAATTTAATTTTTAATATTTTTTAATGTGAAATATAAAAAATACGATTAAAGACAGAATTTTTACTCACGGTTTACCTTTCTGACGAGGGCATGAGCCTTAGCCCACGGTTTAGGAATTTGGAACGTTTTGGGGGTTTTGACCCAAATCAAAGCCTATTGAAAAAGCTAAAGATGGAAACTTTGCCTGTTCATAATCTTCGGATCTTATCTTTTCTTTTTTATGATTAAAGAAGTGTACATATTTATAAGTCGTTAAAAAATCTTCTTAAACTTAAATAGAGAAAAAAAGTACACAAACGAGTGCTTACAAGATCAGAGATATAAACGGCTATAAGAAAACAAGACATTAATCAGGGACTAATTCAGTCTGGATTAACTGAATAACCCCACTAGGTGGTGTATTATAAATACACAATCCAATCGGTTTACTTCTCATCATCCTAGCAAGACAATCCGCAACCATGTTTAGTTGTCGACTCATCCGCCTCACTTGCACCTCTCATCGCCTATCAAGCAAATCATACATCAAATCCGCAATCACTGCACCTTGTAAGGCCTTGGTATTTCAATGACAAATATCCACCGCTTGACCATTATCAGATTCAACAATTACTCTACGAAAACCATACTTTCATGCATGAACCAACCTATCATGTATTGCTCATAATTCGGATCTTAATTATATACAAAAGTTGAGTTCCCATTTTCTTTTAATTAATTTATGGAAAATGGGATTTTATTTTTAAATATAAAAGATATTAGGGAATAAATCATCGACATATGCATATGAGTTGGACTAATGCTATCATTCACGTGTATAAACAAAAGGAAATTTGGAGGTAAAGTTATTCATAACTGTTAACGACGGAGTCAGAATTTTATATAATAAGATTAAAGTTTATTTTGGATATAAAAATTCACATGTCACTATAATATATATTAAATAATAAATGAATCACATTTCTAATATGTTATATAATATGTAAAAAACACTAATATTTTATATTTTTATTTGTATAAATTATTATTTTAATTAGGGGTGGACAAGAAGGAATTATATCATAGGTCCGATTTACCATGTCAATCATGGCCTCGTCCGATGATAACCACCTACTTTACCACTAATCTTCAACTCATTTTTTAACCAATGAATCTTTACTCATAATTTTCATTTTAAAAATATAATTTATAGAAATTATATTAATTACATAGCTGATTAGTGGTGGAATAGGTGGTTTTTATTGGTTAGGGACCGGTAACCACTGATTCCCGAAAATTAGAACCAGTCCTGGTCACACTAGATCCTAAATTTTAAGAACCGATCCCATTGTTGGTGGGTACCGGTTTCAATACCGGTACCCGACCAATTAGTTTATTCTTAAAAAAATTAAGTAATTGGAGAAAAAAATTCAACCACCAATAATAATATTAAATAATAAATTAGAATATTATAGACTTAAAAATTAAAATTTTAAAATTATTCATACCCATAATATTCATACATAAAAAAAAGGTATGCCAAAAAAATAAATAAAATAAAACCAATACCAGATATTTGGTATTGATCTCAATCTTACTGGATACCCACTGGATATTGGGTTTAAAAAATCAAAATTCAGTCTCAGTCTCAATTATGACCGAGACCTAAATTTTGGATTCAGTTTCGATCTCACCAGAATCAATATTAAATAAAAATCTACCGAATCTGAGATTGGGTATTCAGATTTTTTACCCACCCCTAAGTTTAACTATTCATTTTATTTATAATAATATTTATGCTATCTAGTATCGTCTAGAACTATCAAATGGTAGATCCTTAGAATTATCATATCAAATCGAGTTAAATAAAATTGCCCAAACATTCTTAAAAAAACAAATAATAACCCAATTGCATCCTAACCCAAATAAACCCTAGCCCAACAAGTCAATATCCTAAACTAAGGGCGGGTTAACATAAAACCCTAAAATTAAACAATAACTTCAGCCTTACGTAAAAAATTAACTTGAGCCATCATTATCTTTCATGACCAAAACGACACCGTTTATTGGTAATCTCCTTTGCGAGATTTTTGATAAAATGCATTGTAGTCCCTTCAAATTTTAATTGATTTGAATTTGGTCCTTTTTTGCATTTAGTTACTTTTATTTCAAGCATTTTATTTCTGAATACTTGCAATTTTGTCCCAGTAATTATGTTATTTGCATTTTTGCACCCTTTAATATCATTCTTTTGTTGATTTAGTCCTTTTATATTTTTTGTTTTATCATATAATTTCTCATATCATTCATTTTTAGTCTCTGTATCTATATTTTTGTTACTATTGCATATATTTGTCACTAATATAATATTCTTTAAAAATATAGATAATTAAATATTTTAATGTTTTTATATGTATTGTAATATATAATAATTATTATTTTATTTATAAAAATAAATATACTATTTTCATAAATAATATATTTTAATTCATTCAAATATTCAATAAATAAATAAATAATATTTATATAAAAATGCCATAAAAAACAACTAAAGTCCACAGTGTAAGCGCACTAAACTCATCCCAATAAAGATCAAGATTGATAAGTAAAATTGACTCTTGCAAGTATTTGAGAATCTTTTGGTTAAAAAAATCAAAGGCTCTGTGTACAGAAACTCTCATATTTATAATGTTTTTTCTTTTTCAGAATTTTATTCCGACTAATTTAAATTAATTTATGTTATATATTTAATTTTGATGAATAAATTTTTTAATAAAAATATTTTATGTATATAAAATTTCAAGTTTCGTTGTATATATAGGTCATTTAGAGTTTTTATTTAAAAAAATACAGTGTTTAAAATTTATTTTAAAATTTAGGTCAAAAATTATAGTACAAATAAGAGAACGCCACCTGCAAATGACGACTTGAGAGAAAACTTCAATTGTAGATGACGTTCTTTATTTTTTTAATACTTTTTCACAACATCTAAAGGGACGATATCATATGAATAAGGCGTTCTCCTACATATACCGTAGAAACTGTTTTAAAATCTATAATATAATTAAAGATCACCTACATTTTAAAATAAAATTTTGAATTGGATTATTCTAAAAATTTTTCTTAAAATTTTAAATTTTAAACTTATTTAATACTAAATTATTTATTATTTGGATCAAACTCGCTTTTAGAAGTATTTTAAAAAATATTTTAGTGGTAATGAAATAACAGCAGCTGACAAATATGCCCTGTTGTAAGTGCTCCTTCTTTCTTTCTCTTTCATTTCATATTAGAAGTAGGCCAGCACATGGAACCACACCACAAATTCTCCCTCAAAGTGTTTCAATTTTTACGTCTTTAAGATCAGCTTTTCCCTAACAAAGTAGGTGATCCATCTCTTTGAAGACTCCATAGCTTTTCCTTTACCTTTTTTCTCACTCCTCTATCCATGGATACCACGCACTGGCCGCAGGTAAACAAGGGTTTCTTTCCTTTTCCTTTTTCTCTACATGAAATCATGATTTTTTAAATCTGGGTTGAGTTTTTCAAAGCTAATTAGCTTTGGTTGTGGGTTTCCTTTTTTGCCATGAGATGATGTTGTTCAGACACCACTAATAGTTGAATTTATGTTGCTGTCTGTCGTTAAAGATCTTTCATTCTCTTTGAGAAAGTACTGCACTTTTTCTCTTCCTTTGTTTTTTTCTCTGTCTTGTTTGTTTCTAATCTCATCTTATATTAATTTTCTGAAACAAAATACTGTTCTTTGACCATGGAGTCATGGGGTTTCTTCGTTTCTTTTGTTTCAGGGAATTGGGGTCGTTAACCCCATGGAAGCTTCAAGAAAGACTAGGCCTCAAAATGATCAAGCTTTGAACTGTCCCAGGTGCAATTCAACCAACACCAAGTTCTGTTACTACAACAACTACAGTCTTTCTCAGCCAAGACACTTCTGCAAGACTTGTCGGAGGTATTGGACCGAAGGTGGTTCCCTCCGGAATGTTCCTGTCGGAGGAGGTTCAAGGAAGAACAAGAGAGCTTTATCTTCACCAGCATCATCCAAGAAGCTTGCTGATCTGACTGCCCCACCTCAAAACCCTAAGATCCATGAAGGTCAAGACCTTAACCTAGCTTACCCTCAAAACTCTACCTCCTCCTCAACTTCAACTCATCTCACTGCCATGGAGCTGCTCAAGACTGGTATTAATTCAAAGGGTTTGAGCTCGTTCCCATCCATGTCCGTTTCTGGTCTTAATTTTTCTCTTAATGGATTCGAAACTGGCTATGGAGATCTTCAAGGGGTTGAAGAGAATGGTGCAAGGCTGTTGTTTCCCATGGATGAATTGAAGCAGGTCCCCAGCACTGCTAACGAATTGGAGCAGACTAGAGGACAAGGACAACCTACTGGATATTGGAGTGGCATGTTGGGTGGAGGACATTGGTGAAAATGAACAGAAGTGCTGATGTCTGATTACTAACAATAATAGTGTAATACCACCTTGTAATTCCCTTTTTTACTTGTAATGCTGTAGTAACTTTCTCAGTTTCCCTACCGTTCGGTCGTTATGGATGCTTGAAGCTTCTTTTTAGGTCGGCTTCAAAAGGTTGATATTCAGTGTTTCATGTTGTTGATCTCCTAATACTAGTCTAAAAAGCAATGTAATTAGCAGTTTGATGACCTTGATTAGTGTACTTAAGTACTTATAAACATGGGTTTTCTTTATTACCAACATGGTTTCGAATAATAGGTAGTAACATCGTCCGAAACCGTTAGTAATTGAGATAATATGTTGTGATCGAAAATATAATCACAATCGTAATTTAAATACGTGATTAATAGTATCTTTTTGTTTGAGTTGGAAGTGACTTGAATGATGGTGCGTGTATCTTTTTTCAGCATTCCTTTCTTGTTTCTCTCTTTACCTTGTTTGTGTTTTTCGATGGGTCACAAAATGTCTGGTCTTATCGGCACCATCTGGGTTTTGGAGAGATTCTTCCAGCTCTTAAAAGCAAGGCTTGATGAGTAAGGGTGGAGTATGATGAGAAAGAATAACCCAGGAAATATGAATTACTTAGGTTAGGTATGACCCCATCCCTTCACATGCCTCCACATTTTTTTTCTTTCGTTTTTTTAGGGTTTTATACTGATTAATCTCGATCGATCTACGTCACGTATCTAATTTTGATAAATAAATCTTACAATAAAATTTTTTTAATACATATAATACCTCAAACTCAAAACATATTTAAAAGATATTAAACTGCTTCCCACAAAATAAAAAATACTTATTTCATCCGTTGTTACTTATTTTATCTTTATGGGTTATTAAATAGAAATAGAGAGATTTAAGAAATTTCTAAATTTTGATGATCTATTTACGACCGTAAAAAAATATTTTTATTTTATTTTTGGGTTTAAAAAATTTATATAGATTAATCTTATTATTTTATTGTTAAATGTATTATAATTATGATATTTTTTATGGTTATAATAAGAATTCATTATTCATATTTAGAAAAAACTATCAAACATTTTTCGACCATGTATCAAGTTCTAATAAATAATTAATATATTTTTTAAAAAATGAATTTTTAAAGTTTTATAAGTTAATAAATGAAGTGAAATATTTGAAATTACTTATTAAAAAAATGAGATTTTCCTGAAAGAAAATGATGATAATCAGGTAACCCTAATTACTTTAATCGGATACACAAACATAATATAAAATTATGAAATTTCAATGTTTTCACCTTACCTTTTATAGATAAACATTATTTTTTAAATATATTTAAATTAGCCACATAATCTCACATTTTCTTTTCATTTTAATTTATATAAATCAATTTCCTTTCATTTTAATTCTTAAATCCTAAAATAAAAATAAAATAAAACAATTAGCAACTCTAGCCGACAATTGCCGACGACTTTAGCTCAATATTTTTTTAACAACACCTGACGGATTTGACAATATATTATTATAACAATCGATTTATTTCCTTAAATAATTTTCTAAACAACCCCAAATCTTTAATATTTTTAAATCACAACAATTCTTTAATTTTGCCTGAAATTATGAGTACTTATTTACTTTAAATCAATGTTTTTTTATTATTTAATTAAAAAAATACTTTAATCTAAAATTATTTATAAAAAATCTCAAATCAATTACTTAAAATGAATTTGTTTTTCAAAGAATACGAGTTTAAAATTTGTTTTTAATAAAATACAATTTTTTATTATATTTTTAATAAAACCAATACTTTTAATATGACGCAAGTTTAAAATTATTTTTAATACAGATTTATGTTATTTTAAAAATAATTAAGTTTCAGGGTATTTTTAATTAATTAAATAAAAAAATATATTCATTTAAAATTTCCTACATGTACAGGACCCACAAACATTCTCCTTTGGAGTGGTGCTGAAGAATAATTCTCGTCAACCTTGTTAAAATCTTTCAAAATAGCCCTAGAGACTAGAGTATGGTAAGATTTATGTCCACATAAAAACTATATAATATTATGAAAAAAAACCTTTAAGTTTACACTAACTTATTAAATTTAAAATTTAAATTAAAATTGTACAATATATTTTTATGTCATTTGTATACAACCTTAATAGTAATGAAAGTCAGGGGTGGTTCAAAAATTTTTATGTCGTATAATTTATTAAAACATAACATTGATTCATAACACTCGTTAATTTTTAAAATATGGCTCTTAAAAGCAATTGTCTTTTTTAAGAGTCCGTCGGTCGCTCATATTTTGTTTGTCTAAAATCTTACTGGTTTTACAGGAGTAATAATAATAAGAATAATTAATTGTCATAATTAAAAAACGATTGTAACGTTTTAACAATTATGACTTATCTTTCTTAAGAGTATTTTTTAAATTTTTATAACACAATTTAAGATTAATATTATTAAATAAATATAATTTATCAAAATTTTATTTTTTTTAAATTTTATATAATTACTTTTATTACACATGTCTAGAATTTACGATAATAGACTGATGACTTTTAAGAACAAATTGGTATGTTTTTTAATCTTATTTCTCCCCTAGGTGTTCCTCACTTGGTAAACCCTTGTGTTTCAATTCAAAGCCGTGAATTGTGGTCCACCGTCCCCTTATCATGGAGGTCATTTTCTTGACAAAATCAGCCAATCAGGTACCAAACACTGTATTTTGTTGTAAAATAATAGTGATTATGAAAAAATTGAAGAAAAAATAATATCACATTTAAAATAAAAGATAAAAAATTACTTAAAAACAATAAACTAATAAAAGTAGATTAGACCTCTAATTCACATATATATAAAAATTAACCGATTAATTAATCAAAACTCAAGTGATTAAACCAAAACTAGTACTATTAAAAAAGGGTAAGATTCTTTAAAATATACTAAGTAACCATATTTTTATAGATATATTTTATTCTAAGTAATCTAACTTTGGGGATATGATTCCTCTTAATTTGCTGACCTGAAATTGTGAATGTCACTAAAATATTTGCTCAAGAATACAGGTAGTATTAACAAGATAATATTTAAAATTTAATGATTAAATATACTTTTAAATATTATCGTATATCATATTATTATTAAATAATAAAATTTTAAATGAATTTAACAAATCAATAAAGAAATTAAAGCAATAAAAATTTTACTTAACAAATTTTAACACCATGAAAATATAATTTCCATTACAGTGTAAACCTGCAACGCAACTTGTAATGGCTCAGGCATAGGGTGGCGTCACAGATGTTGAAGCTAGAGTCAAAGTCGGTGGTAGTCAGGATGATGCTAGTGCAATGTCAACATAGCTTTTCAATTAGGGATGATAACGGGTCGAATCTAAATTTTACATGAAATCATAATTCAAAAATTGAAACACTCTTTCGACTCGACCTTAATATGTTTTTCTTCGATCCAACCCAAGATAATAGAAGTTATAATCTGATCTAGATCTAACTTTAAGATTTTAATAAAAAATCTAGTTAAACTTGACTTGATCTAGAAAAAACTAATAAAAAATATATCGGGTCGGTGAATTTTCATCCTAAATTCAATTCCGACCCTATCCGACTTTATTTTCTAATAACCCAAACCTGATTTTTTCCCCATTATATTTTTAATAAAAAAATTGTGTAGAGAAACTAAACCATAACATGAAAACAATTGCTTGGTAAATGCATGATTCTTTCTACTTTGTATCACTTTTTTTTTTGTACAAAGTCTAGAATGAATCATAGGATCAGAATTTCTGTAATATTCTCCCCCTAACTTAACTAGCACTCACAAACAAACCAGCAGAGTGCTGGTCCGATAAGGTAACAGCTTTGCATTCTTCTAAATCAACAATGATTTGATTTTCCATGAAAAGATAAGCAGTATAAGGAGAAGCAGTAGAAATTTAAATTCAGTACAAGTCTAGGGATTCTAGAACCCGGCGAGCTTGGATGTGAAGAGCTGTTAGTCTCTGGTCTGGATCAAGGGTTGAGCCGAATTGGCTTGCAGCCCATATCAATGATGCAGATTTTTCACCTAAAAGTCGTCTTACCTCTTCATGAATGGTTGCCATGGGAGACCTTTCCCTACCATTTACATGACCAATGAGTAGAAGCAAGAACTCTCCACATTTCAATCTGATCAGCAAAATCATCTTTCTTTTTGAGTTAAACTGAATTAGTGAGGTGTTTGCTTAGCATTAGGAAGAAAAACAAACAGGATTTTTAACAGGATCGTCAGAAAATGAGAACGAGGACTTGAATTAGTATCCCTCTTTTTTTAAAAAAAATCCAATTTTCAAGTACCTGAGATTTTCATCCATTTGCTTGTCTCTTATGAGCTCTGCAACTTCCTCAATGCCATTACATGCTTCAAAATCCTGGGAAGCAATAGCAGAAACATCACGCATATGTGCAAGGAATAAATAAACAAGTGAAAGATATCATCAACCATAAGCCTACTTTGGTTACAAAGTTTAGAATAAAACTTCTGCTAAACATCAGATAAGATGATTTTTCATGGAACTTAACTGAGTGTTTCGAATCCTAGTTAAAATGTTTTTGTTTTAGTGACAAACTACGATTCTGTGAAACTAAGTTTCTGGGAAGACATATATATTATATAAGATGTAAATAGTGGAGAGACTAATCCAAATCTAAGTATCTAATTCAAGACGCTTTGGACTAGCTAACAGGAGATCATTTTGATGCAATTTTAATTATTAGCTTCTACAAGTCTATACTGTTCATCTCGTTGAATGGCCGGAAGTAACCAACCAGCCACTTGAAAAAGGCGAGAGAACCTGAGTTTATTTCTTCTTCAATAAAATAACCAAAATTAAGGGGGCAGCAAATAAAAGTGGGAGTATTCTTTTTCCTTCTCCTAGTCAACAGGAACAGGCTACAGAAAAACAGCTTTGCTATTTTTTAGTACTACCGATGGAACTCACAATCCTTGACAACTTCTTTAACGATTAAGATGGAAAAGTTTTCTGAATAGCACAAAACAAGTTTACAAAGTATTGTCCAAGCTAAAACACATATCAAGTTTATGCAACCATGATGATGAAAGAAAATAGGTCTGTGATACAGTAGCATTAACATTATAATATTGAGAGCTGTTTATAAAAGTTGGCAGCCAAAATTGAAATGAAACTAATGGACTATAAGTTGAAACTAAATCATTAGTGAATTTAGCAATGCAACGCATTTCGCAGCACAAAAAGGGTAAAATACCATTTGATTGGCCGAGGAATCCAACATTATTGAGATTAAAGCATCCAGACATGCACCTTGTTCAAGAACTCCTCGAGTTGACAAGACATTCATCAAAACCTGTATCATATCAAGACCTCAAAATCAGCATTTTTAACATTAATTCCACCCTTGTTCGATCCAAGGGCATGAACCAACCACTCCTCCAGTCCACCTAATGAGCGAGAGCTTAATTTATAATATTTTATTTTATTATTTCAGTTTTATTTTATAATATTTAGTTTAAGTATTAGTTATATTTTGGACAGCTAATGTTATTATTTTTCTTGAGGTTTAAGTCTAGGGTTAAGAATAAAACTTTATATGCAAGAAAATCTAGTAAATTTGCTTGCAAGAAAGAAAAGGCCTATATAAATAAGTTGTAGGATTTACAGCCAAAATTAATTATTATTACTATTACTTTCTTTAAAGTAGTAGTAAAACCAGAGGTTACTTGCAACCCTGAGTTTTTTTTGAGTTCAAACATCTTTCAAACTCGTTGTTCAGCCTTATTTCTTTGGGTTCACAGCCCTTTCTCCCTAATCACATCATTAATACTCCACATGACTATGCAGTTGGTTCAAGTCCTCCCTCTTTCACAATATACTTACAATAATAATCCACTATCTTACATTTGAAGAGTATGGTTCAGCATAGCAGATTCAAATTCCATGTTTTCTTTCTTACAATCATGTGTAACAACTTCTAAGTAAGAGTTTAGTTTATTTGAAAAGACTAATATTGTTTATAGAGGGATACTAATTCAAATTCTATATTTCAATTTGTTTATGTTCTTCAAGTAAAAGCTAACATTAAAACTTAGCAAGTTTTTCCTTTTGCCAAAAGATCAAATTCATGGTTGCATGTATTGACTCTAAATTTTAACTACAATAATCCAAAAACAATTTATATTCATTTAAAAATAATCAGAAATAAATTTATTACCTATTACAAACCATACCAAAATTATGATATTTAATAAATGTTTAGAGAATATTTTATTCATGAGCGAATTATCATCAGCATCAGATGAGGAAATGTTGCTCGTTGATATTTATATCCCAAAAACATGAGTGGTTAAAAGTAGGCATATTACAGATGTGAAACGATAACCTTGTTGTATGTTTTAACATAATTTGGCATACCTTCAAAATACATATAAATTGACATGCTCAATACTAGATACTAGAATGATATTAATGTTAAAGTAAATATTGAATTACCGTGATGGCTTTATGTTGATGGGCCAAATAAGTGCTTTCAGGGTGAAGCAGACAGCAACCTTCCAAGACTCTGAGCGCAAGAGCAACTTCTGAATCCGTGGAAGGACTTTTAACCTTCATTGGCTCCACGCTGAATAAGTGATCCAAGCTTCCCACCTTTTCATCTTCTGTTTCTTTCAATGAATGCTCAAACAACACCGGTACCACTGCCATCAATAGTCTCATATTCACACATAAAATTTAAGAAAATAATAATAAAAAAAACGGATTCTTCAGGAGGGGGATTTGAAGATCATGAACCTTGGAGCTCGGGGATGGATTGAGTTTGTGAAAAGAGACTGATGGAGGAGTCAGATTGAGCTATAGATCGAAGCGATTTGAGAAGGAAACGGAGGCCACGGACTCGAAGGAAAGAAAACTCGGCGCGGGCGTCACGGAGGCCGGTGCGGAGAGCGAGCGTGACTTCTCTGTAGATTCGTTGTTTTTTAAGAGAGTTAACTAGCTCTTCAACCGCAGTCGTTGCAGCAGCCGCTGCTGCTTCTGATTCTGGATCTCTAGGCGATGATGCAGACGGAGGTTCGTTTGAATCTGTTGTCTTGCTCCATAACGCTTCTTTCAAATTCATCTCTATTAAACTGTCTTCTGTTGGGTTTGAAATCTCTTAACTTTCCTTTTGGCCCTGTTTGGTTTGAAGGAAATCTGGAAAGAAAAAAAAATCTGTGTTCCGTTGAGACGGAAAATTAAACCGGAGAAGATATGGGAACGTTTTTTAGAAAAAAAAGTAAACTACACCCATAACCATTTAGCTATTATCTCAATTCTATTTTAATCATCGATCTTTTATTTTTATCATTCAGATCATTAAACTATATAAATTATATAATTTAAAAATTAACGAATTAATAACACCACAGTTAAATAAATTTTTTAATTATATATTTAATGTTTATTATTTAAATATTTTATTAATTAATCTTAATTTTAATAAAAATATTTGTAATTTTTCGTTGAAGTCAGCTCAGAACCCTAACGTAGGTTTTTAAACCCCCAAAACGAAAGAAATTCCCTGATTAAAGGGGGAAACGGAAACCTAAAATCCCAATCAGCGAGTGAGGTTGAGATGCAATGGGAGTGATTAAAGAGGGTAGAGTCTCGGGAACGTTGCCGAACAAGGAGGCGTTTGCCGTTCACTATCCGGGCTATCCTAAGACGACAGCTCGCGCCGTCCAGACTCTTGGAGGAACCGAAGGGATTCTCAAGGCAGTTTTCTGTAACTATTTTATTTCTTCGTATGTATGTATTTATTTCAATTGTTTTTACTTGCACAAGCTTGGTAATTCTATTTGTGTTCCATCGTAACAGGCTCGTAGCTCGATGTCAAACAGATTGGAGCTCCATTATCGTCCCGAAGATCCTTTCTCGCATCCTGCATTTGGTGATCTTCGTCCCTGTAACAGCTTGCTGCTTAAAATATCGAAAAAGAAGTGTTCTAATGGACAAACTGCTGAAACTTCTAGTAAGTTACACGAATGTTCAACATCAGGAGCAACTGATTCGGAAAACCCCGGACAGTCTCCTCAAGTTGAAGTGCAGAGACCAGAAGATGAAGAAGAAGAAACGGTGCTTTGTGCTGATATCGTTTCTCGTGTCAAAGAAGCTTATAATTTTGATGGTTAGGATTCATTTTTTTTTTGTTTTAAGATCAAAGTACGGGTTATTACTGTTGTAGAAATGGAGCGAGGTGATAAGTTCTTGTTTCGGAGTTTGAATTTTCCATTGTTGGTGAAGGAATGGCTGATTATCAGCATGTTCTCCCGGTTCATGCTGATGCTGCTAGGAAAAGAAAGAAAAATATCGAGGAAACAGAGGAACCATCCTTTGGTGAGGTCTTTATGCCTTATGGTTCTAGCTTCAACATGTAATCAAAATTAAATTATGTTCTGTTTGATAAGTTTATTTCCTTCCATTAATTGTTTCACTACTTTCACAGAAAAAGGCGGGTTTATGGATGCGGATCAGGAGGATGTGATGATGATATTGCCCCCGCTCTTTTCACCCAAAGATATGCCCGAGAATGTAGTGTAAGAAATCTCCGGCATTTTGCTTCCTTTATTGTATATTTATTTTTGCCATTTCTGTTTTGATTAAACAAAGATTCTTAAATAAAGATCATATTCTTAGTTCTGGAAAGGTGTGAGAGTAACATGAAGCGCTTATACTATTAATATGGTGAGGGTCGTACTTAAATGTACTGATCTATATGCTCTTATTTTTGTAAAAGGGTTAAAATGAACAATTTTAATTTGTAATTCTAATAACCACAGATATTTATTTCTGGAAGATTAAACTTTTAAAACTTGTAGAACTTTATTGTGTAAATGGTTATAGGAAAGTTTGTTTTTTTGACAAATCCTAATTTTAATCATAATCCTATTGGGTCTAAAACCGGTGACCTAAGGGAATATGAGGAACAAAGATGAGCAGCTTGGTCAACCGGCCAAATGTGCTTGCTCATGGTTATATGAAAGTTAAGTGTTGTTTGCAGTTTTTTATTTATGCTATCTAATTCTAGACTACTTGGAAATGTCGATTTGAAATGCTTTGCTCTTTGGAAATAATTTCTATTTCAGGTTAAGGCCGTCAACCATCTTAAGTTCAAAAAAGAAACAAGAGGGAGTTGTACAGTTTAGTGCTGAGGTATTGACTAAAATATTTTCTTTGTGCAATATATGCACTGAACCACAATAAACATGAACATGTTTTTAAGCCTTTTCAGCAAGCAAATGCAGATGCAGATGCTCAGTCATATACATGCCTATGATTTGTCTTCAATAATGTGTATAATGATTTTATCCAGGTGTTAGCACATTTGTAGTAACTGCTGCTGGTATGAAAACTATTAGTAGAAAAAAGCGTATTATCTTTGCTGTATAATTTTCATAGGTACATTAGTCTCACACTCTCACTAGGTGGTTTGATCAAGAACATATGAGATACACTTGTATTTTTAATTTTTAGTTTTATTTTTTTCGCACTGACATCCATCTACCCAGTCAAAAGTTCATGACATCTTGCCTTTGTAATGCCATGATAACACTGAGCAATAATTTTGTTGATACCGTACTAAATATGGAACAAATGAAGCTCTGTTGCTGATCTAAGTTTGTTGTGGACTTCAATTGTCTTTCTTTTTAATAGTGCTACTTGTTAAGCTTTTCATTGTCTGTATCATTATTTAAAACATGTGATTGCTTGGCTGCAGTTAATATCTCCTTTCTTTTCAGCAACATCTTATCTTAGCAAGGAGAGATGTTTGAACTACTAATTTCATTTCCTTCCATGCAGGTTGACTTAGAGCCTGGCCTTGCAATTGATTTCAACATTAAAGATATCCTGATGATTGCATTTTACCTTTCTGCTGGATTTTGTATTTTGTTTTCTGATAACTAATGTCGGTATATGCTTATAATCTCTCTCTAGACCATTTTGGCTTTAGATTCTTTTGGATCTAACCTTTAGTTTCTTTACATTGAAGAAATTATTATGGTGGTTCAGTAAGAAAATTTTTACTCTCTATTAATATATATATATATATATATATTTGCAAATATATATGGAGATAATTAACTAAAAGGTGAGACTCTAACATGAACAATGTACAGATTTATTCACCGTCTCCCTGTTGGACACTTGGACTTAACGTTCACACAGGTCCCTAAGAATGTGAACTGGGAGGAACTTATAACCCAAGGTTCAGAGCAGTGGGATTGGCAGATGACTGTATCTAAGCTGTTTGTTGAACGACCTATATGGCCCAAGGAATCGATAACTGAGCGCTTGCTTGAGAAAGGTCTAAAATTTAGCCATATGGTTCTTAAAAGGTCTTGTCTGAAAACTTCAACAGTTCCACTCCTATTTATTAACTAAGTTTTTCTTGGAACAGTTGATCTCACTTGATGGTCATATCTTTGTTTCCTTTCAGACTTCTACTTAGGGTTGCTTACTACTTCTCAAATGGACCGTTTCTAAGATTCTGGATCAGAAAAGGATATGATCCTCGCAAAGATCCTGATTCTCGCATGTAAGAGTTCTGCTTGGAATAATCTCCTTTGTTATATCTTGTGTTTGATGTCAAGTCAAGTGCAGGGTGCTTACTTCTGTATTTTCTTTTACCAGATATCAGAGAACCGACTTTCGTGTGCCTGAACCATTGCGGAACTATGCAGATGCTAACACAGCTAATAAGTAAGTTTATATCGATGTGTTTGAATATACGAGATCCAAGTATCTGATAGTTTGGTTTTGTTAGACTCCTTTTAGGTCTAGAATTAGAGAAATTTGTGGCCACAATTTATAGCACAATATACTGTAATTAAAAGAAGGTGTTTGCTCATTGAATTTAATGCTTAACCTTTACATCAGTGTTGTCAAGGGTGCTAGGTGCCCTCAAGGGGCAACGAGTTTCATGTAGCCGAGGCGTAAGGTGCAAAAAAGTGCTCACCTGAGTAAAATATAAGTAAATCTATACATGTAAAATAAAAATATATCAAAGTTCAAAGATGCATAATCTTTGCAATTTGTTCTTATATATGGCTCTATCAAATTAGACTTTGCAAGATGGAATTTTTCAATAAATATATAATAATAATGAAGAAAAGAGCTTTAAATATAAGATTATAGATATATAAAAATAGAAATTGTTTCATGCATCAACGACAAGCGGGACTAATTTAATGTTTAGGGTTTAGGAGTTTAGTTTTTAGGGTTTTGAATTTGGAGTTTAAGGTTTGAATTTAGGTCTTGAGTTTAGGAGCCAATGTTTAGGGGTTTGGGTTTCAGGGTTAAGGATTTAGATTTTATATTATTGAGTTTAAATAGGCATGCTTGTGTAAAAGAAATTTACACACAATGCATCAAA
Organism: Abelmoschus esculentus; assembly: GCA_035048815.1. NCBI lineage: Eukaryota > Viridiplantae > Streptophyta > Magnoliopsida > Malvales > Malvaceae > Abelmoschus > Abelmoschus esculentus. The sequence goes on along the minus strand of JAUCBN010000027.1, from coordinate 995,739 downwards.
TGTCAACTCCTAAAAATATATCCAAAAGTTCACCATCTTTAAGCAAATTAAAAGAATATACAAAATTACAAATACTCAAATCATATTTAATTCTTTACGTAGATATAAAGAACACATATTTATTATCTTTGCAGTTTACACATGCACTACATATATTAAAAGAGTTAAATATGTCCCACTTTCCACCATTAAAAAATGACAAAAAAATAATGAAAAAAGTACAGTAGAAATCTATAAACATGGACAGGACAACAGTTAATCAGTATTCTGTTTTTTATTCTGAATGAAAAATTTACACTTCAAAAACCTAAATTAGAGGGAAAAGGAACAGACGGTAGAATAGGTAAAGAAAAGAGAAGGAAAAAGAAAAATCATGTTTACTTTTTTGACTACCCTGGAAATGAACTTTGAAGTTCAAAACACTGCTTCATGCACACTTGTTTCGTCGGCATAGTTCCAGTCTTCTACAGTATGTTGTTTTGAAGTTGCAATGCAACAGTGGTTGAATAGGATTTGTTTTAATAAAAAAAGTATTTTTTGAGAATTAATAAAAAGCTAAAATTATTTTTTAATAATTTCTTTTTCACACAGCTTGAAACATAAGTGGGGACATTTATGTTCTTTCCAAGTATTTCCTTACAAATGCCAGACATTTTTACAACTATTTGAACTGGATGATGATTACATTCAACAAGAGATAAGAAAGCCTCCAAAAGTAGTAACATGCAATGTGAGTCTATTATCTTCAGTGTTGGGCAGACATGTCGGTTAGTTTATCTCTGGTTCCATCCAATGGATTTATTTTTATTTTACTTTTTTCTCCCCTTTTCTGCTAGAACAAAAGTTTATACGATGGCAGTATAAGAGTCTTAGATGATTTAAATTTAATTTTTGGAGTGATATCCTCACATTTCTTGCATATAAGTCAAATTGCAATTCATTTTGCAATTCTATAGAAAATATTTAAGGCTTATTTCTTGTAGAAACGTTGCAGTCTAAAACAGGATGGTTCTCAGAGTGTTTGCTTGATTGCCTGAGACTTCGTGTAGCAGTGCGGTTCTTGTCAATATATCCTGAAGCTGGTGCAGAAAGCATACTGAAATCTTACTCTGATGAATTTGAGAAGTTAAAGAGATCATGCATGTACAAGGATGTCTTCAATCATCAAGAAGAGCACCAACAAACTAATAAAGGTTAGTTAAGACACTATGTACATTTATGTTTTATATTGATTGCATCAGGAAATAGTTAATGTGGTATTTTCAACACTGCGAAAAGAGTACTGAATATGGCTACCTTAATAATATCCTCATCAATTCCTTTTCATTTAACTGTCCTACTTTGATTTTCCTGTCGTTCAATATTGATGATAATCTTTCATCCTTATCTACCAAAGCAATATTGAAATTATTGCCATTCAATGTGATTTTAATATATTCATGTAACTCTATATTGTTTGACTTATGCTTCTCTTTTCTTGAATCTATTTATTTGCCACATTCCTCCTTTCTGCAAATTTGGTTTTCCATGTCATCACTGATTTTCTCCCTGGCCAATATTATGCATGTTTTTTTCAATTTTCTTGTGAATTCTTAGGACCTTTCATTCAAAACTAGATTGCATTCTTCATATATCGGACTGGTTTCACTAGCTGCACTAGAATAACCATATAAGTTGCTAATACTACATTTGGAGCTTATAGGTGATGAAGATAAAGAGAGACCCAAAAGTTCTGATAATGAGGAAGATGAAGTTGAAGCTGATGATGAAGAGGAAGAGGAATTGGATGTGTATGGGACACTTAATCTGGTAAGTCATATGTTTATTATTTGTTCTGCTTTTAACATTCTTGTTAACTCTTAACTGATCATAACATTTTCAAAATAAGAAAAATCCAAACAAGGAACTTTATTGATTTCTCCTTTCCATTTGCAGGGTGACGAGGATGATGAAATCTCTTTGCAACCTGATGCATGTATCCTTGAGTCATGGTTGTCTGTGCTTTTGTTGAAAGATTGTCTTTTAAGTAGTGTGGTAATTTGGCATTTAGACAGGCTTTTGAGCATGTGTTGGAAAAGCACGTCTAGGAGCATTTGGTACAATATTAAATTGATTGAGGTTTGTCTTGTCTGCAGGCTTAAAGATTTGTTATCACGTACTCTTTTATGCAATGCAGGCTGACGGGGCACTTCTTTTTGCAATAGTCACGATCACCTACCGTAAAAATCTTGTAACGGAGTTGGAAATGTATTTATATTCTAACTTGTTAGTATATTCACTGTGGTTGGTGACTCATTTCTAATAAAGCATTTGACTTTTAAACAATTATAGGTCTTCAGTTTCATCCGCAAACTATCTAAGCTTTTCATACAGGCATATTGCATAGATGCACTAACACAGACAAACGTGCAAGTGCATGCATACAGATACATGTTGATATGAGTCTATATATGTCTAGTATTTGGTTTGTTCCCATCTGCTTGAAATTTCCTATATATCATGTAGATTTAGATATGGAGAACAACTCTAGGACATACTTGCAAGAGCTTTTTGGCAGCTTCCCATCGACTGTATCTGGTGCTGCTGATGCAATACAGGCAGAAGATGCTAGTGATGAAGAATATCAAATATACGAGCAATTTAGTGATAATAACTACTCTGATGAAGATGATGACAGCTAACATTCCTGACCCAGAATTTACAGGTAGCTTTCCACCCAAGGGTTTTGCTTCCTTTTTAGTCCATCTCTATGCTTCACTTACAGCATATTACATCTAATTTGAACATTACATATTATAACGTATCTGGGAAAAAAATGCATCATTCTATAAAATAGATTGGACAAATTACATTGTTATGCTTTTTTTTTTTGTAATTTTAGGCAAATGGGGTAATTGTTTTCTGATAATTTTATGTGGATTTGCAGATTCTTGAAGCTAGATGTGGTAGGGTGGTGAAGCTCTACAATTGATCTTGCAAGCTATTGAGAAGGGTGAGTAAATATCTGCACAGTAGCGGATCCAGAAATTCATTTGAGAGTTGACACATATGAAATTTTGAAATCTCAGGGTGGACACAAAGCTTAAATATTATAAAAACTTACGAATCAATTCATAAAAATTAAGAAAACTAAGGGTACATATATGAACTTTGAAAAGTTCAGGATGCGCATGGGCCCACCCTATTTAAAGGGTGCATCCGCCAGGGAATCTGCATATTCCATTGCATGTTTTTTCATTTCAGTTCCTAAATTATGAATTTTAAGGTAAACTTCTGTAATGTTTAATGCATGATTAGTATATTCATTACATTTATGGACTTCATGCGTGATGATCCTCGGAGGTACATATTGAATGGCAATTTTTGTACAAGAATTTCATACCATGCTAATATTATATATAATCAACTTTCCTGATTTCCTGATTTTTTTCTTTTAGCCAAGCTAGTTTGTTGTTTACTTGGAAGAAACATTATGGCTTTAATCTATAGCTCTTGATCCAAAGCTGTATGGTTTGATATGAGTTAGCTCATAGCTGATTGAGGATCTTGCACGACAGACATTTGTAAAATCGTCATTTGAGTCCTGATTTCTCTTGTACCACTAGACTAGTGATCCTATAACATGTAAATTATATCCAATGATTCTGTGAAGATCACAAGCCAATGTATCCAGATTAAAACATAGCAATATTTCTATTATAATGCACATTTCAGGTCATAGTACTTTAACCCTGAGACCAACAACGGGCCTATAATTGGGATTAAGAGGAATATCAATATCACCATCATCCACCAGACCCTCCAGCATCTAAGAATGGATGAGATATTCGGGTGGTGGAGTCGTGAAGATGACGCAACCGATGGGCTGTGTGTTCGTTTATGTTGCGCATGATTTGGTTAAGAAAATTCGAATCCATATCAGACTCAGAGATCAAAAGCAGAGAAACCTTCTGCAGATGAAGCTCCGCCGGGTCCGTTTATTAGAGTTGGAAACTGAAACCTCTTTTTAACACGGAACAATATCACTGTTGACTTAATGTCATCCTGCGGTACCTGTAGCATAAACTGAATTTTCATCCTCATCGGGTCCGATTTACCCTTCCTTTTTTCATTTCCAACCTGAAATGAGACATTAAAGCTTACCATCTTAGTGGAGATGAATGAACCTCAAGCAAACAAATATCTTCACAAAATACAGTAAACTTACCCATAGAGAAGCCCAGCAAAGACGAACCTCCGAATCATACCCTGCTTTGAATTTCGTGTCTTTGTCATATATGTGCTTGTACACAGTACTCCAATAGTTTGTATCAAGACTGTACCAGTAGCTGCACATAAATACATTACCATTCACCACTTCAGCAGAACAATGGGAATGGTACATCTAGTCATTATGCACATGTAAGGAGTGTGGCAAGTACTAACCTCAATTTGTCCAATGGACTGAAACGTCGCTTGAATGCAAAAGATGCACTATTTGATGGCAGTGAAATGCTAGGAATAATCGACATTGTTCCATCCTGCAATTATAGAACCGTCAAAACCATCTACTAGACTCAAGAAGCTTGAAAATTTGCCCCCTCCATAATCTTTCAAATCCATCATTTTCACTTCAGTCAATTTTGAAACCTAGCCATCTAAATAAACAAGAATGTAAGCACAAAACTATAGCATTGAGGGGAAAACGAATCACCTTGTATAAGTATCTTAGTTTCAGTTCTTCATCCGTGTAACGTGCAGTGCCTACCCCTTTCCAAATTGGACCTTTAACAATTCCATTTAGTGACAATTTGGGTACATCACTCTTTTCCCTCTCTAATGATACTTCTCCCATGGGAAATCTAAATGTTGCTTTGGGCTATACAGCAACAGGAAAGTTCAGATGAATTAGAGCGAAAAACAACTATGACACACATTTAAATATATAAGAGTAGAAGCCTATAAATGCAGTAACTTTGGCCATTAATCAAGTGTTTTAAATGATGCAAGAGTACAGCATAGGTTGACACATGCAAAAGGAAAATAGCACATATATAGTGCAACTCAGAACCACATAACCTGGCTGAAAGTGGATTACCAAATACTTGATTCTCTGATAAATGATCCTCAATTGTCCTGAACTACATACTAAGTGATTCTATTGCACTAGTAAAACACTAGGATAAACGGTGCTCACCAACGAAATATCCGGGATAGGCGTCGACACTTCAACAACATAGCTGGGATCATCAAGTTTTGCAATTACTGCAACTTCTCCTCGTTTTGCCTGAGAACATATATGGGAGATATTCAGGGGGAAGCAAGAAATATTCATTCAGCATTTGAACAACAAATGTGATAGCATTGGCTTCCCATTCCCCAAAAGTACACCATTATATTCAATTTCATTAAATACTCAAAACCAAATAAACCATCTCTTATAGAATTAGGGTGCTTTTCAATTATGTACAACTTTCATTAACATTGGTAACCCAAGGAGTACTGCTAAAAAACCAACCTTGATATCAAGGGCAGCTTTCAAATGCCAGGTACGATCCACATCGTAGGAACCCTGGAAGACGGCATTTTTTTCTTCAGGGTCGAAGTATACAGACAAATGCTTGGAGAATAATGCCAACTGGGGCTCCGTGATCTCGCGTTTGCTGTTGTTGATGAACGAGAGCTTGAGCTTGGCAAGGTTGTCGAACACCTTACAAGACAGCTTGTGGAAGAATACGCGGGTATCACTGTCGAACTCCGAAGTCACTCTGAGAGAGGATATCGAAGAGAGAAAGTGGTCGGGATTTGTTGACGCTGTAGATGGTGGCGGTGGCTCTGGCTCCGGGTCTATTGGCAACGGTGGCGGTGGAGGCAACAACGGCGGGACAAGGTGATTGGGGATTCGACGAACTGGATCCAGCATTGCCAATATTAGAATGGGGGATGCAATTGGAGGAAATGGTGTTCGTCATTCAAAGGGTTAAGAATTTTTGCCCTCTGGTTATCAGAATTCGAGGGGCGAAGCATAATCTTTTGGATCCTGGTGAACCCCTTCGATTAGGCAGTTATTTCGGTTGGTTCTTTTTTAAATTTCTTTATTTTTTATTACCACTATTTTTATTAAAATATTAAAATTATTTTATTATATCTTTTATCTAAATAAAATTTAATTTTAGTTTCTACCGTAATTAGTTTAGTTTTATTGGTGTTTTCACGATTAAATGTTTAATATCTTCTTATTATAAGTAGACATAAACAGAGACATATATATAGCTTGATAGGAGCAATAATATTTGAGTATTTTTAATTTAAAAATTTAATATATTTTTATCCCTTTTAATTTTATATCATAATTTCTTTAACGCGAGTGAGGAGTATGGGTAGTATAGGCATTTAGAAGAAATCTTAAATAATAATAATAATACAATTTTTATATGAATTTTACAAGAAATATGAACTTTGTAATAGTAAATATTTTTTAAGAAAGGGTAAAGTATATTAATAGTTACTAACTTTTTAGAGCGCTTATATTTTGGTTATTGAATTTTTAAAAATTTTATTAGGGTCACTCAATTTTTATTTTGGTTTTTCCGTTATCTTTTGTTAGAAAATGTTGGCGGGTCGTTAGTTTTTTTTTCTTTCAAGGTAAATTATATATATATATATATGATCATTGAACATTTAAAATATTTTTATTTTTCTTTCGAGATAAATTTTAGTGTGTTAGTGCCTAAAATCAATAGGCACCGAACAAAGAAAGTGAAAAAAAAAAACAAAGACACGAACCATTCTCAGTAGTTAAAGGAACGATTATTGTTCTTAAAGATTACGAGTTCGAGTATTAATAATATCAGCACAATATTTGTGGAAGACTAAGAAAATTACTTGAGCAATGGATATTTTTTGAATGTATGGAGACAAATTAGAGTGACATACCATCCTGTAATTATGTAAAACATATTGTCACGGGGCTAGAGTCTTGACCTAGCTGAACCGCGCGGCCTTAGTCGATGTTCTTAGACAAACGACTAAGTCAGCCTGAAAACTCGCTCCGGAAGATCAAACTTCCCAAGGCACTAAGAACGCTGAATCGTTCTGGCGGAAAGCAAACTATGAGTATGGCTACTCAAGAACGAAAAGAAGAACGCGAAGAACACAAAGAACAATTGAGAGAGTTTTTTAGAGTGAATGCCACTTGATTACTCAAAGATGAGATGATACAAATGAGACTGGGGAGGTCTCTATTTATAGTTGATTCCCCTTACATCCGACGGTTCCCACTGATTTACATCGATGGCTAGGATCATTTCCTACCAACCACATTGGCACAATCCTAAGAATATTCCATGTTAACTAAGGAAACAAATCCTAAGAATACAAGGAAAGTTTACAAGGCCAAAATGGCTATCTTCTAGAATCCTCCATGGAACGGGCTAAGTCTGGTGGTACCTTTAGGCCCAAAATCTCCCTAAGAACCTCTTGGGCAGCAATATGCGCATGTGGCACGGGCTCGAACTAACGGCCCGTGACATTCTCCCCCACCAAACATAGCGACGCCCTCGTCGCCGCCTCGGAACGAAGATAGAACCGATCCTGGGAATTCCTTGTCACCTCGGTTTGCCCCAAACTCTGAATCGGGCTGGATGCTCTTCTCATAAAGAGCACTCGACTCTGGCTCAGTTGTCCACCCAAATGGACTGCTTGCTTTGGTACTCGTCGCCATCTAACATCAGTCACCGTCCCTCCAAGCGCATCTCGATCGTAGGAGTTAGCTCCTACCAGTTGTGATTTGCCCCCATTCGGACACACATGGTCCTTGCACAATGACTTGGACGCCACAACATTGAACACTGAGCGGTCTCTCAAGATCGTCGGCAACCCTCGTTTGCGCCTAAGAACTCTGAAAGGTGGCTTGTGCTCTCGCCAAGTATCGACAACTCCATTTGAAGGGTTAGGTTTTTGCTGGCCTACACCCGACAAACAAGGCAAATCAAACTGTAAAACACAATCATTGTGTTCGGGATGTACCTCAATCAACTTTTCCGCATTCACTCTAACTCGCATCAATCTTTCTTCACTCGTGAAGTTTGATGCTCCCATCGATGCTCCGTCTTCATTGAAGCTCGATGCCTCGTCCATCTCCTCAATGGATGGATCTCCCACGGGTTCACTATCATGTGGCTCAGGCAACTCTTGCCCCACCAAGGTGTCCACTCCAATAGCCTCCAAAGCGATGCCTCCTTCCCTTGGAGCATCCTTGGTAAGCTGAATGGATGTCAGCTTCTCGATCCTCCGTCCCTTGTCTCGATACACGGGCACAACACAATGTTGTTTCGGATCCAAAATGCATATAACATCGGCACAAGGGATGATAAGAGCTTGAACACGGTCAAGGAAGTTAAGCCCCAAAATGAAATCAAAGTCATCTAAGTGAATTACCTTGAAATCTTCCTTGGCCTTCCATTCACCAATCTGCAGCTCTACCTTCCGCACTGTTCCAACAACTGGAACCTCCTTGGCATTAACGGTCTTGATCTTTTTGGTTGAACCTTCAACTTCGAGACCAAGCTTCTCAGCAGCCATCTTTGACATGAAGAGATCGGATGCTCCGGTATCCACTAGAGCACTCCTCGATCGTCCCGCCACGTTGATGTTGACAAACATCAACCCATTCTGCTTCGGGCCCTTCTTCGCCTTTGCAGAATTTAGTATCATTGCCCCAAGCTTACAAGCCTCACTTGACTCGGGCTTGTCCCTTTTGGGCTGCTTGGCTCGATCCGGGTGCTCACGAACTACGTGAGGTCCCTTGCTCTCGTAACATTGCTTCCACACCCTTGGCTTGATTGCTCTAACACTAGCAATCGTACCAAGCATACATTCCTCGTCCTCTTGCTCGTCATCCGCATCATTGATCGTATCGGGGCGCTTCTTCTTGGGACACTCTTTCACCAAGTGTGAACCATGGCAATGGTAGCACTTCAAAGGCCCTCGATCCTTTTTCTCCGATGGTTTGACAAACTTGTTGACCCTCTCATCATCATTGCAAGAATGATTATCCTCCTCGTCTCCCCCACCAAAGCTCTTACCTCGGGGCTTGGAAGACTTGGACATGTCAACTTCGAACTGAGCTATGGACTCGGCTGCGGTAAAGGCTTTGGAAAGCTCCTCGACTCCCCTCCGCTCTAGCTCCATTTGAGCTCATCTTTGGAGTCCATCCATGAAGTAGGAAAATCCCTCCGCTTCACTCAAGTCCTGGATTTGGAGCTTGATTTCAATGAACTTCCTGACATAGTCAGTGATGGAACCCTCATGTTTCAATTGCCGCAACTTCTTACGAGCCTCCCGTTGAGCATTCGTCGGATAGAATTGCTCTTTGAACTCAACTTGGAACTCCTTCCATGTCTCAAAAGGAATGTCTCCACTCGGCTCCTCCGAGCATCTGCGACGCCACCACAAAAGAGCGACATCAGTTAAATACATCGAAGCAACGTTTACTTTCTCCGCATCATCCTTGATGCCCATGGCTCGAAAATACTGCTTCATGCCCCACAAGAAGTTCTCAACATCTTGGGCCGATCGGTTCCCCTTGAACACCTTTGGCTTTGGAATGTCCTTCTTCGACTTGGATGCAGTGGCCATCTTTCCATTCATCAAGGCAACTTTGTAAATATACAAGTCTGTCTTCATCTCCTCCATCTCAATCTTCACAGCCTGCAATTCGGCCTCAAGCACCTCGCACCTCTCTTCCGCACCGTTGGCCACCTGGCTGAGTTTATCAACTCGTTCCTCCAGCGTAGCTACAGCATCCCTCGAACTTGCTCTTTGGCTTTGCCCAGCAACGATCTTCACACCCTTTGCTGCAACGTCTTCTTCTCCACGTTCCATAATCACTAGCGCCTTGCTCGAACCACGCTCTGATACCACTTGTCACGGGGCTAGAGTCTTGACCTAGCTGAACCGCGCGGCCTTAGTCGATGTTCTTAGACAAACGACTAAGTCAGCCTGAAAACTCGCTCCGGAAGATCAAACTTCCCAAGACACTAAGAACGCTGAATCGTTCTGGCGGAAAGCAAACTATGAGTATGGCTACTTAAGAACGAAAAGAAGAACGCGAAGAACACAAAGAACAATTGAGAGAGTTTTTTAGAGTGAATGCCACTTGATTACTCAAAGATGAGATGATACAAATGAGACTGGGGAGGTCTCTATTTATAGTTGATTCCCCTTACATCCGACGGTTCCCACTGATTTACATCGATGGCTAGGATCATTTCCTACCAACCACATTGGCACAATCCTAAGAATATTCCATGTTAACTAAGGAAACAAATCCTAAGAATACAAGGAAAGTTTACAAGGCCAAAATGGCTATCTTCTAGAATCCTCCATGGAACGGGCTAAGTCTGGTGGTACCTTTAGGCCCAAAATCTCCCTAAGAACCTCTTGGGCAGCAATATGCGCATGTGGCACGGGCTCGAACTGACGGCCCGTGACAATATGTTAAATGTCTGATTAGAAGAGTAAAATCAAATTAATTTAATCAGACGGCCAAAGCAGGTGACAGGGGCGGCAACACTAAACTTATTTTACTACCCTCATTAGAATACTAATCTTGCCCACTCCTTGTTTCCTGCTGCTTATTTTATGCAATGATTTACAGCTTCACAATGAATTTAATATTTTATGTCATCTAGATTCTTGCTATTTAATATATCTATATATACATGTGAATCTAAGATAAGATAAAGTTATATGGTATAATTTTTTTAAAATTTTATATATTTTTTAGATCGTTAGATAATTAAAACGGATGATTCAAATTAATTTTTTGAGTAATAGTCTTCACATAACCAACTGTTAATCTGAGTTATTCGTCTCAATCATCCAACGATTCAAAAAACATGTAAAACTTTAAAAAATTCAATATACAACTTGATCTTGTATATATATATAATATTAACGTGTAGTACATACTCGAGGCTAGGTCTTACAGAACTTAAAAACAATCAACTAATCTAGACGGTATAGTAAATATTTATAATTCCTTAAAACTAATTTTTTCTGTTAAAAATGTAAAAGAAACGAATAAATTAAATGAAAATTTGATATTCATATAAAAAAATTGATTTTATCCGTAAGATATGTGTAAATTATAAAAAAAAATATCAAAAATTAAAAGAACTGAGAAGAAGTTACTTTCAGTAAGTTATTGCCTTGTCTTCTTACCAGTATGCTAAACAAGAAAGATCTAGGTGATATTTTGGATGTTCCTCTGCATGCATTTTACCATTTTCTTAGCTAGAGATTTTGTTCCAGCTAGCCCTAAGAACCCACTCATCCACCCAGCATAAGGAAGACTCATACAAGAGTGATATTGATTCGGCTCGTCTCGGCCGGATGACCGGGAACGAAGATGAGCCGAAGCAATATCACGCCATGTCTGCTCCTCCTTTGGTTTCCACGCCATGAAACCAACTGGCTTTACACTCTTTATAGGAGACTGAGTCTGAAGTTAAGGGGCGTTTCGGTCTCTTCAGTGTTGTTGAAGGTTAAGGACAAAGGGATAAGGAAACAGGATAGTTGCTTAGCATACGGAACCCTTATCAGGAGTAAGAGTCATAAAGTCCCACTAACGATCGATGGGAGGATTTCGTTCTTGGCACGTGCGGGAATAGGATCGAATGATTTTTTAGGGTGAATAATGTGTATAATATTTTCTAGGTTTTCTTGTTTAAGATATTAAAATTCTAAGACCTGTCATTTTATTTCACTAGATTAATAGGTTGTTGATGTACCGAGTGAACCTTTAATGTCGTAGAAATTGTCACATGATTATTACTTTCTTTTTAAAAAAACATGTTTGATAAGATGTGTACCCTCTTCCCAAAAGATATGTTTGATAAGATGTATAACGTTATTGTTTATATATTTTAAGATTATTTTAAGATTATCTCTTTTCAAGCGTGATATTTTTTCTAACTCAATCCCGTGATATCCTCGTCATGAATCAACCACACTCGTGTCACACTAAAACATCATTATCAGATTGTGATTCTCAAGACCCTAAAGCAGATTAGATATTTATAATTCATTATAACAGCTTATCATGAAGGTCCCCCCACTTTGTGTCTTCCCATTGGGTTCAAAATTCAAACGTTAATTACAAGCCATGAACAGAAAGGACACATAAAGTTGAGGATGAGATGATTTTAAAAATATATAAATATTAAATTTTACCAATTTCAACCCATCCTGTGGGTGAAACCAAAAAAATGAAAAAAATAAATAAAAGTGTAACTGCATTAATGTACGATTAACCTATACCATTAAATTTAATCATCATTTTACATATATATTATTATTATTTGTCTGATTTTATCTTAGGTGAAAAACCTTGAACGGTACCAAAGTAGTAATTAAATCGATGAACAGCTTTATAGATTCTTTTAACAAAGCTACGTTTAATTAAAATATCACATTTCCATAATAGTCTTCATGTGCTCCAAATTTCATTTGATTCCAAACAAAATCTATGCGTAGAGTAATCAACACGTGAAGTTTAACTGTTTAAGATTCATTTTTTTTTTTAATTTGATTGTTTTTAGTTAAATTTAATATTTAAAAAATTTATCGACAATGATTGGTCCAAGTGGTAAGTAGTTTGATTTCGCTTAAATAAGTCTCGGGTTTGAGACGTTGTGTACGTAAAAAATTTCTACTGAGAGATTCATCCACTATTACTAAAACTAAGTGTACGACGCGGGTCGGTCTGAACTAGTCAAACGTAACCTAAATACCCAAAATACCCCTTAAATTAAATACCCCTTAAATCTTTTACGGATTACAAATGAAAGATTAATTTTAATAAATCTTAGATGATCCCTTAAATCTTTTAGTCATCTCTTGCTACAATTATTACTATATTTTTTTATGAAGGGGAAACTTTGTCTTAAAAAACCAAGCTTTTTCCATGGCTTTTGAAACTCAAAAGGTTATTCTTTATGTAATTAGTAGGTTTTCTTAAATAAGCCAAGACATGAGGCATATAATATGAGAGGCTCGTAATAAAAGGAGGAGAATATAATGTAATAAACAAGTAGTTTATTTTCTGGTCATGTTTAGAAGATGAAGAAGAAAGGATGGTAGTTGCAGACTGCAGTACAGTCTAGGGTGAGGGATTTTAACAGTGTTATCAGTTATGTGAAAGTTATTTACTTTTCTATTGAATTCTAAAAAGGGTTTAGGTTAAAACCCTTTATTAAGGTAATTCATAAGTTATTAGATGAATTATTTAAACTTATTTACTTCGTTAAAATTATGATTTTTTGTCGATTTTTAAATTTAAAGATTTGGAGTTTATTCTTAAATCTTAGATTCTGTATAAATTTGTATTCAGAGTCTCGATTTAAATATTTTTTATTACTAACAACTGTTAAGTGAAATGGCAATATACGTTACACTCTTAAGGAATGAATTCAAGTTTAAACCTTGAATATGATTTTGTTAGAATAAAAAGAGTCACAAATCTCGAAACTTAAAGTTTTAATTTACAGTAATTAAATTTTTTTAAAGAAAAATTTCGACAAAGAAAATGATACATATATAAGAGAAATAAATAATTTATATATTTTATGTTCGATGAATATTCAAGAGGTTACATGTTAAACATTAGTATGTGTGTATTATGAAGTGTCTTAAGTCTACATTTATGAGTTGACCTCCCTGCATGCTTGTTTTTGAAGGGAACATTTGGGATTGTGGGTTGTGAATCTAAATATTCTTTCCCTAAGGGAAATCCAAGAGGTCAAAACTTTGGCATCTAAACAAGAATTTAGCAACAAGAAACGAAATAAAACAGAAACTCATAAACTGAAAAGACCCAAAGCATGGGCAACAAAGAGTTGACCTGGGAAGATCCCATGAAGTTTGTTCCTGCCTTGTCCAAGATAAAGAATAAAGTCAGAATGGGAGGTCAAAGACAAAACATAAATTTTAAAAATTAAAGATAAATTCATACATAAATTATATGTCGTACTGCCTCGTAAGTGAGCGTTCGGTGAAAGATAATTATTGAAAAGCGTGGTTTGGTTTAACATTGAGAACAAGGTAATATGTTCTAAGTCTCCATGGTTAAATATGTTTTGAATTTATGTCGGTTATAGTACGAATGAATATTATTATGTAAACATATCAATCATATTATTATATAATTCTATTGAGTTCTTCGTACAAAACCCATTCAATATTCAATTCGCACAGAATTGACTACTCATATATTATCGATGATGGACTAATTATTGTGTCTCATATTAAAACAATTTTAAGTTTAACAATTTAAAAGATTTTTATCAGGAAAAATATGTTAGTTTTGATTTTATTTAAGAACTCGAATCTTTTAAGATGAAAATGAAGTTATCATCAATTTTTTAGGATTAAGAGAAATCACACATCTATAATTTATTTTAAATGTTTTGAGAATGATTTGCATGTGAAGAATGATTAACACCCTGACTTTCAAAGTTAATAACCAATTATAAAAATATATATATATTTATTTGGACTTCAGAAATTTTTTTGTTAGTTTAGATATTCGAATAAACAAATATAATATTGAGAAAATAAAATTAAAACACTTTTGGAAAAAAAAAAACTTTCACCTCTTGTGTATAAAATTAAAAATATTCATCCCAATCAATTTTGCTCCTAGGATTCAAACCAAATGTCACAATATATAAAATTGTTTTCATGATTTTTTTTTTCTTTCAAAAATACGTATATCAATCAGACAATAACACGTGTTATTATTTAATGGATACGTGTCAAGAACGGTAACTAATGGAGAATGTAGAGGACCCAATTGGAACAATACTAATAGTTTGATGATTGGGATAAAATGTTTTAAAGTTGAAGGACAAATTTAGAATAAGTTGTAATTTAGATACCTACCCAAACCGAACAAGAACCCAATAGATTTTTTAAGAGATAAAAAGGAAGGAAAATCCAGCTTGGACTGTGTGTGGATGAGAGAAATACAGCTTGACTAACACCTCCACACAGATACCACAATCCCAGATTTTTCAAGAGATAAAAAGGAAAGAAAATCTGCAAGCAATGGCCCAATTCTAACACAAACTTACAAAATACTAGTTTTTTCGTTATCGATATCTGATTTATTAATAAACTAATTAAAACTATATTTTATAAAAAATTAATATAAAATAAACCTTTTAAGGTCGATGTTTAAATTATTAACCGAAACTTAACATCTCATCTCATTAGATTAATATTTTTTTTAACTCTCCCTTCAAAACATCATAAAAATGACAAATAAAAAAAACTAGAGCAGTTCAAAAAACACTTCATCAGCAAACTCTTTTAGGCTTTTAGCAGCTTGTATGTGTTAAAGTTGTAAAACTGATCTTTTTATCAGAAAAAGAAGAAGAAGATGGATGCACTTACTTCAATCACCCCAACCCCAACTTCATCCTCTTCGGTATACCCCAATTCCAGGACCTCCCCATTGACCATCTCGTCCAGAATTACTCCTGCTTGTTCCAGCCTTTTGAGTCTAAGATCAGGTCAGGCATCTAAGCAAAGACTAGCTTCCCAGAACCGGCGGGGTCTAATTATCCGAAGTGCTGCAACCAAGCCTGCAAAGTCACCAGGTATTACTGTGCTAATACATTGTAAGATGATTTGATTAGTAGATACAACCTCGGGGTTTAGCTGCTGACTTCGAATTTCTGATCTTGTTTTTGGAGGGATTAGCTGAAGAAGAATGGAAGGTTAAGAGGGAACTTCTCTTGGAGAAAAGGGTATTCATCTCCTACTCTCAAAAGCAAAAGTACATGCTAGGGTATTCATCTTAACAAGTCAAGTCGAACAAGGCTTAATTCAATTGATGACAACACAAGCATAAGAAGACTAACCCTTTACTAGTTTGGAATTGGATCATTTGAAACTAACAACAGATATTCTGTTCCTTGCAGGTAAGAAGTGTGGATGCAAAGGAAGCATTTCGTCTTCAAAAGGAGAATAACTTTGTGATTCTTGATGTACGACCTGAAGCAGAATTCAAAGAGGTCAGTCAAGTCATTAGAACTTTGATAAAGCAACCGCAAGTTGAATCATTGACAAAAGGGGTTTCACTTCATTTTCTAACTTCCATGATGACAGGAACAGAATACCAAAGTTCTGCTTCTAAATCTGATGCCTTTTGATGCAGGGTCACCCGGCTGGTGCTGTTAATGTTCAAATATATCGGCTTATAAAGGAGTGGACGGCATGGGACATCGCTAGGCGTGCAGCATTTGCATTTTTCGGCATCTTTTCCGGCACAGAAGAGAACCCTGAGTTCATTCAAAGTAGAATCATGTTCCCCTATGTTTCTTCTATTGTCTACCACCATTCCCTAGTTTAGTTAGCAGATATAAAGGAACTAAGTCTTCGGTATTTAAGCAGGTGTGGAATCGAAATTCGACAAGGATGCAAAGATAATAGTTGCATGCACAACTGGGGGTACAATGAAGCCATCCCAAAACCTCCCCGAAGGCCAACAATCAAGGTATTTACAGCATTTCTGCTATTAATTAGACTGAAAATACATTAGTTATGAAGTGGAAGATGCAAATGCCTGTTCTTGTGAATCCTGGCAGATCTCTCATAGCAGCCTACTTGCTGGTGCTGAATGGCTACAACAATGTTTTCCACTTAGAAGGGGGTCTGTACACATGGTTCAAGGAAGGACTGCCATCGGAATCCGAAGAGTGATGCATCGAATGATTAGATGGTGCTTCCATAGAAGCTCAAGTTTTGCCTTTAGGTTTTGATTGTGATTTCTGTTTGACATTTTAATCATACCAAGAACATTGTATCATCTTAAGTTCTATGTGTGACATAAGGATTTGCAATAGCAACAACTAAATTAGTTACACATGGTTCCTGGCTTCATGCCATTGCCATGTATCTTTACACAAAGAACAGGCAGCCGTAGCAAAGACAATGACGAAAAGCAACTATATTCTCCTCAACAGAACATGATTCAGTTACATCCTAGCATCAATTCCAAGTAAAAGCTGCAATCATTCAAAGGCAACCCACAGAAATAAAAAGTACAGCTCTTCAACAGAAAGAACAGTGTTCCAGTAGTTTTTAACTCTAAGCTTCAAGGGTTTACGGAGGAATGCCAAGTTTACATACATATATATGATGCATAATCAGGAATCTTGCTGCCTGTATATTGTAATTTCCTGCTGTTTGAAGTATCGTCGATCCTCTTCATCCACCAGAACAAGATTCAAGTAATACTTCACACTGAATTTGTTGTTAATGTTGCGATATGTTGGAGTCAGTTCATATGGACTAAGAAACAGCCTGATTGGAATTGATTCACCTGCCATACCAAGCATGTGATTGTGAGCACTATGCTTTAGGAAAATGATATGTACTTTTCAGTAGCAATTAAAGAATCTGGTGCATCAAAACTAAATGTCTACCCAAATTACCATCCTTACATAAAAATAAACTCAAATCCAGTCTTAAAATATGAAGAAATCTAAAGTTACAAGCAAACCTCGGACTGGAGCACCATCCATCAACTCAAACTTAGCTAGAGTCTCTGTCTCAACATGGGTATTTGCTCCTGATCCTGTTGATTCTCGACGCCTGATCTCAAGATCCATATTCTTTATCTTGATTCTCACAAGGAGAAAATATATCTTCCCGATAATAACATCTTTCATGTGATACCTGAGCAATTTGGATTCCAACAATGTATAAGTCAAAATCTACAAGACAGAATGTGTCTGGGAAAATTTCTACTTGTAATAGTTTAAGCTAACAAGCTTAAATCCTAAACTTGAATAAACCTAAGCCAACCTATGATGGCAGGTTTAAGCAAGATCCATAGACGTTCAACTTACTTGCTATTATTGTACTCAAACTCAATATGCAGGCAATCTTCGATTCCAACTTCCATCTGCAGATAGGATTGATATTTGTCAAAATTAAATATTATCAATCAATATGCAATGAGCAGATCATTACAAATTGCAAAATGAACAATGTAATGTTCATAAGAATCAGTTCAGGTAGCAATGAAACCACAGGGCAATCACCATATTAATATCAAGACATGGGCACCCACCTTGATGCTGTTGTTTATTGATGGAGGTGGAGAATAATTGCGAACCTTATACACATAAACCAAACAAAATATTAGTTGCTACAACCACGACAATTTAAAAAGGTACTCAATCATGTATATGAGTATACAATGATCAATATAGTTTTGACCTGAAACCCTAATGAAAGGCCAAATAAATTGATGCTAGCTTTCGTATATGAGAATAAAATATACGAATATGGGGGAAAGAACTCTTCCCAGTGAGGAAGAATTCAAGTTCTGCCTTTGATGGCACACATTGTATACACTTATCTGCACAATGCAGTTGGTGCATATGAGAGTGAGGTGGCATAGTGTGCAAGAAAAAGAGGAAGGGATGAAAAAGAGAAACAAAAATTGGAAAGAATTAAATTAAAGTTGATGTAGAAAAAATGTGTACCATAAAGTCCACGTATTCCACTATGCTTCCACCATAATTACGACTAACTGTCACTTTCAGGACATATCTGAGAAAAGCAAAAAGAAAATACTTTAACAAAAAAAAGTTTGTCACAAAATTGCCTCAAATCACCAATCTCATCCGTGGACCAACAAAACTGAAATGCATTTCAAAACTCCACAAGTAGCATCTTTTAATAATACATAAATAAAATATTTCTATGCTTTATTAAGGAAAGTACTAAATCAGGATAATCAACTGATTTATAAGCCTTGACAACACAGAGAAAAAAAATCTAAAGATCAAGGAAATACTGACCAAAGGATACGTGAATAAAATTGTCTTTTAAAGATTTTAAGCAGCAGGTACTGCATACCATACCTGAGCCTCAAATTTGCACCATTATAAGTTTCATGTGGCATTTCAACTGTAGAAAACTCAAATGGGTACGTTTTTCTTTCATATATATCCCCAGGAACATCCAATTCACGTACTGTAAATATCAAGGATATAAAAATGGTAAACAATACAAACCAATCATCAATCGACAAAAATTAGTATAAAGCAATTTTTTGTACAAATCTAGTAGCCTCTAAAAGAGAAAAGGATATGGATGATCATTAAGGGAAAAGTTAACTCATAAGTTCTTTCGTTTACCTGCAAGACAACTATGTCACATGCATTGAATGAAAATAAATCACTGAAGTTTACTTAAAAGAACATGTAGACAAAGCAAACAGAGTAAAATCAGAATGTACGCACCAAGGGAGGTAAAATCATAAAAGTTCCCCCTGTCAAAATACATCTCTGAAGATCAAAAAACAAAGTTAGCATAACTTTATTTCAACAACTAATATGAATACAGTTATATGTTCAATCTTATTCATTTACCATGTCAGAATAATATCTAAAGCTTGGACTGAATCAGTGATCAAAGAGCAAGGACGAACCTATTTGACCAAGGAGCTCAACTTTGACACCAATATGTTCAATTTTCTTTCCTTGAAGTGGTTCTATGGAAACCTGAAGGCAGCAGAAAATAGAAAGTTATTCAGAAGTTTTAGGGTTGATAAATGCAACACCAAAGCTATGAAGATAAGACTTCAGTGATCTGATCATAATCTGTTAAAATCTTTTACAAGTTAATGTGCGAGTAAATACCTTCCCAGCAATATTTTCTTTACTTTGGAAAAGTGGGACCATAAGCGTTTTGCCATTTTCCTTCTTCATCGGGACCTAATCACATCGCAACAATCCAGATTCCACAGCATGAGTCGTGGAAAATTAACTAATATTCAGAATAAAAATAGAATCTAGTTTTAATTTTCTTTTGAAATGATACTAAACCTGAGACGATCAAGAGAATACCTGCTTCCGAGATTTACCATCGGAAAATGTGATGGATATATTACATGCCGGCTTGAAGGCTCCGATCAGGAAATTCTACTCAAAAAGAATAATTCCGAATTATATTCAACAAACAACATTTTGGAATCTAAGCGGAAATCCAGTCGAATTAAGCAAAAAAAGACAAATGAAAGTGAGACGTTACCATGCTGATACGATTCAATTCTTGCAAGGCCCGGGGGGAAACGATGAGATCAAAGTGCCGAAATTGAAGATGAGTTCAATGTTTTCTGAAAGCAAAGATTGAGATCGGAAACCGCTAAAAACGAAAAACCCTAGAGCGCAGCGGAAAATGGAATTGGCGATTTGGCAGTTAGGAATCGGAAGCAAAGACTGGGGGTGATGTGAACGGTAGGAGTGAGCAAACTCCACTCCACTTGAAAATTTCGAAGTAAATTAACTTGATATATATATATAAGAAAAATCTATTACACTTTATTTGAATAATGATTTTAAAAGCTTAAATTAAACAAATCAAATAGTAAAATTTAAATTATAAAGAAAAATAATTTAAAAGTATATTTCTGCTTAAACAAATCTTAAGTTTGAAACATACATTTAGAAGACTATACGATCAGGGACGGAGCTGTGTAACTATGCAATAAGGGACAGAACTGTGTAAGAGGGATTGTTGTCCCTCCTAAAATTTTTGGTATAATTACACTTTTGATCTTTTTAGTTTAAATATTAATTAAATAGGGTTTTTGCCCCTCCTAATTTTTAAATTTAAAGGTTTAATGAACTCTTGCCCCTCCCAATATGAAATCCTAGCTCCGTCACTGTATGCAATGCAGGTCGATCCGAATTAATCCGGTAAAATCGAATGTTTTTATCCATTTCCTTTATTATTCTTTTACAAACGAATGAAATCTTTGCATTTGAAAAAGAAAAACATTCACCCTTATTATTACAAAGGATCAGAGAGATTTCATAAACTAGACCACAGAACATCCCAAGTAAGGTGAATCAACATGTACTTTATAAATAACACAGAACAACTAAAAGACTTCACTTCCTGAACTTCTTCCCCCCAAGCACCCTTCAATTTTTCTGCACCTAATATTATGGCCTGTGGGTGAAGAATTGGAGTCTAGGCTCCCAAAAGCCAATTGGAAAGTTTAACCGTAGTGGCGGGTACCCGAGCTCGTAACTGAAATTTCAGGTATCCTGGGAATCGGATTGAAGGTTAACAATTTGAGAAACTACCAGCTTGGAGAGTTCATTAATTGCAGCTTGAACCTGATAATCATCTGATTCCCTTGGCCTTGACCATCCAGATAATTGGGAACTTAACCTGCTATATTCATTTGCAGCAACTCCAGTTTTCCTTGATGTGGCGAGAACTTTCTCCAAATCATTCTGTGATAATGGCCTTGGAGCCTGAAAAACAAACAATGGAAGATGAATAAAACCCCTTGATACGAATGACAATGGAGTGGAGCTTAAAAAAATGCTAGAGCTAAAATTCCCAAGTTCATCAATTCCACATGCAAACATATTTTTTTTATCGTTGCTTTACATTTAAGACAACAAAAATGATCTTCCTAGAATCTCTCATTCATACTATAATCATGTGCCAGACCATAAGATGAGGTGTGAGATAATTTATTTTTATATATAGTATACTTACTCCAGATGGTTTTCCTTTCTTCTCCTCATCTAGTAAGTCCCTGATAGGAAAGTAGGCTGCTTTCTTGCAGAGTTCAAGAAGATCTGAACCTGTGTAACCTTCACACAAACTGGCTATGCAGTCAAAGTCGATGCTTGGTTCAACCCTCTCACCCTTTAAAATTACCTTCAAAATCTCAGCCCTCTCTCTGCGGTCAGGTACTCCAATCTCGAAAGCCTGAGGGAGACGCCTGAGTATCGCTTCATCTAGTTCTGATGGACGATTTGTTGCAGCAAGAACCATAACTCGTGCATTCTCTGCATAATGTTAAATAATCATTAAATTTTAAATTTATAAACAATACCTAGAACATTCTTCAGGGAGCCCTTCATAAAAAATACAGTAATTTGTGGGAGAATTGATAGCATTATACAACAGCCTTTAGATAGAAAAATACTCACGATCAGTGGTAAATCCATCCCATAAAGCCATAAACTCAGTCTTCATGTTTGTCGTTGCTTCATGATCTGTATTACGCCGCTGTCCCAAGAAACTGTCGACCTCATCAATAAATATAATAGCAGGCTGGAGTTTATAGGCCAAGCTAAACACAGCAGCCACTGAAAATGTACAAGAGTAAATCAACAATTCAATCCAAGACATATAAAATAAACAAATTTGCATGGGGTATTACAGCTATTAGAAAATGTATAAAAAGTAGTTATGATTACAAAATCATTTTTAGGCCTTGGCCAATAGACATGGTACAAAACCATCTTACCATGACCTTGGGATGGTCAAATCAGTTAACCTTCTCGTAAAAATGTTCTTTTACCTAGAATCTCTTCTGATTTTTCAACTAGAATTGAACTCAATAGGTGGAAAACAGATTGCAGTAGAATTGTAATCCAGTATAGCCATATATACATTCCAGTATAGTCAAAGAATTATAAAACAGTCACTAACGAGAAGGGATAGGGTAGATGTTACAAGTTACGATGCATACCAAGTTTCTGTGCATCACCGAACCACTTGCTCATCAGATTTGATATCCTAACATTAATAAAAACGGCACCAGACTCCTTTGCAATGGCTTTAGCAAGCATGGTCTTCCCAGTACCTGGGGGTCCATATAATAAAACCCCTTTTTGAGGACCAAGAAGCTTTCCATGCGAAAACAGCTCCGGTCGCCGCAAGGGAAGAATCACTAGTTCATAAAGAGCCTGCTTGATGGCTTCCAACCCTCCAATAGATTTAAATTCAACATCAATGTGATCAGGGTTTATCACATCACAAGCTATTACATCCTGCTAGAATGAAGTATAATTATGAAGCAACCATAGAAATTAACACTAGGGAATTGGGATCCATTGCTTCTATTTCCAACACAATATCTCAAAGCAAATATTCCAACAAATAAATATTTCCGATTACAATTCAGATAAATGACGATCAATTCTATTAGAAAATTAAGGGGAAAAGAAGGTTTCGAATTACAATTCCAGTCTTGCATTCGGTTCCAAGTAATCACAACCGTAGCTAAATAATCAATAGAATACTGGGAAACTAATCTCTTTTAAAGCAGAACTAGAATTTGACCTAAATAAGTTTTAACTTCTAAAAGGAATATACATTAATCCCAAAAAATTATTTTTTGTTTCAATTCCCAAATAAATGTACCTCATACGGATTGGTATGAATCAGAGGACGACCCAATCTCTTGGCAATTTCCTTCTTGTGCTCCTGTGCTTTTTTAGAAGCTTCTCTGTTCGGGTCGAGGTGTCGGAGCCCCGCGAAGAGCACCAAACAGCTTAGGGCGGCGCTGGCGGCGTATAAAATCAGTTCTTGCAGGAACTTTGTCTCCGACGAAGATGAACCCATCTTTAGCGTATAATTTATGTATCTCTAGAAGCTTGGAAATAATAGTATTTAGGGTTTTAGCGGTTTAATAGTAGAGAAATAATTTCATTTCCAATAAATAGTGGTTTTGAGAAGGAAGAAAAGGATAGAGATCTTTTATTTTGTTATACCTCGTTTATCTGAGGTAAATTATATAGGAAGTCATTCAGTTATTAATAATATCATATTTAAATCAATTAATTATTGAATAATTTAATTATTAAACTATAATTTTAATTAGGATGGGATCCTTCGTCAAATTTTAGTAGGAAAAAAATATTACGTATTGACTTTTAATCGAAACATAAAAAAATTTAATATTAGTCGCAGTTAAAACTTTAAATAAATTACGAAATAAAATATTAAAAATTTATTTAACTCAGAAAATAATTAGATACCTAATTAGAATAAAAGGTGATTAAACCTTTATTTAAGATGAATATAGACTTTTATTTAAGCATTTTTTGAACTGTTTTAATAGCTTGGACACTAATATAAATAACCCTAAAAGCTCAAACCCTTACTTGAACCTTCATCCTAAATTACATAACCAACTTGACTGCCTCCTCCCCATTTCTCCTCTTTTATATTTGACAAAATCATGGAAATCTGCAATCTCACATATTTTTCATCTTCTTAATTGACAATGGATTCTGATGGCAACTTCAACCAGAATCATTAGACTCTGGAATTGCCAGCATAAAGCCTACTTCTACACTAGCATTTTTAAAATATAGCCATTGTCTACTTGGACTTGAGATTCAGCATTTGACAAAAGAATAAGTGAACACATAAAAAGCAAGGTCAAGGATAAGCATTACGTTGAGAGATCAAAAGGACGACTCGATCTTGTCATGAAGAGTTACTACCAAGTCATGTGCGTCGTTCAGGAGTTTCCATATATCAAGTTGTCCGGCCATATTGTTGCACTCCCTTAAAATCTCATCCATGCTGCTGTACTTCTCAATGATTGATTTCCTCCTCTGTAACACTGAAGCAGCAATTGCATAGAGCAATAAATCATCGGTTGGGGGTGCCTTCTGCCTCATCCGGCTCCATGCAGACTTTGAAATCCCAGCTCTAATGGCTGCCTGATCTGCCCACATTATCTCCCAAAGGCACATTGTCTGTTCGAATGTCAATTCCCTCCTAAAAAGGACCACCACCATCCTATAAACAAAAAAGCAATCCTCGGCCTGCATCTTCTCCAAATGTCTGTAAAGGTGGGAGTCCTTGCATTTGATTATCTTGGAAACAATATTCAGTTGCCTTCTGATTCCAACCTCATCGAGCCTGAAATTATGTCGTGCTTTCTTCATGAAACCTACAAAACACCAGAAAGCCTCATAATCCTCGGGGATGACTGAAACTATCGGAGAAAGGAGATCACTCATGCCCTGGCAGTAGCCAATTTCAGGGTCATAAAGTGCATAAGCTTCAAGTATAGCAACCAAACGAGCGGCATGGAAAATCCTGCAGGGCTCTAGGTGATCATAATCCTTTAACCCAACAGCATCGGCTGAACGGCGTGCCCTTCCATCTGACACTGAAGCCTGAGAAGGAGAGTACTGAATCCAGTCAGCATTGGCACGAACAGCATCTAGACGAATGATTCGCTGCCAGGTGGAAAAATCTTCAGTTGCACGCAGCTTTGATATCCCTTCAGTGCTAGAGGGAGGAACATTCCTTTCTGAAGCAAAGTCAGGATCATTCTCCTCTCTGCCATCTAAAGAGTGGGAACCCTGAGTCACTTCGGGGTCTTCTGAAGAGTCAGAGTCTGATGACTCACTGTTCATTTCTGATACATCAGCATTTTCCAGTCTTCTTGAAGTATCATCTCCTTCCAACAAAGTACTGGAGGGTTCATCTGAGAACTCAGCATCTGGGCTCCTTTCCTCGCTGGAGAGGGATTCTCTGGCACTAACAATATCTTCAGAGCTAGATGTGTCTGTCTCCTGAATAAGACTTCCACTTTCTCCATTTTGACAAATTCCACCAGTTTGAGATAACTTAAAACTCTCACTTCCATGTTTTAGGAGCCACCGGCACTTTCTGCGGAGTTTTTCATACTCTTTCCTGCATCAAAAGGTTTAAAAAACGTGAAGAAACAAACCAAAGAGATAATTCATAGTGGCATTTGACTGGTATAGCTACAAGGAATAATAAAGTAAAAAAATATAGGAAGAAAAAGAAAAGCTAACCTTTTCTGAATTCTTACTGCGTCTCTTTCTTCTTTGGAACTGCTTAAGTCATAGCTGTTGAAGAGAGAAAGAACAGAAGAAATGTAAGCCATGGCTTGGGAGTAGGTTTGAAATGTGTTGTTGGTTTGAGGGAGTAAAAGAATATCAATTGAAGCAGTAGCAACAAGGGTAACAGAGGTTCAGTGAACTTACACTCCAAGGAGGAAGGGCCAGACCTCTGCCCTAATACTTGGATCAACACCCTGCATCAACGGTGCACAAGATCAGGCATTTCAATTACAACATAACAAAAAGAAGAGAAAAATCAATAGGTTAGTATTGTAGCATTAACTCACTCTACAGCGAACTTTTTTCAAGAAGTTGACTCCACCATCCAGGAGTCGACCATCAGGTGTAAACAAACGTCTCCATTGCTGAGGCGAGAGGACATGTTTCTTTCTACGGCGAGACCAAGGTGATCTGAGCCGACCACTGAAAAAGGAGTCAAATAACAAATAGAAAATGAGAACTTAATAATAATATGACAAGAAAATGTGATTGACAATAAAATAAGCAAACAAAATTGCGTAATTATCGACACTAATCCTCCCATCTGAGTTTCACAGAATGAGGTTCATGGAACTAAAAACCATCACTAAATTTGCTAGAAAAGGTGATTTGAGTTATTTCAGCACCATCTTAATACCAATATGTTGTCTACTCTTCTCTAATCAAGCATTACGCCAGATACCACTCTCATGAGCAAAGAACACTGGTTTGCACCAATGAAGATCCATCAGAAGGAAAAGATTTACATTTCAGTTCTATTTTTCTTAGGAGGGCAAAAAGAGTGGGGGAAACCCGTTCTAAGGTAGGACTGACTCTTAGTCTTCCTCTAATTTTCCAAATTTATCTAGCTGCTGATTGAAAAAGGAGAGGAACAATCTGATTTCTTGTCAATAAATTGAGTTTTTCCCTTCAAAATCTTTCCGTTTCATTTGATAATGAGTGTTAATATTCAAATATTGCAACATTGAAAGGCATAGATCGAAGTAATCTAAAGACTGTAATAATAATAAGTTGTCAAGTCGCATTAACACAGATCAAAATAATAATAATAATATAAGTGAATCAAAGAAAATATTAAAGTTTGAAATAAACAAGCAACCAGTGAAGCAATAGTAACTGAAAATACTAAGCAATAAGCTTAAAACCTAATAACGCAAAAAGCAGTTTGAAGGGATAATAATCTAATTGAAGGGGGGGAAACGAAGAAGAAAGAGGAAACAAGTAGTTTCGAGCTTAAACAAAGGAGATCCGGATCTAAATCGAAAATCTAACAAGAGTACTGAAAACAAACAAGTGTTTGAGGGGAAGAAGACAGGACTCACCGATCAGAGGAATAACAAGAAACTGGTGAAGAAGAAGTAACAACGAATAGAACCGAACGCAAATGAGTCCACGAAGATGAGGACGACGATGAAGAGGGTGAGGATGAGTTTGGAGATGAAGATGAAGTCTGACTTCGCCTAAGAGCTCTCATCTATTCGAATTTGATTCTTATCAACTACTCGTATTACGTACCGTTACTAGGGTTTTCGGAGATTTCTCTTTACTGTTAAGCATTGAATGATGGATCAGTTTTTTCCTTTTAGAAAATTTTCTTTTTACCTAGTTGTAGAGAAGAAAACAGCAGCAAAGAGAACGAGGCCGGCGACGGCGGTGACAGCGACGGTAGTTCTTGAGGAGGGCGCCGGTATAGCCGACCAGAATCCACCGCCGCCGCCACCGAAGTGGGGGATTCCGGTAGGGCTGTTGTTTGCCGAAGGGAACATGGAGGTTTTTAGATGACCGACCTACCCTTTCCCTTTTAACTTGTGTTTCCTCTGAGATTTTCTCTTTCTTTTTCTCTTTTTTATCTTTTTGTGGTGCTTGGATTGAGTTCTAATTCTAAACTAATCAATCAATTTAATTTGTCTGTCTCTAGACTAGACTCAGACTCGATTGCTTTCTCCGGCTGGTTGTGAAATTATATCATGAGTCAGTTTTACCACGTTATCTATAAGAGCAATTAATGATAATTATCTATTTTATTATTTTTTAATTTTTAAGAGAAGATTCACTTAAAAAAAATATGACATGAAAATAAAGTGGGCGGTTATCTTTAATTGGTCTCATAGACACATGGTGGGACTGACACATGATATAATTTTTCCTAGCTGGGAGATTTCAGATTGATTCCGCTACAGATTTCTATTTTTCATCTGATATTATTTAATTATGAGTAATATTATATTTAAATTATTTAATTATAAATAAAATTATAATTAAATTATTTTTAATTTAAAATATTAATTTATTTTTTAAATTATTTGTATATTTTATTAATATTATTTTATTTAAAATTATTAATTCATCTAATACATAAATTAATATATATTTTAAAATATAAAAGATAATCTAAATATAGTTTTATCAATAATTGAATAACTTAAATATAATTTTTAATAATTAAGTGATCTAAATATAACTTCACTCATTATCGAGTGACCTCCTTTATAGTTAATCCTAAAATTATATATATCTCGATTAGGTCACCTAATCATAACTTTTAAAATTTTAAAAGTGTAATAAAAAATTTCAAAGATTTTAATGGGTTTAATAAAATAAATTATTTTTAAATATGAGAGTTTAATTAAGAGATCATTAAAATATTATTTTTGAGGAACCTAATTAAAAGATATAATATAATCTAAATCTGTGAGTGTGTGAAGGTGCCTTAAAGCTTCATTGACCATCCACCCCTGGTTTAGATTAATCTAAATCGTTAAGGACGAATTATTTTTCTTTTAATTTAGCTTGATTTATTTAAATATTAAGATTAAAACTTTAATTTTACTTTAAAAAATAGCGTCACCAACCGATAATTGCGATTGTCTTTTTTGCACCATTTATCACACTTGTTTTACAAAAAGAATAATTATATATTTGATGTTTTATTTCAGTATTTTATTTATGTTTTAATAAAATTATACTTAATATTATATTTTATTTTTATGTTATATTATTAATAAATTAATTAATAATAAAAAATTATGTATGATAAACTATCGAATTATCTTTTATTTTTTAATTAATATATTATATCGATTAAAATTATATAAAAATACATTAATATATTGATTACGAGATAAAATAATATGATAATTTATTATATCTCTCTCATAATCACCGTGTGTATTTTTTTCTCCTAATTAATATGTTATTATTTTTTTAACAGTGTATCATATATATTTTTTATTAGTATTTATTCAGTCTTTAAAATTTAAATATAATATTAATTTAATTTAATATTATTTCATTTTTTAAATTTTAAATAAAATATCAATTTTATTTCTAGATAAAATAAAAGATATTAAAAAATTATTGATATTTATTCGTTCTTGTAATTACTTATTGTAGTCTGTTTGGTTTTTTTTTTATCGTTCTGAAGACTATTTATGTTTAAAACGTGTATAATTTATATTTTTATAAAATTATAATTATTGAGAAAATTAATATTTTAAATTAAAATTTTACTATATACAATATAATATATTCTCTTAGGACGCATTACATGCTTAATAATTGTAGATATTTTTTTAGAAGATCTATCATTATCCATTGCTTCAAAGCCAAGACACCATCATTGAATACCATATCATAATATATACAATATCATAATATATATATTTAAAATCCATGTTTTTATGAAATTTACACTGTATCTCACTGAAATCAAAGGAAGAATTTTGGCCATGTAATAAAAATATACAGAAAAGAATAGAAGATGGTGTAAAATAAAATTTTGAAAGTTGAAGGTTAAATTAAAAATTAATTTTTTATTAATAGTTTAGTATTAAAATAGATGCGTTTTCAAACGTAAATAACAAGTATAATTATTTTTAAATTTAAGTGATTAAAATTAAATAAAACATAAACAAAAGAAACCAAAAATAAATATTATCCTTATAATTTTATAGATATATAAGATTTTTTTATATTTTTTATCTTAATAAAAATATATTGTAAGACTCTTTTTAAAGTTATATTTGGGTCATTCAATTATGAGTAAGGTTATATTTAGGTTATATAATTAATAAATATTATATTTAGGTTACTTAATTATAAGTAAGGTTGCATTTGAGTCATCTTTTATATTTTAAAAAATTTATCAATATTTGTACCACATTATTAATGATTTCAAATGAAGTATTATAATATTAACGAAGGTAATAAATTATTTGAAAGAAAAAATGATCAATAATATATTTTTTTAATCAAATAACTCAAATACAAACTTTAATAATTAAATAATTATATTTAAATTTTATCCATAAATAAATAATTTAAATATAATTTTTAATATTTAAACGATTTAAATATAATTATATCCATAATTAAATAACTTTTACCGTAGTTTACCCTCCATTTTTTTTAAAACACAGTAAACACTCAACCGTTCCTCTTCAACTGGAAATAAGTCTCCGCCTTGGCACCTCTTCCTTGAAAGCACGACAGCGACACCTGCATCTCCCCATCGACGATTGGATAACTCAGGCGAGTATATCTTTCATTATCTTCTATATGCTTCTCTTTGTTTTCTTTACTTTCATCTAGTCTCTGTTCTTTGTCTTTAGCTTTTTAATTCTATGCCCTAATTTGCTTTAGATATCTAGGGATTTTTTGTAATTGCGGCGGGTATTCAATTTCATTCTTTTCTCAAAATCTATTATATCTGAGTTTTGTTGACACTGGCTTGAGCCTTGAGTTTGCTTTTAGTTCATGGCTGTCCTCTCAAATGCGCTATTTTTTAAAAACATTTCTCTGCAATTGACATTATCTTTTAACTGCCATGTTTAACGTCTTGGATGTGGATATTGTTTTGGCAATGCGCTTTTATCATCTACCAATTGGGGATATTGTTGCATAGAAATTTTGTTCTGGAATTAGATTGTTTGGTGGAATCTGCAAGCTGCGAATATACTATTATTCTTTTTTCCCTCTATAGTATATTTGTACTTGTTAATATTACTATCCTTGCTTATCTTGGTTTTTCTAGTTGGATACTTCAAATGTTCTGTCATGGGTTTTGATGTGGTGTACTGCCTTGTATCATTGAATGTGGATGGCAGCAGAGTTACTCCTTTTCGTACGCCCTATATTGTATTGATGGTCTTACAAGTTAGTTCATTTTTTCCTTGATACAAAATTTGATTGTAGAGTTGGAGTTTCAAACTTAGGTTCTTCTCAACTGCATGGTGTGCATGATGGAACAACCTCAATCGTATTGCAAGGGAGCTGAAGTGTTATTAAATCTCCAGCCCACCTCCTCGGTTACCATTCAATATCATCCGCACTTTGGTCCTCATGATGATTTAATTCTACTTGAGGTTGATGAGAAATTTCTTCCCGATGTCCTCTACCAAAGGTAAGGTGTAATTTTAGTTCAGCATGTAAACTTTCTAATTTAATCTTTGGAAGAATCCAATTTATCTTTTTACTTTGACCATCTCTTCTAGGGTAACCTTGAGAGGACAGCCTGATGAAGATGCAGTTCTTTGCACCAAGTCAAAAACTTACTCTGTCAAGTTTGTCGGGACCTCAAACTCTGTGTTCCTTGTACCACCTGCAGATTATTCAACATCGCATGAAAATCAGCAAGATTGTGATGGGGGAAATTACAAGCAAAAAGTTGCTGCATCAGTCATCAAAGTTGCACCTGGTAACATGGAGCTTGTTGAGGTTGCTCCCAGACTTGATAAGCTCAAATCAATTCTCTCTGAGAATCTTTATGGCTCTGATGAGGCAATGGCAATGGAGGATTTGGAATTTATGGAATCAAGTACGAAAAAATTGTATAAATGGGATGATCTCATAAACAAGGTTCAGGCTAGTGACGATGAATTGAAGGCTGGATTACAGGCCCTTTCAGCTGTGGAGATCGATGGGTATTGGAGAATTGTGGATGAGAAATACATGGACATGATTCTTAGGATGCTTTTGCACAATTCTGTGTTAAATGACTGGTCACTGAACGCTCTTATTGAAGAAAAAGTTGTGAGTGTATTGGAATCAGATGGATTTCCTTGTAAACTTGCATACCATTGTTTGAATGTCTATGGTAGTAGGGTGGAGGAGGCCATGGATGGAGGTGTTTGGAAACTGGATGCAAGAAAAGTATGTGTGCATTTTGCGAGGAAGATCTTGAGAGAAGGAAAGTGGAAGTTGGAGAGTTTCATAGAAGAGTGGTTGCGGATGATTCCTGAAGAGATGCATCCCAGTTTTGATATGCTGGAAGGCGAAGTGTTGACTGAGAAGCTTGGTGTAGAGACATGGGTTCATGCCCTGAGTGTTTCCTCATTACCCTCAACTCCTACAGAACGTTTTTCCATCCTCTTCAAAGAGCGGTCAAAATGGGAATGGAAAGATTTAGAGCCCTACATCAGGTGCAACTTTTTTATTTTCAAACTTCTATCATACATTCATATCATCTAACTCCCAGTCCAAGAAATATTCTAAGAAGCTTCGTTTTTTTCAGGGATCTAAATGTACCGGGGCTTTCATCGGAAGCTTTGCTTATGAAGTACACTCGAAGATCTCAACCAAGCATAGATGCTGAACCTATTTTTAGTGCTAGATAATAGATGGATATGTGTGTCTAGGACTGGAATTCTAAAGTGCCATTATTGTGGTTTCATGCGAATTCAGTGATTTAGTTTTAGAGTGAAATTGTTTACTGTCATTATCATTAATGTTAATGTTATGATTACTGAACTACACCAGAATACTGAATCTAAAAAAGTATGTTGAGCGTGCAATACTCTTAATACTATTTCGCTTGTTCCTGAATATATGTTAGAAATAATATATACTGCTGATAGTGATTACGGTAGTATCTGTTCTAGAATATAATGTCTACCATTTGACATTGATCGCTCAATCACTTTGCTAACATTATTGGTGTTCGAATCCGACCGTTCCCTTAACCTGTGCAAAAAAAATGAAGTTAATTGAACTAATAAAAGTTTATATATTTAATTAAAATAAAAAAGTTTTTTAACACCTTCGAACCAAATTGAAATACAAAAATATATATTTACTCAATTTTTAAGTTTTTTATAGTATTCTATATCCTTTACCTCCAAGCCAACCTATAAATAGATATACTATTACCATAATCAAGAGCAATCCATTTGTTACAGGTACAACCAGTTGCCATCCTTCTGCACTAGTGGAACTGGAAATATCGACACTTATATACACCCAGCTCTCTTGTCAGAAAATTCTCAGCGGTTACCTTACCTCCCATGTCTTCCGG
Organism: Abelmoschus esculentus; assembly: GCA_035048815.1. Classification (NCBI taxonomy): domain Eukaryota; kingdom Viridiplantae; phylum Streptophyta; class Magnoliopsida; order Malvales; family Malvaceae; genus Abelmoschus; species Abelmoschus esculentus. The sequence goes on along the minus strand of JAUCBN010000027.1, from coordinate 962,742 downwards.
GCCTTCTCCTTTAACAGATTTATTGTTCATAGTTTTGTGATATCCAAACAGACATGGAAACATTTTGTTGGTGGTGCAGTCACACAGCTCAAGTGCTACATGAATGATCCAAACCAATAAAATTTCTCAGGTGGTGCAGGGGACTTGAACTCGCTCCTGTTCTGATCATTCATCATCAGAAATTCTTCCCCGGCGGCGGCCTTCTCTGGTTGCTTTACACTATCTCTGTCCATTTCGGGTTGTCTGCAACTTGGCTGCGCAGTCTCGCACTTGGTATCAGTATATTCTGAGCCACCACCATCAACACCCTTGCTTCCCTTATTCATCTCCCGTGGCTCAGTCAGCAGTTCACTCAACTTCTGCACCTACAAGCCATTGAAAAACATCAGTTCATAAATTAAACTCACACCGAACACCTCCGACATGTGTTACCTGTAAAATCAAGGACTGTTTTTCCTTCTTCAAGGACTCGAATCTCGATTCCAAGTTGTCATAGTTAGCTTTGAGTGTGTTGTAATCTTGCTCTATCTGTTTGGACTTCCACCTGGCCCTCCTGTTTTGGAACCAAATAGCTACTTGTCGAGGCTGAAGCCCCAACTCTCTCGCCAGTTGCATCTTCTTCCTCGGCTCGAGCCTTGTCTCCGATTCGAACATCGTCTCCAGTAACCTGATCTGCTCATCACTGAACTTCCTTTTGTTCTTCATCTTACTCTTCTTATTCCTTGGAGTTTGAGACGTCTGTTCTTCTTCTATTGCTTCATCTGCTGCTGGATGACACTCTCTGTCCATCATAGGATCTTGAAGGATTTAATTAAACAACTCTTTGGGGGTTTTCCATCTAATTTCCTGGAAAATTAATGTGTTTGGGGATAGAAATGTAGCACAGAAGGGTGGCTGGAGATATATATTTGGCCATGATTACTGATTAGAAATACTTGAATTATTTTGTTGCTTTCAAGTGATTGGAGCATATGATTTGATTGGTTCTCTTAACCAATTCGGACAGCTTTCGTGTGACATCCTCTTTCTTAGGCCTTGCGGATATCTCTGTCTTCAATCCTGTTTTCCATATAAATCCGAGCTTATGATTATTACCGCCACTGTTAGTTTAAGGTTTTAATATGGTTTAAAGTTATTATTATAAAATATAATAATCTATATTAATTATAATTTATTCATACATATCTCAACAAATTTCTTCAGATTTTTAACTCTCTGTTTTAAATTTATTATTATTTAATTTTCTTATGATCTTATTGTATTTGGATTTTTACTACACTTATTTTTAATAAATTTTAATCGAATAAAATTATTTAAATTTAATTATAAATGTTTATTATTGTTATGTTACTAAATAATTTCAATTTAAATAACATTTCATAACTATAAATAAGAAAGATAAGAAGTAAAATCATCTGTTTATATATTTGTTTTAGAAAATAAAAACTAAATCTAATCAAATTTTGTTTATTTATCAATTTAATATTTTAAATCAAATTAAATTTTATTCATTGTTTTGAAAATATAATAACCTAAATAACCTTGAAATGGAGTCCGTGCCCCCAAAATAACAGTAACCACCGGAAAAGAGCCGAAATTAAAGCAGACATTCCATTTCGCCACAAAAAAATTAGACGATTCCTCTTATGATCAGACAAACCAAAAAAACATCTTAAGTTGAACTCGCCGGCTTGTTCCCCCGCCGGTTGGGAAAGGGGAGAGAAATCAACCCTTATTCTCTCCCCCCCAACAACCCTTCCGACCAACCCAAGTATGCCTTGGGTTTTTCCACTCTCTTCCAACTTTTATGACCGCCACCACCGCCGCCGCCGCACCGTTCCCCGCCATTGCTATATCTTATAGACGTACGGGTGTGCCATGAATCATGATATTTTTTTCACCCCTACCATTCCTCAAATCGGCCATCGAACTCTTCTTCGTCGCCTCCATTGCTACTCTCCTCGGTTTCTCTGTTTTCTGTATTTGCTTCATATTACTCATCCGTTTTAAATCCAGGAGCTCCCGTCATTTGCAGAATTTCAACTCTCTTTGGACCGTCCGATTCCTTTTCGTCGTCTTCATCGCGTGTTGGGCGTTAACCGAAGCCATCCGCCTCCCCTTGTTTCCGCACATATATCTCCACCCTCTCTTACCGAAGCTAACGCCGCTGCAGGAAGCCAACTTCTGCAAACTCCACCTTGTCCTCTCTTTAGGATTCTTCGAGCCTGGTTTTCTCGTTATCCTTCTTTTCTTGTTCGATGTTTCCGTCAAGCAAACAACCCCAAAAAGTTTCTTAAGCGTTTTCTACGTCTTCGCCTCATGTCTCCCTCTTCTCGTTCTACAAGTTTACTTCGTCTTCCTCGATGGTTCTCAGATCAGTTTGCCGGAAATTCTTAAACGGAGTTGGTTCCGTTTCGAAATCAACCAGAATCACGACACAACGATTTTGTGTGCGTACCCTTTCATGAGCACAATTTTATTCGGCATTTTCGGATTTATTTTTATACTGTCCTTCATGTTATCGTTCTGGAAAGTTGTGTCTCATGTAATCAACAAGGCCCTCAAAGTTCGAATCTTTTCTCTGGCTTTTACAATCCTCATTTGCTTGCCTCTGCAAATTCTGTTAATGGGGTTGTCTACTTTTTGGACACCGGACAAGACAACCCACGATGGATTTGCTATAGCTGTGTTCCTTACAACATTCGCTTGTGCGGTGGTTGGCGAGGGTATTTTGGTCATTAAACCGATCGCCGACTCCTTGAACGCCATATGTGGACGAGCAGAACAACCTCTGTTGGAGAATTGTCAAGGTGAAAGCTCGTCGGCACCGCCGTCTGCGGAGGATGGGGTCGGTGCTGTTATTGTATAAACAGGGAACATAGCTATGGATTTCAATAGTTGTGTAAAATGACTCACTTATTATAATGATAATGATTTTGAGTAATATTATTTCAATCGTCACGTTAGTATTTTTAATAATAATTAAAAATAAATAATTATAATAAAAATAATTAAAAATTTAATAATTATAATATAAATTTTAAAAATTTAGTGATTTTTCGGTTTAAATTTTGTTATATGCTAGTAATGTTTATAACTTTATATCTATTTTTTCTAATTTAAAAATTTAAATACTTGATTATAATTACAATATTTATCGATCAAATTGGTAAATTAATTATACTTATGTGGAAACTGTTGATGGTTGATTAAAAAATATACATATACATGTAAGTACATTTGATTATAAAAGCTTAAAGGTAAAATATATAAATAGTCTAATTATTTTAAAAATATAAATGATGTGATGATTATAAAATTTTAAATAATAATATATTTAATTTTTTATATTTATTTTTTTAAATAATTTAATTTTAATTTAACTTTTTGATTGACGAGATCAAAAGGACGTATTTTTAAAAGAATTTTACACCTTTATATAAAAATAATAACCGACAGGAACCAGACTTCCTTAAACTTCTCATAAGTTTCGCTCATATAATTTATTGTTCGAATAATATAATTTCTTTATATATTTTATCAAAATTCAAACATATCTTATCTCATTAAATTAATTTAAATTAATTAATGCGGTGAATGCGTGCAACCAAAGGCCAAAGTGGTCATAATTTGGAGCTAATTTCTGGGTATCCTTCAGCCTTCGTTTTATTTAATAAGTGGCTTAAAAATTCAATAAAACACTATGCAATCCAAATGGCCAAGTCTGCATGCTTTGATGCTTAAACAGTCACTTATATACCCATAACACCTATAATCTGTTCAAAATGAAATGAATACTTGGTAATTCGTTCGTTTAAATTTTAAGAAAAACGGAAAAAAAAAATCTTCAAATGCTATCGACGCCTTGTATTAGAAGCTCGAATCGTTACTCCATGTAAAAATTTCATATACCCGAGGAAGCTCAGTTTTCCGTCCGAATCTCTTATCCAATCTCTAAGCAAAGAATGAGCGGATGCAGTCAGATTTAGTTCCTGCAAGAGAAAAAAACACCGATAACAACAAAACTCGAATTCGGAAGCTCAACAGATAGGGATGCCATGGTTTTATGGGAAAACATATGAGAGGCATACCAGTGCCAATTCCTCAACAGAAATGACCTTGTTTCCTTCTTGTTCGAAATACTCAAAGGCTTTGCTTGCAATACTCTCCCATTCTTCAAATGCTTCAAGCTGATATGCACTGATTGCAGCGGCGCAGAACTCTTCAAAGTCCATCTTTTTGTAATACAGTGGTTCCATCTGAAAAACAAAAATAAAAATTATCAGTATTATGCTACATGATAAAATTAGAAGAAAAAACATCCCAAAACGCGCAGCATTGCTATTGGTGCTCCAAAACATCTCAAAACACGCAGCGTTGCTATTGGTGCTATTGTTGCTATCGGTGCTATTATAATGTCATCTCATTATAAAAAAGAAAAGATATCTCACCACATTTATAATGTCAAAAACTCTCGACTCCTGCATGGCATCAGTTTTATTCCTCATTAGAGCCTGCAATTTTTTCAGAATGATGGTCATAGGAAATTACGGCAAAGAGTAGATGACACATGCTAAAACAAGAGGAGGACTGGACACATCAAATTGAAAACAATAGGTTTAAAACTAGGCTGCAGCTACAGAAAGCCAGGAAGTAACCACATATCCCCTCAGAAAAGTTGAAAAGAAGTAAACTAATAAAACCAAGAACTTACTGTTTTAAAATTACTGAGGGACACGCATCCATCTTTTGGTTCTAAAAGCCTAAATTGTGTCCTAAGATACACAAGTGCTTCATCCGGTAAAGCTTTCGAAAGTGCCTGCAACCAACAAAATGAAGCCACAACAAAACATTAGAGAAAAAAAAACTCTAGTATCAAACACCTGCCTACATAAAACAAGCATTAGCCATTTTGCCAATTCAAACTTTTTTCTTTTCAGATACTATATTATTTGCTGATAATTTATGCCATTATTGGTTAAAGGAACCAGTAAAGTACCTTTTGTGCGGCTTGTTTGAAAGGGGTGGCACGGATATATGCCTTGACTAACTTGTAGATAAAAATATCCAAAGGCACGACACAATTTTCATCTTGCAACCATGGATGAGCTGACAATATAGAAGTCCTTATCAGTTTCCAAGATTATATATATAATTTCACTAGCAACTTCAAACCGAAGTTGTAAATGTTTTATAGCATGAGAGGAGGGATAGGGAGTGTAATCACTAATTTTATCCGGATTTATGCTCGAATTAAATCAATCCACATCCCTTTTTAATACCCAAATCACCTTAACTTACCCTAATTTTATCACTTGTTTTATAATTATTATTATCCTTACTATCTCTTAATTAAAACCAAAAATCCAAAAATATATAAATATATGATATAAATAAAAGCCTTTTATTAGAGCCCACTTTTATAAGCCCAAACCATAAATAAATTTGACCTATTAAATATAATTTTATAATATAAAAAAATATAATAAAAATCCCTACTTGGTGCCCAAGGTCTTGTTTTTAATTGGTTATTATTTTTAAAGGGATAAACCTTAAATACCCTTCATCATATTATAGATACCCTTATATATTAAAACCTAAACCTATTTTATTCCCATATGTTACCCTTTACCCTAACTATATATATAACATTTACCCTAAAAATAAAGGACCCTCACCATATTTTTTTTATACAACAGCCGCATACCCCAACCATTTTTTTCTCCTCTCACTGCCGAAACCAAATCTTCATTTCCATTTCATTTCCATTTCCATTGGTAAGTTGGTAGCCTCCATTATTTATATTTTTACTCTCATTGAATCACTTCACCTATTTGGTTGATTATTTTTCAAGTTATGCCCTAATCTAATCATTACTTTTACCGTTTAGTTTAATTTGTGGATTGATTTTAATCGAGCATATTTAGATGTATATAGTTCTTTTTGAAATATTTATTGTGTATTCCATTCTTATGGTTCAATGAAAATATGAATATTTTTATTGGTAGCTTTTATTGTTTTTTTATTTGTTTATTATATGTTTTGTTTTGTTTATTTATATATGTTATTTGTTTGTTGGTCTATTTATTTTAATCTTTGTTATCATGTGTTGTATAATATTCTTAAGTGTTTATGTACCTTTTTATTCATGATATTTATTTATTTATTTTTGTTAATGTTGTTACATGCTTTGTATATATGTCATGCATTTTATGGTTTTTTATTCATGTAAATGTTTATATATATATATATATATTACTTTTTTTTTTAATTTTGTAAATTACATACACCACATTAAATTAATGAGTCTAATTAAACGTCTTTATTTGGTCGTAACGGGCCCGTGTTCCAACGTAATGGTCGCGGTGTATGCGTTGCCTCCGAATAAAGACACGGTAAAAATAAAATTGATTCGAATCTTTAAACAAAAATTAATTTAAATGCCACTTTAATCCAAAAAATCTAAAATTAATTAAGCGGTAATTTATAAAGGTGCCAATTTTGGGCGGTTTTAAACCCTAAACCCGTTTTTAACCGTAACCGACTCTCGAACCCAAATCATTTCGAATCTTTGGTTTTTACGGTGTTCGGCCTACCAAAGTGGCCGGTGGCGACTCCACCCTTTTTTAAAAATCCCTAATTTTAAAATTTCTCTTTTCACTCTAAAATTTCTTTTCTCAAATCCCTAATTTTAACCTTCCAATTTCTATTTTTTAAGAACCCTAGATTTCAAGTTTCTTTTAATATTTCAAAATTCCCAATTTTTGTATATAATTTTAAAACCTAATTTTTAATTTTTAATTATCAAATCCTAATTTTCTAAATTTCCCCAAAATTTTATTTCAAATCCAAATCCCTAAATTTCACTTTTCAAACCCTAATTTCAATTCCACTAGTGACCCTTTCTCCCCTTTTTTACTACACACCCCAATTATTTTTAAAGAATTTTATAAGGGTCGCTACAGTTGGCGACTCCGCTGGGGACCAATTTTTCAAACGAGTCAAGCCTTGTTTTTAAATACCGCTTAATTAATTTTGGAAGTTGTGGAATAAAATGGCAATTAAATTATTATTTGTTTATTAGTTCGAGCTTTCAATACATTTTAACCCGTCTTTAAGTGGGGGGAAAACGCTATGCTTTCGTGAGGATATTGTTTCTCCGTATGGGCCTAGCAAAGTACCTTCGGGGCTCGACTATCCTATGCTTTCGTGAGGATATTGTTCCTCCGTATAGGCATAGCGAAAGGGTCCCCCTAAATTGAACTCGGTCAAGATGAGCCTGTGATGGGTGATGATCGGGGGCCTTGCTACTCTTAGAAGAGGACAGCGAGGACAATTTGGGTACCTCGTAGAACCAAAACTACATTTAGAGAATCTAGTCAACCTACCCGATTAGAGCCATGCGGTTAACCTAGGTTCCTTTAGATGAGATAAATAGGATTGTTTCGTCTCCTATCTTGCTTGCATTTTTGCTTTATCATTTTTGTATCGACATTTCATGAAGGTGTTGAACTAAGTGGTTTGTTCAATCAGAGGCTTTCACTATAGTTAGAGAGTCAAAACAAGAAAAAGAAAGAGAGGAAAAAGGAGAGAAAAAGATAAGAGAAAGAAAAAGGGAGAAAAAAAAATAATGAGAAAATAAAACTAAGGAAAAGAAAAGGTTGAAAAAAATTGAAAAGAGAAAGAGAAAATAAAAATAAAAGAAAAGAAAATTTAGAATATAGGAAAAAGAGAGAGGAAAAAACAATGAAAATGAAAAAAAAAGAAAATCGAGAGAATAGGGAAAGAAACAAGAAAATAGAGAGAGAAAAAAAAAAGAAAAAATAGAAAAAATAATAAAAAATAAATAAATGGGGCATTAAGATTTTAACCGGTGAAAGTTGCTCAAAGGACGATCACTAGCGGGATCAACACCTTTACTTGCATTCATGCATACATCTCATGCATCTCATAGCATATATCATGCATTAATTAAACAAGGGGGTTAATTATGGGATCTCGTATCCGTAATTGAAGGTTTCTCGCTTGCGTTTTACCAACACCAAGAAGGGCTAATGGAAGAAGACTTTGCCAAGTTAGAAGCCAATCTTATGGGGCAATTAGAGCGTACTCAAAAAGAATTAAAAGATTCTATGATCAAGTCTCAACAAGACATGATGAAACAAATTGCTCACTTGATGGGACTAAGGAAAGTGGAAGACCAACAAAGGAAATATTCTGTTGAAGACCCCTCGAGCCCTCCCGTTTTTATTGTTAACACTTCTAGACCTCTTCAAGGAGTAGTAACATCATCTCTTCAAGCTTGTGCCTCTACCCAAGCCCTACCAGGTGTGACTTTCACTAATATGGAAGGTTTGGGGGATGACATTCCAGACTTCGATGAGCTAGAAAAATTAAAGGTTGAATTTTTAAAGCAATTAGAGGAAACCAAGAACGAGTTTAAAGAGAAGCTTCAGATAAAAGAGGATGAAGAAGAATGGTATGGGTTGAATGCCAGTGAGCTTAGTCTGGTTTCAGGTCTAGAGATCCCTTATAAGTTCAAGACCCCAGATTTTGAGAAGTTTGATGGGACGACTTGCCCTATCGCACATATAACTATGTTTTGTCGGAAAATGGCTGGCTTTACTAACAATGAGAAGCTGTTAATCCACTATTTTCAGGATAGTCTGGTGGGATCTGCCACAAGGTGGTATAATCAGTTAACCCGTGCTCAAATTAAGTCGTGGAAGGATCTGACCAAAGCTTTCACAAACCAGTATAAGCACGTAACCGATATGATTCCAAATCGGCTCATGCTACAAGGGATGGAACAAGGGCATAACGAAAGCCTTCGAGAGTACGCTCGACGTTGGCGTGATACTGCAGCACAAGTACAACCTCCGCTCAACGAAAGTGAACTTTCTCAAATGTTTGTGGATACACTAGAAGGAGTGTTGTATGATCACTTGATAAGCCACCCTATCAGTAGTTTTGCGGAGTTGGTTATGACCGGAGAACGCATCGAGTATGCTATTAAGAAGGGAAAGATGAAGGACCCTTATAGCACAATTTCTCAGAAAGAGGAAGATTCTCATGTCTATGTGGTGAGTTCTCACTCAACCAATCAAACTCAGGACCGTCCCCATACTCATACAAGACCTACAAAGGTGCTTCATCCAATTCCTATGACCTACACCAAGTTACTCCCAATTCTCGTTGAGAAGAAACTTGTGACTTTGGTGCAGTCTAAGCCAAAGGATCCTCCTTACCCTGAAGGATATAATGTCAATGCCACATGTGACTATCATATGGGGAGCACAGGCCACACAACAGAGAATTGTGGAGCTTTGAGGAACAAGGTTCAAGGACTGATTGAGGCCGGTATTTTGAAGTTTTAAGAAAGAGTAGAGGACATGATCTTTGGGAAGATTCTAATCTTCGAGTTTGGATGTTCATTTTTTGCCTCCTTGCATTTTAAGTTTTTCTTTTAAAGTAATGCATCAATTAACTTTGTTACCTTTTGCCCGAAAGTAACAAATACTTTTTTTGTAAGGGCTTATGTTATGTTTGTTCTTTTGTCGTTTCAATGAAAGAATGCATATTTTTAAAATATATGTGTTTTCCTTTTTCTCTCAGAGTTCCTTGGATGTCACATGCTTGTTGTGACGTGGGTTCAGAAATGGTTGGAACGTTGTGATTACGATGAAGTATGGTTTCTTAACCAGTAGCTTTGGTCAGTAATGCACGAGAAATAAGACTACTACTCCTTCAGTGATGTTCGATGATAAGAAAATCTCCTAGAAAAGGCCCGGTGAAATTGATTGATCTCAAGAATTCCTCTAAGTAAAAAGATTGCATCCAGAGAAAAAAAAAGAAGAAAGAAAAATAAAGAAAAAAGAGAGAAAGAAGGAAAAAAAGAGAAGAAAAAAAAAAGAGACAAGAGAAAAAGAAATGAGAGAACAAAGATTAAACAAAAGCACTCCAATATTCGAAACCTGATAATAGACATATTCGAACAAGAGTGTGGAAGTATCGGGGCACTCCGCTGAAGCAATAAGACTTAATAAGGTAGCAATGCACCATCCTAAATATTTTGCTTCATGAGTGATGGTAATATTTTCAAATCTATGACTATGCCGAGTAACTCGAAGTTTTGTTGTATGCTCTATCATTACCTTCGAGACAAAGGATTGTGATGAGTTGATTTCCCCGAAATTTAAAAGAAAGAAGAAAATTAACAGATGTGAGAGAAAAAGGAAAGGGAAAGAGAAAAAAGAGAAAGAAAAAGAAAGAAAAAGATGGAAAAAAAAGAAGAAATAGAATGAGAAAGAAAATGCTCCTATAACTAGATGCAGTCTGAAGCACACTTCGAATTCTCAAGAAGATACTAGCGGGGCAAGTACGAAAAGTTTGAATATAACGGGAGAAATATATTGAGAACTAGAAGGAGTAGTCTTCGAATAGATCGAGCAAATACGATAATCATGAGGGTGAACCGAGCAATCTGAAAGAAATTCCAAAACTTCAAATATCGCCACAACGTTCAAAAACCGAACACAAAGAGTTGAGTCTAAGGCACTCTCGCATTTGATATCTAAGGAACCCATGTTTTTTTTCTTCTTTTCTTTTCTAATTTTTGGATTTTACAAAACATGTATATATTGTTTTACTCACAATTAGCAAATTATTTATGAAATAAAAGATGATTTTTCAAAAGATTTACAAAATGCAAGGTCGTTGATGCAAATGATCATCTTTAATATGACCCGAGAAGAAGGAGCAATGTATGATACAAGATGTCTCTTGAAAATACCACTTCGTTTGAAAGATGATATTCTTTGAGAATTCAGGTTAGCATAAATAAACAAAGATTACCTGAGCCTATTATGGTTACAGATTGAGCAGAGATGAATATCAAGCCTTTGGGGCAAAAGTTATATTGAGGGCCTAAAGAGAGTCAATCAGATAACCCAAAGACAGAAAAATACAAGAGAATAACCCCCAATGTACATGTTGAAGATAGACCTTAAGTGATCTAAGCCTGAATATGAGATTGAGAGCTACTACCATAAATTGAATGCAACTGAATTCGGAGACAACTGGTTCAGATGTGTCATTGTCAACCAAGTATGAGCTGTTGAATTACAGAAGGCGAAAGATTTTGTTCCGATCGGCACAAGATGATGATCTCCTTTCAAGACAAGGTGAAGGATGAAAGCCCGATGAGTTTAGTAAATAGAAAGCGAGAGCCTATCCTCCAAGAAGAAAGAAAAAGAACATTCATGCATCATTCATATTAAATATTCATGCGTCATTTAGATTAAATATTTATGCATCTAGATTAGATACCCATGCATCATGAGCATTCTAATTCATGCCATCATTGTATTTTACTCTTTTTAAACAGGAATTTTCAAGATTGATTAAAGATTTGATCTACAGAGATAGATCTTAGCAAAGATCAAAAGTCATTCAAATTACACGATCGTGGTTTTTAAAGGCCTTCCAACCTTTGGTTATTTGGGGACAAATAGCTTTTTGTGTCAAGGCGATCAAATATCGAGACATCTAGACGAGATATTAGGTGTTCTCTAAAGGGAGACACCACTTTTTTATGAGATATTCAGGTATTCTTTAAGCAATATATCACTTTATATTTAAACTTTAAATTTGATCCTTTCTTAAGGATGTTTTTCTTAAAACCCAAATTTCTTAATCTAATCCTTCCTTAAGGATGCTTTTCTCAAAGCCAATTTCTTAATCTAATCCTTCCTTAAGGATGTTTTTCTCAAAGCCAATTTTTAAATTTGATCCTTTCTTAAGGATGTTTTTATCAAAGCAAATTTTATCCTTTCTTAAGGTTGCTTTCCTCAAAGAAAATTTGATCCTTCCTCAAGGACGCTTTTCTTAAAGCAAATTTCTTAATTTGATCATTTCTTAAGGATATTTTCCTCAAAACAAACTTCTTAGTTTGATCCTTTCTTAAGGATGCTTTTCTCAAAGCAAGTTTCTTAACTTGATCCTTCCTTAAGGATGCTTTTCTCAAAGCAAATTTCTTGAGTTGATCTTTTCTTAAAGATGCTTTTCTCAAAGCAAGTTTCTTAACTTAATCCTTCCTTAAGGATGCTTTTCTCAAAGCAGATTTCTTGAGTTGGTCTTTTCTTAAAGATACTTTTCTGAAAGCAAGTTTCTTAACTTAATCCTTCCTTAAGGATGCTTTTCTCAAAGCAGATTTTTCGAGTTGATCCTTTCTTAAGGATGCTTTTCTTAAAGCAAGTTTCTTAATTTTATCCTTCCTTAAGGATGTTTTTCTCAAAGAAAATTTGATCCTTTCTTAAGGATATTTTTCTCAAAACAAACTTCTTAGTTTGATCCTTTCTTAAGGATGTTTTTCTCAAAGCAAGTTTCTTAACTTGATCCTTCCTTAAGGATGCTTTTCTCAAAGCAGATTTCTTGAGTTGATCTTTTCTTAAAGATACTTTTCTCAAAGCAAGTTTCTTAACTTAATCCTTCCTTAAGGATGCTTTTCTCAAAGAAGATTTTTCGAGTTGATCCTTTCTTGAAGATGCATTTCTCAAAGCAAGTTTCTTAACTCATTCCTTAATGATGCTTTTCTTAAAGCAAATTTCTCAATTTGATCCTTTCTTAAGGATGTATTTTCTTAGTTTGATCATTCCTTAAGGATGCTTTTCTAAAAGCAAATGTATCAATGTGATCCTTTCTCAAGGATGTTTTTCACAAAATAAACTTCTTAGTTTGATCCTTCCTTAAGGATGCTTTTTTAAAAGCAAATTTATCAATTTGATCCTTTATTAAGGATGTTTTGCTCAAATCTCTAATTTCTTAATTTGATCATTTCTTAAAGGTTTTTTTCCTAACAAATTTCTCAATTAAATCTTTTCTTAAGGATGATTTTCTCAAGATGATTTTCTTTTTAATTCGATCCTTTCTTAAGGATATTTGAAAAAGGAAAAGAAAAAAGACAAAAAAACAAAAAATGAGAGAAAAGAAAGAGAGAGAAAAATAAATAAAGAAAAAGAAAAAAGAAAGAAAGAAAGAAAAGAAAAAAAAGAGAGAAAAGGAGAAAAAGAAAAAATGTGAGAAAAGATGATCAAAAATCGATACCTTTTATAAGATTTTCAGGGTATTTGAGAAAAGAAGATGATGAAGAAGACGACGAAGAAGAAAGTAAAGAAACGATCGAGGTCAACCAATCGAGAATATATAAAGACCAACAAAGATTTTTTTCATGCCTAGACAACCAGAAGTCAAGGCAACCAACAACCTCAAAAGCCTCTAGGCAAGACATACTTTTCAAGAAGATCGTTCTCTATGACATACGCTTGAAGAAGGAGGTCATGCTTTGCGACATACGCTTGAAGAGAGGGGTCGCCCACCATGGTATACGCTCGAAGAGAGGGACCGTCAGATGCTGCAATGATCAGAAATCAGAGCATCTCGAAGATGTGGATTCTATGGAGAAGGGATCAACATTGTTTTTGCGACATACACTCGAAGAGAGGGGTCGCCCACCACGGTATACGCTCGAAGAGAGGGACCGTCAAATGCTGCAATGATCAGAAATCAGAGCATCTCGAAGATGTGGATTCTACGAAGAAGGGATCAACATTGTTTTTTTACGACATATGCTCGAAGAAAGGGATCGCCCACCACGGTATACGCTCGAAGAGAGAGACCGTCAGATGCTGCAATGATCAGAAATCAGAGCATCTCGAAGATGGGGATTCTACGGAGAAGGGATCAACATTGTTTTTTGTGACATATGCTCGAAGAAAGGGGTCGCCCACCACGGTATACGCTCGAAGAGAGGGACCATCAGATGCTGCAATGATCAAAAATCAGAGTACCTCCAAACATGGAAGTCGGATAAAATTAGTGCTTGTAGTCTTTGCTTTATCATTGTTTCACAACGATAAGCAAAGAGGGGCAACTGTAATCACTAATTTTATCCGGGTTTATCCTCGAATTAAATCAATCCACATCCCTTTTTAATACCCAAATCACCTTAACTTACCCTAATTTTATCACTTGTTTTATAATTATTATTATCCTTACTATCTCTTAATTAAAACCAAAAATCCAAAAATATATAAATATATGATATAAATAAAAGCCTTTTATTAGAGCCCACTTTTATAAGCCCAAACCATAAATAAATTTGACCTATTAAATATAATTTTATAATATAAAAAAATATAATAAAAATCCCTACTTGGTGCCCAAGGTCTTGTTTTTAATTGGTTATTATTTTTAAAGGGATAAACCTTAAATACCCTTCATCATATTATAGATACCCTTATATATTAAAACCTAAACCTATTTTATTCCCATATGTTACCCTTTACCCTAACTATATATATAACATTTACCCTAAAAATAAAGGACCCTCACCATATTTTTTTTATACAACAGCCGCATACCCCAACCATTTTTTTCTCCTCTCACTGCCGAAACCAAATCTTCATTTCCATTTCATTTCCATTTCCATTGGTAAGTTGGTAGCCTCCATTATTTATATTTTTACTCTCATTGAATCACTTCACCCATTTGGTTGATTATTTTTCAAGTTATGCCCTAATCTAATCATTACTTTTACCGTTTAGTTTAATTTGTGGATTGATTTTAATCGAGCATATTTAGATGTATATAGTTCTTTTTGAAATATTTATTGTGTATTCCATTCTTATGGCTCAATGAAAATATGAATATTTTTATTGGTATCTTTTATTGTTTTTTTATTTGTTTATTATATGTTTTGTTTTGTTTATTTATATATGTTATTTGTTTGTTGGTCTATTTATTTTAATCTTTGTTATCATGTGTTGTATAATATTCTTAAGTGTTTATGTACCTTTTTATTCATGATATTTATTTATTTATTTTTGTTAATGTTGTTACATGCTTTGTATATATGCCATGCATTTTATGGTTTTTTATTCATGTAAATGTTTATATATATATATATTACTTTTTTTTTAATTTTGTAAATTACATACACCACATTAAATTAATGAGTCTAATTAAACGTCTTTATTTGGTCGTAACGGGCTCGTGTTCCAACGTAATGGTCGCGGTGTATGCGTTGCCTCTGAATAAAGACACGGTAAAAATAAAATTGATTCGAATCTTTAAACAAAAATTAATTTAAATGCCACTTTAATCCAAAAAATCTAAAATTAATTAAGCGGTAATTTATAAAGGTGCCAATTTTGGGCGGTTTTAAACCCTAAACCCTTTTTAACCGTAACCGACTCTCGAACCCAAATCATTTCGAATCTCTGGTTTTTACGGTGTCCGACCTACCAAAGTGGCCGGTGGCGACTCCACCCTTTTTTAAAAATCCCTAATTTTAAAATTTCCCTTTTCATTCTAAAATTTCTTTTCTCAAATCCCTAATTTTAACCTTCCAATTTCTATTTTTTAAGAACCCTAGATTTCAAGTTTCTTTTAATATTTCAAAATTCCCAATTTTTGTATATAATTTTAAAACCTAATTTTTAATTTTTAATTATCAAATCCTAATTTTCTAAATTTCCCCAAAATTTTATTTCAAATCCAAATCCCTAAATTTCACTTTTCAAACCCTAATTTCAATTCCATTAGTGACCCTTTCTCCCCTTTTTTACTACACACCCCAATTATTTTTAAAGAATTTTATAAGGGTCGCTACAGGGAGCATAGATTCTAAACACTGCTCATAAGAAGTCATAACCTAAATATATCATTTAGAAATATGACTTACCTAAAGCTTGGGCAGCAGTCATTCTTTTCCTGTGATCCTTGTTCAGAAGCCTTTTCACAAAATCTTTGGCTTCAAACGATACGGAAGGCCAAGGTGAATCATCAAAGTTAGGATCAGCTCTGAGCACAGAACGAAAAATTCCTGATTCAGTTCTAGCCCAGAAAGGTCTGCTTCCACACAACAATATATAAGTTATGACACCAATACTCCACATATCAGCTTCAACACTGTAAGATCTATGTAGTACTTCCGGTGCAACATAGTATGCACTGCCAACAATATCATTGAGACGTTGATCTGCAAATGAATAAAAACTGATGGCTTTGTGTACAAAGAAATTGTTGATGAATAAATGATTTGGAGATGGAGGAGAGTTGTCTATTATA
Source organism: Abelmoschus esculentus (assembly GCA_035048815.1). Taxonomy (NCBI): domain Eukaryota; kingdom Viridiplantae; phylum Streptophyta; class Magnoliopsida; order Malvales; family Malvaceae; genus Abelmoschus; species Abelmoschus esculentus. Next base: position 946,614 of record JAUCBN010000027.1, on the reverse strand, counting down.
TGATTCAGACAATTATGTCAACGTGAGATCGAAAGCACATTTGATGAACGGAACACAAAAATTTATGCAAATATAGGAAAAGGAAAAAACTCTTACCTGTCCTAATAAAATCAGATAAGCCAAAATCAATAATTTTCATTGGAGCATCCTCATCTCTTGTGGTAAAAAGAAAATTCTGCAAAACAGACCACATTAAAGTAAATAATTGGTTAATCACTAGAACTGGATCCAACAAAAAATATTGTGCTGGCATAGAACTACATTAAAATTTGATTATCATATTCCTCTATGTCATACCTCTGGCTTCAGATCACGGTGCACAACCCCTTGAAGGTGGCAAAAAGCAACTACACTTAAAATTTGCACAATTATTTTTTTAGCATCCCCTTCGGTGTATCTACCGCCTCTACAACGAAAGAACAATATAAAAAAACATGATTTTAACGATGGGTTTAAGAATTGGCTTAAGACGGTACAAGAGAATAAGGCAGTCCATCAATACCTAGACAAAATTCTGTCGAGTAGCTCTCCACCTTCACATAACCTGACAATAAAATAACATTTTACTGTAATCAAGTGTAGGAAGCATGCCTAGACCAACTGAAAATTAGCTTAAAGATATGTTCAAAAGCAATGCTTCTTTCAATCAATTCATCAACTATGAAAAGGTATCAGACATGCCTGATAGGCGAAACCCGAAAAGATTAAACCTAGATATCGAGGAAGGATTAGTACAGATAACAAGAGATCTTAAAATAAAGTATAGCAAGAACATACTCCATGACAATATAGACATTATTAGCATCCTCAAAAACATCATGAAATTTGATCATGTGTTTATGACTGGATAAGGCTTTCAGTATTTTGACCTCCCGCCGAACATCTTCAATTGATATTGCTGTGGTCATCTGTCAAACAACATCAAGTCAGCTTCTTGTTCTTCTCAAAACCATTAACCATTGTTGAGTCATAATGTAAGCTAAGAAACATGAAGAGAAAGCTATGATTGAAGAAAATTCCTCAATTACTTGCCAGGAAAGTTCAAATTTCTGTCTTTGAGACAACAATAATTGAATATAGAAAAATAATCGGAAAAAATAGCACATACCAAAAACGACACACCTTAGCTTTAGAAATGATCTTAACGGCCACTGACTGACCCTTTAGGTCTCCTTTCTTTCCCTTGGCCCAGCAAGTATGACCAAAATGCCCTCGCCCCACCTCCTTCCCAAGCTCAAATTTAGCCCCCAAGTTCTTTCCGTACCCGAAATTCTTATCCAGCACCGCTCCTTCCCCTTCCTCGGGGATCGTCCCTTCCACGGGCGCCGCCTTGTTCGTTCCTTTTCGTCTCATTAATGCGGCCATGATCGGCTTCGCAGGAGACGGCGGCGGCAAAGGCCATCTGAACTTCCTCCCCGGTGTTCTAGCCGGGGATGGAGACGGTGCGACTCCAGCAGGAAGTGGACTGGCAAACGGACTAACAGAGTAAGAGTTGTTCTCGACGGACGGGGTGGATGGCGCCGGAATCGGTGGCCGTTGGGATTGTTTAGCTGTAGAGGTCGCTTCATTGTCGATTGCAGATATGTTTTTGCTGCAGCAATGGCCCATGACTGATGACTCTGAATCCGGGAGTTCTCGCTGACCGTTCGTTCTCGGTCAAACCATCGGACGGTGGTGAGCTTCAGGACTTAAAGGCAACTGAAAAACCACCACGGCGAGAAATTTGAGAAAGAAAAAATATTTATTTTATTTTATCATAAACCAAAGAAGAAAATTGAAAGAAAAAAAAGAAAATGAAAAGAAGTAAAGGAGGAGGAGTTGAAGCAGTTGGTATGGTAATTCACTATAAATTTGAAAGCTGGTGAGAAAAATGTTAAAATCACCGGAGCTGTGATTATTAATTTGGAAAGTCGCATTTCCGTATTCAAAAAGGTAATCCATTCGTCCAAATTGTATTACTGGGTTTTCTTTTAAAAAATTTGCTTATTACAAGAATTCAATTAAATATTGAATAATGAAAATTTTATTACTAGATTCGATTGATTTAATGAGATGAATCATATGATTATTAAATAAAATTAAATATTTAAATTATAACGTTAGAAATAAAATAATTGAGTTTTAGAACGGCTCTTATAATAAGTTTTTATAAATAGGGATAACAACGGGATAAGACAGAACATGTTTTTGGTCGTCCCAATCCTGACCTAAAAATTAAAACATCACTTTTGATCCGACTTGATTTTAATATATTTTATCTTTGATCCGATTTTAATATATTTTATCCTCTATTTGACATAATAAAAACTATAATTCAATGTCCGGTTTTTTAATAAAAACTTGATCAAACTCGATTTGATAAAAAATAAAAAAAATATTAAATATTATATATAAGTATATATATATTAGGTCAATTGAGGAAATTTCACCTTAAAGTCGACCCTGATCAAACTTTATTTTTTTAATAATTTGACATAAATCAACCATATCTATTTTTTTAAATTAAAATATTTCTCTATCAAATCAGATAAAGTCTAAATTTGTCGATTCTGAATCAAATTATTATCCTTAATTATAAACTAAAATTAAGACTTAACTAAAAAAATAAATGTTTAAATTATACTGTTTAAATTAAATACAAATTTTGTTAAAAAAAGCTAATTAAAATAGTTGTCTTATTTAATTTTAAAACAAATTAAATTTAAATACTTATTTTAATTAAAAAATACTTGAAATATTTATTATAAAAAATAGTGTATACAATTATTTTGTAATTAAACCTAAAATTAATTATGCTAGTTGAGGGTGGAAACAGACAGTTGGACGGGCTACGGTGCCGAAATTTCCCGTTTACAATAAATATTAGAACAACTTTAAGAAAAAGGAGCGACTGTGACTATCCTCATTGGTGACAGCCCGTAAGCTTTATAAATGAACCAAATTAGAATGGTCAAAAAAAAATGTGTTTAATTTTTTAATCAATTGCAACGATTATAATAATATTTATTTTATAATATATTTTAATTATTAAACATTTATCGTTTAATTATTATATTATAATATTAATATTTAAATTTGTAAATTATAAATATAATAATTATTTTTTAATTATTGAAATAAGATGGTCCATAACTCCGTATTATATTTATGTAGTTTTATAAAGTACATATTAATATCAGAGAGGTAAATAATTAACACTCCACAAAACAATAAATTTATGATACAATAAATTAATCTAATGTTAAAAATATAAAATATTATTTTAAGATTTATAATATTTTCAGTTATAATTTAAATTATATATCATGTTATAATCAAAATATTATCTTACGCATAATTAAAAATACTATATTTTAGTTTTTTAGTCGTTTTTAATCTTGTAATTTCTTAGACCTCAATGAATATAATTGTTTTAAATTATTAATTTTTTAAGAGAATTGTAATTATTTATTTGTACATATAATTTTTTGTTTAACTATTAGTACAGAATTATTGGTCGATTATTATCGATTAAATCTTACGGAAATTTATTATAAGATAATTCGTTTAATTTGATTTTCTTAATTTATAAAATCAAGATTTAAATTTTAAGCATTACTTAAAATTTTAATATCTCGTCTTATTTAATCAATTAATTATTATATTTGTATACACTTTATTGGTATTTAAATTAATTCGATTTATATTATATGAAAAAATCAATATTAAATTTTTTTTAAAAATTTAATTATTTTTATTTTATTGTTTGAAGTAAATCACCTTGTGCATCTGCTTTGAATGCAACGCTACGGTTCTGTTTGGATTGTACACAACAAAATAATCACTACGATATTTAATTTTATTTCTCAAATAATTTAAACAGGTTAACAGAAATATAAATATATATTTTTAATATTATGATACGATTATATAGCGGTATTTATTATTTATTTTTAATTTTTTGAAAATATATTCATTGTAGATGAGTTGTACGACACAAATCTCCTAAAGATAATAATATTTTAGATCTATTTAATAATTTTAATTTTATAATTTTATTAAATAAAATGTATTAAATTCTTATATCGAAATTTAGACTCATATCATATAAAATAATATAGATATTTTTAATCATTTGAATAATTAATACATATCTCAAATTTATGTTTTAAATAAATGATTAATAAAGTTATATAATTAAAGCACCTATATTTTACTTTATTAATCATCTTATTTTATTTACCATTCAAGTTCTTTTCTTCCCAACAAATTCAATCAATAATTAAAAATAGCAATGATTTAACGAGTCAAGAAAACAGATCGGAATTGGTAGTTGGCTTTAATTTTGCGCCGCTTGACTTTGACTTTTAAACAGTTTTGGGTTTGAATTTGTAGCTTTCCGATTCATTTTTTTTATTTTAATAAATCCTTTTAATTTATCAAAATTACACCATTTGGATATTATTATAAGTTTAATGAGAGCAATTTCAACTTAATTCAATTACTATTCGATTTGAATTAATTTAATTTAAATTTAGAATTTTAATGATTTAAGTCAAGCAAAGTTTAAATTGAATAATAGAAATACAGGTCGAGCATAATTTAAGTTGATTCAAGATTTTATCGAGTCGATCCTAAACTTCGCACACTATTTTAATTATTTTAAATTATTTTATTTTGTCCAATGACTGATCTCAAAATTTATTTAAAAATGAATAGTATAAAATTTTAAAATTTTGAAATAGACACATAACTTAAATAATATTAAAATTTAAAAATTAATTCGTAAAAAATTAAAAAAAATAAATATAAATATGTGAATTTTAAAAAATTTAGCATGAGTCAGTACTCACCGGAGCAACACCAGCCTATGGCTCCGGAAGAGGAGAGAGTACTTAACCATTTAATCGGAGTTCGTCCCCGGTGATCGGAATCTCATTTCGCGAAACTGGATGATGAGGAGAAAGTCCAAGCGATCAAGTGCGACATAATTTAAAATTTGACTAATGAATTGATAATAATTTATTAAGTTAAATTTGAACTTGTTTTAATCGGTGAATCAATAAAAATTAAGTTCTTGATTATTTTATTAATTTATTCTTTTCGTACAATTATATTTTTTTATTGTCGAACATGTCTCATCTTTTTATTTCGGTATCGAGAAAGATCAATATTAGATTTTTGATCGCATCTAACCCAAAATGAAGAGATATAATATAAAAAAATTATAACAAAAATTATCAAGAATATAAAAAAATCAAACTCAAATTTATTAAACTTAAATAAATAATTTATTTAAAAATTAATAATCAAATTAAAAATAATTATTTTATAATTATGATGCATCATCAAATTAGTATTTAACATCTAGCTTATTAAAAATATTATAAACTACAATGTGATTCAAATAATATAAAACGATAATAAATAACCAAAACGTTATAAAACAATGACATAAATGATTAACGTTACATTTTAAATTCTAAAGTAAACATTTATAAAATGAAAAGGACCATTATAATAATTTACTCAATAAATAATGGAGTAATTGCCAGAGCTTAAAGGTATAGAACACGCGCGACCAGAATGCGTGGTGGGATCCTATTGTCGACGAACTTGCCATATAAATGGCGGGAGCCTTACTAGAGGTCGAAACTTTACGCACCCAATCATCTCTCTCGGTCTCCATGGCGTTAAATTCTCACTGTTTGTCAAACTGAAAATTTTCTCCAAAAACCCTCCAAATTCATTTCTTAAAATCCAATTTCCTCCATTGTTATCCACATCCCCCTTTTACCATTTACGATCATGTCTTCTAAATGTATTCAATTCTAGGGTTTGGTTTGCATCTTTAATTAAAATTGAAAAAAAAAACCTAGTTTTTTCTTCGTCTTTTCCTTCTGGGTCTGCCTTTTGCAGATAAAGAAAGTGAGAGAGTTGGTGTAGCGAGGGACATTCTGATTCAATGGAGGCAGCGGCCAGTGTTGCCGCCGCACGGAGTGGTTCGATTCCAATGACATCATCTTCGCGTAAGGAATGGCGTGCCATTTCCGACCATCACCCGGTTCGTAACCATGGGGATGAAGTGGTAATTTCATTTATTGATGGTTACGCTTTTTTGTATTATTTGGGTTCTGAGAAGAATGTTGGATTGAGAATGAAAATTCCTCATTGTTTTGGACCCTATGAACGAGTTTAAAATGTTACCGTGTTTGGTTTAGTTTTAACTAGTGTATGGGATTCTTCGTTGTTCTCTGTTAGTAAAAATTCTGCGTATTTTTAAATGTAGAAAGTCCTTATCTCCTTTGTGAATCAACATTGTGCTCTAAATCGCAGCATTTTGATGCACTAATTAAAACATTTGGTTCACTTTGGCGACAAGTTTCTGGTCCATTGGTTGTAATGTTTTACAATGTTAATGGGGTTCAAGTCGAGTGGATTAAGTGTTAATGTAATCATAAGAGCTTAGTAAGTTTTTGTGGGTTTACTTCTATTGGGAAATGTCCACCTGTGTATGGTGGATTTGAGCATCAAGTTATGTTTATCAAGCTGTGAAATATTACTATTGATATTTAATAGAACATTGCTTTTCATTGTTTGTTTTATTCAGTGTTCTTCCCATATGCAGGAAATGGACAGATCAAAGTTGGGACAATCAGATGAAAGAACCATATATGAGGTAAGGCTTTTTAATCTTAAAATTTTATTCTATTCTGAGAATGATTAGAAGTGAACATTGGTGAATGCTTACCAAGGTGCAGCATGGAAGAGAGCCTGCTGATGTTAACTTCTCTATCATGGCTGATGGAAGTTTAGATGATGACATATTACAGCAGCAAATCCACAATATTACGAGACAAAGAGAAGAGCTCCTGCAAATGGAGGTTAAACTCCGAGCACAGGCAATTGCAAGGTCAAGGGTCCTGGAAATGCAGAGAAGCTGTGATGCTAAAATAGCTTCACATGCCGGTGCTGTTGCCAAGCTTGAGGTTTAAATTTAGAATGTGATTCACAGTGATTTTTCTGCAATTCAACTTTCAGAGAAAAAAGAGAGAAAAGTTTTAATTTGACAATATGATCTTGATTTATGAACAAGAAAATGAAAATATAATTTCTGATTACAAACATTAAGTAATTTATGTCATCATGTGTTGACTAATGTTTGAGCGGTTTATAAAATGCCATTCAACACTTGAAATTATTTCTATGCATGCTACGACTAGGTTCTATGATGTTGCTATCTTTTTGTGACTTCCAATCTTTATTTTTGCGATATTTGATTGATAGGAGCAACTCCATGAAAGAGAACAGACCATACATGAGTTAGAAAGGAAACTGGAAGAGAAAGATAGAGAATTGCATGCCATCAAAGTGGATAAAGAAGAGGTTCTTAATTTTTTTATTCTGCTTTTGGACAAGTTTTGTTTTTCTTTTAAAATAAAGTTTGGTGTTTAGCAAGTCATGTATAAATTAGCTCTTCTTTGTTATATTGGCAGGCCTGGGCAAAGGATGACCTTCTGAGAGAGCAAAACAAGGAACTGGTTACTTTCAGGTCTGTATTTGTGTTTTACATTTAAGACCTTTTTAATCGTGTTTACCATAAGGCTCAAAGGATTACCATCCATATGAATGTTTTCTCTGTATTTCCAGTTGCTGTGAGATTGATAACACTGAAATTTTCTAGGCCTATCCATTGGCTTAGAATGTATTAACTTAGTATTTATATTTGAATGGCATTCCCAAATGATTAACAGCTTCTTTTGTTGGTTACTGCTGTAATACATTAAACTTGCAGCTGAGGTTTGAATCTTCTGAAACTATTATGTGTTTCTTGTTATTTTTCTTTTGGCAGAAGAGAACGTGATCATTCAGAAGCCGAAAGAGCCCAACATATAAAACAGATACAAGATCTTCAACAGCTTGTTCAAGAGAAAGAAGGGCAGTTTATTGAGTTGCAGGAACAGGTGCATACTGTTACTTGTTTTTTTATGCACCTTTTACAATTTTTATTCCGGAGATTAAGGTTTGAATATTGTTACACTGTCCTGATGTGCACCTGTAGGTTATTGAAAATTACAACAGTTACTTTTTTATCTACTAAATTTACATTAAACATATTTGTTTGTGTTGAAAATTTAAATGTAACAATTTCAATCGACTATGGTGTTGATTGCTAGAAGGCTGGAAGCTGCATTTTCTAATGGTTGTCATATTCTTCAGTATAGGGCTGCTCAAGAAGCCATCCATTATAGGGATGAACAGTTGAGAGAAGCCCAAAGTTGGATTTCACGTGTCCGGGAGATGGATGCTATGCAGTCAAGCACAAACCATTCCTTACAGGCAGAGTTGCGAGACCGCACAGAGCAATATAACCAACTCTGGCATGGCTGTCAGAGACAGGTAGACATGCTGTTTGTTTCTTGTTTACATGTTTCTTTCTTTGAATAAATAGATTTGATGTCATTTTCAGCAATTAAAGTTGACCCTGTTTGTGGTTATTAATCTTAGTTTGCTGAGATGGAGAGACTTCATTTACATACAGTACATCAGCTTCAACTTGAGTTGGCTGATGTTAGAGAGAGGAATGGTTCCCATAACGATGAATCACATATGTCCCAAAGAAAATCAAAAGATTTATCTCAATTTGTTCAAAATAATGGACAACAAGTGGATTCTAATGGAAGTGGTGCTGCAAGTGCTGATACTGCAGTCATTTCAACTGGAGCTTCAGACAATGTTCAATCGTTTGTTTCAGCTAGCAATGCACCAAATCCAGTAAGATTGCTGACTTTTCTGAAGTGTCTTCAGTTTTATAGTTGATCTCTCCCTCCTCCCTCGCTCCCTCCCTTTTTCTACATTTTATCTAATTTATGGCTTGAGATGGTACTTGCAAACTCATTTTTGTAAACTCAGCTTATTACTCTTATCTTTTTGTTCCCTTTGAATGACTGGGTCTACTGTCAGAATCAGAGTTACCTTGTTTCAAGTGTTCCGATTGCTCCAGTTGGGATGCCTACATACTTCCCACCTGGGCAGGTGTCTGCCCTGCATTCATTTATCGTGCAACAACAGGGGGCTCCCCATTCTGTGGCATCTCATGTTGGACACTACACAATGCCAGATTCGTCATCCATCCAACAGTGGCAGAACCAACTGGTATGGTCAAACCTTTACATTATCAATTTTTCACGAGGTTTTTCCTTTGTTATATATAATTGTTTTTCATCCTGTTCTGCAGACTTCTTCAGAGGGTTTTCAGCTGTCCACACAGGATCATATTCCACTATCCCAAACTGATCAAAAACTTGGCAGCTCAGATGTAAAGCATGAATTTGACATGTCTGTCAATGGACAAACCATTCGTCCAGACTATCTAGAGCATGTAAGCCAGGGGTCAGAGCCCAGTTCTGTGATACCATCATCTTCTGGGAAAACACAGGTTCTTTAAATCAAAATCATTTTACTCACTGTGCTTGGTGTTGGTTTTATCTGTTATTACAACTTACAGATACCACATCTTTTCAGGTTGAGTCAGTTAGCGCAGGTTACCTTGTGGACCCCCAACCTGAGCCAACCTTGCCTCAAGTTTCTTCACAATTTCATGAGGCATTAAGATTGAGCTGTGAACCCAAGGTTTGTCAATTTGACTGGTCTTCAAGCATTTGAGAATCTTTCAGTTCTAACATATGCTTAAATTTGAATTGCACAGGAACAGAATATTCTGAACATGAATAATCATGTGCCGGAGGGCCAAATTCTAACAGCAGAGGAAACAAGTGCTGCTGCTACTGCCATACCTTCTCATGATACTTCAGTGCGTTCTGTTGATTTCTGTGAAACAACAGTGAAAAATGGAACCAGTGCTATTTTGCCGGAAAAACTGGTTTCACCTGGGCAGTCTAATAACTTGATATCATCCAAGACTTCAGAGACAGCTCTGCTAGATGAGAGGTCATTGTTGACATGCATTGTTCGCACGATTCCAACTGCTGGAAGAATTCGGATCAGTTCCACGGTTGGTTTGCTAATAATTTTCATAGATCTACTAACTGTGGTATTAGGTACTGCATGAATGGGGTTTGACTTGAATCTGTCGATTGCAGCTACCAAATAGGCTTGGGAAAATGCTAGCACCTTTACACTGGCATGATTACAAGAAGAAGTATGGAAAGCTGGATGACTTTGTAGCCGGTCATCATGAGGTTTGTTTCTTGCAACCTTTACATTTCCTTATATAGACATGTGGGTTGCACTTTCTGAAAATCTGAAATTGTGATTTCAGTTGTTTCTGATTGAGGGCGATTATATTCAACTTCGAGAGGGAGCACAAGAGATGATAGCAGCCTCCGCTGCTGTTGCCAAAGTTGCTGCTGCAGCCACAGCATCATCTCCTTACTCCCCTGTTTTGCCTTCTGTTGCTGTTACTCCAATGGCACAGCCTAATCGACTAAAGAAGGTTCTCCCATCAGCTGATTCCAACCATGTGAAGAATGTGAATGCTGCCTTCAAGGGGTATGCAGTCATCTCCAAAAATGCATCTGATGATCAACATCCAAATGGCATTTCTTTTGGTGTGGCTGGAAATCTCTCAAACTTAAAAATATTGAGCAAATCTAATGGAGCAAATGTTGAGAGGTCAAGTGCGACCACTGTTGAAAGCAAGGCCTCTGGTCTTGGAAGGTCTAATTCTAATTTTGCTGGAAAACCGCACGGCAGGTATGTGTTGCAAAACCCTTCAGATAGCTGATGGTCATTTATAATTGTACGTTATGCCTCGACTTATTAAGCTTGACTGTCTTGTTCCATGGCAGGGCAACTGGGACAGCATTGTCTTCTAAAAGATAGTGAGTACATTATTTGGATTTAATTATTGTTTGATTGTTGCGTTATATATTCATTATACTTCCAGTTTCTGTTCTAGCACGTCTCTTTCACCTGTAATTCCAGTTTGCAACAAGCTAAATTTGAAGCATCTAATATAGTGAAGAAACTGTGGTTGTGGCAGAACCATGACAAAGTGAAAACTAGTCTGTCATTATAGTATTATTAGAGTTTTGTAATCATCATTTAACCAAAGTGACTTGAAGATTCACCGATTTCGTTTTATTCTGGCAGGATTACCGATTTGGGATACTACAAGCATCTTGGGATATGAATTGTAGTTGAATGTTCTTTTGGTATTGTTGATCAGCAATCTTTTGCACCTGGGAAAATTCTGTGAATGGATCTTGAGCCGACTGACTATTTAAATTGTTTTGCGTGCCATTTCTGCTATAAAAACACTGGATTTTGTTGTCATACTGAAGCTGCACATTTGATTTCCTATCTATTCCTACTATCCATCGTAACTGTTGATGATCGTTTTAGTTTTTGAGGTTTTTTAAGCAACTTACCGAAGGCAATGGTGATGCAGCCAACTGCTTGGTTTGCACACTACTTGCACTGCAAGAATAAACAAATAAAAATGCTATGCTCTGGCATAAGAAGAATGGGGAATAGACAGATGCTCTAGTAGTTTACTCAAAATTTTAAAAAATCAACAAGGGATAAAAATTAATATGATGAAAGGAGTTATATTTTAACTCTTTAATTCGATTCAAACAAAATATAACTGAAGGCAGTTTTCTCACAAATTACTCTTATATTTCTTGTTTTCTTTAAATAATACACAATTTGTACTTCAGTAGAAATGTTTTCGAAAAGTTTTAAAATGCCATGTGGGTTGGACCAAAGTTATTTGCTTGAATTGAACATGAAGGTTCCATAATGTTATCCGTAAAGACGACAGACATTGATTGTTTAGTGGTCCAAGGAGGTTTATGACTGAACCTGCTAATAATTACTACTTGTTATGATAATGGAAGATTTAATCATTAACTACATGCAGTTCTTCGCCTAGCTTGTACAGAATTAAATTACAATCGTAACACAACAGTTGCATCGTTAACGTTCAAGATCGTAACTGTAATTTAGTTTACCTTAACCATTTCCTAAGATCATTTGTTGGTGGTGGAAAGATTTCTTCACCAAGACTGTCTGCATAACTAGAAGACCTGTTCGATTTGTTACTATGCTCCATGACAAAATGGCCTCCATGATAGCTTGAGCTTCCCGAGTTATAATCATAAACTTCATCTTTAATCCTTTCTTCCAGACCAACAGGGAACAACAAACACTTCTTGGCGGATCCCACCTTTTCCCTCTCCGGGGTCGACGGCCTATGCTTTGGTGCACTTTGTGACTGAAAACGTGCCATAGTTGATGCTGTGGCCGCCATGTAGTTAGGAATTGGAGCAGCATTGCTACTCATTCTATGAGCCGGTAGCCTCTGGATGATCTTCTCTTCTTTGACGCACCGAGGGCTAGCTGAGTAAACTTGGGGAGGCTTTGACTTTGACGGAGACGGTGGGAATAAGCGAACCGGGAGACTATCAGTGGCGGCTTTGTGGAGAGGCGATGCCACACAAAATGAGCTAGGCCTTTGTTGTTGGGAGTAAGAGTATGGCCTAGAGGTGTCGATTTCAACAGTTTTGATGGGATCTATGTGGTCGGATGACAACCTTCCTCTACTTTCGGCACTGTCTCTTTCAGTTCTCCAAATCTGGTGAGAGAAGGCTTGAGCAAGAGCCTTTTCACGTTTCATGGCGGCATCTAGCTTTGTTTTCTGCAGAATGGCTTGAATCTCCTTTAGTGTTTTCGGGTGTTCGTCCCAGTGGATCCAATCATCGTCATTATTGTTGCTGTGATCACTGCAAATGGAGTCCGTGCTTGAAAGCCTCTTACGTTGATCACGAACCTGTGCCTGCACTCGAACCATAGCCTCCATGCATCTGAGAGTAACATTTGCTCGCTTTCGAACATTGTGGCCTCTCACTAAAGCTTGCAGCTTCACCAGCCCTTTCAGTGCCCGAAGAGCTCTCCTTGCCTTCACAAACACAAACCATTTTTCTTAGTATGAAAATCTATTCTTATTACAACAGTCTAAGTTGCTGTTTTATTACCAGATATCCTCTGAAAGCTGTCTGTATAACGATGGAAGCATAATGTTGTCTGAATAAAACAGAAGGCCGGGTGAGCCGAACAACTTCTACAGCAGCTTGTGCTGTCGCTACAGCTGCTTGAGCAGCAGCTGTGGTGGCAATCGCCACCGCAATGGCATGTGGTCTTTTCTCAGCTTCTGGATTACCTTCAGCTGTTGGAGTTATCACTGTTTCCTGATGCGTAGGTTTCTTGAAAATCCATCTCCTCTTCCCTCTTTTCTGCTCAGATCAAGAAAAAGGAAACTTTTATTTAAACTTCAGATGCAAAACAAACCCATAGAAGAAAACAACAAGAGAGAGAGATTCACCTTGTCTTCTTCCTCTAGTTCTCCATCTTCTCTCCTTCTACAGCTCTTCTTAGCATTATCCTTACCAGGAGACCTAAAAGCTTTCTTGACTGCAGTCAACCAAGAGTTTCCTCCAATCTTCCCCATAGATCAGTCGACACAAAAAGCAAAGCTAAATGGAAAATGGAGGCTTATTTATTTCATAGCTTCGTAGGAGCTTCTCTAAATGGGGGTGGTTGGCAACCTTAAATGCTAAAGGCAAAGTAATGGAAGGATGAACAGATGAGACTAGCCGCAACTGGAGAATAAATAATGGCATTGGCACATAGCCTATCAAGGTTGGGTTGGGTAGTGGTTGCTTTGCATTTTGAGACTATTGGGAACAGTGTGTGCAGATTCTATTAAGGGTGATAAAGTTCCTGTGTGCAGTGACCGGCTATGGTGTTTTCTTGTGGCGTGGAGATCAGTCATTGATTTTTATGACAAAAGTGATTGAATCACCTCGATACTGCTGAAAGTTTGATGGTTATTAGAGTCGAAGGGGGAGCTTTTGTTTTCATGTTGCTGAGAGAGGCTCTGTTAAGCTAACATCCATGAATCTGTCTCTCTAGGCTCTGTCACGTGTTAGAAAGTGCACATTGTCCACTGTGTTTCTATTTGGTAAAATTGCGTTCCCTGCGTAAATCGTTGGCAATTTGACAAAAATATTGATGAAAAAAAATATTTTTTAATATATTGATATCTCAAAATTATTTTTTATTCTATTGGTGTTTTTACAGTGATATTAAAGTCGAATTTAAAAAAAATCAGACTATAAACAGTAATTTAAAAAAAAAAAAATCCAACACTGTAGCAGGTCGGATACTACTAAAACCGACTTCAGTCACCAACATTGTAGCAAGTCGACTGCTACCGAAGTCCGACTTCAGTCATCAGCAGGCCACTATTTCACTTTCTTTAATTATTTTATTAGTATTTTTAATTTATTGTTTATAGTCGGATTTTTTTGAATCCAACTTTAAAATTACTATAAAAACATTAATAGAATAGAAAATAATTTTGAGATATCAATATATTAAAAAAATATATTTTTTTTCATCAACACTTTTGTCAAATTGCCTAAATTATTTGTTTTTAATTATGTTATTTTAAAAAAATTAACATGAAACATGGGAGGAAGAATGATTAGAGGAGAAAAGATGTATACTCCTCTTCCATGCTATATGATTCCATATATATTGGTTTAAATTTTAGAGAAGAATGATTAGTTTAGGGTCTAATTTTTTTACCCTTTGATTTAGATAACAAAATATTTTAAAAAATAAATTAATTATAAATATATTTTTTATATTATTAAAAATATTTTTTAAATTTTGATTTCAAAAATAGGTAAGGAACTTCCTTGGATTCTCCTCCTAGTGGCCCTGGTGGTCATGCAAGTCATCAACTGTTGACGACAGCTTTCAATTTTCCCCATGCACTTGCTGGTGCAGGCAAAGTAAATGCATGCAAATAATAACACATTTATTTTATTTTATTTTTAATAAAATATGGTATTGATTCAGCACGTAGGAACATTCCATAAACAAGGTACAAACACAAATACCATACAGAAATGTTAATATTTTTATTTGATATTATTTTATTACTAGTATAATAATTTAAAATCTCATGTGCCACGTGTATATAATAAAAAAATTATAAAATATGTCAAAAAATTAATGATTAAAATTGGTCAAAAAAATTAACTTCGTACAAAAAATTCAGGGATTTACTTAATTTTTTTTCATAAGTACAAGGGTTTATAATAGACAAACCCTAAAAATATAAGGACTAAATTTTAAATTTAAAATAGTAAATGAACTTTTTGACCCATTTAGGCATTTATACTTCTACCATGCTAGACCCACTTTATCTTTTTTTCTCATGTTTTTTTCCTTCCTCTTTTTCCATGCTCTTTTCTTTGGTTTGGTGGGCATGGCAATGGCAAGGAAAGGGAAGGGTGAGCCAAAAGGAATATGGAATGACTGTGTAGTGTAGACAATATTTTCGCATACTCTTTCTCAGCTTTATAAGCATAAGAAATAGAAAAAAGGGTAAAATTATGACAGACAAGCTTCCCCTTTTATCTTTTTTGTTTCTATCTTGTATCATATGCAATGTTTTTAACAATCTTAAACCGATTTAATCTCGTTACCGTCACGGTAGACATGTCTAATGGTTGCGAGTATACTCGAGAACAGATATTATTGTAACCCTGTAGTTGATTAAAAAAAAATGTTCATCTGAAGCCATCATAAAGCAACCATTTCATTTCCTTACTGTTTCTGGTTGGCATCTTCCTGATATTGATGGCAAATGAGTCTTGTTCTTTCAACATTTCTAGGCTATTATAGTTCCTCTTTTTCACCCCAAGCTTGTTTTCATCATAAAGTTGCCATTGTTCTTATCCCGACTGGGAACTCGAGCAAAAACCAGGTTTCTTTTCCGGCTAAAACAAAGCAAGCAAAGGGAAATATAGATAATATATAGGATCAGAAGGGGTTAAGACTAGAGAGCTACGTTTTGCATACATGAGAGTTGAGAACTCCTAGCATTAATAAACATATTAAACACTAATATTACACAGGCGAAGATAGGTGACTACACAGGCAGTGGAGAAAGAAGAAATTCTGGTTGTGATCTCTGTAGCAATATCCCACAAAGTGGACATAGAGGTTTAGAGGGTACCTTTATAGAGGACAGGGGTGAAGAATGAAAATCTAGAGAATAGTGTTCGGCCATCGTAAAAAGCGACTCCGGTGCAAGATTAGAAATCCATCTATGACAACACTTGCACTGCCATAATGGAGTAGTAATAGGGCAAACCTGCATAACTTATGTTTCTGCCCGTTGCTCTTCAAACCCGTACACAATGCAAATTCCGGGGAATCAAAAGGAACCGGTGCTGAACAATAGCTACATTGCTCTTTTTCTTCAATTTTTCTGCGGCGTGACCTGTTTTTCGAGAGGAAAAAGAGATTAAAAACAATGGAAGCTGCAATGATTTTTTCATAACAAGCCTGTCATTTCAAGAAATCATTAGCACCGGGTTTTTAGTTTGACTAGAAAGATTGGCATCCTCAGAAAGGTGTATCTTATGCATCCCTACATATGATCAAGAAAGTCTGCCTAGCAAGATGTTACCAGAAATATTAAAATTACTTCTATGTCAGTTATGAAAGAAAGGATGTGATTACCTTTTGTAGGTTATTATCTTTGTTGCCGCAGCTTTTGCTTGCTTGTGTACACGGCGATTATTAATTGCAACCCACTGCTCCATTTGTGCTATCCCAAGAGGATACCAATATCCAGGCTCAGAGGTGGATGAACTGGATGCAAGACTTTTATAAGCGGAAATACTAAAACCCACGAGCCTCTCTCGAAGTTCTCTTTCACTGCTTGAAAGTAATTCCATCCATAAATTAAGTAGTTTATCTTGAGAGAAATTAGCATCATCTACTCCTAAGTTCAACAAGTCATTATTTATTTCATCAGCCTTCAGCTCTGATAGTACTACCCGTCTGCAAATAATGTTAAGGAGGTGCAACTGCCGTGAAGAAGCTTTACAAAGATTTTTACAGACATGTTGCAGAACCTTCCCAATAGAATTTTCCACATGCACATCCACAAATGAGATTGAAAGCCACTTAACCAAAACATGGTCAACAAAACTGGGTGCAGAAAGCTTGAAGGCCAATAATGCGGCTACAATATCCCAAATAACCAAAGGCTTATCGCAATGTTTGTATCGTTTTAAAGACCACAAAATATTGGACTCCCAATAAACAAGTTCTTTTTCAGCAAAACCAGGGAAGGATTCAATGTCAAACTCCAGGGAAGTATTTGACAAAATATCCTTTTGCTGCCCACCAATCCAGAAGAATTCAATGGCGGCCTTCTGAAGCCTAGGCAGTTCAAAGAAAACCAATATACATGAGAAAAGTGAAAGGTAAACGAAACAAACATAAGCAGTTGTTTTCCTTATGCATCTCATTTCATATTTATCTATATTTCCTTTTATTACGAGGTGTCCCGTTTTCCCTATTCGACCAGGGAAGGATGTTCCATCAAGCAGATTTAACAATTGTCCCCATGGTGACGGGCTAAATTTAGTTAAGTTAAAGTTATTAGTTCAAAACACTGGGAGAACAACAATTTCACATTAAAGGACAATCTCACAACGTGGAAGATCAAGAAGATCAATCATTTTCAAACCGCCACAAAATCCATGTGCAACTAACAGACAACCAAGCAAAATTGATCATCGGCTTTGACTTTAGGTTCATTCAATGAGTATTCAACAACAAATTTAATTCTTAACCTGAGTATTAGATTTGCTCCTTAGAGTGAAGTTTCTCCATAGCCTGGTTTGATATCAACACTAAACTATTCTCTAGTTCCCACAATACAAATACAATATTAGAGTGCAACTTAATTGAAAAGATTTCAGCAACAGTTCAATACCTCGCCTCATACATTTGGTCCAACTGATTGACATCAAAAGTGCGAACCTACAAAAATAAAACACAAACAAGTCTTTTGTTCTGTAAGATGTACATATTTTATAAATGAAACATTGAATAAACAGCATCATCTCTTAATATACCAGCCATTACTTAAGAATGAGGATATGTTTCACCAAAGTACATTGTGGACATGAATATGAGCAAATTTGAAAGATGAAGAGTAGCAACATGAATGAGAGATTTATGAATAACACCATACCATAGCAACTGCAAGATTACTCGGTGACACCACCAGACCAAGACATGAAATAAACAAATCCGGTATCTGCATAAATGTTCATTGGAATTGTAAAAATGAAAAAAAAAAGATAAACGAGACAAGCAAAGGTGGAGTCATACATCACTTAAGCTCCTCATCCCGGGAGAACTTGAGGGAATGGGCACTTCACTCAGGGAGCACCCATGTAAACTCCAGCTACGAACAAAATTATCCTAATATCATTCATAAAGGTAAAAAAGTACATGAATGTAGGAAAATGTGAGAAATAACTTGCTTGGTTAAAAATTAAACTCATAGCAATACATTTTATCCTAAATTTATGCATATAATAAATTACAACTTAACTGTACAAAAAGTTCAACATGAAGTTTCCACTGTGTCAATTAAGGACTTGGAACTAACGACCAAGGACTAATATTGGTAAAATGTTCAAAGAGATTAATTAATTAGTTAATGAAACACACATAACTGTTTGTGGCAGTGGACAATGTACAGAAGAGAAGCCTGTAATGTATTGCTGTAAAGAGTGGTTGCAGATATACTGGCAAGGTGTGAACACATTCATGGCTGACAAAAAACTTCCGGATTCAGTTTATAATTCTTCTGAAAAGACAATAGAAAGCCAAGAATGGAAACAGCTAAGAATTCCCATATTATTGGTGCCTAAGTGTTGTCGTTAAAAGTATTAATTACTTAGTTAAAGTAGCAATGCTAATTCTAAGCAACTTGCACATATGTAGTATCTTCTAGAGACATTACTCTTTAGACAAGCACATCTAGACAGCAGAGAAGGCAACAAAATTTATTGACCGGTCGAGATAAAAATATAGATGAACTGATTCAATTTTAAAAACTCAAATTGTATCCACCTCTAAATTCTCTATACATGAAAGTTAGAAACAAAATATTAGCTGAATAATAGAAAATAAGCAGCAGCAGAATTTTGTAAAAGTTTATACCTGGCTGCAGCTGTACAAGGAACCTCCATCAAAACCCCAAGCAAGTCCAGTAACCTGAAGACATATCATCACAGATAAATCAATAGTGAGAAAAAAATAATTAACAAAAACGCAGAAACTTACAACTTGGTCATGGGCATCATATGGTCCAGCTTTATTGAACCTTTTCATAGATGTATCTCCAATCCATACTTCAAAAGCTCCGGATGTTCTGCCGACCGCCAAGAGCATTTTATGAAGTGGCTGAGTGGGCATAAGTGAAAGCACCGAGACTGGGACATCATTTATAATCTATTCAGAAATTTACAAGTCAGAGTAGATTTTATAGACTAATATTAACAGTAATATTTATAATTTATTCAGGGTTACCCTTCAACAAAGGAAAAGGGGAAGCATTATTACCTCCTTCAATGGATAAAATGGAGCATTATTAACTTCAGTGGACTTCATAAATTCCTCTGAATATCCTACCCATATCCTTACACTGTACCGAAGAACAAACAAGTACATAAGTGGACAAACAACATTTCATAATCTTGTAAAGGATAAAGTGATTAAATTTACAAAACTAAATCCATAGAGAAGTCAGCACCATTTACCAGCAGAAAGTGTTTTTTAGCACCATAATTCTAGTTACAATTGGTATATAGGAGCAACTTTATCCAAGTAAAAAAGTTATAAAGAGTCATAAGGAAAATTCAATTAATTTTGCTTGCATCTCATCTCCAAAAAACTTGCTCTGATATGGGGATACCCATCAAAAGACAACTTTAATGCTAATGACATTATAAAGCTGAAACAATGTGGCAGAATACCCAACTCACCTACCATCAGAACTCCCAGCAGCTAATAAAACTTGAGGGCAGGAAGATTCGGAAGCAAGCAAGGCCCAACTTATTGTAGTGACCCAGGAACTGTGTGCCTTAAGGATCCCAATGAGCTCCACCGTAGTAGGGGCCATACTTAGCTCAATAGAGTAGTATTGAGGTGCATTAATTCTCCATAATGAAATTTTACCAGACTTTGAACCAACTGCTAGCAGAGAGAAGCATTTGGATGAATTATTTTCTGAAGCCCCACAAATTTCAAATGACAATTTAAGCAGAGGAGACCAGGCAACAACAAGTGAAGATAACATTGCACTACGTGAAGCATATTGATTTGCGGTGATCAAAGGTAGGCTACAAACTTCAGGTATTTTCTTGCTACGTCTCCCTCTAGTTTCTATAGCAGGTACTATCTGATTTGAACTTTTTCGCCCTTCAGATTTCGTGCACCTACTCTGAAATAAAGTCAAAGAGAGCACAGATAAAGTCAAAAGGAGGCACACTAGTCTTCTAAATTCAGATGTGAAGCATGACATTGGTATTAACTTGAAAAAAGAATGTAAATTGGACAACAGAGATGGAGAGCAGAAGAAACTATTGTTGAATGAAAATCATACCTTTGGAGGACCATCTCCTTCGAATTCAGAGCCACTTGATATTTGGTCACAAGAAGTTTCTGAGCCAAAGCTCCTGCACCACAGAAGGTAATCACTTAAAAAGAACTAATGAATATCTATAAAATTCAGATTCAGGTTTCAATTGATATTTTTGCAACCAGATCAATACAAAGTCTTCCTTCTCTTTGATAAAAAGCTTTTGGACATATTATGCTATTAATTGTGTTTCTTTTAGTTTGATAGCATCCTTGCTCTTCATGAAGATAAATATTTTATTCATTTATAGGCTTATGCAGGAGGGATGCAACCTCACCTAACACCAAAAGTACTTGTCCTTTTTCGCTTCTGCTCCTTTATTGAAACAGAATCTGATGGATCATCAAGATAACCATGGTCTGTCACTGGCTCCTAGTAAGAGAAGAGAAAAGCTTGTCAAGGTTAACTGAACAATGAACTATTTGATTATGCTCTAGATCTCGTCTGATTAGACGTGGATATACTATCAATGATGTGTAGTGATCATTTATACAATGAATGATAAGGTTTTCCTTCATCATTAGCTTGGAAAAAAAATCTTGATAAATACTAATCAAATGAAGTCCATGAAACACAAAGGCCTTGATTAAAAAAAAAACTTAAATGGATAGAGATTTAATGAAAATGTTTTAACTAAGTTCAATGGATGAAACACCTCATAGAAATTCTAGATTAGGATTTTGGGTGAGCATGTTCATAAAACCACAGGTAACTATATTTCAAGTTAATAAGGAGAGAAAAATTGTTCTCTAATGAAACATATATCCCAGATGCACTCTTGGGTTATTATAGTGATGTGCCTCTCTTGCTCTTTCTTTCTTGAGGCACTTTAGAGAATTACTGGAGGGGAAATGGTTTTTCATTGAAGCACATGACCTAGGCTGAAAGAGTTAAGGGACTATATGATAGCGTTCAACAAGGTTTCCCTAGCCTATGCTACACAAATTATACAAGCGAAGAGAATTTGTTCTCATAAGAGAGGTTTGAACTGGAGAAAATTAAGGAAGCAAATAGAGTTTTGATCATGGCCTTAGGTTACTATGCTTGCATAAAGGAATTTCCTGCCATGGATGTCTTGACAATTTGTTGTATAAACAACCATCGGATGGAAACATTTGGGTGGCTCAACTTCAACAATGATTTTTTGTGTTCATGAACAAAGGGTGCTACAGGTTGGCTTTGTTTGGTGTCAAAGTATGAACATAACCATATGTTTAATACACCATTGTATAATAAAAGGATTATGGGTATGGTTTTTCATGTTTAGTTTTTGTTTTGTAGCGTATACATGTGTTGTTTAGTTAGCATTAGGTAAAACCATCGTAAATAAAAAGGATTTCCTATTAGTAAATGTAATGAGGTAGAAAACTAACGCAAGCTTGGTTCATTAATAAATGAAATGACTTACATTAGAAATGTCTGAGGGAGGACTATCTGGATCCTCAAAACTAATACTTGCAAGATAATCATAAAGCCTTTCAGTTATATCCGACACCTACAGAAAATTTGAACATGAGCATGTCATTAACAATGATTCCATTTAAACAATGTAAAATAATTCCGGTGTAAAATGTGCCCCCATCATCAATACAGAATTAATCTCCACCATATCAGCTAATATAGAATTTGGGCTTACAAAAAAATATATTTCATCATTCTTTCTGATTCTGTTATGGTATTCACTAAATTTCAAGCAAACTGCCCCAGCATTTGAGTACCTACTTCACTTCGGCAGCTTCAAACATTTCATGGGAACTACAACTTTCTATGGAGACCAAAAAGTTCATCCAACCCAAGTACATACCTCTATCCACTCAGCACAGAAATCACAAAAGGGAGGACGATAGAGCTTTACACGCCCTTCTGTGGTGCAAACAGCCAGTAAGCACCTACATACAGTTGCGTTTTATTGAAGCAATTGTACAAAAGTAGGGAATCAAGCAATGATATCTCTTAGAGTCTTACCCAAAGTTAGGAGCCATTCCAAGATTAGACCATGAAATTGATCGAACAGAACGAGGATCCCGATATAAAGTAGTGGGTAACAAGCAGCCAGATGCTAGATCTGAAGAGACACCATTTTAAATTATATATAAAGTTAATAGCCAAATACAACTCTCTTTTGTGGAAAACAATGATTAAATTACCTCAACCTTATAAAAAGCAATAAATTTGAGGAAATTGAAGCACACTGGTCACAACACTAGAACGCACCTTCTCTTTTTACCACCCCAATAGGGTAAGGTTCACTCTTGGCAATACTGATCAGGCCTCGAGGTCCAAAGGGCAATGCTGGATTCTGATAAAAAAAAATAATTGAAAAAGTTTTTTTTAAGGCACAATCAAATTTAGTACTAAGTAACAAAACACTGTTTCTGCATCACACATCAAAGGGTATACATAAAGTTTTATTTTTTGTTTCTTTTCCTCCTTTAATTATAGTTATCTCTTCAACTAAACACTGGAAAAGAAAGCGGCAATGTACTTGTAGCAATTTACTAGCAACAAAACTGAAACAACGTAGGCTTACCAGAATGGTAACGAGGTGACCAGATGCAACAGCAATTAGGTTCTCGTCGGACCAGGCGATTGAGTTAGGGTACGACGGGGAATCCACCAGTGTTACCGCCTGGAAACGCGAAGCCATTGCTGTGCTCTGTTAACATAACAAAAGACACAAATTTATCATCTTTCTCATTTATTTCTTCGTCAGACAAAGATTACAACTTGAGACAAGGAATTTTCTTTATCGATTGGCTAAGGGGAAACGGAAATTATTAATTTGGAGGGAAATTAGAGCTGACCTTGAAAGTCTGTGCTTTACTAAAAGTAAGTTGCAGAAACCAGTTCGAATCCTATCGGCGGCGTTGGAGACAACGTTAATTACCCAAAAGCGAAAGAAATTCCCAATTCATATTTGGATAACATGGTAATTATATTTGTATTGAAATTTGAAATTTAATTATTTTTTAAGTGAAATTTAATTACTTAAATATTAGTATATAAGATTTTTTTATATTATAAATTTTTAGACTGAATTTGAATCCAACGGTAATTGCATTTACTTGAAAAAAATTGAGGATCAGCCTTAACGATCTTCGATGTTTATTGGTTTCGCCTTCTCATGGGTTCATTAGGAAAGCGGGGATAGCTCCCGACCAGTGTAGTGCACGATAACCACGCCTATCCCAGATAGGACGACTGCAACACGTACTACACTCTTAATGCTATCCCGCTCCCAAATTTTAAGCACAACCAGAAAGCATCTCACTCGGTCCCGCATAGTTACGACCAACGATCCGTGACATTCTCCTCCACCTAATTCATGCACGCCCTCGTACATGGAGAGGAAACTCCTTCCCTCTCTTTAATCTCGCTAGGAACTAGTGTGCGATTTAGTATAGATTCTTCTCTCTGTGAAGAATTTTTGTCAGTTTGCAAATTTTAGTTATTTAAAATTGATTAAAACAAATATCAATAATGTTATATTTTAATTCTTTCTAGTATTTAATAGTGTAATTTTTAAATAGTCTAAATCTAATTATAAGATAATATATTTATATAAAATTTTTAATCTTTTGATAATAAACATATATCTTTTAGAAGTTACAATTTGAACATGTATCTATTAAATAAACATTATCCGTTTTTTTATTGAGACACTTATTAACATAATATTAAACTGCGATCGCAATATAACGTAACAGTTGAATCATAACAGTTTTAGACCTTCATAACCGTGATCGCAACCACAATTCTAACCAGAGAAAAGGGAAGGAGAGAGACTCTAAGAAAGGAAATAATCGATCCAATGGGTCTAGAATCCATAATCTAAGAAAAAAATGAAAAAAACAAAGATGAACAACTTTACCAATCGAACAACTTTGATTAGGCTCGAAAATTAACCCATGAGACATAAATCGACCTCCAATAATCAAACATAAGCTTGAAACTGTAAACTGTTTCATGTTAGGCTTCACCAGTATTCATAGACTACCTGAAAGCTTTAGACCCTGTAACAAAATCGGAGGTACTTCGACGAATATGCAGGCAGAATAAGGCACAGGTCGAAATCCAATTCATCAAAGAGAGAACTGAGAAAATTAAGATATATGCAATGTTATATAGATTGCATGGTGATAATACAGTGTTTTTCGAATATATTCCGATGCATAAGGCAATGGAAGGTGTCTTTTAATCTTTCATACCATGATATTAACATAATACACCAGATGATCCATCTTTGCCTAATATTAAACCTTGTACTATGTCTCTCTACATGCCTCGGTCGATCTTCATCTATAGTGTTGCCATGAAAATCTACAGATGAACTGAACAGATTGATATCTTTTCGTCCTACGAAAGGATACAACTTATTATATGAAAGAGTGCTATTTAGCAGATTCGACGACCAATGGTTCTAACTTCTCAGCTGTTCCATTTCCTTTTGGTATAATAAGTCCATATCCTCCTGCTTTCCTTTTGTATAGAATATTAATCTCACCTGAGTCAAGCATGTATCGGAATACTTTTATTAGCTCGTAAAATCAATATTGAAGAAGTAGGGAAGGAAAAATCATACCGGTTTCTTCATTGCGGAAAGCATAGAAGTCATGATCAACATTTTCAAGCTGCTCAACTGCTTCAGAGACGGTCAGTGGTGGCATTTCAAAGTATTTCGTACGAACAATCTGAAACATTCGCAATGTAGTTACGTTAATGGAGGAAAAAGAAAACAACTTACAACATCAATTGATAAAGCACTTAGAGAACATGATCAATTTGTTTGATCATCTTTCTTGATGCAAATTAAAGCATGAACAGACATACAAAACTCGTTCAGAATTTCTAATGATAATCATCGTTCATGTTACTCCGAATCAAGACACGAAACCCATCAATGACATATGATAAACTCAAAAGAAGCAAAATTTTTAAAAGTCCCTTGCTGCATGTCATGTAGCCAAGCATCAAAGTCGAATAACAAAAATATCTGTAATAAAACTAATACCCTGAACAAATCAGTAGATTAAAATTTGAACCTCGTCTATAAAGCTATCATCCTCCTGCTCGGGAACTGCCACTACATCATCACCTACTGCTACTTGCTCTGTATCTGCCTCTACATCGTCATCAACTACTATTGCCACCGGCTCTCTGAATTTCGATCTATTGAAGCCTTTCATGTGGCGGCCATGATCCGATTCTTTCTCCTTAATCTTCCTTAATTTCCTTTGTAGAATCGAGGACACCAAATCTATACTTGCATATACCGTCTCAGCATCTTCTTCCGCTCGAATCACACCATGCTTCTTTGTAAACAAAGTTACCTTCAACCAAAAGCCCATCAGAGCAAGAAGTAGGATAAGTGCCTAAAACTCTAAATGCAAACTAGGCCACAAGTAACAAACATCTCGATTTCGGAAAGTACCTCACATCTTCGAATCCTGGGACCTTTCCCTAATTCGCCACCTCGAACAGACAACCTAACATCAACCTCTCTCACCAAATGACTATGCTTCTGAACTGCCTTACCAACCTTGTCCTCAACATGCTGCTTAACTGTATCTGTTAACTGTATCCCACGAAAAGAAGTTCATTACAGCAAACAAGAAAAAGACTGGCTCAGTCCATGTAATAGATCAAAGTCCAAGTTTTCTAAGTTCAAAATTCAGCAAAACAAAACCATGTCTAAACTTTCCCACCATTTTCATATCAATTAGAGCAAAATTGTAAGTTTGTAACATGGGTCTTAATAAAAAAGATGCATTATCAGTAAAACAATAAAGGGTTACAAAAAGCAAGGGAAATCTAAGCATTGAGTAAGAAAAGACTCAACCTTTAAATTCTTTTTTCCCTTTCAAATAAAGTAAATGATTAGAGATAAAGTACCTCAAGATTCTTTCCCTGCATGATTAATTTGACTGAAGAAAGTGGACCGTCCCATGACATTCTAACTGATACTGAACCGGTTCTCCTTTTTCTTGGTTTCATTTCATTGTACTTGAAACTGTTCCCAATCGGGTTCAAGAAACTGGACTTGAGAGAAGGCAAAGAAGGGATTCGTGGTTTTGTGAGGGTGAAGAGAGAAACCGATGAAGCTGAAGCTGAAGCTGGAGATGGAGATGGAGGACATGGAAATGAAGAGTCTTGGTGGTGAAAGCTTGCTTGGGATGAAGCTAAGAGAGTGGTCGCCATCCTGTTAAGAACAGACAGGTTTTGGGATGGAATGGGATTTGGAAGAGATTTCAGGAAAGTGGTTTTTAGGGAGCAAAGGGTATGCCTTCTGGTCTATGGATAAGAACACGTGAGATGGCAAGGGATAGATATTTATTTATCATTATTATACATATTTTGTCGGGATTATTATCCAATTCATAAACGATAAAAAAATATTTTTAACGTCTTAATTTTAGGTTTATAATCCTAATTTAAAATTTATTATATATAAATTTAAAATTTATGGTTTTAATTAAGATTTATAGTTGAGAAATTTTAATGTATGAATTTAAAATTTAAAGTTTATAGTTAAAATTAAAATTTAATTTTAAAGTTTAAGTTTAAAGTAGTATAATTAAAAATTTATTTTAATCTATAGTAAATTTTAAAATTTATTCATTATCTCTAAATTTAAAATTATTATATTTAAATTTATAACCCTAACGCCTAAATATAATCTCTTAAAACTAAATTATTTGAATAAACAAAATTTTTACAAACACTTGACATAAGATAATTATATAAAAAAATAAGTTTTAATATCTTTTTTAAAAATGTAAAAATTGGAAATAAAATCTTTTATATACTTAAATGTATATAAATACTCGTTATTCAAGTTATTTAGATTCATTTATTTATTCTTGGTAAAATAGAAACTTTATTTAACTTTTATTAAAAAAATTTAATCATAAGTTCCACACATATACATTTAATAGTTTCGATGGAGATTAATTTTTTTTGTATTTATACGCACATATTTTATAATATAATCTCATCATTTGATACTGATTACTTAATCATGATATCACTGAAACTTAAATCCGTGACTTTTAAGAACAATAACCGTTTTTTATGTGTATGTAAAAAAGGATTTATAATTGATTTTAATAGTTTGAAGAAGATTATAAAATAATATCTATTTATGTTTAATTTTATTTTATAAATAAAATTAATTAAACTCAAATTAATGTTGAGTTCAAAAAAAAATCTTAAATACAACTAAAAATCTCTAATATTTTAGGGTAAACTATATAAACTATTATCATTTTTCTAGGGTTTATAAAACAAACTTCCAAGTTGGTCATACATTCAGTTTAGTCCCTACATTTTCAAAACTTCTCAACTATACCATCAAGTTTCAATTAGGCCCTTCATTTTGCAGATCAATTCCAATTTGTCCGCGACACGATTTCAGGCCAATATCTCTTTCAAAAGTTACCAAACTTTCTAAAGGACATGAAAAGTTGGTGATTTCTCACCTAATCAATTCTAATAATCTTGAACATCAGGAAGCTCAAAATTCCAGCAGATAGCAAGCATGAAAAGTTTGCCGAAGATGTAACTTAACATTGTCTCTAAAACACCAGCACCATCTGAGGCTGATTTGGACAAAACTTCAACAGGCTGGAAACCCCAAAGGTCATTCTCTAAGTTTCTGATCATACAAATCTCACTCCATGGGAGAAAAACTTGCCAGCTCCACTTGATTCTTTTCAGTAACAAAATCAATTCCCAATTGAGGAAAGTATTCGAAAACTCAAAAAAAGTTTAACTCAATAAACTCTTTAAGCTCAAGGATACGTCGAAGCGAAGCAGAGCTCCTCTCAAATCCTTGTGGGAAGAAAGAATTCACTCTGCCATGTGACTTGTAACATTGTGTTGCAAGTCACCCGGCATGCGATTCTTAACAGTGTATTAGATGCGCAGAGATACCGAACTGTACTATCTAGAGTAATGCATTGTGCCGGTTCAGCAGTTAATATGTTCAAGCCATATTCACTGGTTTTATCTGCTGATTTCTTCAATAATCTCAACTCCAATTGCACCTGGAGACTTGGAGCTAATTTCTTCTTCTTTTCATTGTTCAAACATAACTAAAGAACCTTAGTCACCAGTATCCGGAATTCGAAAGCTCATAAAATGCAAAACATATATGTATAGGAAATCATAACAGAAACATTATGAACAATCTGTCACTACAATTGCAACAATAACTTATAGTATGTAATCGAAGCCAATTTCGAGTCACAAGCACATCAACATAATCACAAATGCCTTCAATCACAAAATAAAAACAATTGAGGCTCTATAGTTGAACAATAACTAAAGAATGAAGCATGAAGTTCTCTGTTTTCATTATACTGTTATATAAAGAGTTCAAGTATTCATTTTTTACTACACAAAGATTAATTCTTTATCAGCATCTCAGCTACAGGCTACAGCATGAAATACCAAGAAAAACAAAGTAAAACTATAAGCTTTATATGATTCCAAGTAATTTCAACCAAAATTCAGCACCCATCAGTGGGATATTCAGGAGCAAAGAGAATCAGAACTAACCCATTTCCAGTAATGCTTCCTTACAGACACAGCTTTCTCCAATCCCCTTGCCCCATCAGAATCCTCATACTCTTCCTTTTCTTCAGTAGAAAAATCTTCATCCGGCAACCCTTCCACCCACGCGTCCACCGAGTGCAAAACATAACGCGCCGGCAAACCCGGATACGACACCGAGTTTCGCTCTTCCAGTTTCTTTGTATAAGATCCCGGCACAATCCTCACGACCCCAGAATCAATAACCGAACCAAGCTCCTCTTTTACAGCACGAGCCACGGCTTCTTCAGTGGTTTCATGGGGCTTCATTTTCTCAGACAATGGTCTAAACCGATCTCTAACACTGCCATCTGACAATTCTTGTCGTGATTCGACAAGAACGAGGTTATTTTTACCAAGTATACGAACCGAGACGACATTAACAGTACGAAGCGGAGGAGAGGAGTCGAGAAGCGATATCTCGCCTTCGGAGAGCTCCAGCCAGAGGTTGTGCACGTTTTTGGTCCCAGGCTTGACCCCCCAGGAAGCCAGGGAGTCCGATGGCAACCGGGGCTTTAGCCAATCAGAGAGAGCCTGCGGGGTTGCAAAGGGGGTCCTGGTGTTGGACATGGTGTGACTTTTGAGGAACCGGCGTGTGTTCGTAGGGAAAGGAAGGAACTTTGGGAAAAGGGTATGGTTTTGCTTAGGGGAAGAGAATAGAAAAAGCAAAGAAATTGCCGTTAGGAACAGATCAGGGAATGTGGGTGTTGTTTTGGCAAGACCTAAGTTAAGTTTCTTGTTGTTTTGGGCATTGTTTAATGACTCCGGCGTCCTTGACATGAGACCGACTCCTGTTGCAGCAGGGATGATGTGTTTATGTAAGAGGGAGATGAGTTGCAATGTTTTGTTGGTAATGATGATCGTTGATTGTTTCCATTAGCAGGATAAAGAGAATAGAGAATGGAGGTTTGGTTTTGATGGCTTTGGAAAATAAGAGGTTGGAAATCGATGGAGAAACTGAGATGGATCAGATATTCTGTTTCATATTCCTTGTCGGCATCGAATTTTATGGCATAATTCAAAGACTCGGTCAGGGTCAGAGTCAACTCGCTCTGTTCCTGTTTATGAGCCAACAGTTATCCATGTACGTGTATCGTATTTGGGCTCAAAGCTTTCTCTTGTTTAATACGTAAATGCCTTGGGCTGAAATTCTGTTCTATTTAGCCCCATGTTTTGGGTTAGCTATCCAAGTTTAGCATACTTGAATATTTAGCCTCTTTTACATATATTTCAGCCCAATACTTAGCTGCTCAGTTAATGTTTTAGAGTCCCTTGTCCTGGTTCAGACCAATCGGTTTAGGTTCAAGTTTTCACTGAAGAAGCGCAAATATTCTTTCATTATCAGGCTTTATGAATTTTCGTATTATATTCTCAAGATAAATGTTAAGATTTAATAAAAATCAGACTAAACTCGATCCGATTTAGAAGTAAATAATTTTCAATCTTTTTACTTTCCTTGAAATAATTATTTGAATTACATATTCAAATGAAAGGACCTGATAGGGTCGAGGAAGAGTAAGCCGACATGAAAATACACGGGTGGTCACCGCTTCTCCACAATGATATAGTGGTCGGTGGAGGAGCTGCTTTAAATATAAATATTCGATCGAATTTAATTAATTAATTAATTATTAAAAATTTTGAGTTATTATCGAATAATTTCTATATCCGACAAGCTTTTGTCTTTTTAATGGAAATATGTAATAGCACGTGTCGTTAGCACCCAAATTCAACTTGCTGAAATGATCACGTATTTGGTTATATCATCAATCTTATCTTACATTTGGTTTGAAATTCTAATGTGAAAAACCTTTAATTTTGTTTTTGTTTTTTTATGAAAAACAAATAAAGCTTTCATTATAAAAATAATTTAATCGAACATTTAAAAAGTAAATGGTACAGAAAATATTACAAAAAAAAAATATCGATGCTTTCAGAATTATTAATGAAATAACTTATAAGTTTAATTCTCTGAAGTGATGGAAATTTTCTGTTTCTAAAAGTGCTTTAATTTAAATGGTTGGAGATTCAGTTTAAGTGATTACGTTTATGTGTTTAAATTCATACTTTATAAGTTAAAACTTAAATCCCTGATATAATATCTTAAAACTTAAATTATAACCTCTAAACTTTAAATTATAATTTTAAATTTTAAATCTTAAATTCTAACCATAATAATAATTCTTAAAATTAAATTTAAAAAAAAGCTTTTACGATAATTTTCGATGATGATGATAACAATAAAAGCCAAGTAAAAGTTTAATTACTGTAATATAAGTTTTAAAATTTTGATAATTAATATAAAAATATAAAAACCATTGATTAACAATGTAATTTACCCTTACTAATCAACCCACATGATTTTTTAGATTAAATTCTTTTTTCTTTAAAAATAAAAAAATTAAATACCGACTCTGTCACTAATATTTTATTGTGTCAGATGAGATTATACTACCATTTTTCTCATCTGCATGTAAACCACATGGGTTCAGGAAGATATACTACTGGAGAGCGACCTCCTCCACTACTGCAAAAGTGGGAAATCATCGTTTTCAACACAAAATAGAGAAAAAAAAGGAAAACGATGCAAAAGTATCAAAACATGAACTTTTTTTCTGGTTATAACCATAGAATTTAATTTATTAGCGAATTAATTTAAATATATATTTAATGTAAGATTTTTTTTAATTTTTATCTTGTAGCACATTTTTAACTCATGACACACTTTCTTTTATATTTGTGGATAATTTTTTTTACGATGTTAGATTTTGATTTGTGGTTATCGATAAATTTTTAGTATTTTGATATTACTTTATGATTCTTATATCGATACAATCAAATCCTTTTTACAAAATAACTTGTTTGATTGTTGGTTTCGCTCACCACTCCTACTTCAATCCTTAATTATGTAGGTGGACAGAGATTCGGACTTGTCTCCCATCTCCATTGGTTTAGGTTGCTTAAATTAGAATTTGAGACGCAATTATGTGCATAAACCTAATTACTTAGTAGGTTAGATTAGATTAGGTAATTTTATTTTGTTTTGTTTTTTAGTCATTGAGTATAATTTTGTAACTTTATTTTTCAGTCACATGTTCCATGTTAAAAATACATTTAGCTATAAAAAACAATGAGTTGCAACTTGCACTCATCCTTGCTGTATCTTTTGTTTTCACTTTTGATTCCCACTTGGATAAAAATGTAAAAAAATTGACCTTTTACCATTTCACAACCATGAAATGTGTAATTTTTCATAGTAATAGTTCAACCCACAAGAGAAAAGAGGGAAAATTATTAAGTCTAATCACGTTATTTATGGTCTCAAGTAATCAGGACCGTTGATCTTAATTTTTTTCCAAGTGAATCATCACTTCTTTCCTACATAGATTTAGTGGGTGCGTAGTTATTAGGTGGTTATTTTAAGATCAACAATCCTTATTACTTAGACCATGGATGACGTGGTAAACAAGGTTCACCTAGTAATCTCTCGAAAAAGGAGTGGTCATAAGATAAGGTAATTAATTTAAGGTAAAAAATTACACCAAAAGTTATAAAATTACATGATTAGTTATAAATTGTTACAATTTTGATAATAATTACAAAAATCACTTAAAATATTATTAAAATTGTAACAATAGTATAATTAGTATAGCTTATTGTGAGTTCATAATTTTTGTGAGTTTATGGGATTTGGAATGAGTTAGGATCGAACATTAGAAAGGATAAAGGTTTATTAAGCTTCTAGATTTAAAATTTAAGAGAAATAAAAACTTTATTTTACAATAACGAAGATCACTTTGTTATGAGTATAATTGTTTTTGGTCGACTAATTATTTAAGAGAAAAATTACATCGATTTGGTTATTTTTTCTACCAAATCACTTTTATACCATCGCTAATATTAAAATACTTTATTTGAAATCATTAATTAATTTAATACACGAAATAATAAAAAATAAAATATAAATAATAATCCTAATATAACATTATTTATAATTGAGTGATCTAAATATTCTATAATTAAATTATTCAAATATAACATTTATTAATTAAGTGAACCAAATATAATTTAATCATTATGTCAGTAATATAAATTTGCAGGTTCTACAAGAGATGCCAGCTTTATGAAAATCTTCTGAAAGCCACGAAAAAAATATGGCAAATAAAATATACAAAAAATATATATCAACCAACAACACAATCAACCAATAACAGCCACAACAAAACATAAATAATAATAAATGAAAAAAATAATTTCAATAAAATAATAAAATCAATTATTAAAGTGAAAATTTCCATAGATGACTATAGAGGTATACCCTATTTATTTAAGATACTTCATTTTTTTAATTACAAATGTTATTATTTCAAATACTGACATTTTAAGATGTTTCATAGCTAAATGACTTATAATTTTAATATTTTATCTAAAAAATTAATAAAAACAGTAATTTAGATTTTTTAAAATATTTTAAAATATTAATTTATTTATATTTTATTTATTTATTTTTAAATATTTATATTTTATCTCAACTCTAAATCGTGATTTTAGTTATGATTAAAAGTTTTAACCATATATTTTAATATTGATTGATAATAAAAAATACTACTTAAAATGAGAAAGAGAAGTCAATTGACCCCTATAAATGAAGGTGCAAAGTTTGTCTAGTCCGACCATTATATCAGCATTCAACTCGAAGCAAAGGAGCTCGCCCCCGACTGTTATTTGCTTTCCTGGCGGGGATTGAAATGGAAACAAAGGTTCTTTCTTCAGGAATCAGATACTCCAATTTACCGGAAAGTTACGTGAGACCTGAATCCGACCGTCCCCGCTTGTCCGAAGTGTCGGAATGCGAAAACGTCCCGGTCATCGACTTGGGGTGTCCGGACAGGAACCACATCGTAAAACAGATTTCTCTTGCCTGCACCAACTCTGGCTTTTTCCAGGTACTAGACTCTCTAGTCTCTGCAAATCCTGGTACTATTTGAATTGTAGAAGATGAGATTAACTGATACTAGTATACTTTTTAATGTATATATATGATACTAGGTTATCAATCATGGGGTTTCCAAGGAGGCGGTGGAAAGAATGTTCGGAGTGGCGCACGACTTCTTTGGTTTGCCGGTGGAGGAGAAGCTGAAGCTTTACTCCGATGACCCTTCCAAAACCACCAGACTTTCTACCAGTTTTAATGTGAAGAAGGAGACGGTTCATAACTGGAGAGATTATCTACGCTTACACTGCTACCCGCTCCACAAGTATGTTCCTGAGTGGCCCTCGAATCCCCCTCTCTTCAAGTAAGCCTCCTCTCTTCTCTTCGTAGTATTAAATTATGATTACAATATAAACGTAAGGTAACTTCGATCGCAATTTAATATTATGTTTTTCTTTGTTAAATACAAGAAATTTATAACCTAACGTCATCTATTTCCGATGTATGCGTCATGCATGCCTGTGGTGGCATCTAATTGTAGACACGTGCATTAATTAATTGATGTGAGGCAATATGTTTACGAATAATGCATAGTACAGCACATGTGCGTGAGAGGTAGCCGTTTAGCCATCGGAAGAGGTAGCCGTTAATTGTATAGTAAAAACACGTGCGGTTTTCTCTGGTTGTCGACTCAAACCATAGACGGAGTTCGGACAGTACATGTCAGGTTCTGTCGTAAACTCCTCCACATGCATTCTCACGATCAAACTTATCAAAAAGTTACAACATCTTTAAAAGATAACCATTAAATTTATTTCATCGATTACTTAAATAAAAATTATATTTATTTATTTTAATCACCGTCGTTTATTATTCTTTGACTAAGTCAAAAGAAGTGACCGTATGTTAGATGTCGACTTCCCACTTGTAGGTAAATAATAATAAGGATGGAGCTAAGATTTGAGGTTGAAAGAAAAAATATAAATATTTAAAAATAAAAAAATAAATTCATAAAAAGTAAATAAATAAACAAATTCTTCGGAATGGAACCATATCTATAATTAACATGGATCGAAGTAGTCAAAGATATTTTTATTCCAGTAGGAACATAATTGGTCCCTCCACGTTAACCATTTCCCCCACTTTATTAGGGTTCACTAGTTATAGGGTTAATCAACGGTGATGAAGGCAACAAAGCCGAGATCAGAACCGTTATGAAGTAGGTTAGATTGTTTTTGTTTGAGCCACACCCGTAGAGGATTACAATGACTGGTGATGAAGATGAGTGACGTCATCGTCTCAAAGCCGTGTTGACGTCATCATGTGGGATGAGATTGATTGAATACGTGGGGCTCACAGGGGAAGGCTACGGCTACTCACTCAGCTCCGATTACAAGGCGCCGGCTAACCTCTGTTAGTATTTTATTAGTATCTTTTAATCATAATATACTCAACACGTAATCATGATTAGCTAACAATATTACAATAATGATGGTATTATGTTTGGTTTTGTTAATTAAGAAGAGGATGTCGCTATCGGTATTTAAACCTGAAGTTTAACGTGTCGACAAAGGAGATACATGTTTGAGTTTTAATAGTAATATTAAGGCTTAATTTGATATTATTTTTAAAATATAATAAAAAATAATTTTAAAATGTGATTTAAAAAAAATATTTTTGAATGATTTAGTTTAAAATAAGATTATTTAAAAAAAGTGATTTTAAGTAGAATAAATATTTATTTTAGATTTTATTTATAAACGAGTATATATAAATAATTTATTAAAAATAATTTTAAAAAATTAAAAATTACCCATTTCTGAAAAAATAATTTTAGCCCCAAAATCATGTATACATTATTGTTTTTTTAATCTCAAATCAACTTCTAAAATAAAAAAAATATATTAAAAAAAAAACAAGACAAATTTCCATTATGGTCCTACTTGCGGTTATAGGTGTTGTGTACGCTACATACTTTTTCTTTCTTTCTAAAATCATTATGTTTTTTTAAACCATTATTTTTTTTCTCTTCTAAAATCATTATGCTTTAGACCATAGTTGTAGTGTTATAGTGATAAAATTATATTTTAATTTCTTAAAATATATAATTTATATTTCAATCCTTTTAAATTAAAATATTTTTCATAATCATGAGTCATTTAGACTTGGTGGTTAAAGGAACAATTGTTTCTGGAGGTTATAGATTCGAATACTAGTAATGTTAGCATAGTGATTAATGTTTAATGGTTGAGAGTATACTCTAAAATATATATTCTAAAGTTTTTTATTCTTTTTGTTGTCTCTTTTCATACCAAACATTAAAAAAATTAATTTTTAAAAAATTTAAAACCTAATCTATAAAATTTTAAAAAATTAAAGATAAATATATAAATTTTAAAAAATTTAGAGTGAGCCTACGTCCACTTGTGCTTCAAGTGGATCCGCCACCGGTTGCTATCTCAGTTCAGCAGGTTTTAATATTAATAAAACGTAAAACTTTGACGTTTATGATGAGCTGGTACTCTTGCTTGACAAATGATTTTTCACATGTATTTTATTGTCTTGGACATGGCATATGTATACAAAAGTATTGGTCTATGAATAGCAACCCACTTGTTTTTCAAAAGAACACTTCCCCGACCAGATCATATTACAAGATCTGCTCAGCCCAATTTCTGACATCACATGGTTGATTTCTGTCAAAAGATATTCTTACAAAATTTTCAGTCCGGTCGGCCAAGTTACACAGGGAATCTCTACGCTTGTACCACTCTCTGGTATTTCCCACGTGTTTTACTACAACCACAGATATGTTGTTCCTCAAAGTTGGGACTGATGTTTGATGCAAGAATTAGAAATATATCATTTCTGATGTATAAATGTCGAATTGACAGGGAAATTGTAAGTCATTACTGTGTCGAAGTTCGAGAGCTTGGTTACAGGTTACAGGAACTAATATCAGAGAGTTTAGGACTGGAAAAGGATTACATAAAGAATGTTCTAGGGGAGCAAGGCCAGCATATGGCAGTGAACTATTACCCGCCGTGTCCCGAACCGGAGCTGACCTATGGATTGCCTGGACATACAGATCCCAATGCTCTTACAATTTTACTACAAGACCTCCAAGTTGCGGGTCTGCAAGTACTCAAGGATGGTAAATGGCTTGCTGTTAAACCCCACCCTGATGCTTTTGTCATTAACATCGGCGATCAATTACAGGTACGCGATTTCAACCGTTACCGCCTTTTCTTTTCGTAGTGGACAATGTGAAGTTAGTGATGATGAGGTTCTGAAATGTTGCAGGCATTGAGTAATGGGAGGTACAAGAGCGTGTGCCATCGGGCGATTGTAAATGCCGATACGGCACGGATGTCTGTTGCTTCTTTCCTATGCCCTTATGACCATGCCTTGATCAGCCCTGCAAAACCCCTCACTGAAGATGAATGTGGAGCCGTATACAGGGAGTTTACTTATGCCGAGTATTACAGTAAGTTCTGGAGCAGGAACCTGGACCAAGAGCATTGTTTGGAACTTTTCAAGAACTGACTGCCGGGTCTTTTGGTGTACAATAGACATTATTTTTATTTCAATAAAATAAAAAACGGAAACTTCATTAAACGCCTCTAAATAATGAGGCAGTGCACTATTTTACGATGCCGGCAATGCCAGCCGACCGATACTTACACATTTGTGGAACATCCCAACGGCTGCTGCTCCAAGGATGGGATTAATTTGTACTGATAATGTTGCAGTTCCCTTTGTTATTGTATTCTGGCATGGTGTTTGTGAATGTTCTCATGAATTTGAGCCTAACTTGACACTGACAACTTAGTTCTGTATCAGAAACAAGTGGTTTAAGTTGCTAAAGTTGCAGATCTGAAGTAGAAGAGTGGTGTTCCCTTGCCTCTTCTCTGCTTACAACAACACAATATGAGTTTCTCAACAGTTTCAGGATCCATATCTATCGGAACTGGTCTGAACAATCCGATGACACGTGTTTGTTTTAATGTTGTTTAAGGAAATCATATGTTTATAAGCTTGTTCTTCTGCAGACTGTATTTGCTTTATCTACTAAGATAATCTGACAACCATATCCCATGTTGTGCTAATAGAAAATGCCAGCAAACAAGAACAATTTGTGTATTTAAACAATCAGCTTCTTCATGAATTCTTCTCAAAGTTGAGATTTTATGCCATTTAAAAGACAATGAGGCCGGAATCGACATGCCATCGTACAGGTAAAACATGATTTATTCTACACATGCAGAAGAAAACTGTTTCTTAACATATATAATTTGAGCAAGCCAACTTTGAGACAATCACCAAAATAATAGTGCCGAGCATATAGCCAAGACTGATAGATTCAAACCCTTTTGAGGAACTCCATGATGTATGTGCCGAAAGCGCAGCATTTTACTTTGAAACCTTGAAACCCTGCACCCTTGGCCAAGGCCTCAAATTCTTTCTCAGTCCTCTCTTTCCCACCAGGATTGTGAGCCAACATGATGCAATCAATATGGACAACTAACTTTGTGGCCAGGCTAGGATCCGGGTAATCTGGAAGGATGCATTCTGCAACAATTACTTTTCCGTTGTCTGGCAATGCTTCGTAGCACTTCTTCAAAAATTTCGAGCAGTGTTCGTCGCTCCAGTCGTGGCATATCCACTGCATGAACAAAACTCATGGTTGATGAGGCACAATTTTTTTTTAATAAACAACAGGTTTCACCTAGCCACATGATGGAATAGGGAAAAACAGAGTTTAGTTTTCAGTCGAATTGAACTCACCTTCATGAAAATTGCGTCTCCTTTCGGAACACTTTCGAACATGTCTCCACCAACATGCTCCACACCTACAGGAACAATGCAGTTTTGTCCAAACATTGAGGAAATCAAGAAATTCATTCCATGAACATATAAATATCAACCCACAATCCGCAATACACAGTCATTGTTCATCTGCTAATGCACATTTAGCGATTCAAGTTCAAAGCATGGACAAGGTCATACCAGGATAAGCCGGGGCATCCTCGATGACATGAGGCAAATCAAAGTTAATCCCCTTTATGGAAGGGTGCTTGGTGACGATCATGTTAAGCGTGGCTCCGGTACCACCACCGACATCGACCAGCGTTTTGAGCTCCTCGAAGCCATCATAGGTCTCGAGAATCTTCTTCATGGTAATGGTAGAGTGATCAGACATTCCCCTGTTGAAAACCTTGTTGAATCTGGGATCTGTGCCATGGTACTCGAATGCGGTCATACCATAGGCCTTATTGAAGGGAATTCCACCTTCCAGCACCGCATCTTTCAAGTAGTACCTGCAAAATGGTCCCAACATACACAATTCTTAATCGGATAAGATAAGATAAGATAAAGGTAAAGGAACAAGTAAATGAAGTTTTAGGAGCTATTAACCAGCTCTCCATAAGAATCTTGTCTTGATTCATGAGACTAAGAGCAGAAAGAGTGACACCATCTTGATTCTTGGTTAAGAACTTGCAGACAGGGCCAAGACCATAGAGTCTCTCAACTTTTCCATCGGGAAGGGTGCGCAGGGAACAAGTGAGGATGGAGTAGGTAGCCAGGAGGCGGCAGATGCGGTCGAGCATGACGGGTGCGTCAGGGTTGGTGGTGGGGAGCTGGGAAGCCACTTCTTTAGTGGAAAGGAAAGCACCTGGACCAGCTTTAGCCATGATCTCGAGCAGGTCAAGCTCTATAGCAGACTTGAGGACCATGGGAAGGACAGAGGCACTGGCGAGCTGCATGGCGAACAAGTTTGCTTCCTCATCAGAGACTTGGGTCGGAGTCATTTGTGTTTCACCCGTTGAACCCATTGTTCTCCACGGAGCTTTTGGAATCAAAGTAGAGATTGTGAAGAGGTTGAAGATTTTGGCAATGGTTGATGAGACAAAAGATGATTTATATACATATATATGGTTCAACCACCACCCTGCTCTTGGTTCATAATTCCCTGTACAATTTGCTTGGTGCCCACCACCTATAATGCTAACCCCTTACCTACACTTTTTTTTTTGAAATTTTTATGGGTAAAATAGAACTAGGTCACTGAATTACGTGTTTTATTATAAGCGAGTCATTTTTCTTCTTTCTAAAAAGTTATGATTTAACCGTTAAATTTAAATTTTGTGGTAAATAAATTATTTTTATCGTTAAAATTAAAATATATGTTTAATATAATTTGAGAAAATAATTTTATTTTTTAAAATCTATATATCTTTTTAACTGATATTCAATTTAAAATAATTTAATAAATTCAAATTTGTATTATTAATGAATAT
The DNA here is from genome assembly GCA_035048815.1 of Abelmoschus esculentus. Classification (NCBI taxonomy): domain Eukaryota; kingdom Viridiplantae; phylum Streptophyta; class Magnoliopsida; order Malvales; family Malvaceae; genus Abelmoschus; species Abelmoschus esculentus. The sequence continues at coordinate 906,254 of JAUCBN010000027.1, read as the reverse complement.
CTATTAACAGACGAAATTAAAAACTTAATAGATTTATTTTATTAATATTAATATTCATTATAGTACATAATATTAATTAAAATTTAATATAAATTTTGATAAAATATTAAGTATTATATAAATAATATTAAACATTTCTAATCTAACTTGTTTTAAATGGATTGAGAAATGAATGAGACGATAACAGTTGAAAGGTATGATTTAAATGATAGTATGATTTGCATGAACATTTGACACCTCACCAAATTACACAAAAAAATAATTTTTTTAATTAAATTAAATTTTAAAATGCTAGTTAAACCATACCATATATATTTATTTTTAGAAATAAACCATAATATATTTAAATGAAGAAGAATGGACCGTCACCATCTCACCTACTCCCTGTGTATGAAATAATCCTGTACACATGCCGATTCCAGAAGAAACTGCAACCTAATTGATTTTGATACCTAATCTTTTAATAATCAAAAATAAATAATCAAATTAATGTTTAAAAATAACTAACTAGTGTAGTTATAAAGTTTTTGGTTGCAAAAGTTAATATCCTCACCAACCATGTATTTTGTAGCAATATGTCAGCAAGACATCATGTACGTGAATGTATATAATTTTCTACGCTTAATAATGAACTAACGATATGAATCATTTAATGATTATTGTTTATAGAGATCAAGAGTTCGAATACAAGCACCGATAATGTTAGTATAGTCAGGGATGGAGTCAAGATTTAGGATTAAAATGGACAAAACATAAATATTTATAAGTAGGAGTCAAATTCATAAAAAATTAATTTTTAAAAAAATTTAAATAGAAGGACAAAATGAGAAAAAAAATTCGGAGTGGCCCCCACTTCCCACAGCTCCGTCCCTGAGTATAGTGATTGAGCGATCATTATTTAATGATTGAAAGTATATACTAGAATATATATTATTGTAATCATCGTAATTGATTCAAAAAATAATTAACGAATTCTAACTCATTAAAATCGTGTGTAATATAAATTAATTCGAATTAATTTAATTTTTTTTAAATCACCTCAGCATCGTTAGTATTGTTGCTATAAACAAATAGATCGAGGGGTGTAGGGTAATGTTAAAAGACGAAGTCAAAAATCTATTTAAAGCGTGATAGTTATATATTTTTTTTAATTTTTTATATATAAATTATATAAAAAATATATAATTTCTAATTTGTGGTGTCAAGAAATACCCCAATTGTGGAGGTGTCTCCCCCTATGATGCTGTCGAATTTCTTAACAATTTCAAATATTATATAATTTAAGTTATTTTTTATATTTAAACTTTAAGAAATATGAGATAATTGTAAATTATCCTCAAATTTTTAAAATTTTATTTTTTACCCCTCAAACTATTTAATATTTTGCTTCCGTCCCTTATAATCGACAAGCTCCAAATTGTGCAGTAGACGAATACACCAGACCAGCTAGGAGAACGTGACACCAAATACTCTATTGGAGTTGAGCTAAGGATTTGAAATACCTACGCAAGTTACTCAGACTCGATCTTCGTTATTTTTTTTTTCGAGTTATATTGTTGAGTTAATATTATAGTTTAGATTTCAAATATCTTAGTTATTTTTTCCCAAAGTTTAATATGAATTTCTAAAAATTTTGAAGGGGTTAAATTAAAATTTTCAAAAATTTTAAAGGTAAATTTTAAATTTATCAAATTTTTGTTCATCGTAACCCCATTTATCCTTTAAAGGATATATACTCTTGTTTAGAGTTTAATTTTTTAGGGTTATATTATGAGTCAGTCCCACCACGTCATCCATGGATTAACCAATAGAAACTGTCCACCTCATTAATTTTTAATTTTTCAAGTGAAGATTCACTTGGGAAAAAATTATGACATGGAAAATTGATGAATTGGGCAGTTTTTATTGGTTGGTCCCATGAACAGGTGGTGGGGCTGACCCATGATATAATTTTTTCATAGAAATACCAGAAAAGATATAGTTTTCTTCCCCTTAACCTCACTCAAAATATCTCTTTATATAGGTACTGTTCTACAATATATCCCCATTTTTCTTCGATTTTATTTTTTTTCTATCACATATTTTTTAGATCAGAACAAAAGAAATTCAGATCATAACATTGTGATATAAAAGATTTTACAGTTTTTACAATTGGTTAATTTGGATTCAGTGCATGCAGTTTTAGTTTTTACACATACATGTAGTTCATGTTCAGTCAGTGTACTTCTTTTGGAAAGAATAGGGTCGGCTGAAGACCTTTTTCCATGCCTTCCAGCTTAGAAAGCAGCCTTCATTGCAGCTAAAGAAGGTGGTGCCGATGCCGACTTCGACTCCGGCGCCAATGCTGATGGTGATTTTTCTTCTTCTTGTTCCATCTCAATCACAATGGTGTCTCCTAGTTTCCAGAAACGAGCATCTTTTCTTTTCCTTCTCACTGTTGATAACACATCATATTTGTTACATATTCCCCGTACTGTTACTTTTTGCTGGTTATGATCCACCATTACCGAGTATATTCCTGCAAGTTGAATCCCGTCTGATTCCTTCTAAATTTTGTTTCTGGTATGAAACAATCCGGTCTGATTCAAACATATGGTTTTAATTTGCAAAGACCAAAGAGATGATAATAATTCAGAAAGGATTTACCTTTGAGATGGGACAAAGTCTTCTTCACTTTCCTCTCGTATCCATACGAATACAGAGGCACCATCGTCTCCACATGCTTGCTGTTGCTGCAGCCTGCAACTATTTGTGTGTCTGCCATTTCTATATATCTTGAAGCTAGATCTGTCTTCTTTCCGTTGTTGTCTATGTTCTTCTATATCATTTTCCTTATATAGGAGATTCGAACGACATTGTCCTACATCCATCGGCTCATATTTGAAACTCGCAGACCACAAGCGAAAGCTTGGTAAACAATGAAATGTGATTACTAATGGTATCTTCAACAGGAGTGCTTTTCTGAAGCAATATGCAAACATTCGGACAAGAAGTCATATTGCATAAACGGATGCTCTGTATATTACACTAAATAGATATAATCGAATCACAGCTTACATAATTGTTACTATTAAAATCGTCACCGTAGTCCTTAAAAATACGACTACGAAACATGTCAGCTATACACAACAACGAAATATGGAGCATCAAACTACAAGATGTTCATTTTGCTAACCAGAACTATAAGCAAGATTAACATCACAGCTACCGGAAACAAAACACCGATGGAATTATGCCAGTGACCAGCGGAGAACTTATTTAAGCAACGAGATGGAATCTTTTCAACAATTGAAACAATGGTCTTCGACTTCAAAACATATTTTTTGTTCGATTCGGAAAGGGATATTTCCTGAGGTTTGTCCATGGTGCCACCCGCAGCATCACTAGCAGCTGATATATCCTGTTCCATGTCTTTCACTTCCTGCAAAGATAACTTGTAATGAGTTCCAATAAATATCTGGATTTGGCAGTGATTTTAGATTATACTATCAGTTACAAACTTCTTACCTTGGAAACAACCGTCTTTGAAACTTCATCTTTTCCTTCACTAAGGTTATTTGTTGCATTGGGAGGGTAAAGAGTGCCAACTTGAAGTTTACACTGCAGGCGTATTCTTCTTGGAGCATAACCCTGCATCACAGAATTCTCAATGCTTGGTTGACTTTGAGCAGCACGAGACCTTATCCTGATTCCGGTGATAGCATTATCAAGATTACAAGTTGCATTCACATGATTGTTCAATTCTTCTTCACTGTTTAACACATTATGCAATGGTCCAGTGCTAGAAAAGCTAACGTCTTCGCTTGTTGGAATTGTGCAATCTTGTGTAGTGGTATTAATCTCTAAAGGAGCTCCGTTGGCAGTTTCTGTAACAAGCTGTTCCAAAGGAAAATTCTAGATTTTAGGAAAAATGGGATAAAGATGAATGAAAACTGTACCTAATGCCTGAAGATGAAAATACTAAATTATGCATACATGCATCATAATTTGTAGACCATTGTGAACCACAATGGAGTGAATCACAATACACTATGAGGGCAATGGGAAGCAAGTACTATTTAACCAATGCTGCCACTCACCAATATTTGGGCCACTTCAGCATCTGATTCACTGCATGGTATTCCATCCTTAATGGTGCCCAAGGCTTTGGGGATCTCACTGTTAGTAGCTGAATTCTTCCAACTGTCAGACTCAACACTGTAGTAATCACCAGAATTATTTAGGATCGAATCCAAGAAGTCAGAAATGGAGGCCTCATTTTCATTCGTATCATTCTCGAATGCCGCCTCACTGAAATTGTTCCCAACATGACCGGACATCCAAGGTGCCCCCTCTGTTTCAATCTGTGAGTGCAATGGAGAAAATAGTTTGAAATCCGGTGGCTGCACCATGGGATCATAAAAATGATTTAAAGCTTCTCCCAGTCGATCGACCTGAAATTAAACAACATAAGTGGTACAACAATTTTACAGAAATCTAAAATTCAAATTAAGTTCCCTTTTCTCACCTCCACGGGCACCATTTCTGTCACTTGACTCATCACACCATAAGCTTTAGAACCATTGATATTGCACTCCAATTTAGGTGCAACTATGTTAGAAATCACTTCATTTGGCAGCCCCCCATGACAAGTTCCATTGATACCGGGAAATTTTGGGGCCGCCCCTTCCACCGCTGGTGCGTCTTGAGGCCCTTCTAACTCGGACTGCATGTCTTCAGTAGGAGAGGATGCAGCAGGATCAACTTCATCACCATTTACATCTTCAATGCTCTCATCTTGTTTCTTGAATAGACGACAAATTACAAACGGGTTCTGCGCAAGGAGGGCACGAAAAGAACAATCACCTAATGAAAACTACATGTAAATAAAGCAACTACTTCAATCCAGTTAGGCCGTAAACACACCCAACCAACACGAACAAGGGTATATTCATGTTCGTTCAACTTTAACCGAACAAATAAACAAACACAAAATTTTTGTTAGTGCTCATTCGTTAAAGAATGTAGCTTGTTCGTGTTCGTTCGTTAAGATTAAAATAATAAACGAACATAAACGAACATAAATGAACATAAACAGTTGTATATAATGTGTTAAATATTTAATATTTTGGGTTAGTTCAATTAATTCAGTTAATTAATCGATTTTAAGTCGAATTAATCGATAATTGAAATTCGAAAAAACTCTTGATCATTATCCGAAACCTAAAATTATCTAATAGATTAATCAATTTTATTTTGGTTCGATCGGTTAATTCAATTTAACCGAATAATGAATACCATTATACAAAACGAACATAAACTTACATGAACGACCGTAATGAACGAACATAAATGAACAAATTATCGAAAATTCAAGAATATAAATGAACAAACAAATCCTTTATTTATATTCATTCGTTTAATTAAATGAACCAAAACTTTTGTTCATGTTCGTTTCCGGTTTACCAACGATTCACTGAATGTTAGATTATTTAGAGCCCTATACCTAGTATCAGAATTGACCTAGCCGAAGAAACACATTAACTCTAGTAATCGTATACTTAAAAAAAAAAAAAAAAGGAAATGAAGCATCGACCAAATTAGAAAGAGAAATCGATGCAAACGGACTCGGATAACAAATCTTGCACTATAACATAAACCGCGTCAAGAATAATAAAAGGGGTTGACTAAACGGAAACTGAATTCGAAAGAAGAAGAAGAAGGGAACCTGTCCAGGTTTAGTGCCGTCAAGCTCAATGAGTACAGTACGATACTCATGCATAACCCAATTAGTTCGCTTCCCCTTAGGAGCTCGGCCGGTATAAAAGACCAGAGTTTTCTTCATGCCGATCAAACTGGACCCAGACTTAATCTTTCGATCCTTACCCGTAGCCTTCCAGTAACCAGCCCCGGTGGCCCTATTGAGTCTATTTCCATTTGGGTATTTCCGGTCGAGTGGACAGAAGAAAAACCACTCGGGATCACGACTCTGTATAGCAGACAAATCAGGCAAATCCCATGGCTCACGTTTACAAACATCAATTTCACGAATGACTTCAACTTCATCGTTTCTTTTCCCGTTTATCTTGGAGCGTAGATAAAAATCGATCAACTCCTCGTCGGTTGGTCGGAACCGGAATCCGATGGGGAGTGAATTCAGAGACAGAACAGCCATGCCCAAAGTTGCTAAAAGAAGAATATAAAGGCTAGATTTTCAGAAAAAGATTGTTCTTTTCATTAAAAAACTATACAACCCTAAAGATTAAAAGAAAAGGGGAAAAAGAGCAGATTCAAAAGGGAATTAATAGTTTGGAAAAGTTCGATTAAGGGATTAAACAGAAAGGAAGATGATTCCCCACATACATTCAGAGTAGATACGAAGGAAAGAGCTAAGAAACTCGTCAATTCTTTATTTTTTTAATTTCAATATAGTAATTAATTTTACCCGCGTTTCAGCTGGGATATTCCGCGTATTGTAATGCTTTTACCATTATGCCCATTCTCTTACGTTTCTTGTTAACGGCTATAGTGGCATAGACCGTAATTGTCTAGGAAACTTTAGGGCATTTTCGTGGAGGCCAAGAAGATAAATCATGTTCTGACACGTGGAAATCACGTCAAAATAAAATATACGGCTTAAAAAGGGCAACTCCTACTTCCTTTCGTCCGTTGATTTTTATTTTATTTATATAATTAAACCGAGTTTTAAAAAATTATGTTAATCAAGTCGAAAGATTTATTTTAAAATATAATTTTATTTAAAAAATTTGAATAGAATAAGTTAAAATTAATTAAATTATTTAATTTTTTATTTAAATTTAATTATAAATATTTTATAATATTTATGATGTTATAATCTATTTGACAATATATTAAAGAATATATATTAAAGCATTGTTTTTTACTATCCAGATTGCAAGAAAACCTTATTGGGGGTATCAAATAATTAATTTTACTATTTTTTATCTTTGTAATTATCATTTGGCCAATTAACGTTAAAATGGATGAAATTTTTATTAGATGGGTTGATTTGTCTATTTGAGGGACTAAAATGTGATATGTGATATAATACAGGGACTGACATTGTACTTTTACCCAATTGTCATAAGTCCCAACAACTCCAACGGATGGACGCTTCTGAATTGTCGGTCTGCCACGAAATGCGGCCGAGAAAACTAAGGGACACCGTGTAAGCGCCGGTTGATGAGGTCTAAAGTTTCCTAAAAATGGGAAGCTGCCGCCTGCCGGTACTATATTAATGGGTTGGCTCCCATTCCTTCCTTGCCTCAACCTCAGCTCCATCATATCATCATCGCCGCCGTCACTACAAGCTTCAATCCGATTCCGACCACCCCCTAACTTCCGATTCTATCATGGGTGGCTGTGCGAGCAAACCTAAGGAGTTGGACGCCCCTGCAGCCTCTCCTTTAAGCTCTAACAACCCTCAGCCTGAGTCCACTGTTCAGGTTAGTGGAGGTGAGAGTCAGATTGAGAAAGTGGAACCGGAGCCAGCAAAGGAGGCGGCTCAACCCTCTTCCTCTGAGGATGTTTCTGCAAAAACAGACGCTCCTAAGGAGGAGGACGTTAAAGTCATCGATAAGACTGATGAAGATAAGGCCGAGGCTGCCACAAAAGAACCGATAAAAGAGGCTGAAACTGCCGAGCATAAGCCAAGTGATGCGTCACCAAGCAACGAAGAAGTTAAAAGTGAGGTCCCTGTCGTCGCTCCTTGATGACGGATCAAAAAATCCAAGCTTATAGTGCTCATCACGTTCACAACAGTGAAGGGTTGGATTTTATGTTAAGATATTACCTTCATGTGATCAGCTTTATATTTGTTTTATTTGTGAAATGGTCACTAAAATATGAATTTAAATTCTATCTGAATGTGATATTATTTGGTGATTAATAAATTATTACATTTCTATTACAACATGCATTCCTTCTCTTACAAAACTTTTAAGGCTAATAGGTAGAATTAAGATTTAAAGGTTTTGGGTAGAGATTATAATAGATCAGACTTAAATCAGATTATATAGAGTTTAAATTTAAATTTGATCGTATTTAAATTTAAATATTTTAGACAAACTTAATATGAATAATCTTAACCCGATTGTAGTAACTATAATGGATCTTATAAGCTACTCAAAAATATTTTAATGAAGATTCAAAAACATAAGTAATTGTATTATCGTAAATAACTTTGTTTTTGATAAATTATATTATGGGTAAGTCTTACTACGTGTTCATGAGACCAACTACTAAAAATCACTTATCTCATCAATTTTTCCGTATCATATTTTTTTCTTAAGTGAATCTCTACCTAGAAAAATTGTTTTTAAAATGAATTAACAGTAAATATGAGTGAAGATTCACTTAAGAAAATATGACATGTAAAAAAATAATGAGATGAAAGGTTTTAGTGAATGGTCCCATGGATGACAGGGCGAGACTCACCCATGGTATAATTTCTCTTGTTTTTATGTGATTCTCGAACTAATAAAGTTCAATTTATCAATATATATTATATATATTAGTTAAATAAATTTATAAATGTTGAAGCTCGAAAGTATATCTTTAGATACGATTACTAAATATCAAAAAGTAAATACCACAAAAGATAAATAATCCTATAATAACGAAGTATAGAAATTTCTCAAAAGACGATGTTGATATACAAACAAACCTATAAAATTCTAAATAATATTTAATGTAATTTAAATATCAGTTGAAGCTAAGTATTGACCAGGTCATAGTTAAACACGTACATAAATTAAACAAGGTGTACGACCTAGTCATTCAATCCAAACACGCATAGACATGTATACAGTTTTACTAATTAAAAATATACAGTTGTTAAGTGAACAAAACGAGAACAATTCAAAAGTTTAGTAATTAAATCAAGAATGTTTAAAGTTTAATGACTGAAATGTAAATAAGAAGAAAGTTATTGATTCAATATACAATTTACCCTAAAATAAAAAATATATATAAAAAATATTAGATACGTGGCGATAGTTAAGCAGAAAAGGGAGAAGTAGACGGAAAGGGAAAGAAAAAACCCGACAAATTCCAAGGTGAAAGCCATTTGAAGAAAGTCGAGAGCTTTTCTCTTTTCTTTTCCTGGTATGGTCGTTGGTGCAGTGCGAAATTACATGTGAATGAGTTTGCCATTTCTATTTCCCAACTCAATCGGATGTTTTTGTTTGCCGAGGTGGGTCAACCCCATCTCCACACTCTTCGGATCCATATTTTAACCCTCTTTTTACTCTACCCTTTCTCTATTTATACTCAATCTCCCTTCCCCTCCTTTTCCCCATTTTTTTCTCATTGTCTTCTTTATTTTGTCGAGAGAGTTGGAGTGTGTGTTTTTCTCTTTGAGGGGTTCGTTTTCTTGGTTCATCACTGTTCCGGCGTCTGGTTAGTTTCCTTTACCTCTTACTTCCTCTGGGTTTTGTGTTTTTTAATTGTTTTTTAAATCTTTCCTCTTTATCTGGGTTGGGTGGTTTTTATAATTTTGTTCAAATGCAAGATTGGATCTTTAGTGTCAAATTTTGAACCAAGTAGTTAGCTAGCAGGAGAAGGGAACCCAACCCAAGTGGATCAAAATGTTGAATAATTTTTTGATGCTATGTTGGGTTCTGCAGAACAACGTTTGTGTTTCATACGGTTTGGAGTTTCTGCAATTTTATTGTAGAAAAGATTTGTTGGTTTTTTGAGCAATGGCTGCTTCCCCTGCAAATGTTATTTATTTGTCTACTATTCTGGAGTGTGATGTGCCCCTTCCTGTTCACAAATGCGATTGGAAATGTCAAAATGAACATGTTTGTGGCAACATGTCTCGCTGCAAACTCACAGGAATCACACATATCTGTGACAAAAACTGTAACCAGAGAATTTTGTATGATAACCATAGTTCGCTTTGTCGAGCAAGCGGTCAGGTCTTTCCACTTTCTCAAGCCGAGGATCAGGTGATCAGAGGCATCAGGAGGAAGCTTGATGCTGAGAGCTCCCCACCCTCTGATTGTTGTGGTTTGAAGCGGAGACACGATGCGCAGATTCGTCCTTCTCCGTTCGAGAGATCTTTCTCAGCTGTTAGTCCCATCTGCAGCCAAGTTGGAGATGGCATGGAATTGAGCTAGATTAGATTCGAATTTAGATCACATATATAGATCTTATTATTAACTTTAAGGAATCATTTATCTTGTTTTACTTGTCTTTCGGTTGGAACTTATTCCATTGACAAATATGGAAAATGGATATAGACTTAATGATGGTAGATACCTTGGTGCTCTACCTGCCTGCCGGAAAAACACTTGTTTCTTCACTTATGATATGTAGCCACTTCCTAGCCTCATTACTATAATCAAATTTTAACTCCACCCCCCCCCCCCCAACCCAACTCTTCTACTCAGATTTATCAACTTTGATGGCTACAGGGTGCTCTAGGTCCTTTATATGAGCTTAATTATAATAATTTTGATCAATCTGTTGTCTGAAACAGGACCAGCCACCACTGTCTATAATTAGCAGCATATACATGAGAATGATGAAATAAAACTACCAAGAAGATATTAGCAGAGCAAATACTAGTATGTTTTACAATGTGTGTTGGTTTGTATTCATGAATCGTGAAAGATGTTCTGCCTACAAGTTGAAACCAAAAAAGTATGATGAAATAAAACTAGAAAGAAAGGAAGAAAAAACATTTTGTCATAAAAAAGGAAACAGCAATTTATGCATGATAATGCTACCTCAAGCAAACTAAAGGAATATAGTATATTACCAGCCACCATTGTCTGTAACTTGGCTGCAGCATATACAACAAGAGCCTTTTTGAACATTTATTTGTCTTCTCATTTTTTGGCCTTGGGTTTCTTTGAAACGGCAGTCTTCTTTCTTACTTTCTTGGCTGGCTGTGACTTCCCTCCAACTGTTTTACCTCTCTTCCGTGAGGCCATCTACACCAACACGCCCCTTATGTTATATAAACATAGAGATTCTTGCAATAAGGCATTACAAGCTGGATTTTCGTTTTTGTGTTCAATTTAGCAAAGATTAACGTTAGTTAAGGTTGTTTGAATGCATACAGAAGTTTTCTCAGCTCTTCCTTTGAATTTCCCATTCATTTGCCCGTCAATGTCCTCGTTCTGATCAGTTTGATGAGGAATTGCCTTCGGTGTCTTCTCAGCTTCATCTTCACAATCAAATGAGAAACCCTCTAGTGTACCTATTAATGCCAGATCATCGAATATCAAGAAGGGAGCAAATTCTTCATGGAAGTATATCAAAATATGAACCATGATCTATATTACAATGAAGCGGTAGTCGCTCCCCAACCCACCATCTCTTTTCTTCTCTCCAGAAATGAATAACTAAATACAAAAAATAAACAGCCAAAATAAAAGTACCTTCCACCATTGTTTCTGCTTCATAAACATTGGATTGTGGCTTCAGCTGAATGAAGTCATTCATGATCGCCTCTATCTGGGAACAGAATATGCAATTCCGAGGAGAAATAGAGAAAGTTAGCAGAAACATTCAGGAAAATAACAAACCCTCTGGCTGATCAAAGCAATACAGAAGTTAAGTTCTAGGACAAACCTTAGCCTCAGTCTGACCGAAGCTAACCTGTACAACAAAATACATGGGTAAACAACATCAATACAATAACAAATGTCCACAGAGAAAATGCCAGACAGAACTTACGCACAATGCAAAATGTTCGGGAAGGCACTATTGTTGTTTTGTATATGGCTCCTGAAAAACAAGTTGTATAAAACCAGTCGTGAGAGATTAAGATAATGTGTTCAAACTAGAACAGGAGTAAGGCCAAGATTTAATTAGGAAAAAAAAGTACAAACAGATGGAGTTTAACAGAAAATTCAGTAACTTGATGAATCTGAGTGCAGAACAAGTCCAAGTATATAGGCATATATCTATGTCAGCATGTATTCTTTCACGCTTGCAGTGTCAGTAACTCGCTAACGATTAAGAGATGATAATTACAAGTTCAAACATAAAATAAACAGATATACCATCTGAACCTAAGAAAATCAATGAAACAACACATGCCTTTTAAGTCTAAGAACATCTCATGATTTTCAGACGCAGAACCAGAAACTACAATTCGACCAACAGCCCCCATATCACCACTCAAATCAATGGAATCCCCTTCGCACTCAACAAGTGCCTGCACAAACCACAAAACTTCTTGTTAATCACTGGTTTCTTTTCACTGTAGACATGCAATAACAAGGCCAAAATTTATTAAGTTAATTCTATAATATTTTGAGATCCCTGTAACGCAATATATTATGTTTATTTGAGTCTTCCACCTTTTCAGGCATAAAAAAATCAAACCAAACTAGAGAGTTTTAGATTTTGAATTAAAATTAAAAGCATGAAGTGAAGTCCGTAAAAGTTCACAACTAGAGAAACCAAATATAATAGTTAAGATTAGTTTCTAGGTTCTTCTAGGTTGTTTGCGGAGCTTTAGTGACTAAGAAAGTAAGAAGGTAACTATATTGTTAATTTTAGATTATTTTTTATTATATGCTCCTAGACAGCATCAATATAATCCTTCTTGAAGCTTGCAGTCAATTCACTAGGGAAGTTAGTTGTAAATAAGCCATAACATTGACAAAAAATATCCTACCTTTGAGCGTTGAACTTTCTCAGACAGCACCAAAGGCAACCTTGAAGTGGAAACCTACATATTATAAATTTTGAAGAATTCAACGAATCAGAGGCTGAGATGACGAAACAAAAACATCACAATAGCTATCAACAATCTTAATTCTTACATGAGGTTCAACGTGCTTTTCTGATGCTGCCTCCTCGGCAGTTTCCACATTACCATCATTTTCTGTAACAGAATCAGACAGTGCATGTGAAGCAACTTTAGTAGCTTTATCACATAAATGGCCTTTGTATCAGCTATAAGAAGTTTTAAGCTAGACAAACCCAACAGAACTTAAAATCAAATTTTACAGTACAAATCCAGTATCATACCTGTTACTTTTGCATCATCTTTCACATTCTTCACCTTTGTGGAAGTCTGACCCCCAGTTTTTACCCTCTTTATTGGAGATATTCCTTTAGAAGTCTTCTTTCCTGGAGACTTTTCACCTCTGCCAGTCAGAACTAGATCACTGGTCTCACCACTTTCATGAAATAAAGACCCTTTCTCCTTCCTTTTAGGAGAAGACTCAGAATCTGATGATAACATCCAAATTGAATGATTTGCTGTCTGCTCAACACCCAACTACTTTCATTAGCACCGATATTAACCATAGCCCTTCAATCAATCAGAGTACTACCAGATTGGTTATCTTCATAAATTTTAAAACGGGATCTAAAATCAATTTTTAATGTGATGACATTTTCGATAGACCACATGCTACAATAAAGGAGAAACCTCACTTAGTATAATCCCAAGGCAAGGCAGTGTGAAATCTTACATGAGACCCCAAGCCTTTCCCCAACATTTCTTCCACAGAAACCTTTCCATCCTCCACACTCCCTGTATCATTGCTAGAAGTTCATACACAAGTTGTACATAACAAAGTCAAGTTCAAAGAAAGGGCTCAAAGGTCAGAAACTAATACATTATAAAATTTTCACAATTCATTTAAGCATCATTTCAGTTATTGGAAACAGCCCAAACATTCATAGGGGGTACTACTCCTTTTTACCTTGGTGCTTTTTGAAGGCATGAGTTTTCTTCTTTTTCGAAGGTGTTTGATCTACTTTATCGTTGTTGTGTAGAATGGTGTCTTCATTATTAGTATTATCCTCCCTAACCGGGCTACCATTTGGCAAAGAATCGGAATCCGAAGAAAATACCAAATTAGAAGTTGGTGCCTGAAAGCACAGTTGATTCTCGCAATTCATTAAGTTAACAACGTGAAGGTGCAAAAGTAAGTTAGCTGCTGAAAAACAAACAAAAAATAGAAAGCGAGAAATCTAATTAACCCTTAAACTAGTAGCCATAAAAGAATAATGGGGAAATATATATAGTTCACGAGTGTCAAACGAATAGTCTCAACTACAAGCAATTTAAAAGCTAAACAAAGCAGGATAAATATACCTGAAAAGAGCGCAGCCAATCTGGAGAATCTTCCCTGGATCTGTTCATTCCGCACCAATAAATCTCCCCTGCTATTGGATAATACAAATCAGGAGTTGAGCAACACTTATAAGCTGCAAAAACACGAAACAAAATCTAAAGACACCAAAGAAAATGTTAAGAGAAAACCCTTAAACCCTAATGCCTACAGGCCGGTGTAGAATAGTTGAATAACAAAGGAAAATGGAATGCAGTGAGCAGCAGAGAAGAAGAAATTGTTAAATATCGGCCGAAGAGGGAAAATAAAGAATAAGAGAAAGAGAGGGGATCTTAATGAAGTTCAAGCCCAATGCCCTAAAAATATCTTTCATTAGAATAAATATCTAAAATTTTATTTTTAATTAAAATAAATACTTAGAATATATTTAAAAATTAAATATTTAATTTTTTCTTTTTTTATTAAAAAGTTATCAAAATAAATATCTCAGACTCTCAATTAACTTTAAAGCAAACTAAAAATAAAATTTTCAGATATATTTCAGTTAAAAAATATTTTAAAAATTTATATAAAAAAATTATTTAGATATTTATTTTGTAATTATAAGATATTACCCATTTACTTATAAATTAGGGTTTAATTTTATATAGATTAATAAATATAAATTAAAATTTTTGTTAAAATAGTGTAATAAACAGGGACGGAGTTAAAATTTGGGATTGAGAGGACAAAACATAAATGTTTAAAATTATAAGAGTAAATCTATAAAAAAAATAATTTTAAAAAAATTAAATAAGTACTAAAGTGAAAAAATCTTCAGGGTGAAGGGTGATTGCCCCTCCCAACCCCTTAGTAGTTTTATCCTCGGCAATAAATTTTTTTTCTTATAAATATGACACATAAATCATTTTCGAAAGTATTGTTATTTGAACAATAAAAGCGAAGATGATAAGATTATATATCATCTTTAAACAATATTTTTATTTTTTAAAATAAAAAAATTAAAATCAAATTTAAAGACGAAATCTCTTATTATTATTTTTAATATAATCAGTGTTCAAAAATGATATGTAATCTTATAAATTTAATTTTTTATTTAAAAATTTTAATTTTTTAATGAATTTATAATTCTATCATCTTATTTTTAATGTTCAAGCAATAATATTTTTAAAAATAATTTAGATTGTTTTATATTTATAAAAATATTGTAATATTTTAATACTTTTAAAAGTTAATTATTAAACTCACTTAATAAATATTGGAGAAATAAAAGGAATATTCGATGTTAAATTGCCTGGTCCTCGATACAAAAGGAATATTCGATGTTAAGTTGCCAGCTGGTTCACGGCAATTTGTAAACTGTCGGTATATTTTAGGTGTTATCATTCGTAATTGACGAAAGAAAAAAAATATTTTATTATATTTTAGGTCTAAATTTATATTCTATATAAAATAGAATTTAAAATTATAATTTAAAGATAAAATTTAAGATTAAGATTAAAACATTCAAAATTTAAAATATATTTTTAAATTTATATTTTTTCTGATATCAATATTATTATATTTAATTTTGAACTATGATCTTATAATTTTTTTTTATTATTTAGTGTAAATTAAGAAAAGAGATTCACTTAATTAAAAAAATAAAATAAAAAATAATTAAATGTACGTATTTAATTGATTGATCTATGATGTAATAAAAATAACTACTAAGTATAAATAAGGAAAGAGTAATCATTACATTATTTTTGTTTTCTTATTTTAATCATTAAGATATTATTTACCAAGTATAAATAAGGAAAGAGTAATCATTAAATTATTATTTTTATTTTAATCATTAAAATATTTTTTTAATAAAATGGTCATTAGAATTATATTTTTTTACTTACTTTAGTTATTAATATTTTTTCTAGTCATCAATCTATTATTTTATCCTGTTTTGATTATTTATTTTTTACTTTGATCGTTAAATTATTATTTTTTAATAATCTTATGAAAATAATTTATTAACCAATAATATTTTTCCCGGAAAAAAAGACCATGACAAAACAATTATGGACGGTGAAGGGATGGCTGTACAATTCCGAGCCATGGCATCCCCGAAACGTGCAAGGCTGGACCATCCTTTTGCCTAGCTTTTCATTTTAGTCATAGTCCTTGAATTTGTATTATTCAAACGTCTTTTTAAAATTTAAATTTAAAAGATAAATATAATAATAATACTTTTGTTTTATTAAGATTTTATATTTATTTATTTATTAATTTTTTAAATTAATAATATTTTAGTTATTAGATTATATCAAAATGATCACTAGATTATAATTATTTTCAGAGAAAAGTTATGCTGCAACATCCGCAATCACAGCTTAATACTTGATTAATTATACTCTAAAAAACATTAGACAAAAGCCGAATCCATAAATCAATCTAATATACAAAATTTATTCATCCAAATCAGAGGATGGAGATGGGCGCAATCGCAGAGGAGCGGTGGTTGTTGACGACAACGCTGTTGCCGGACTTGGAGAGCTGATCCAAGAGGGAAACTATGTGGGCGTTGTAAGCACGGGCCTGATTGACCGATTCCGCTTCCAGCTCCCCCAGCTGCGAACACAGCCGCTCCTCCGCCTCTTCCGCTACCCTCAACCTCTGCCATATCTTCAGCAACTCCTTCCTCATCTGCTCCTCTCTCTCTCTACTCTCCCTCAACTCCTTCTCCAACTCCTGATTTCTCTTCCTCAACTCTTCCTCCTCCTTTCTCTTTGATGCCGCTACAGCCATTGTTGGAGCCATTTGCTCTCTGTTTTTTCTTTTGAACGGTGGAGAATATGAATCTGGTAAACAGCACGTCTGGATTCACCGATATGGGAGGTGTAGATTCTTTTATAGGCTGATAACACCATACAAAAAAATTGTCCAGGTTCAATGTATCTGCTTTCGTTTGATTTTTTTCTCTTTATTCTTTAGTTTTTATTTATTATTGTATTTGCTGACGTATTTGCTTTGCAAATTAATTTCTTCGCTTTGCAAATTAATTTCTTCGCCGTTGAAATATCATAATTTTGATTTTCAAAATAAATTATTAATAGGTAATTTTATCTATTATACTCGTATAATCTAAATATGCTTTTAATTATTCTTTAACAGCTTTACTTATAATAATTTTTAAAATATATTTTTAATAAAATATTTTTTTATTCATATTGTATGTTTTATAAAATATAATTTTATATAAAAGTTATACAAATATACTCTATAAAACATGAATTGTTAAATCTTTAAAAATATGTATTATCATATATAATTAGGGTTGAGCAAAACATCCGATTATTTAAGTTTCGGTTTCGGTTAGACTCGATAAATTTTTATTTGTTTTTTGTGAGACTGAGACTAAATTCAAATTTTAGGTATCGGGGTCGAAATCGGGATTGAATCTTGATTTTCTAGACCTGATACCCGATGTATACCCAATAAGACTAAGACCAATACAAAGTACTAGTATGAATATTATGAGTATGACTCGTTTTAAAATTTTAATTTTAAGTCTATGATATTTTAATTTTATTATTTAATAATATTACTGATGATTAAAAAAACTCCTATTACTCATATTTTCTTTATAATGAATCAATTGACCGAGTACCCGATTTTGATACCGATTCTTACTATTAACGGAATTGAATTCTAAAACTTAAGACCTTATGTGACCGAGACTTAGACATAATTCAATTTTCAATATCCGATGATTATCGAAATTAAAATCAATTTTAATTAAATTAATTGAGTACCCGATTTTACGAACCCTATATATAATTACCGCGTATACATTTATAAATTGTCAAATTTACTTGTCCGTAATTACATACCAATGGATTCTTCCAAAAGCAAAATAAAATTATATTTTTGTTCAATGAAATTTGGTCCACTTCTTGAATAAATATAAGGTTGTGGTGGGTCCATTTGTTTGTCTAGAGCGGGGACCACTAGCTAGTCGATAATTGACCTATCAGCATTATTATGTTTAATTTCCATTATATAATGATTTTGAGAATGGTAGAAAATATTGGATAAAAGGAGAGAATGTTTGAAAATAAGGCAGGATAATACAAATATAATTGAAATTAACTAGAATTACACTATAATTTACCGTAAAATAGCAGATCATAAATTAATTAAAAATAAATAGAATTTTTATGTTGCATTTTTGGGTGAAATCAAATTGAAAGCAGGGATTTGTAGAGGTTGGATCAAATGTATTTATTTAATTATTTTTATTGAATAAAAATTTATATAATAAAATTTGTTTTTTAATTTAAATTATAATAAATATTAGTAAAAAGTTATTTAATAAAATAATAAAATATAAATAATTAAATAAATATATTTGATTAATTGACGATGATATCCCATCATATAAAGCAAACGACGATGAAGTGAAAGCGGGCGGGAGGGCAGCGGGGATTTCCCTCAATCCGTTTTTGAATTTTCTCGAACCCAAAAGCAACAGAATATGGAAAACACAACGTAGGAGGCAAATCGTCGGCGTCTCTCTGGTATCCGCCTCCATCTCCACCGCCGCTTATACCTTTTGAGGTTAGCGTCTCCGTTCACCGCTTCTTTCTTTCAACATAAGCTCCGGTACCGACTTCATTCATTTCTTATTCTATTTGTATTATTCGTCAGAATTTTTTTGATAACCGCAAGATTTTGTGTTTCAACGAATTCCCGATTAGATCAGAAATAAGTTATAAGAAGATATTAACTTTTTAAGCTCTTCACCATTGAAGAGATAGTGAAGCGTCGTGTATGGAATCTTCTGTTTGTCCTTTTTGTCATCTTACCTTTCCCTCCTCAGAACTCGAATGGTATGATCTTTTCTCCGCCTTTTTTTTTTCTAATTCGATCTCTGATTTAGTATCAAAGTAATAATAGTAAATATTTAATACAGGCACGCCAACAGTCACTTCGAGGATGAAGATAAGGAAGCTAAAGACCTGGAATTAGCTAATCAAATTCAAATCGCATCTTCTTCAAGTTCCGCTAACGTGAATAGCATTTCCTCCTTGATTGGTTTACAAACCAGGGGGAGTTATTACCATGTTAAAGATGGATTGATTTCCTTGCTGCGAAACTGTTTAGAACTAGAGGCTCGCCATAACTCATCGACAACCATTTTGTCTGGCTACGTGGATCACTTCCATAGTCTTCCAGCCGTAGATGTCGGTTGGGGTTGTGGCTGGCGTAACATTCAAATGTTAAGTTCTCACTTGCTTGCTCACAGGCAGGAAGCTAGAAAAGTATTGTTTGGTGGGTCAGGTTTTGTTCCCGATATCGCTTTCCTTCAGCGTTGGCTTGAGATTGCTTGGGAAAAGGGATTTGATCCTCCTGGTGCCCAACATTTTAACTGCAAAGTCTATGGTACCGGTCACAGGATTGGGACTACCGAATGTGCTTCACTTTTTCGTTCATTTGGTCTTCGTGCTAGGGTGGTTGACTTTGGTCCTAAGGAATCCGAACAGCTCTATCTTTCTGTTCCTGGTTCTACTATTGGACAACCAGTGACACAAAGGAATGCAGTTCAAGTTTATGGACCTATGGATAGGTATGTTCATCACCAGCGGGGTTTGAATAAGGGAAGACAATCTTGTGACTCTTTGGACAAATGTAGTAATAATTCTAAGGGGAAAAGTGAGGGGCCTCAGGTTTTGATGGATTGGGTGTGGAATTACTTTTTAGGTAAAGGGTTAACTGTATCCAGCTCCAGGCATGTTATAGTCAGTGATAGAGCGTAAGTAACCATCAACATTGCTATCTATACTTTTTGTTTAACTTGCCTTTTTATCTAAGGTGTGCTTCAAAGGAATGCCATTCTGTTTTATCCAATTTTCCCTTAATTTGATTAAGAAACAAAATCATATGTTTCTTATTAAATTCTATGATTCTGTTTTTACTATAGCTTTTATTGTCAGGCCTTTATACTTCCAACATGATGGACATTCAAGAACAATCATTGGGATTCAGCTTAAAAATCAACAGAATGGGAGGCGGCAGTTCAATCTCTTGATTTTGGACCCTTCTGAGGTGAGTACTACTCGTGTAATTCCCTTTGTGGTCATCTGATCTTCTTAACAGCTTGTAGACATTGATAAATGACACCATTACTGAATATTTTACTAATTTTAGTTATGAACATGATATTGTCACTTCATTGAAGTTTTGATTATACACTTCGTCCTCACCTTGGCTGTCTTCTCTTTCCCATGTATTTTAACTTTGTTTGAATACTCTAGTTTATATCCACATTAATCACATACAGATTTGCTGAGATGAAGTTCAGTATATTTCTGTCTGAAATATTTAGTTGACAGAAGTTGCATGGTATGATTATCAGACGGTAACCATTTGGTTTGCAAACTCTGGTGAAGCTATGACCACCATGTTAAGATTTAGTTTTTTTCCCTTGAAACTGTAGACTTAAGCAAAATGGTCATGCTGAATAAAATTGTTCTGTGATCAGAGATTGAAATTTGGGGAACATGTAATTTGAAAAGGTTCTTTGCCTGTGATTGGAATTTGCAGGGTTGTCACTACTAACCATTTTTTCCTCATGCTGCCAGAACCTAGTTTTTTTTTTAAATGTTTGCGCATGTACCTGTTGCATGCATGTTTGTGTCACAGTGTCAGTGATTGTGCTGCTACTAAGGTTACATTTATTCTATTATGGTTTATACAAGTGCAGAGAACTATTGCTTTGGAAAGGTCACTTAAAACAAATGGGGGATGGCAGAAGCTTATAAAAAGAGGAGTGCACACCTTGAAGAAGCCACAGTACCAGGTTACAATTCAACTGGTCAAAAGATTTGTCTCGTAATTGACTATTTTTTGATACATTTGCTTATATTCTTCAACTTCTTTTTCAGTTATGCTATATTGATCCTGGAATTGCTAGCAAGGAGGAGCTCGAAGAACTCAAAACCATAAATAGCCAGTTCTTTGAAATTTGAATTGTAGAAAAATATAGTGAAATTATGTTTCTTTGGGTATTGTATATCCATTTCTTGTAAACTTTTGTGCCCTATCCCTTTTCATGACAAAATGAATAGAACACCTTTTTCCAGGATATCCTGGTGGAATTGTCGATGGATTTTACTAGTTCCCGTCTATAAGTTTGTTTGTTCGTCTGTCTGTTTGCTCTCTATTTTTTAATTATTTTATTTTTAATTCATGAATTGATTTATGTAGAGCAGTTGACAATTGACATATGGACTCCTTTGTATGCTTTAACATTTACTGGTCTCTAGAGTTGTCATAATCTCGAAAGATTTCCTTCAGTGTTACTAGTGAATAGTAATATTAGATTTGGAGGTCAATAAATCCCAGAGCTATTTTGGTTTCAACTTCACATTTATCTTGTCATTTCGCTTATGGAAACGGTAGACAATTCTCGTAAGTAGCTATTCCTTGGCCTCTTGCTTTCTTCCACCTGACACTTGGAAACTCCTTTCCTGACAACTATATCTTCAGGGTCAGGTAAGGCAGGTGAAAAATATGGCATGTTAGGCACCCCTCTCGATGTTGGTTGATCATGTTAATTTCAGTGGCCTAAATAGTTCCAATGAGTATATTACGACAGTGCTTAGTTTAAGTACCCCGCCTGTGTAGCATGTGTATTTCTTGAATCGAATTGCTCTTTTGTTCTGTTGGTTTAAGCATAGATTCTTTGCTAAAGGGCTTCCATTTTCTATTTGGCCTGTGAAGTGCTGTTTTTGTGTTGGTTTCAACTTATATGATCTGAATCTGTAAAACACCTGTTGTTTATTTATTATGCAGTAAATATGCTCCTGGTAGAGATAAGATCCCTCCCACATAATTTGCAGGAAATTGTGGGGCGTGGGATCCGCTGAATGTTGCTTTGCTCTCGGGAGGTGAGTCTACAAGAATTTCTGAGAAACAAAATGAATTAGCATTTAGTCCAATGTGATGAATTAGGGTAGTAAATGCTTTTTCAATACACAGATTGGATAATGAATTCATATATTGGATGCCATTTCGATGCCGTGTTGTCACACTCATTAAGGATTGCTGTCCACTGCCTCTTAGTAGCAGAGGGGACATTACTGCATGTTCATGAAAGTTTGATTATTTTAGTGATTTCTGGCGAGCTGTTTGCTTTCATGATAGCATGTTGCAGGTTTTGCTGCCCATCTAGTAGATGGGATCGGATAAATCGTATTGATCACCTGTTTAGGTACTGTATCTCGAGCCGGTGTTAATACATTACCATTTCTCTTACAACACACTCCGGATCACTTCTATCATTATGGTGTTTAGGGAGGTATGTTTTCCAGACTCACATGATAAACTTCTATGTAGACAATGCAAATAAAGCATGGCTAAGGAAATTACAGATCAAACCCCGAGTTCCAAAGTGGTACATGATTAGAACAGACAAATAGCATATCCCAGTCCCAGAGACTTTCATGTCCAAAAAGGAAAAAACACAAAGCAAAGCACTGTAGGTCGTGGACTTAAGGTCACATCGCCTATTATTCCCCAAAGCTAATCTTATCCCTCACCCCCACCCCACCCCACACAATCAAACTAGCAAACAAACTATATATATGTATGTATGAACAAGCTTTTCCTCTCTTGTTTTTTTCAAGGATGATATGATTGGCTAGCGTCGGAAACTCCTGACCTGGCGTGGTGGTTCAGCCTCATCATCGCGGAGCTTCACCAGAGTGTAAGTGGCGGAACCAATCAAGGCACCGAGTGTGGGTGCTATCAAGTATATCCACAGTGCCTTGTAATTCCCTGCTGCCACTGCAGGCCCCAGTGTCCTCACTGGATTCATTGAACCCCCACTACTTGGCCTGCAAACCAAAGGTCAACCACTGCTTTATCTTTCTCTAAATTATTGCATTTTGACCATTTCTTCTTACTTTATATAGTTATTTAAGATGGTATTTTAATTTGGTTTCATATACGAATAAACTCACACACACTTATAGATTATGTTGTTCGAATCCTGATCAGTTAGGTAAAACATTTTACCCTTTACTATTAGGATCACTTAGTAGATTCAAATTTAGAAAGAATTCTAATTTAGATAATTGTTGATGTAGCATTTCAACCATTGATTGTATTATGGCATTAATGAGGTTTAACGTGTCATTGGTTGTTGAAATGTTACATCAACAT
The DNA here is from genome assembly GCA_035048815.1 of Abelmoschus esculentus. Lineage (NCBI taxonomy): Eukaryota > Viridiplantae > Streptophyta > Magnoliopsida > Malvales > Malvaceae > Abelmoschus > Abelmoschus esculentus. The sequence continues at coordinate 883,005 of JAUCBN010000027.1, read as the reverse complement.
CAAGTATCAATTTAAGAGTTTAAGATACAAATTTAAAGTTAATAATCTCTATATATGTGATTAAAAATATTTTGTTAACACTATTTTCTCTCTCATTAGGACTAAAATTTATCTCTCCCTCTCTTTAGATAAGAATTATTAAAAAAATACAGATTTGAGAAGAAAAAATAGGTACCAATTTGAAAAACTACTACACTTAAGGTATCAATTTGAATAATAAACAATATTTATCTTTTGTTGAATGGCACCAAAACCCTGACTTATAGTCTACCTATCAAATGTCTGTGTCGTTGAATTTCTATCGAATCACTACCAAATCGAGACGAAACATTGTCTTCCAACTTGTCCCATCAAATTTTAAAAAGGGGAACCGGTTGATGGCTCTCTCTAATATAATAATTTATTTTTGTTTTTCTATATGATTAAATATGACAAAACAAAATTTGTTTCTTCTAAATTGAATTTAGATTTTAATAAAAATTATAGGGTATTGTTCTGATGGTTCTTTTGCTGAACATTATTGACTTAAAATAAAATTATTGACAAGGTAAAGAATATGGATACTAACCCTGCCACAAGAATGTTGAGCATTACCGTCGCCCCAACAGCTATTCCTGCAAGCTCTCCGACCTGCAAGATAAACATGGTTACTTTCAATCATGGAATTCCATTTTCTTAAACCAAATTGTTACATATGACAGTGTAAAGATAAACATACGGCGCGGGTATCGGTGGCGACTGCGGTGACGACAAAGAGAAGATTAAAAGTAATTAGAAACTCGAGCGCGAAAGCCTGTCCGTAGCTGACAGAAGGGAGGGTGACACCGCCAGACATGAAGGGGTGAAAGACTCCCTTGAGAGCGAACGAGGCGCAGATAGAGGCCGAGACCTGTGCTGCTATGTAGGCGGGAACATGAGTCCAGGGGAAGTGACGACAGGCAGCAAATGCAATGGTGAGGGAAGGGTTAAGATGAGCCCCGGAGATGTGTCCGGTTGACAAAATTATTATCATCACGGCCAGTCCTGCACATGCGGCGTTTCCGATCAACGACTCGGCTCCGTTGTACTTTTGGTTCACTATAGGCCCCGCTGTTGCCGCAAATATAAGGATAAAAGTTCCAACAAATTCTGCACCCAGCTGCATACATAAGAACATACAACATTGTTATAAAAAACGATTAATTACTCAGTCTCGTTATTTCAATAATATTTTCTTTAAGGTTCGAATCCGATAGTAAAAAAATATTTCTCTTAGGTGGACCCTTCTATATATATTGCAAGAAAAAGAGTATACAGCTAGGAGACACTGGCCATATACTACGTAATTCTGTCTTAAATTCTTAATATGAACCGGAAAAAACAATCAGCGGCGCACCTTTCGGGTAAGAGAGACGTCAGGCGCAGGGAAGTCGGTGAAGCATGTGTGGGGTTGACCCCACGTTGGGGCAGTCACCGGGAAGCATTTGCATCGAGGCATTGACTTCCGATCGTAAGACAATGAGTCCACCCTCATCGACGTGAACAACGGTCCACCCGGCGTTCCCGGTGTTGCCGGTGCCGATGCAGTCTCTTCGTCCGGCATTTCCCCCCACCAAATCAACCTCTTTACTTCTTTTTTTAAGAATATATAACTAATAGTAGCTAAGCTGGGAGAAAACAACTTCTATGGAAACATCATATTATAAACTACAGATCCTACGCCAATTTTTTTTTTTTTTTTTTCTGGATTGGAAATCGAAGAGATGGAAACACCAAATTACATGCTTTGCAGTTTTTTATAAATGTTTGTCTAAGGAAGAAGAAGACTGAAGGTAGCCAGATTTCAGACTACCAGTAGGTAGCTAGACAGATAGATAGACAAGAAGCTTCAACTACCTTCATAGAAATTCAAAGCAATGGCAAATCATGCGCTTATCAGTTTCTGGTTATGGAGATTACAAAGGAGATGACGAAATGGGGGAGATGAATCTGGGCGAAGGGTAGCTTAGTTAAGAGTGATGGGATACATTATAAATGCAATGCACCACGTATTTATAATCGAGGCTAGGGGCAGGGTTTCCCATATTTCTCTTTTGGTAAAATTATGGTTTTGGTTTCTATATTATGATCAAATTTAGAATTTAGTAATTGAACTTTACTTTGACATGATTTGATCCCTTTACTTTTACTAGTTATCGTTTAATATGAATAGAAATCATCTGCTTCTTTTTAATACTCCTATGTATCCTCCAACACAAGAAATTAGGTTTAGGACTTGGAATAAATTTTTAAATACAAAAATCAGTTAATAATTTTTAAATAAATTTTGAATCAGTTAACAATTAAAAAATATTTTGATTAATTCATTTAATTGATAATCAAATTAACCGTTAAAACACCCTTAATCATATATATATATATAATTTTTTTAAAATCAAATATTTAGATGATCAAATTCTATAGTGACTAAATCCTAAATTTTATTATAGTTGAGGGACCAAAACCATTGAAGATTTTTTTATGATCAAAAAGTCAATGCGCACCCCATCACTCGGAACTCCATTCCCCCTTCAATAATTTTGTTAGAGTCACCGCTTCCTTCAAATCACAAACTGCATGCTCGCCGTTGGATCATTTTTGAGTAGAAAGGTACAGATCTGATGGGTAACCAAAAAGTCAATACTAACATCGTATATTCGTATCCGTGTATATAATCTTGTGACAGCTCTTTCGGGCTGTAACAATGAATGCTAAAGGGACAAATGCTTTAGATCACAGACGCTTTATAGCCGTCCGATCATGGGGAAAAAGGCAATTGAACGTCATTCTCTCTTACTTCATCCGTCTCGATAATTTTCACTTTCAGATCTTAAAAAAAATAAGAAAATACTAATATTTGAATATTACTCCTCCATCCCATTATTTTTGTCATTTTTTAATCTAACTTTTTTTAATTTTAATTCATTATAACTTTAAATATATTATTGATAAAAATATAAAAAAATATGTTTTAAAAATCTTTAATCAAGTAGTTTAAAATATATTTTTTTATAAAATTTAATAAATTAAAATATTTAAAATAATTATGGTCAAAGTTGAAAAAATTTGACTTTTAAAAAATCAATAATGAATACCGTATATGGGACAAAGAGAGTATATTTTACCCTTTATCATGTTTTAGTTTACAAATTATTATGACTTGATAGTTTAAATACAATTTTGTCGCTTCTTCGCTTTATATGATTTTATAGGTCGATAGATTAATTTAATATTGTTTAAATATATTTTTTAAGATCTTATGTATATTAAAATATTTATTTATTAAAATTAGATGTGATATGAATTTTTAGATTAATTAGGTTTTAAAAAATTGAAAAAATAATTTAAAATTTTAATTTTATTACATTTTTAATTTTTTAAAACTTAACTAATCTAAAAGCTCACGTCACATCTAATTCTAATAGATAAAAATGACAAAAACAATAATAATCGAAGATTATTTATATATATTAAACCTTAATATTGTTATTACACGACCCTCCCAACAATACTGATAATTATGTCCATAAACAAGCATCTCTGGTCCAAACCCAGACTCAGCTACCCACCTTAAAGAAAACACAACTAAACAGAAACACACTAATGATTATGATTATAAAAATAATACAAAAGTAAACATACTTAAATGAACTTTATTTAGTCCCCAATCATCTTCATCAACCTACAAATATATATGTGTAATAATATGAGTAGTCTTAATTAAACAGCTTTGTACATCATCATGGGATTAAGATCTCATTGTCTGAAAATCAAACTAATTAAAATTTGGTTAAGCTATAATAAGCTAAAGCTGAGGAAACATAGACTATAATTTGTTGGTGAGCAGTGAGGTTCGTTTATTCGTTAAAATTCATCAATATTTAAATTATTTTTGATAATTTATCTTTCAAAATAAAATATTTAATTCCATCGGTTGTTTTTGATATTATATTTTTTTGACAAGATTAATCTCAACTTAAATCATAAACTCAGTAAAAAATTGAATTAAACTTCATTCTACAAGCACATGAAAGAAGGTGTCTATGAGCTTGTCGGTACAGCTAATCCTCGACTTATCATGCATTTTAAAAGAATAACCCCACACTTAATCATGGGTTTTTGTAGTTAAGTGCGGAAAAATTATATCATGGGTCAGTCCCACCACATGTCCATGAGACCGACCAATGATAACTATCCACTTCATCAATTTTTTCATGTCATATTTTTTTTCCAGGTGAATCTTCACTTTAAAAATTAAAAAAATAATGAGGTGGATGATTATCATTGGTCGGTCCCATAGTAGTGGGACTGACTCATGATATAATTTCTCGTTAAGTGCGCGAACCCCACACATTTAGGAAGGCATAATCTCCGCTCAGAATAGCAGTTAAGTATTTTAAGGAACGAAAACAAGATTTGAGATTAAAAATAAATTATAAATAAATTACTTTTTAAAAATATTAAATAAAATAAATAAAAACGATTATCTCTTCTTAGTTCATATAATTTTGCTTCTGACATATAAATATAGTGATTCTTAAAAATAAATAATTTGATGCATTATTCAATCTTAAATAATTAATTAATATGAGATCGTTGGCAGATTTTAATTAAATAAAGTGTACTTCTGTGGGATGAAGGGTCACCGCCTTTCAAGTATGATGTTCAACCTTTTAGGTCCACTTTAGTATTATTTTATTATTATTATTATTATAAAAAAGTATACTTTTTGAAATCATAAACAATGTTATTAAAAATAATATATTTCAAAAGTATTTATAGAAATTAAACCCAACAAAAAAATTATATTGTTTATTTTAAAAAATATAAATTCAAATCATTTTACCAGTAAAGTCATTGTATTATTAAAAGATTAAAAATATATAAATAAATATAATATATTTAAAACAAATGAAGGTCAAAACTATTATTTTTCTCAAAAATAATACAAATTTTAGACTCATAGATAATTTATTAATCATATAATTATAAGTATATGATTTTTAAAATAAATAAGGTCAAAACTATTAATTTTATTAAAAAAATTAAAAACTTTTTTAACTTATTAAAAAACACAATAATACCAAACATGTAAATCTTAAACTAAATTATTCGAAACATTTTTTCGAAAATAATATTGTGAATCCTTTAATGAACTTGACATCCCCAACCAAGTATATTTATTATAGATCAACTATTATGATTAGTCAGACTGTTTAAAGGGTTTTCTAGATTTGTCCCTTTCAAGAATTATGAACAGGTTTTTTGATGGAGCAGATGCTTTACTTACAAAATCCAGAAAAAGGAGATGGAAATTGACAGTTCATTACACGACCACTTTGTGGACAAAGTGTAGTGAACGTCCATTCTGTTCGAGGGTTTTAATGATGATATTTGAAACCATGACAGAAGGTAGAGATGGATCGAGGGAGAGTCGAAAGAAATCGTCGGGTTTTTTTAATTTTAAATTTCGTATATGAGTTTATGTTTACGTTAGGGTAATCACGAGTGCAAATCGTCTATCTTTTTTTCATGCATCTTTTTGTGCTTTCATTTTAAATTAGAGAGTTTAGAGTATTGTGTTTTTAGGACATAAGATTTAGGATATAAAAAATAAGATTAAGATTGAATTTTTTTTAATTTTTAATAAAAAGTACAGACAAAAACATGATAAAGAGATACAAAAATTTTACTCGGCAACCACCGCTTATCCTAAACAAAAAGGACTCATCCCTTGATGCCTAATTGTCATTTCTAAGGCTACTTTCGTGCTTCATTTTTGTTTTTAGGGTTCACATTCCCACAGATTAGGGTATGTTATATTCATATCCAATCCACAACAGCCAAAAGAAAATGCACTAGGATATTCCTTTTTAAAAATTACATAATTTTGCTAACTTAAAAAAGGAAGAAGCATATATTACGGATCATATTAGTGAGCTAAACGTGACAAAGTTCCTGCAGATTGTGGGGAATGATGGCATGTGGTGATGAGTGGGTTTGACCATAAAATGCATTTTTTTATTATATTATCGTTTTTTTAAATCTCCGTCCTGTTTAATTCAAATTAATTCATGTCATATATTTAGTTTTAATAAATAAGTTTTTTTAATAATTTTTTTAAATATAAAACTTTAAACTCGAGACTTGTTTAAGTAATGTTGATATTTTGTATACTTTATCTTCATATTTTTTGTGCCACAAACTTTGGGCTCCCGATGTGATTGATGAGTGGAACAGAAGCTACTCCACTTGATTCTCGATGTCCATAACCGATCCCCCCATCATGTAGCTTTTGAAGCCATTACGCATGGCCTAGCTAGCTATTATCATCATTAACCTTGTCGTTGAACAAAAATGACCAGCCAGCCATATACAGGAGATGTCCCTAGAACCTTCCTTCTCTCAGCTGCTTCACTTTTAAGGGTTAAACACATGGCTTAGGCTTACAACGGATAAAGGTTAGATTCTTCCTATATGGATATAGGTAGAGTGATCTCAATTAATGATATTCTATGCGATCACTCTACCTATACAGTAGTATCTGTTTCCAGCATACAATCTGCATGGAAAGCTTATTCATTGTAAGAGAAAAAACACAGAACACATGAACCAGGGACCATGAACTAAGTGGTGTTAAGGAAAAGCAATTCCATGTTCCTCCAGTCCACTACCTAACCCTTTTAAGTTATTTATCGAGGTGATGATATAAGCCATGTCAACAACTATATCTTCCACAACCAATGAGAAGCGGGAACTCAAATCAACCACTTCTGCATAAGCAAAGAAACAAAGCTACCAACTCTTCGTAACCATCGAGGTTGTGAGGGGGCATGATAAAGCACCCACACGCTTTATTATAAGTTAGCGAAGGAATTTTCATGTCAGGATGGGTACTAAAGCGGGCGCAAATCGTTTATTTTTTTCTCATGTTTTCATTTGTGTCTCGTTTTAAATTATAAGATTTAGAGTATAAGATTTATGGAAAATTTACATTTGGAATTAAAAAAACTAATTATGAAATTTTTAATTTCTAAATTTATGAATTTAAAATTCCATATTTGAAAAATAATGTAATTCAAAATTTCGATTTTGAATTAATTCGAATTTTGTTGTGGTAACGAGCTTTGAGTTTTGAAAAATCATTCAGTTAGGATGAAAATTTTAAAGGCATAATATCAAAAAAATGTATATGATGTTTAATTAAATAGTAATTTTAGTTTATATTTTTAAATAATTTAACTTTTAATGTTTTATTTATATTTTTTTTAAAAAATATATAGTTTATATTTTGTTGGGTTAGAATGATCTCTCTACCTATAAAAATTATTAGTGAACTAATGATAAATAGCTCAAAATGACATAAAAATTTACATGATAGAATACGTTACGATAAGTTGATAATAATGTTATATAGATAAATATGTTGATCATTTTACAAAATAACATATAAATAAAAATATAATTTAAAAAATACATAAAATATAATTTCTTTTTCTTTTGATGTGTTATTTTAAATTAATTGATTAATAATAATTTTTATCCTTAAAAAATATTTTAAATCAGAATCAAATATTAAAAATTAAATTATTTTAAAAATAAATAAAAGTAAAAATAATTATTCAATTAAATATTTAAAAAAAATATTTTTTTGGTATTATCTCTAATTTAAACCTTAAATAGGTGGAGATGTAACAGTAAGCGAAAAACACATAAAAAAAGTAGCTTTACATGACAAGACTGCTGAAAAAACAGCAAAACCATCTAAAGTAGGTCAGATTTGTAGAAAGAAACCCAACTTTTAGGTAACACATCCGGGTAAAACAAAAGGAACAAACTAGAAAAAAAAAATTAAAGACAGATTTGTATTAATGGAACAATGACGAAACAAACAGTAAATGGTGTGATTCAAAACAGGCATAAACGAGTCAAGTTCATATACCATTAAGTTTGATTCGATCGTAAAAGTCGTGAGTTTAAAATTATTATTTGAATTTAAATTCGATTCAAATGTTTGTGAGTTCAAAATTATTCAGTTCTAAAAACTTAAACTCAAACTTATTTTGCTTTTATTTCCCCAAAGCATATCCACCGTTATTAACCTATCATACCCTAAACCTCAAATGAGACCATAAATCTTAAATCAACCCAAAATTTTAGTTAATCGATATAATATAATATATTATATTTTTGAGTATTTTACGACCTTCAATAGTCATATATTCAGAAATTTGTTTTGTTTCGTTAAAAATTAAAATTAAATTTTGATAAAATTAAATTTAAATAACTTATGATCCGTTTGAATATTCCGAACATATATATCCCAAGTTACCAACCGCTTAGAATATCCAACTTAAAGCATCTCTTGCATTATTGTAGTTATAATTCAGTAGAGTCTGGTGTTACCCTTCTTTCAATTTACACCACAACTGAGATGAATGGGATGAAATGAGCAGGAATGGGACAGTAATAATTATGGTAGGGACCATGGAAAAGACACAACCAAAGTCAAAAAGGTTGATGAAGGAGAAACCACAATCACACAAATGGTAATAATTGGAACAACAGATCCATGGAGTGGAAGAGAACCACAAACACCAAAGGATTGTGGCCAATGGAATCACCAAGTACTGTTACAGAGAATTTCCATCTTGCAAGATGAAAAAGGAGTGGATACAAGGGTAGGACAGAATGCTTTTTTTTTTTTGAAACATTGAGGTATATTTTTAATCTGTAAATACGAATATTCGAATCACAAATTATGGTATCAGATTTTGATTTACGAGATCTTTACAACGATTTATTATATATTTAAAATGATGGAGTGATGAACGAAAAAAATGACGTTAAAAGTAAGTCACTCGTGAATTATATTGAAGAACATGAAAAGTTTATATCCCACATTGCTAAGATGCCAAATGTGTATTATGATGACCCAGAATTTAAGCTTTTGTTGGCTTTGTTTCAAGGCCAAGAAGCCCTTAACAGTTTGGACTGGGCTTTTCATTAGAACAGTTGAGCAATGAATGAAATGTTAGACAAATTGTTATGTATCATTCGTATAACGTGGAAATTTAGTCCTTGCAAAGTTAATCGGAATCTTATAAAATCCTCTAATTCACAGGAGGTTTGTGCAAAAGTACAAGGATCCGTTCAAAGTTTTAAAACAAGTGGGAGACAAAACTTATCATCTGAAGTTACCCACATCGATTAAAGCTCATCCAGTATTTCATGTAAATTCCCCTGAAACCCTTCATCAAGAATAAATCAAACCGAGGTCAAGTCAAATCACACCAAACACAAGTTGGAGCAAAAATCTCTTACAAGAACACAACTTGGGACATACAAGCCGAACGGGTCTTTCGACGACCAGGATACAAACTGAGGCATGAATACCTTGTCCAATGGGAAGGACTTCCAAATAGTAAAGAAAGTTGGGAACTTGCCGAGAAAGTTTGGAAGTTTAAAAACCAAGTGAGCCAATTCAACATTGGTCAAGCGACGAGGGCGTCGCTAAAACCAGTGAGGGAAAATGTCACGGACCAATATTTTGATGCTCCTATTTATATCACACTTTAAAAATTAAGTTTTCTAATATTAAGATAGAAAAGAACACCAAAAAGATATTTTTTTTTACTAAATACACATGTAAATTTAAATCAAAGAATCAAAATTCAATTGTTTGTCCAATGTGTACTCTCCACTTGTACCCTAAATAATTACTTACACGTGCTGAGTCTTCCTTTCATGTCTGCCCTGTTTTTTCTTTCTTTTATGCTTGTAATAAACTGTCACCTCCCATGTTTAGTCTGTAGAGGCAAAGAATCTTTGGCTTGCGAGACCAGGAAGTCCATGGAAATGATTTTCTCCCTCATCGTTTCAATGATTTGAGAAGCAGATGGCCGAACAGTGAGAGACTGGTGAAGGCACAGTGCAGAAACTGAAAACAAAGTCCTGGCTTCTTCAAAGTCAAAATCTCCGCACAGGCGTGGATCCACCAATGCCGCCACTTTCTCCTCCGCCCCATGTTCGCCTATGTGCCTTAAATCCGCCGCCACAATTGTAGTCAATACTTGTCCCCTCTCCGGACAAAAGGCCTTCATTCCCGTCACCAGCTCCAACATGATAACACCCAGGCTGTAAACATCGTTCTTCTTGGAGGCCAAACCTGTTCTTAGGTAGTGAGGATCTGTGTACCCCGGTGAACCGACCATTAGTTGCTTTGTCCTGGAACAAGACGGCGGCTTCACTGTCGAAGAGAATCCCATCTTCGCTGACCCGAAATCACAGAGCTTGCAATTGAAATACTCGTCCAGCAACACGTTTGATGGTTTGATGTCGCCGTGAACTATTTGGAGGGTGCATTTTTCGTGTAGGTATTCGATTGCTTGAGCAAGCTGGAAGGCTATGGCAGTGCGGGTTTTCCATGGAAGTACTTCGCTTTCATGTAGTTTCTCTTGTAAGTTACCATTAGGAACGTACTCAAACACCATGGCACCTTCCTCTGCACACACAAATCAATAAAGTTTCGATCACATTTTCGATCAGTTACATACAATTTCAATCGGTCATTCTAAAAGTTACGATAATAAATAAATGAAAGACTCTTCTTCTTCTTCGTAACGTACCAAGATCATCGCAGTAACCAAGAAGCTTAACGATGTTGCGGTGATGCAGTCGGAGCAAAATATCCAGTTCTTGTTTGAAGACTTGATTGAGTCGATCACTTCCGGCATGGATCTTGACCGCTCCTTGTCCTTGTCCAGAACCAGACAAGTTAGCCAAGTAGACATTGCTGAAACCTCCCCGACCAATCACACAGGCGAAGTCATTAGTGACGGCCTCAATCTCTTCCCATCTGAATTTCCTGACAAACCCTTCACCTTCAGCGCCGGCATCTTTCACCTTGTTTTGATCAGGTCGAACGGTTGACATCGATTTACAGCATCCGAGTTTGAAGCATCTGAAACACCACTCCATTGCCAACAACAAGTCAAGTGAAACAGTGATGACTGATCCGATGGTGTTGGTTTTAAAGGCGGGTGTCGGCAGAAGGAAGCGATGGGGAAGAAGACAGAATGAGGCTCTGGTTTGGTGGGAATAAGAAAAGGGCAGGTAGGGAGGGGCCTAATAAAGCGAGTAGCAGCAGACAGATTTTGAACCCTTAGATATTGTGAGTAGTCAAAGATGCAGCCATGGGGGATTGTGGGCAAACCAACGCCATGGAAGCCTCGTAGGAAAGCCTAACAGCTTCTTTTCTTTCTTGCTCTGCATACTAAATTGGATTAGAATTTTGGCATCTACTTTTAATATGTCAAAGTAATCTATTTAGCCCAAAATTATTAATTAATCAAATGATTAAGAATATTTATATGATAAATATTCGATCGAGTTGAATTTTTTAACCCATTAATTTCATCTTTACCTTTTACTTTTTGCTATATAGAAACTCTAATTTTAAAAAAAAAATCTCAACTTGCACTTAAAAATGGTTAGTGGGATGCCATTATCCTACGGCTTCCATATCAAGTCCGTGATTCCCTTGCTCTGAATTTTTTGATTATGGTATGGAACTATGGATGATTCCCTTGTTTAGGAATGTAATTTAATTAATTGTTTGTGATTAGTGGCGTTAAACTACATCTTTTTCCTCTTAATCACAAAAATTGAAAATTGATTGGAATGATATATTTAAACGATATATGGTTTATAAGTTTAAAAACTGTGATTATCCGATTAAATTGAATTTTATTCGTTATTTAATCATTAACTAATTTTAATTATTTTATAATATAAAAAAATCATTTTATACTTAAAAACACTATATTAATTATTTTTAGGTAAATTATATAAATGATCCCGATTATTATTCAATTCTTTGTTGAGTTTTTTTTTAAACTATGAGAAGTTATAAATAGGTCTAACGATTAATTACGACTAATAAACCAGTCTAATTCAGTTAAATAATAAAATTTGTTTAATGATAAATTTATTCAGTTAATTAATAAATCTTTGATTCGATAATATTTTACCCTACTTCAAAGTATCTATTTAGAAAGATATTGCTTGATTATAAAGGAATTTTATTCACATATATAAAATTTGGTACTTTAAACTAAAGTATAATTATAAAAATATAAATAGCACATGGAAAAGATTGTAAAATTTAAAAAGTATAATAAATTAATATATGAAAATTATTCTATTTTCTATTAATACTTTATGTAAGTATCTTGGGGATGAAGCCTCAGTGACCGGAGACAATTTTCCCAAGATGGAAAATGAGACAGAAAGTGCAGAGAAAAGAGAGGAAACTACAATGTGCACTATATTGCTACTAGGGTTGCTTGTTTGTTGCTTCACCAGTCCAGTAGGTTTTAACAGCAACAAGAATTTTCTCAGGATTGAAGGGTCCGCTCTCATGGTCCACGATCTGACTCCTCCACCTCATTCCATCGGTTATGCTCTTTATCTTCACCAGCAGCTCCACCGTGTCACGGAATATTACCGACCCTTCCGGTCTCAGAATACGATCCATCTCCAACAAGATGTATGTGATGTCACACCTTAAATCAACAACTTAATCACATATGGAACATAGTTTGGTAACTATCTGAAAGAAGAAGAAGAAAACGTTTACCTGTCTTGATACATGGTAAACACGCCACTTGCATGGATGAGGTCGTATGTTCTGGGATATGTTGAGAATCCCTCGCACCAGTCCTGGTATGTACCGATTAGACCTCGTTCATAGATAATTCCCAGAGTGTCAGGGTCTGAATTTGTTGGAACCACATTCATGACCCACACAGGATACTTTGACACTGCTGCTGCAAATCCCCCTAGGTATGCATTCATGTCCATGATATTCCGGTATCGTCCCGACCGTAGTGGAGTGACAAGTCGGTTGTAATTTGCTATCTTTTGTTTCCACAGTGCATTGTCCTCTACGAATATGTCGGCACTGATGCCTGGTACTAAGTTACGGCTAATCCTAGGAGGGATAGCAAATGCACGATCCGGCCATTTTAGTAGCTCGCCACCAGCAACATCATTTGCCCTTGTGACTTCAGGAAGTGGGGTTATGCAAGCTTCCAAATTTTTGTACCTTTTTTTATCACAAATGACAAGGAGAATGTGACCGAGAAAGGGCTTTATGTTTCTGTTTATTAATCAGAGGGATAAAGAGAGTACCAGGCTGAATCTGGATCCTGTGATGAGCAAATGAGTGGTGTTTCATAGGCCTTCTTAATTTTAGCACACTCAAGGTGGTTGATAGGCTTTTGCCAGATTGCTAGGTCATTGTGTTCAGTCACTTTCTTCCAGCATAGGCGTTTCGCAGCGTCTTCGATTGCGTCTTGCTCTTGTTTTAAGTCTTCTTCTGTCCTATCCCACCCTCTCCAATATTTCTTCCAACGGATAGGAGGACCGGAGAGCACCCAGTAACCTCCGGGTCTTAGAATTCGATCGACTTCGATGAGATACAACCCATCTATCCCCAATTAAATGAAACCATTAGGTAATATACAGAGAGATGACAAAGTATACAGAGATGCATTACCATTCCTTGACCAAGGGATCAAACAACGAGAACAATGAGCCAAGTCGAATGCCCTTGCTGGGTACGGAAGCCTCTGCGAACCCATGATTCCGATCATAGCAGGAACTCCGCGCTCCAGCGCGAACTGAACCTGTGCTTCGTGTGTATCTCTTGGAGCAAAAGACATTGTCAAGATATCCCTCTTCAACAGGTAAGCGCTGAAACTTGCAACCTAAGTAACATCAGATAAAAGAAGAGAAGCATCACCAAAGGCAATTAGTACACAGTTCAAGTAATTAACATAGGACAAGGGATTTTCATTACATACCCCACAGCCAGTATCAACTGCTGTTCTGATGTGTCCATTAGTAAGGGGAATGAGCTTTCCGATGTCATCAATATATGCATCGGCTCCCCGAGGGAACATGGTGCCTCCCCCGGGGAATCTGAAACGATCACCCTCTACTTGAATCCAATTCTGGACTGCCTTCTCGATGCTGAGTTCTCTATGAGGGATATTGTCAAACCAGGCATAGTCACGGCTCTGAGGCCATTTGAAAGGGGTCTTATAATTCGGCGGAGCCGGTATAAGGCAGAGCAGAAGTTCTTCCTTGGAAGGACAATGCCTCTCTCGATATTTCATCATGTCTCGATCGAATTTCCGTCCCCTCACTTTATCTTGGCAGGGAGTGTACTCACTGTACGACATATCACACGGTGGGAAATGACTGACAGTTTTCGAACTGTCGAGAGTGACCTGATGATGGCTAGCAAAGTCCAAGGTCGTGGATGAAATATTGAGAGCCGCATCGCCATTGTTGTCAGCTGTAGCCGTATTATTATCACAGCCAACTTTAGTATACAAATCGTATTGAGTACTAGGAGTCGACTGCCAAGCTCCCAACACATAAAACAATATGCAGAGTGCACTAACACCAAGAATCCATGTGAGACGCCTCCTCTTTGCTTCTAGCTGATGATACGATTGCGATCCACTGTAATCTCTGGCCATAACAATCTAAGAACATAGCAACAGACATGAGGCGAAAGATTCAAATCGAAACATAGCGAAAACTGAAACGCATACCGAACAAGATGTCAATCAGACATACAAAGATGGTACTTGAAGACGATGATTTAGCTCTGCCAAGAGTTTCAACTCCAAATACGAAGGTATCTAAGAAGGGTACATGAAACTTTGTTTAATTATACGTATAAAAAATGGAAACCATAATGATAGATAGGGTACCGTGACAGAGGAAAGCATGAGATGTCCGCCATTACAGTAGCAGGTGAGTTGTGTTATATTTGGTAAGAGAGATGGGGAGGAATATAAGGACAAAAGGGAGAGAAATGGGGTGGATTTGGTCTAAACAACAGACCAAAAAGGGCAAATGGGAATAAGTTGAGAATTCACAGGAGTGGGAACAGCCTCATTTGTCTCCTTTCCCCCTCCTTTCTGTTTCGATATTTTCAAACTTCCCAAGAACTTCTACACAATCTGTAATCAAGCATGGTGTAAATGTGTACAAAGTTCCAAGATCATTCAGCTATGGATTGTGAAAATTATATTCGTTTAATCTCTTAATGAAATTGTTGTTTTCCATAGACATTTATTATTATAATTTATTATAGTCTACAATCTAAATACAAAAAAACTATTATTAAAAAGTGATTTAAGTGATAAAAAATTTTATATTATTTAAAAAACGTTTTGAATTTTAGACCGTTGTGTAGGCAGGAAAATGTTCATTAAGACTCACCCAACATTAAGTATGCGACTAAAGTCGGTCCAAATTAATCAACAATATTTAAAATTTAAGGTTAAACATATAAATTTTAGTTTTTAAAATCAAACTATACATATTTATGTATTCTTTTAAATATAATATAATTCTTTTAGCAAGTACTTTCCTGAAATTTATTTAATTGGTTTAAATTTTAGTACTAAGGGTTCATCTACATTTTTCTTCCACAACCCATTTTCTTGAATATATGTGTATTATTTTAAAATCGTATTTAATCAAATATTTTTTTATATATTTAATAAAATTTGGGATAAATCTTTTTAATCAAATGTGACTATCGTGTCACTTCTTCTCCCATGTGTTACCATGTATATAAGCTGAACAACATCAAATTTTATTTTTGAATGGTCTCTAGTACAGCTTTGAGTGGTTTAAGAAAGAGATTTTTTTGGAGAAGAACTTGGGCTCTCTGCTCTCGAGTTGCGGCCGAGATATATTTTTCTCCTAATTTTTAGATCATGAATTCGGTCGTAGATCGTCGGAATCTCTCTTTGACATCTTTTTCAGTTGTAACGACCATCGTTAATAGCGACCCCATAAAAAATGATGCATGTCGAATCTAAGGCTTTAATATCCTCTTTTCAGTAAGTCGTCTCCCCAACCCTTGAACTCACCGGTAGGCATCTCTAATCGTTCAAAGTGTCTGCTTGATGCTAAGTCACTTGAGCTAAGGTGTCCAACAATTTTCAATGCCTCTTATTTCTAGGCCTTTATGGCTTCTGACTTGAGTTTGGACATGTGTAGCTTTCAATTCATGCCATTAGAGTAGACGAAATAACAATAGAATATATTTTGATTGCATTACAACAGAAAAAGAAGGTAGCAGAGGAAAACTATGGAATCCCATATCACACAGATATGAATATTGAATACCAACAATAACTATGATAATTTATACACAATAGAACACGTTACCTTATCTCTTAGTTCAGGTAGTTCACACTGAGACAGACTGGTGGTGTACGGATGGAAAACTGCACCAACCACTCCTCACCACCAGGAGGGGCCTTTCCGGCGTATGCGATAAGTGCAGTTATTCCAATCTCTCACTCTGTTCAATCACTAGATAGGAAAGGGTGTTTCTCAGAGCCTATGAACAGGTATATTAAGGGATAATGGGAGATGCATCGAGTAAAAGTAGTTTCCGAGGGTGACTAAACCAAAATTACCCAATATAAGAAACCAGCCAAGAAAAATTATGGTACCATCAGCTTCTTGAATTTCTGACAAATCGTGTGCTGGTTTGTGCTCTCATAGACTTCGATCATGGACTGTATAGCTTTGGATATCATGTCTTTCTTTTGGTTGCCAACAGTCTCGGGCTGATCACTCGTCTCCCCGAGGGAAGAGTAAAGCATCTTAAACCAGTCCTCTAGAAAAGAGGCTTTCTATCACACAAGAAGAGAATGGTCAAGTATTTAAGATCCAACAAACCTGTACTCATTAGATTCAGTGCCAAACATCATCTCTAAAACTATATGCCAAACATATGTTTTATGCCAAGGTGCACTGAATTCATCCATAGCATTTGTGAATATCAGAAGAGGTTGTTTAAAGCTTACTTTGACAAGAAAATCTTTCAGCGGTTTGTGATCAGAAGCTGAAGCAAGGCTAAGAACATGCAACAAGGTTGAAGTTAACTGCAACAAAAAAAATAATTGATGAGTCAGGCATGGACTTGTCTTAAACTTTATTACGAAAATAATTAGTAGTAAATGAAAGAATTTATTCTAAGGTTGTCATGGAACTTCGGATTCACAGGAATGATAGGGCAATTCAAATTTCTTCTCTTAACTTCACTATATTTAATACAATTGACCTGGATAAGGAAATAGGTACTACTTTGAAAAATGCATCTCAAGTTATATCATTTCGAAAGGCTTCATTATATGAGTAGAATAACCTGCTTCTCAAGCGCAATCCTATATTTGAAACTTGAAGGCGCCGAAATTGGGTCTGATCCTAGATTCTCAACTACATGTTCCAGGCCTTGGACAATGTCTGGGAAAGATTTCCCGTAATCTGTGTCAAACAAAGTGAGATATGTCAACCTGTCAAACAAAAAAATCTCTAGAGACCAGAAAACAGAAGAGAAGAAGATGATTCACAGACAACCAGTTATTCTCTTTAGGTTTAGCCATAAATAACGATTGAAGGTATCAATACCACTCACCATGTGCCGTTTCTGGCACAGCCAATGCAGCAGCAGCTTGTATCCTGATCTTGAAATTCGAAGAATCGCGTAGTAGCAACAGAAGAATACCAAAAACAGATGGAGCCCTGCCAAAATTGTATACAAGCATACTATTGTGATATACAAAATATTAAGAAATGATTTAGAAAGATATTAGATTTACTTAATTGAAAATATTTATTGTAATATTTTTCGGCCCTATTTTACATACAATGGATAATATAAAATCAGATTTTAGCTTGTGTGTTAGACAAGTTGAATCATTCACAAAAGCTATTTCTGTTTTCTTTCCACTTTCTCCTCTCCTATTTTCTTTTTACTATTTTTCTCCCAATCTTCAAATCTTCCTCAATTAACATGACAGGAGACCAAGGTGACTCTCACCTAGGGATGGCCATGGATCGGGTTCAGAATATTAAATTGCGGCCGCAACATATAATGTAACGGCCGCATCATAATAGGTTAGGAGGTCGCCGCGACACTGCAAACCACAACCACTTTAAAATTTATAGTTATTTTTCAGAGAAAAATCACGCTGCAACATCCACAACTGCAACTTGCTACCGCATCCTCAATTTAATACTATGGTCCGTTTTTTAGTTGATCACATCCGACTTGAATTTTAGAGCGAACCCGACATAAATAAAAAGTTTTTTTTTATATTCGATAAAATAGAAATTTAAGTGAAAAAATACAAATATAGAGGGGGTTATAATAATTATACCTAAAATTTTAGAATAAAATTAAACTATTATTTCTAATCGAGCTGGATATTTTTCACCTTAAAAAGGTACTCAACTTGACCTTATCCTCAAAAAAGTCCAACCTTAACCGATGTCCTGATCCAAACTCAAAATTTTATTTTAAAAAATCAAACAATTAATTCGGGTCGGGTCAAATATTTTTCACCAAAAACTCAAATCCAACTGAACGGCTGACCCTAAAAAAACTCAACTTGAACCTAAAATTTTCTTTAAAAAACAACCCTATAAGGTTGGATGGGTTGAAACCCGTCAAGCCTGGGTTAAATGACCATCCCAAGATGTACATGGAACCAAATAGGGTTGGGTCCAAATCCGTCAGTTCTGAAGGATATAGTATATGGGTATAACAATAAAATAAAATTAGATTTTAGCTTGTATGTTAGACTAGCTGAAAAGTTCAAGAAACCTATTTCTTTCTCCATTCTCCTCTCCCTCAACTCCCCCACTTTCCTTTTTCTCTTTCTTCTCTCCTCTTACTTTTTTCTACCAACATTCAAATCTTCCTCAATTAACACATGCAATTAATCTCGATTAGGCATCACTACCTTAAAAGGAAAATAACGTGCTCATATGGCAAAACATGTGAGATTGGAAATGTAGAAATTAATCTAAATTAGGTCAAGCCAGTTTATATCCTTGAGCATCAATCATCATTCCTAACAAAAAACGTATTAGCTGGAAACAAAGACGAATTTTGTGACTTCCCCTACTATCGATACTGAATGTGCAGGTTTCGTAAAACTAAGACCGACTAGAGCTAAGATAATGAAGACTTTAAGCCAGAAAGGTGTCTACATGCCCAAGCAATGTGAGGGAAAATCATTCATTCAATAATCTATCCAACCATTGACTGGTTTCTAATTATTGTTAATAACAATATACATCAAACCATATAAATTAAACCTATTGTTGTTGTATTTTAAGAAAAAGAACATGAAGAAATTAGCATCATACCAATCCATATCCTGCAGTTGTATTGTCTTATTCAAAAACATGTTGCTCAGTGCATGACAGACATTCCATTGAACCTAGTGAGTAAAAAGCCACAATAAGAAACAGAGCATAGCTAAGCTGACATTATATTGATTTCATGCTTCCATCGTGTTGAGAATAAATTTACAGAAAAACTACAACGCAAGATAATACCTTGACATTTCCAGTTGTAACACAAGAAATAAATGCTTGCACCATTCTCTCTAGCCAATGCAAATCCCTAAATGACGTAGAGCTAGTTGAAGTTATCCCACCTCCATCAAAATCATTAAGCTCACTTCTTGCTGGACACATTGTAACATAGTCGCAAGAAGGAAATCCTACGTTTGCCACTGGCTTTTTATCCAGACAAGATGAACTCGAATACCCAACAAATCTTGCAAGATTTCCAAGAGCTCTTACAGCATTTGATTTGACCTAAGAGGAAGAAATATAAAGAGAAATAATAGCTGCAAGAGTTTATAATTGATGTACAAAGATGTTGGTTACAATCATCTAGATATGGAAGTTCACAGAACCATCACTTGGCAGAACTTCAACTGACCATGTTGCCCCAACTCTTCATTTTGCTTTAAGTACCCATTCTGGAATTCTTGGCCAAAACATTGGTCCAAGGATCCACTAAATATATGGAAAGACTTAGAAAACTGTAATCATACCCCATGTTGGACATATACTCGCATGAACCACTCAAACCCAAGTTCAAGTAACATTATAAACATAAAATTACCAAAGCAAAGTAAAATCTAACATCTGAGCAACCAGGATTAAATATAGAAAGATAATAAGGGTTCGCAGTTTTCCATCAAATAAAAGGTATCTAGACATCTTGATATCATTTCATTTGTTCTTGGTGCAATATGGAAGAAATATTCATTTATCTTATCCTTAAAGTTCTGAATTCACAACTAACAGGAACACATTCTCACTAGCAACAAACTAGTAGCACATAAATGGATTAAGATAATACTAGGAGATGGGGCAAAAGCAACAGAAAACCAACTACACGACTGATGCAGGTGAAGACAAGCTACCCTATACATTTTCTAAATTGGTAAAAAACAGAGATAACCATGCCCCTCCCAGTTGAAAACAAACTACACAACTGATAAAAGTTTTGTTCACTTTCTCAGATGAAGAAATCCATACATACATTACCCAGTTGCAGAACTTCTACCAGAAAAAAGCTAGATCAAGAAACTCATGAAAGATCCCGTAAAAGGTTATAAGGTGCCTAAAAAATATCATACCTTGTCCCCATCTTTGGCAAGATGCAGAGAACACTCAATTAACAACTCCACTAAATGGAAGTGTGTTTCTGAATCTATAACGCCAAGGAAAAAGTAATCAAATACATGAAAACATTAGTATAAAATATAATGGATTCAAAAATTTTACTGTCAAGCCAGAAAAGCTACCTGTCGACTGTTTTAAAGGAAAATCATCAACGAAGTGACGAAGAGAATCACATATGTTTGCCAAAGCCCAAGAGGCTGGTATGCGCACCTGTAAAAGTATTCATAAGTGATGCTTGCATGTTGAGCGCGAGATATATGAACACTCTCCTAAGGTCTAAATCAAGAGGAGATATGAATTACCGAGACCACAGGATCACGAGTGTTGATCTCAACAGCATGGATAAACTTGCCAAGGATCTCTGCACTAAATAGTTTAGGCAGTCTGTAAACTTTAAGTTCATGATTTTTGCACACACAACCATTAATTAATAAAAACTTATATCCTAGCAACATTACAGAATCACCTCTCAGATGTTTTTTGGAAACATGAGACAACGCCAATTGCTCGACAAGCAGCTGACCTAACCGAAGGAACCTTATCATTCTCAGCAGCGCTGATCTGCATTTTTATTTATCCAACATACATCATAAGAAAATGAATGATATGTAAGATCACCAAAGGAGAAGCGGAACAAAAATTCAGGTTTTAAATAATACTATATCATGACTTACTAGAGACGAAACAATGAAGTCCTGATTATCCTTCGAGAGAGTGAAGAACACAGATGAAGTGATTCCAGCAAAACAAGTTACTGATGCAGTTCTCACCTTCCAAAGAAAAGCAGTTCAGTATCATAAGCATGTAAGAATAGAATGTTTCCATCTTGTTACAAGTGTAGTTACAACCTTCAACGAATGAGATAAAATAATCACAATGTAAAAGCAAAAAAATGTCTATGTAAAATTAAAAACCTCTATTCTATTAAACACTTTGATACTCATCATTAAGAATGAAATCCTAGGAGATATAATAAGTGCCAACAACTACAGCAAACAATAGAAATGAGGGAATTGAAGCTATCATAAGTTATACTATGCCTGCAGAGAATAAAATGAGGCAACATTGAATTCTCATTTAGGATGACTTCGCCGGTTAGTTATCATTAGAAATAGGGATTTTTTCTATGACAGTAGCCAAAGATTTATTTAATAATGCTTAATCCTAGAACATGCACCTATCACAAATAAATTTCATGTGCTTAAACAATTAATCTCCATCAAAGGCCATGCACATTAAATCAGAAATCTTAAGCTTCTCTAGTAGAGCCAGAAGTTAAGAATTTGATAGTCAAATTTGTCTATATTTTAGTCTTTTCTAAAGAGGAACCAAGAAAACCGGAATAAGGTAAAGCGAATTGTGCGCACCCACCTCTACTTGCACATAGAAGAAAAAAAATACAAAATGGTGATGATAAAAAGGAGAGTCAACCAACACAGCATGAATAAGCCTTAATCTGCTACATGTCCGTAATCTGCAAAATATGAAAAGGGGGAAGAAGAATCTAACGAACCATTGAAGAAGTATGCCATAGAATGAGAGGCATGAGCTTCTCAATTGTCTCAGCCCACTGCTTATTTCCAGATGGACATGTATTTATTTCTTCTTTAGTATCTTCCAGACTCTGGGGTCCATATGATGGAGCTGACGACACTTTTTTTATCCTAATGCAATCAGAAGTAAATGGGGAGTCCAAAAACTTTTCATCCGAAAGATCCTCAGTTCCTCTGAAGCCAGATAGTGCACGAAGGCATTCATCCAAAACCTGAAGAAAAAAATCATAAATTAACATCAGAAGGGAGAAAGTAAAAACAGAAATGGAAACTGGACAAACTACCACACAGATAAGGGCATCTTCGCCTCAGATAGGTAGCTCAAAGTATCATATCAACAATCTGCTGGCCTTCCATGTCTTTGGTGCACAGATATATTTATGGAGTTTCCAGAAAACCAAAATCCAAAGGAACAGCAATAAAAACAATAATAATACCTATAGAATACATTTAAAAGGAGTTGATCTGAAATGTCCATTGGAACGAAGATTATGGTTACAAACGTATTTAATAATAAACAAATAAAAAGAAAGAGGAAACCAATTGGCAATGTCACCTTTATAGAAGCTGTAATGATTTTTTCCCCAACAAACACAGCAGTATTTCCAGCTTGTTCCTTCCAGGACCTTGTTGTAACTTCAGTGGCACCTTCTCTCAGAAATTTATAAACAATAGCAGAAAGTTGTCCCCAACATTCTAACATTAAGTCCGGATAATTGTGTGAAACAGCACGAAGGGCCTGCAAAATGAAATACATGTACGTGCATACCAGTTTAGAATCAAAGAAATCTGAACAAAAACAAACTCAAACAGACGGTTCACATCAACAATAATAAAACAAGCATTATCTTCACAATTAACTTTATACAAGGGTAATCAATTTTTTTGCATTGTTACCACATTTGTTACTTAGTAATCGAGTGATTCACTACCCTTCCAACTGATCTAATTCCCTCTTCAGCTTCGACTATTTCCTCTCTTTGCTATAGCAAGCAGTAATTTAAGCCTAGGCAACGTAGCAATGTCCAATTGAATGAAATAACATATTGGACAATTATAGATGGTTTACCCATAATCATACTCTAACTGAATATAAGATGGCATATTGTGAAAAATCAGGAAGATTTAATCAGAGAAAAGGATGAAACATGCAAGAAAGAATCAGGGATATGGAGTGAAACATTGCTCAACCTGTAGATAACTCAAATGATATATTTGTGAAAGAAATAGAACTTTCTTTTCTCAGAATATTGTCTTGTCATACAGCAGAGTACAGCCTGTGTTAAATAGGCAAAGATACAACAGTAGTTTCCTACAGTAAGTATGCTACTGGAGTACTTGTTAGGAGTAGTCTCATTAGATAAGACTCTAATCTCTACTTAGATAAGTAATAGACTACAAATTAAATAGGAACTAAAAAGACAAATTATTCTATGCGTACAGAATTTACACAACCAGAGAAGCATTAGTACACCGCTAGAACTCAACATAACTAACCAGTACATTAGATGTTATAGCTTTAAGTTCACTTGAAATTACCTGAAGTGCTTCAAAGCAAACTGTTGGGTTGCTTAGCCGTTCACAGTGGTGAAGTAATGTTAAAAAAACACCAGATTTCTTGTTAGCCTCCACAAAACCTAGAATAGGCCTCGAATAAGAAGGCTCAATTAGCAAATAACTTGTAGAAGACAGACAAACAAACAAGAAAATCAACTAATTAACTCAAAGCTTGTAGGAAAGAAACAGGCAAATAAAATCAGGAAATGGAACCCATTCACTCTGATTGATTATTCACATGAAATAAACACTGAACTGTAAAATCAATAAAAAAAGTACATGATCGTTTCATTGGAAGAAACCAGAAAGGAAAATTGTATCAAATTCTCCACAAGGAAACATTTTCATGAACCGTGTGTAAAGCATTCAACATGGTATTGGATCCTAAACACGTGAGCAGGCCATAACTAGCTTCTGCTCCTAAGCCTCTCTGACATGGTGTCCAATGCAATGATGTCAATGCTTACATGAATGTATAGATTTGAATTAATGAAAAACTTGTTGAAAGACAATAGGGTAAAGAGTAGAGTTGATTCTGATGCCCCTTTGGCTCTCATTGGTGTCACTCAAGTTTCTCTTTGCTAAGCATGAAATGTTGTTACAAAAGTTATCAACTCCATGGTTTTAATTTTATTATCAAAGATATAATCACTCAGCTTATTACTTTTTAATAAACTTTCATTTGTAATCCATCTAAGATTAGCAGATATGCTTTTATTAGTTTCACAAACTGAACATTTCCTCACAAACCCACTACCCCCAACAAACAATAAATAATAATAATAATAATAATAATAATAATTTTGAAAATAATAATTAAGCAAAATTAATGAAAATGTGAGTTAACCTGTTGACAGTTCCTCTGAAATCATTTCTTTAACTTGGATTGAAGGTGAAACTGATAAAGCAGTTGTCAAACAACTAATAGCAGCAACCTAACAAAAGAAGATATAATATAATTATCTGCACAACCAAAAATACCTAAGTGTTTCTCATCAACACCAATCGAAGAGAAAATATAAAAACAAATAAAAGACCCCTGCCTGCAAACCAGTCTGATCACTTTTGAAAGGAAAACCTGCTTCAATCCTTCCTTGTAAAGTTAAAATTACTTTCGGCAACAACTCTCCCGGCATTCGTGGATATCTAAGGAATTACAAGCAAACAGATGCAATGAATCCAATATAAATATGCTAGGCCTTTCCTAAAAGATGAAAGGAGACAATACATGAACTTAATACAGGTAATCACTTCCTATTACAGCTTCTATCTAACCCATTCAATAAGAATCAAACTGGTTTTCAATATGCATAGTGTATCTATTCAAATTTACTATCAAATAATTCACAGAATAAAAGCACCAACCATAATATGGAAACTTCAATACATATCATTCACTAAGACTGATATAAGCTCTGCAATAAATTATTTGGCATAGTTTATGCAAGCACCAACTGTTAACGCTGGACACATGCCAAACAACTACTACATTATCCGCAACATAACAAAAATCACAGGTTGCACAAAACAAGAGATCTCATGCACTATTCATGTACTACAAAATGCTGGTTAAGCAAGTGGTTTTAATGAAAGAACTTCAATATCATGGCCTATTAACTTGCAACTTCTAGTCTGATTTGGTCTTATTTGATTTGCATCTTATATTTTAGTTATATTTCTAGAAGTCTCCCAATATAATGGAGTATTCCTTGGCCAACATTGCATTTAAATAGCAACTCACACGATCGATAATGTATTACCAATTCCTTTCTAAAAGTTCTTGTTATTTTTGTTACTGTTGTAATGTTTATAACTGGTAAAATTCAAGACCAAAATTATGCTCAAGTGTCATGAATATAAATGCAACAAAGAGCATTAATTGAGAAGGAATAAATTCTCAGCTTAAAAGAAAGAACAGCAATAAACATTTTAACAACCATGAGAAGATATGAGAAGAAAGACTCATACGGTGTGCGTGATATCAAAAGCATGAGAATCTTGAATATCAACACCAGCAATCGACTATTAGTTTCATGCTGAATTAAGTATAGAATACCTACATCACAAAGGTGAGGGACAACAATGGCCATTACAGATTAAAAAAAAAAGATAGTACCAAAGGCAAGCAAAGGTTGAGGGAAAACATGAACTACAAAGGATGGTAATCAAGTACCAGTATGCAGTTGCATTAGTATCTGGCCAAGTGAACTAGAAAGTGCCATAAAAGATCCCAATTTAGTAGATTCTTTATATTCTGCTACCTGGAGAAAAACAGTGCCAGGCCCATCCATCATGACAGTCAAAGCTGAGGCAGATACCATCCGTGCCTAGGCATCATAAAATTGTTTGTTCATGTAAGCAAGAATGTCAACCAAACAAAACATGAGACATAAATATTACTCCCCATATCCCGTTAAAATTTCCCTTTATTGATTTTTGTCAAAAAATTTCAACTTTGGACCTATTATTTAAAATTTATTATTGATAAATATGTGGAAAATATATTTTAAAACCCCACAATCAAGTAGTTTTAATATATATATATATATATATAATTTAATTATTTAAAATAACTATGGTCAAAGTTTAAAAAGTTCTACAAAAAAAGTCACTGAGTACAAGATTAATGGGACAGAGGGAGTAAATAATTGCCAAAAAGGCAAAAACAACAATATTTGAAGAAAAAACCCTGAAAAAACAAAAGCTTTACCTTTAAATAGGGATCAAATAGCAAGGATGCCATCAGAGTAGCTTCAAACTTTCTGTAGTCAGCTATGTTAAATAAATGGAAAACAAAAGAGACTAAAAATGATTGAAGGAAAATTAGGGATTGGGACCAATAGCAGGATTACAGTACCTTGGTTGTAGTACATCATTGGTAGGTAAAAGCATTGTCCATTGGGATGTAAAGGATTTGGGATCAGCTTGACAAAGATCCTACACCAGAAACAGACAACCAAAGAAGGCCGATTCAGGTTCATGTGTGTCTGACTGCACAAAATGAAAATACACACATAGTAATCTAGGTATTTTGGAGTAATTAAGGTATTAGGTTACTGTTCTTTCGGACAGGATTATGTGACAAAGAGATCATTCACTAATACCTTTCCCATTAATGGCCAAAAATGAATTCATGAAATATCACCAAGTAAGCAGTTTCATTCCACCAAATTTGAAAACCATTACATAAAATATTAATAAAGACATGAAGCATACTGGGTTGATGGCACCAATCCACATTAGCTTATCCAAGAATACAGAAAGCAATATCACGACAACAAAATAAATACTAACACAGCTACAAAAGGTATAGGACAATCTAGATAATACTTTAGAAAAACCAAATACAGAACAGTTGAATCCTTAAGAAATTCCAACACCAACAAAATGACTGGTTTTTACAGAAATGCTAAAGATCCTGTAAATGGTGAGAAAAGACTTAAGAATGTACAAATCAAAGATTTAGGAATTTAAAACAGCATTTTGTTTAATTTTAAGAACATGGAGAGAACTTAACTTTAGAAACCAATCTAAGTTGACTTCTAACTTAATTATTTAGAGACATAACAAATCATAAATGCAAGGAATATAAAATCAAACAAATAATACAAAGAACTGAAAAAATGTTCTTTCATGCCATATCAATGTTGATTTCATAGTAATATTTAAATTCTAATCCATACGATTAATCAGGAAAAAAACAGATATTAGAATACAAATTTCTGTTCTAAAAGACTTGATTTCACTGTAATACTGTATGACCAAGGTTCTGGTATCATCTTTATTGTGTCGTGAGTATTCCCACTAATTCCTAGATCATAAACAGAACATCCAAATTTAAAAATCTATTGACGTTCAGTATGGAATATTCAAAAACCAATTCAATCAAGGCTTTATAACTGCATATAAACATTTTGGGAACCTAAGAATCAAAACTTAGTCACATCCAAAAAAGAATGATGTTCTACACTTACCTGTACACAAACAATGGCAGATACCCTAATCTTTGAGTATCGAGTACCATTAATATCTTTAAGTGATCCATCATTGTCACTGTAATCGGAATCAGATGATGTAACATCAACCACAGAAGAAATATGATCAGAAGAACCCTGAGGATCCAACGATTTAGCCTGCCAAGCATTTAAACTGTCCTTTTTCCGCAAGTGTGGAGGCCTATATGGATTATTATTTGTCCTTTTAGGATCTTCTGAAGTCTTAAAACCTGGTAAACCAGACTCTTTATCCTTGGAACTGCCCGCAGCACAAATGGGTTGGGTTTCACTAGTAAGGCCATAAACGAAAAACATTCGCAAGGATGTGACAAAACTAGAAACCTGAAGCACATTTACATTATACATTCATGAAGTAGAAAGGGGAAAAAAAACATTTTTAATTAAACATATGACCTTATGTTGTGATGATTTTCTTACATGATCAGAAATAGAACCTTTAGGATCCATAAGAACCAAATGAAGGCAATGCAGAAGAGATGCATAAAACCTGTACATAACAAGGACACTTGTTAGTTTAATACGTGAAAGAGCAATATCTAATTTTATTTTATTTTTTTCAATTTATCTTCACGTGTAAGTGAAGCATTAGAATGAAAGATCATACCTTGACATGATAATGTCTTCAACAATCAAATTCTTCGAGGCTAATAAGTCCATCATCTTCCTAAAGACCTAATGTAAAAAATAAATATAAAAAAACCCATTTTAGCAACATGTTACAGATGTTATCAAATCCATGTAGAGAACTTACCTGAATAGTTGATTGCCAAATATCAAGTGGAAAAGAAGAACCAGTCCTTGAATATAGTTCGCCAAGCATAGTAAAGGAAGCAGTTTGAACTTCCCATAAACTACCATTTCGCGTTAATTTTTTCCCCATTTCAATAGCACTCTTTTGATTGCCGTTTGAAGAATACAAGGCAATTACATTCATATGCGTACGTGCAATGATCCGGACAATAACATTTACCAACTGAATATCATCTTGTAGAGTGCATTTTCTTTGGTTTTCACCAACAAGATGTCTGGAGATTAAAAAAGAACGCATTTGAGCAAAAATAAAAAAGAAACAAAAAGGATAAATAAAGTAAGTGAAATTGAAACAACCTGAGAGTTTCCAAGCATTCCAAAACCGGTTTATACAAAGAAGCAGTGGAGGTTGCTTTGGCAAGAAAATAATCCATTATTTTGGCGAAGGAATCAAGAAGCAAAGCCCAAGATGCGGAATTGATATTCAGGGAAACTCGATGGCTGACATCATGGATCTTGGGCAAACAAGAACATGATTAGTTACTATATAACAGGTAAAGAACAAGAACAATAAAAAGAAAGATTGAAAATCAAATACCAAACGGCAAGTGTTGGAAAAAGTAGGGACCAAATCGTGTTGAAATTGGGAGATATTTGCAACAAGTTGTATGAGAAATAATAGATCGGAAGTCACCTGAAATGGAAATTTTAAATGCCTCATCGGAAAGTAAACAGTAAAAGAAAATGGTGGAGTTTTGAGAAATAAAAAAAAATACCTCGTGTGCAGGGAGGTCGGAGGCGGCAGAGATGAAAGAAGGGTGAGAGTGAGAGAAGATTAGGGATTGTAAAAGTTGAGGAATGGAAGGAGGGCTCGATAGAGCTTCGTCTCTCAGAGTGAGAAATGCCGTTCTCCATGACCTCACGGCCGTCACTGACGATGATGATGCCGCCATTGACGGTGTGTCTCCGCCTGGGAATTGAACCGCAAGATCGTTCAAGAATCAAATACTACACGCTTAATTATATAGTATGCCGTATAGGTATTGGGGGTCCCCTGGTAATTTGACTGCCGCCCACCCAATTGAATCAACCTGTAAAATAAAACGCAAACAGCCCGAAAATTAAACCCCAAAAACAAGAGCTTAAAGTTAAAAAATTAAAAATAATAGTCAGATTCAACTTAAACTTAAAGATAAAAAAGTGGTATTTTGTTACAAATGTCAAATTAAAAAAAAATTAGTGTGAGTATTAAGGTACTGAATGTAATTATTGATTGAGAAGGTCTAACCATTCTAAAATTAAATATATCATATTGTCTATTATTTTCTTTCGATTTTTTATTCTTAAATTCAAAAATAATCTTTACACCTTTTATTAACGATCTGCATTATATGATCCTCCAATACTTACTCTAGGATTTGCAGGATATATTGGCTTCGTATTTGGCCAGTAGGACTGTAGGAGAAGGATGCTGCGCATTACAAGAAGTCGTGCATGTAATGGGGAAGAAGCAGCTTCCGTCTTCCGCGAGATCACAGCCCCTGTGATCGGAAGCAATGGCTGCACAGCTAAAGAAAGAACCCTGGTGAGTTTTGGGAACATGCATTGTAATAAACCAACATTGCTATAACCCTCCCTTCCCCATACAATTATAATACAAATAAAGAAGTAACATGTCCAAGGAGTTTACTAATCTAGCAAAAACAAAAACACCGCCAATAGTCAGCAGCGTTGCACGAAGTAAAAAACAAAACCACAATTTGCCAAGTTCTGTACAATTCAAAACAACCCTTCATGGAGACACACACAAGGACCAAGGTATAAAAGACTTCTTAAAACAATGGCAATGGATGAAGCAGCAAACAGCGTCCCTATATTCTTATATCAGCAACCCGAAACAGAGAACATCTCTTCGTCTTTGTCGTCCTCTTCCAACTTGTACTTGCTGAAGTGATTTACTCTGAACTTCCATTCTCCTTTCAAGGGATCATAGGAGAGAAACTCGGCTCCTTGGTCATCAGCCTTCTTCTTAAGCATGTCCTTATATTTCTCAACCTTTGGCCCTTCTGTATACTGCTGTCTGGTTCTCTTGTCAAAGCATTTGATGTTGAGAAGTGTTACTTCTGCAGGTTTATTAAGACCTTGTCCAACAGGAGGTTTCTTGCTGTCATCCATGTAAACAATCACTTCGCGGTTGTTGAATTGGACAAGGGACTCCAGATCAAGGCGTCTCACATCTGTCTCGCCCAGGAACTTGATGCTTCCATAACCATGCCGCCCAACCACAAAGTCCTTTACACGACGACAGTACCCTGGTTCAGCCCTTTCCTTTGCTGCCAGTTCTTGGATACGAGGTTCTGTATAGTAATCAGACCGCCGGAGCTTTGGCATTAGAGCCTCAATGTCAGCCCCATGCTCATACACAATAGCAGCCTCACCAGCTCTGTAGCCACTGAGTGTCATGTATGAATCCTCTCTCTGAACAGAATGACCATCATGGATTCCATTAGCTTTCTGGTTATGATGAATTTGCTCCTTCACAAGGCCATTTTCAGTTGGATTTTCTACAATAATCATATCAATCAGAAGGATCATATTAGAAGTAGCAGAAAGATCATATTAAACTGATTTGCTTATCAGAAAAGAACACTCGTCATTTTTATGACAAAGAACCGCCAAGCAAAAGGAAATGATTACTTCAATACTTTGTTTTGTGTCCTACATTAATAAACTCCAACGGAATTGACAGCATGTCAACTGTTTTTCTTAGCCTATCTAATAGAAGTTAGTAACAGTTCATGGAAAGTTTTTTAAAGAGACACGGATCCTAGATCAAACCATGCAAACAGAGCATTAAACGCAAATTCACACATTTGAAAACAAAATCAGAGCATTTCTTTAATAAAATAAGCTATGTTACTCGAACATGGGTGATTATCGGATGCTAGTATCTAACCAATGTGAGTATGTTTAATTTTTTTTCCATGTTTCTCTATGTATTTGAAAGATCCATTGTAGGCTCAGATCCTAAAACTTGGGTCTAATGTGTCATGGAAAATGAAGAGTTGGAGCAAAAGAAGCAATAAGGATATTGCAGTGGCACCAGAAAAGTGACTTCTCACAACAGATGGCATTACAATCATCTTTCTCCATTCTGAACCAAGGACTCGAGAGTCAACCGTATTTTGAGACAATAGATGAGAAACTTATACAGTCAGATGGTTCAATACTTCAATGCTACTGAATTTCATCCCATTTTGAAACAATTGGTGAGAACCTTAAATTTTGTTAAATTATGGTGGATAAATCAGGGAAAGAATAAGCAAAGCCTGAAAAAAGTTCAATACTTCAGGTTATGGAATTCTGTCCCATTCTATACAATCTTTAGCTCTAATCAGTGACTCACTTGGTCCATAAAAGGAGAGCCGATGAGCATGAAAGTATCTTACCATTCTCATGCAATGGAGTGGATGCATCCTTCAAAGTTGAAGGCTTCTGTATAGAAGTTCTTGAAGGCCAGTTCTCTGCTGGACGAATGACCAGAGCCCTTGGGTTTTCCCTAGGAATAAAAACTGCATCGGCCTTTGGTGTGCTCGGTGTCTCTTCATCATCGTTGAAAAATGGAATCTACAGACAAGTTAACAAAAAACAAGAAACATAAGAACTATAAAATCATATAACCCATTAAAGCAATAACATTTCAATTTCAAATAAGAAGGGTATAATTACTATTTTCAAAATTGGTAGCACTCTCACCTTTGGATTTTCATTATTAGGATGATATTTTCTTGCAGGCAACCTAATCCGTCTTTGTGAAAGGTATCGAGATGTCAATAAGGGTGATATTCTAACAGGAGCAGGTTTGTCCATGACCTGATAAATCGGTTACCAGAGTCAGCCAATATTATTATTTAATTTTGAATAAAATCATTGCAATCTAGGAAGAGAGGTAGGAAAAGAAGGGGGCAGGAGTGAGAATCTATAATAAGAAAAGAAAAAGCAAATCAGAAAGTTACAGGCATGCTGGAAATTCCATAGTGAACGGAAGGTGCCGTCCCAGCCCGACCAATCGACATTTGAGGAATTGCCGGGAGGGTTCCATAGGGATTATTGATAGGCATGGGTTGTACTACAGCAGCATTTTGTGTCACAGACCTGCCAAAACAGAAGAATAAGAAGAGGGGTTAAGCTGACAAAATACAAAATCACGAACTATGTGGATAACCCAAGGACAAATTTTTCAGGCATACACACACACACCTAAAGAACTTGGTAATAGGTATGCATATTGGAGGTGTAGAAGGATATTTATAAGCGATACTGAAAACAGAACATAAACCCAAAGGATATTAAACATACGGTAGGCCAATATTACTCTGCCCAAAAATGCTTGATCCACCACCTATAACGACAGTAAAAATCATTATAGTCAGCAGCATTGAAAAAAAGGGGTCTCTCACCACATTCAATGATAACATTCAAGATAAAACTTGTCCTACCTGATTGTGTCTGACCCAGATTACTAAAGCTGAAAGCACCAGCAGACTGAGTTGGCTGAAAAGGTGATGCAAAAGAGGGCTGCAGCAACCATGGGCCAGAATCGTTAAGGCTCAAAAACAGGTAAGAAAGCATACACATTTACACAAAAGACACTTGCATAAACCTAGAGAGCATTATTACAGATTAAAAGCAGCAAAATTCCTAAAATCATAAAAAGCTATTTTTCAATAAAATATCTAAAGTAAGTTATAATTGATAAGTAGACAAGATGTTAATCAAATCAGCTCCATGATCCCTCGTCTTTAGAT
Organism: Abelmoschus esculentus; assembly: GCA_035048815.1. Taxonomy (NCBI): domain Eukaryota; kingdom Viridiplantae; phylum Streptophyta; class Magnoliopsida; order Malvales; family Malvaceae; genus Abelmoschus; species Abelmoschus esculentus. The sequence continues at coordinate 849,708 of JAUCBN010000027.1, read as the reverse complement.
AAGCAAAAATTATCCTCAGAATGATATCAACTATGTCACTTCATTCAATAAAAAAATGAGCATCAAAACCCGGCGAGACAAAAGAACTACAGTTAGTTCGAATTCTCAATTCAGTAAAAGAAGGATAATTATGAACCAAGAAATTAAACAGTTCGATCAAAGTTGAAGATAAATGCAACAAGCATCACAGCTTACCTCTAAACCAAATAACACAAGAAAAGGATCAACAATCACGATGAAAAAGAAGAATGATTGTAGGGATTTCACAAGTGACTTACAGTTGTTGAGCCAAAGGAAGTTGGGTTGCTAGAAGGAGCCAATGACTGAGAGCTTGAAAACAAATTCCCACCAAACCCAGAGGAAGGTGTATTGAAAATGTTTAGACCAAAATTACCTGAATTCTGTCCAAATGTAGAGGGTGCCTGCCCAATTGCAGGGGTAGAATTGAACAGAGAAGATGCCTGGCTGCTGCTAAAATTCAATCCAGTAGCAAATGCAGGAGTTGGTGCTGGAGCTGCACCAGAGCCAAATATGGATGGGGAAGATGAAAATGAAGGTGTGACAGATGAGCCAAAAGGAGAAGAACCAGTTCCGAATGTAGCAGCAGTTGAAGAACTGAATATTGAGGGTGTTGTTGATGGAGTTGGGCCAAAAAGGTTTGATGATGTAGATTGAAAAGGATTTGATGTAGTACTTGTGGTAGTAAAACTTGTACTATTGAAGGATGGGGGTTGTAAACTAAATGAATTGGAACTTGTGCTGGAAAAAAGATTTGCAGATGTTTGACCGAATGTTGAAGAAGAGCCGCCAAAAGGATTTGCAGGTGCTGGTGCAGCTGACACACCAAAGCCGATCCCTCCAGAAGGCTGAGCAGACGGCTGTGGTCCACCTGATATTTCATGTTAATACAGCAAACTAGTCAATATCAAACACAGAAGAGGAAAATGATTAACTTTCAGAGATCTACAGTATTTTTTACATTAAGTACCTTTATCCCCTGACTGATAATCCTCCCATCTGAGCTCCTCATGACTTTTATCTTTGTAAACAGGCATTGCTGATATCGACTCCAACTTTGCAGCAGGCTGTGTACCAGTCCCACTATCTGCATCAGTCGTAGGCATATAAGGTGCTGCTCTACTTCCCCCACGTTGACCCCCAAAGGCAGACTGGCCAAAGGTAGCACTTCCAAATGCAGGAGACGAAGATTGGCTTCCTACATAACTCAAACGAATATAATTATTATATATATGTGCATGTGCATGTACAAATGCACATATATAAACTTCTTGGTACGCAACGCGTATGGCAAATTTCTATAATTTTTTTCCCATCAGTGCAAATAATATTTGTTCATGTGCGTGTATGCATATATATATATATAAACTTATCGGTACACAACTTGTATGGCCAATGAAATACATGTGTATTATATTTTTCCTATCAGTATAAGCAATATCAATTTAAAAGTTATAATTGATCATGATTCACGTAAAGTTAATAATTACTTACCAAAAGGGGAACTCTGTGCTCCAACTGTAGTTGTTCCAAAAGGACTACTACCAAATGCTGCTGTCGATTGCCCAAAAGCAGGGCTAGACCCAAAGCTGAAGGAAGGAGTAGAAGATGCTCCAAAAGCAGCAGTAGGTGAGCCCCCAAAAGCAGAAGCTGAAGCTCCAAAAGCAGGAGTGCTCGATGCACCAAAAGCAGGTGTGCTTGATGCTCCAAATGCAGTTCCAGTGCTCCCAAATGCTGGATTCCCAGTGGAACCAAAGGCAGGGGAGCTTGTGGCACCAAAGGCAGGGGAGCTTGTGGCACCGAAGGCAGACTGAGTTGAAACAAAGGGTGTGGAGGGACCAAACATACCACTACCAAATGCAGGCTGTGATTGCTGTGCTGTGCTGCCAAAAGGACTTGATTGAGCAGGAGTAGACCCAAAACCAAATGCTGGCTTCTGACCAAAACCTGAAGACCCTAAAAAAGTAGTAATCAATTTAACAAAAAGGAAAAAGACATCAAGTAACCCAAGATCTAATGGGCAAAAAGTCAACAAACGCATATAAGAAATTAACAAGTGAGATGCATATAAAAATAACAAGTACTACTTATGAAAATTTTGCTCTTATTCTAGATCATATTTAGGAGGTCAATGAAATGAAATAAATAGACAAGTCTCTAATGGAACATTAAATTCTTCCATCACCAAGAAATTCAAAATCACAACTAATTGAAATATGAATATATTTTTAAATGTAAGAATCTAGACACACAACAACTCAATGATCTACACATATGTGGTACTAGAACACTAGGGCACCACAAAAGACCAGTAGGCATTACAATCACAATGTTTACTAATATTGAACTAGAGCAAACAGAATGTGAAATGAAGTATAACTCAATGATAATGATAGAAACTAAAAAAACCACAGAAACACTTACCACCAAACGATGATGATGTACTGCCAAAAGCAGGCATAGAGCTTCCAAACCTGGAGATGATGATGCACCAAAGGTTGTGGTCGAGGAAAATGGAGAAGAAGGTTGGGCTGCACCAAACACGCCAGTAGATGTACCACCAAATAGTGAACCCCCTGTTTGGGAGCCAAAAGGGGTTGGACTACCAAAGGAAGTTTTAGCTGCAAACGGGTTGTTACTTGGATTGGTCTGGCCAAAAGCAGATTGGGATGCAAATGGGCTACTTGTTGGTTGCCCGAAAGCTGTTTAAAGTGTTACTAACAATTATGTTTTTTTTTTCAAAAAAGTATTCACGTGTGACAACTTATAAAAAACTGATTCTCAAAAAAGAATGACATGTAATATGAACAGACATATTAGTTAAGAATAACAACAAAATGTAAACCCTGATGAAAAATTACAAGCAGATATATATACATCTCACGGGCAAAACACAGGCAACTATAACCAATAACAAGAACAGAATTTTATTCTAATTAACCATGTGCAGCAGAGTAAAGCCCCAGCAGTGAGAAAAGGATTGTTTTAAAAATGATACTGATAATCATTTAAAAAGAATAGATAACAGTAATCAGTGAATATTACCATGAAATTTATAAAAGTTTTTTTAATGAATAAGCTAATCTTTGATGCGAAGACATATAAAATTCCATAGCTTTACAATGACCATAAACTTCTAATTTGAAGGAACGGAATCAATTATACACCCATACAGACATCAGCTCAAAAAATCGATTTCATTTCAACAAGAAAGATTAAAAAGAAGAGAAAGAAAGGAAGACTTACGGTTAGTTGTCCCAAACATCTTCGTTTATATAATTCTTACGCTCCACAAGTCTTTGGCCTCAAACTGAGAAAAAGATAGAAACAGAAAGAAAATTAAACAAACAGGGGAAGGTAGAATGAGTAATGAAAAGGTAAATTCGACTGAATACATGGGAATTTGAATTAACATTACAATATATAAACTAAATGGGGCAAGACGTGATTCCCATGAGCCAAACTTGGGTTCCATTATTCCATTTATTTTCTTATCCAAAGAATCAATTCTTGAATGGCGGCTGACCTTTTTTCCTATTTTTGCTTCGAATAAAATCCTATAAAGCCATTAATATAAAGGGAACCGACATGTGTTACGAAGCAGTGAATCAGTGGGAGAGCGAGAGAAACAACAAATTAAGAGATTAGAAATTAGGGTTTGAGAGAGAGAGAAAGAACGAACCTTTCCGGGCCGATCTGAATTCTAACAGAGAGGGGGAAATGGGAAATTTGAAAGGGTGAAATGGAAAGACAGGCCACGACCTAGAAACGGCGAAATGCACAAACATGGGAGAAAACGGGGCGGAAGAAAGGGTTTTGTAGGGTCGGGTGATCCGCGTAGCGTTATTCCGAAGTCCGAATAGTCAAGACTCAAAAGACTGGCGTTGTTCTTAAGCCCGGATTCAAGCCTAGGTCAGCCTTTTCTTCTTGAGAAAGTTATGCATAGGGTGTTCAGAAGCTAATTAATTTGATTAGACTTCCAATTATAAGTGGATTATATATTTTAATCCAGATGTTTGTTTAAGATAGAATTTTTAAAAATTTAATTAATATATTGTTTATATAATTAGATACTTATTTTATCAAAAAATAATTTTGATATCTAAATAAAAAATAGATATTTTAGATATTTATTTTATATTTAATACTCAAGAATTATAAAATTCATTTTAAATATTATTTTTTTAAAAATTATATGTTGATTAAATATAGTTGAATTGATATTAATATTGATATAATACATATAAAATTATAAGATCAAGTATATTTAGTGTTTAATATTCTTTGAGTTATAAGTGGAATTATTGGGTAATATAAATATTATACATAAATATTAAAATACATAAATTAACATTACTTGATACAAGTATTAATTATCCCGGTGCAAGACATGAGATCATAGTTTTAGATTTTATAGGATAATAATTTCAAATTTAAAGTAAGGATAATATCTTCTAAATCTAACAACTAATAATAAATATGGTAAGAAATCTAATAATAAAGATAAATTTTAAATATTTAAATACAAATTTATATAATTATAAATATATAATAAAAAATAAGATTAAAAAGATATAGAAGTGTCAAAGAAAGAATAAGTAAAATGTTTCTAATACTAAAAATGCTCTAAAAATATAGAGATTATTTTATGGATCGGTTTTACTATGTTATCTATGGTCCTTAACCACTAAAAATTTATCAATTAATTTTTATTTATTATATTATTTTTTCTTTCCTAATTAATCTCTATTTAACCACCCATTATCTATTTATATGACAATAAAAAAATAAAGATTCACTATTAAAAAAATAACATAAAAAATATCTTTAAAAATGATATGAAAAATATATAAATTAGTTGACAAATTTTTAGTGGTTAAAGACTATGGATGACGTAGTTAAATCGATCCATAAAATAATTTCTTCTAAAAACAAGAATATGTTCCAAAAAAACTAAATTTATTTTTATTTTAGAAAATAAGAATATAATCGATATTTGATGATAAGTATAATGTATTGGCTGCTCTTGTATTTAGTCTTTGCGTCGATGGAAACAATCAGGCCTGCAATCGACATCCCCAATATTTTAAGCCCCAAAGTTTACCATTTTCTTTGTTGTCGACTAATGCCAAACCAAAGATACCCTTTCGGAATCAACAATTATAAAGGACCAGAGCTTCTGATGGAGGAATTAATTAGGTCCATGGGAACTCCGACCACTGATGCTGGTGTTCGTGGAAGAAAGAAGTCATCATCCAGGGGACACCATAGATTTGTGGGGGTTAGGCAGAGACCATCTGGGAGATGGGTGGCGGAGATCAAGGATTCTTTGCAGAAGGTTAGGCTTTGGCTTGGTACTTTCGATACTGCCGAGGATGCGGCTCGAGCTTACGACGATGCTGCTAGGACCTTGCGTGGTGCTAATGCGCGCACCAACTTTGAGCTACCTCCTTCGGCCTCGAAAACGTCTGTGAACCGTGTCTCGCTGGATAATATTGAGCCTTTCTCGTTCGAGGAAGTTTGCGGGACGGAGAACGATGCCGATGGATTCCTCGGTGCACTCAAGGCTAAGTTGCTTGATGGGAAAGGAATTAGAGTCTTATCACGAACCAACTGTGTTGGTTCCCAAACAAACAATTCTGTATGCAGGGAGTCAACTGTGGCTCCTCAAGTAATTGGAAACCTGAACCCTGTTCCGGCTCCACTAAACCAGTGTTCTAACAAGCCTGACCTTGTCCTAAATCATGATCATGTTGGGGTTCAATGGTCTGAACCAGGCCAAACTCAAATTGCTTCCGTGGCAAGTATGTGGTCCAATGAACCATCATTTGAAGCAGCATGGGGCACCCAGATGAACCAAGTCCCTTCAAATGGATTCTTTAATGTTACCACTTGTTCAACTGCTACATCTACATGGCCGCTTTCCGGGACAACCGGATCGACAATGGATTTATCATATTCGGAACAGTACCCGATCGAGTTGCAAATGACTATGAATGGAAAAACAAATATGGTGAACATGCCTATATCTCAAATTGATGAAACAACAGAAGGTGTTTGGGCATCAGAACAGCCATTTGAGCAGTGTGACAACAATGGTTGGAGTAGTGCTAATGACTCTTGGGATCCTTACCTCTATGTTTCATCTGTGCTTGGTTGAGTATTACCAAATCATAGAGTCATTACTCAATGCAATTCTTTCATTTTCCATCTCCTTTAACTTGTAATTTATAAACTAATTATTCTTTACTTTGGAACAAAAATTATATAATAGTTCTGACAATGTTTAAAATTACAATATCCTTAATTTTTATATTCGTAATAATCTATCATTAAAAAATTTACAACCGTAACACCCTCAATTATAATTTCCGTGATTTATACCGCCGTCGACTCTATGAAGAATAAGTCTAGTAAATGATATAATTGTTAACCTACATTAATCCCTAAGCTTCCAAGTGTGAAGTGTGTTCAAATGCTGAATCAACCTTGTGTTGATTGTGGGCATAGGCGGAGCCGCACCCACAAATGGGGTGTTTGTTGATATCCTAAATTTTTTAAAAATTTATATTTTTCTATATAATTTGTATATAAAAAATTAAAAATACATATAATTGACACTCTTATATAAATAATTTGACACCCTCTTATAAATAATTAATTCTTTTTTAATATCGTTTAAGAAAATTATACTTCTTAAAAAAAATTTAGCCTCCTGATTGGGCTCCTAACAATAACAGGCAGGGACAGAGCCACCTTATGCTTGGGCGGGGCAATCGCCTCTCACCTCGAAGAATTTTTTTCATTTTTGTCCCCTTATTTAAATTCTTTTAAAAGTGAATTTTTAAGAATTTATCACCTACTTATAAATATTTATGTTTTACCCCCTCAACCTTAAATCTGGCTCCGTCCGCACCATCCCTAGTTCTTCTCAGACACTATAATTCTGGGGTTGAGACAAAACAACCTAGTATAGACAGAACCAGTTGTGAAAAATACTAATAAAAGCTGTCCTAAATCCTTACAAGAAAGTTTTATTGTTCCCATCTCCATACCAGATGCTATCGATGATCTTTTCTTGGTTCATCTCAAAGTGTAAAACGGAGTTATCAGTTGATGTGGATGATTAAAATACAATTATAATTACTATGTAATAAGGAGTCGTAATCACTGACTAATGCAAGCTTAGATGGTGTTCTAAATCTAATCCGACATATGATCTCATTGTCCTTTCATCCTTAAAAAAATGTTTTGTTCTCATCTCTAAACAAGATGCCATCAACGATTGGATCAACACGTAGCCATAATTCAGAAGCTTAAACAAGGAGGGAAGAGGAATTAAATTGTCTTTTTGATGTTAATGGTAATCTCTTATCTTAAATAAATAATATATTTTAATGATTATTTTATGAAAAATATTTTAAGTATCCAAATATATACATGGTATGGTATTTGTGTAATCGGGAGGGACGACAATGGGGCGAGATAGATTTTTAGTTCTCTTGACTTTGATTCAAAATTAAAATTTATGTCTCGATTTTAATTTAACCTGATCTTAATATATTTTATTTTTATTTGATCTGATATAATAAAAATTATAACTTGATTTTAATCTGACCTTAATATTTTAATAAAAACTTGATTAAACATGTTCTAATCCAGAAAAAATTAAAATATTTGTCACAATCTAACTCGACCTTAATATATTCTATCTTGATTTGATTTGATTCAACGTAATGATATTTAACCCAATATTAATCCAATTATGATATTTTAATATAAAAAATTGACTAAACTTATCCAACCGAAAAATAATAAAAATATACACAATATGATATATATATATATATAAACATATTGAGTCGGATCGGGTTATAAAATTTTAGCTTAAACTTAACTCCGACCTAGACTAATTTTATTTATTTTAATAATTTGACTCAACCCAAATATAATTTTTTAAATAAAATATTTATCCAATTAAACCGGGTCGTATTAAAGCCAAAATTATGAAAATAATCCAATTCATTTTTATTAAACCAGGTCATATAATTTTACTTATATTTTAGATCCTAAATCAATTTTTACTATACAAATGCGAATAGTCATGTACAAATGATATTCTCTTTTTAAAATTAATAAAAAAAATATTAAAAAAGTGACATATACAGATAACGTTCTTCTTTTAAAATTAATAAAAATATCCAAAAAAAGGTCATATACAAATAATATTTTTTTTAAAATTAATAAAAAAATATTAAAAACGTCACTTACAAATGACATCTTAAAAATCGCGATATATAATTAATATTCTTCTACCTGTTATAACTTTTAATTTAAATTTTAAACTATAAATATTTTATTCTTATAAATAAAAACTCTAAATATCGTACAAATCCCAAGCTTTCATTAAACCCGTGTATTTCAAATCAAATCCATCCGAATCAGGGGCAAAGCCTCTGTTTATAACCCACTGTCTCTATTCAGCGGTGACGGTTTACATCATAAAATAAAAAACAGGACAGGGAGCAGACCCTTCGCCCATTGTATTTGTAGACCCTGAATTCTCACTTCTCCGCCTCTCCTATATATACAAAAAATCTGAGTCAATTCGACTCAGCGTCTGATTCCATCCCGGATCTGTTAGATTTTGAAATCCAGAGAGTATTTTATATAAATTGAGAAGAAAGAAGAGATGATTCTGGTGGCGACAGTAGCGGAGCTAATGGAGGAGTACACGGTGGTTCTGTCAAGAGTGCTGGAGGACTTGTTCTATGAAGCTCCTTTTCCGCGGCGTATCCGTGTCCTTATCATCCGCAGTCTTCCTTTTGTTTCCTCCACTCCGCCGCCTCTCCCAGTTCCAGTCCCTGCTTGATTTGTTCTGTCTTGGTTTTGTTTCAATTGTTTGTACAGTCGGACTGTGTAACATAATTATCATTCGGATTTGAGTTTGTGAATGTGATGGCTCTTTGTTCATCAACGTCTTGTTTGGAGAAAAAAAAAACATTCTTAATATTCTGGTATTCAGAAAGAATTCAAAATCCAAATCGATTCTCGAATCTCAGTTTCCGCCATGGAAACAAGCTACCTTGAGGGCGTAGCAGTAGAGAAGAATCGAGATGACGAAGCTATACAGTGTCGGAAAAAACAATTAAATAATAAAGATTAAATGTGTAATTATATTTTTATTTATTAAATTTAACGATATATAAATATTAAATAATTTTAATAACTACGTAATATATTTATTAAAATTAATAATATTATAATCAAATCGATATTAAATTAATATTAATTTTATAATTGAGTAGTTATTTATATAATTTATTTAAAATTATTTAATATAATATTTTTAGTATTGTTCTGGATAAGCACAGACTTTCTCCTTTGCGTCACCCTCACTGGAGTGATTCATTTCTCTGTTGATAAAATATTTTAAGGGATAAATGTTTGATCCAATCTTTCCCTCACATCTGTGCGATTGGGAAATTTCCATTTGTTTAACAGATATTCATAGGTGGTTTTCTATGAAACTTTGCTTTTTATTAAGTTTTGCCACCAGATTTAGCTTTTATTGCTAAATCGATATTTAGATCGATTTAAATCATATATCTGGTTTTGATAAATGAATCTTTTATAAACAATTGAGGGTGTTCAACCGAAAAGATAGACCTCGAGCCACCGTTCGAGTAGGTTGTCGATCACTAATCCGAAACTCCGGATCTCGGGAACGACCGATTCCACTCTTGAGTAAGTTCAAATTCACAGTCCAAATTACCATTCTCCTGTAAATTGATCAAAAATATACTCTCTTCTGTTTTATTTATTTTTACCATTTCTGCTTCTGCAGATCAGTGGTTGTCTGTAATTGCTGGACGAATATAAGTTGCTCGCTGTGCCTTTGTTCTGTATGTCTTAGATTCTTACTAAAATCCTCAGCTGCCATTTCTGTCACTATCAACATAGAGGAAATATAGTAATAGTAGTATTCCTACTGCAGAGAGGAACGATTCTCTTTTCTCTAGGCTTGCATAAAATATAAAACATAATATAGCTGAAAATCGAAGAATCGAATATATTTTATTCTCGATCCGATTATTCTTCATCAAACCCTTAAATGAGAAAACAATGTGCTAGGAATATATGTTCCTTCTGCATCAAAACCCCATCTTTCCTTCAGCCCATCCACCATCCCAAATCACCTGATATTCCCTTGTGAATGTGTCAGAAGTCATGTTGAGCTTCACACACATTGGAAGACTACTTTTGATATCATCCCCAACAAAAAGGGGTTACTTAAACTGATCTATATTCGATATTTTAAATTATAATCTTAAACTTTAAACTTAATTTTTAATGATCGGACAATTTCTACTTGTTTTTCTTCATGTATACAGTTCTTTTGAATAGATCGGATAAATTGGAATATATTACTACAGATTAGACTTTAGTTAACTCAAGGGAATCGATGCCAAGGCAAAGGAGGAATATTTTCCTGGGGGCTGGGGATTTTCTTCATCAGTTCATCTTCTTTATAAAACTCGAGCAGACTTAATTTCTATGGCTACCTTAAGAGCTAAAGCATTTGGTTACTGAGAAAGGAAGAAAAGCTTCAGCAACATGCCTAAGGGTCGACCACTTTCTTTGCAGGTAGACTACTATTTTCTATTTTGTTTTATCATCTAGGAATACTAATTGTTTGTAACATGGGTAGGATAAAGGATGATCATTTGACTCGAACCGGAATTGGCTCTATAGGATCGGCATTTTTTTTTTCTTCTAAATTTAAGTTCGAGTCAAGTCTTTTTAAGATGAAGTTGAGTAAGGTACAAGAATGGAATTAGGATTAAAGGTTGAGGGGGAAAAACTTAAATATTTAAAAGTAAAGAGACAAACGTATAGCAAATATATATTTTTTAAAAATCTCCATTATAAATAAAGGTTTTTTGAGTTAGGGCATGTACCCGAGCAGAGACGGAACCATATATAAGGTGAGAAAGGTTGTTGTCCTCCTAATATTTTTGGTATAATTATATTTTTAGTCTATTTTAATTTAAATATTAATTAAATAGGGCTTTTGTTCCTTTCAATTTTTAAATTTAAAGGTTTAATAGACTTTTAACCCTCTCAATATTAAATCCTAGCTCCTTCCATGCTCTCAGGGGATATGTGCCTCTGTCTTTAATTAGGTTCGAGTATAAGATGAAAAAATTTGATCCGATCCGAGGTAAATCCAGGTCGGATGAAGTGTCATCAAACGTCGGTTGGTCCAATTTTGAGCAGAAGCTTCAAATTTTAGGATCGAGTGTTGGTCGAAAAAAAAATAAAAACCCGATCCATAACTATCCCTAACCATGGATTTCTCCATCAACTAGCTCTAGCTCACAACACAAAGGAAAAGGAATGGATTGATAAACCTTTCATGGTATCTTGATTGTTTGCAGACCGTGGACCTTAAAGTTCGAATGTGCTGCACAGGTTGCGAGCAAGTAGTCAAAAACGCCATTTACAAGCTCAGAGGTTGGTCTTGGTCTACAGATTCTTGTCCGGTCCCATCACTATTTCATGTCTTAATATCATATGAATTAATTAATGCTTGTTAATAACACTGTGTTAGGGATTGATTCAGTGGAAGTGGACTTAGAAATGGAAAAAGTAACTGTGATCGGGTACGTCGATCGCAACAAGGTACTGAAACAGGTTAGAAGATCTGGAAAGAGAGCTGAATTCTGGCCCTACCCGGATCCTCCTTTATACTTTACCTCGGCCTCCGAATACTTCAAGGACACAACCAACGAGTTCAGAGAAAGTTACAACTATTATAGGCATGGCTACAACCTTGGATACAGGCATGGTAATATTCCAGTGACACATCGTGGAGACGACAAGATCAGCAACATGTTCAACGACGACAATGTTAACGCATGTTGTCTCATGTAGAAACATGGTTTTAATGTTTTCATTTCTATCATCATCATGATGTATATGTTGTCTCATGTAGAAACATGGTTTTAATATTATTAGTGTAAATTCTTAATTATGGTTGATATGTATATCGATTTTACCGTCAAGTGCTTAAATCAACAGGTACGACTTGTTCTAGCATAATCAGAATTCCAAAGTTGAAATCTTGAGATAACATTAATGTTAAATAATTTGTATCACTCTTAATTTTAATACCCTAAAATCATTTGAAATCGACTATTTGATCTTTCACTGAATCTCCGTATAGAAAGAAAAAGATAGAATTGAGTGTAATCCATAGAATTGGTGAGGAAATCCTTAGAAATAATTTGAAGAGTGTTGAACATTAGTTTAATGAAGTGAAATTTGGGTAAGATATCATCAAGGTATATTAGATTACCATAGAACTAAATTGGTAGAATATATAAATTTTAAGAACTAAAATTGTCATTATATCAAACTTTATTACATATCCATTGTATTCTAACGGATGATTGATCCGATCATAACTAAAACTTTAATTGAGTGACTCAATTATAATTTTAAATAATTAAGTGATCTAATCATAATTTCACTTATAATTGAATGACCTCTAATATAATTTACCCAAAGTAGACTTTTTGAACGGGAATTCCGCCGTTGGAACTTGGTAAGTTCAAGGACACATCACTCAAGCCAAAGTGTGGGCTGGGGGACCCCAAACCTGACAATGCATTTGGCTTGTAAAATACTTCAAAGGAAAATGGATACTGCCCCACTCCATGCAGCTCCTACCTCGATTACAAATAAGAAAGATCACCACGTTCTGTAATTAACACAAAACTGATGTCGTTTTCAACAGCACAAGCACGAAAACACTAAACAGAGACCTGTTCATCCTGGACTCACATAAATTTGAAGTGCAAATATTAGTGCAGTTGAGGTCCCGGGGTGTTTAAAAATGCCTAGATTCAGCTGTTGTGTTTATATTTTAGTTCAGTTGATGAGGTTGTGGCACAGCCACAGGTGCTCTCCAATCCGATGAGTGGTTGCTGTCAGCTCCGTTGAGTATGATTAGGGTTTTTTATGGGATCGGCTGCTACCCTTTGTCTGTCAGTGTTAATGATCTGTCATGACAAGGACTTGTACTAAATGTTAACAAATATGGAAGCTCTAACTTTCTTCTTCATCTTGCTTTAGTACATTTAATTATTATGATTATGAAGGAAAGGAGATGGTATGGCAGAAGTAACGAGAAGCGTCCATGGGTTGACAGTGAGAAGGGCAATGTCCACATCCACTTTTGTAAGAAGCATGGAATGCTGCGTAATAAAATGGGAAAGGGAAGGAAGCGTGCCCCCCCCTCTCTCTAATCTCTTCATTTTTTGAGTACTTTTCGAACCAAGAATTAGGATGAGCATTCGGTCAAGGCGATTATAAAATTTTCAAGTTAACCTATTTGATGAGTCCTATTTTATAACTGAAAATTTTTATTTGAAATTTTTTCAAGTTGATGTTAAAACTTTTGAGTCGAGTTGTTTTAGTTTATATTCAAATTTAATTATAAGATTTATAATGTTATGAGTGCTATTTACTAATTCTTTTGGATTTAAATGATTTTATATAATCACACATATTTCTTCGACTTGCTTCATTTATGATATACATATATCAGGTAAAGTTAAGAGACTCGACTCAAACTTAAAAAAAATATCCATTAATTATTAAAAAAATTAAATTATTCAAGTTATTCTATATTCTTTCATATCAAGTCAAATTAAGTTTCGAATCGTTTTTACTCATCCCTAACTATGATGTTAACTTATAGTAATAATCTCTTCACTGTGAGTGTTATATAATGAAATTAATAGAAACTATGAAATATATTTCATTTCATGCATAAAAATTAAACTCCAACTTCTAGTTACTAGTCGTTAGCTTTCCATGGAATAATATCTCCTATTGATTTTGTATATCTCAATATGAAAAAAATAAATTTTAAATTTTAATTTTAAAATTTTAAAATATATATTTTAAATCCTAAAATATATATTTTACTCTTAATTTTTAAAACCTAAACATTAAACTTAATTATTTTTAGCGTAAGAGATAAATAGTACACCCAAAAACTCATAATATTTCTGTTCCTTCTCATGACCATGGGAAATAAGGCGGTGACGGATAGTGAGGGGGTATCACGGGAACGTGATGCATTGAATCCAAACAAAAACATCAAACCAAAACGTGGTCCAGAGGGAAAACTCTACGCACTCGGACCCAATACTTTACACGACTTCCCAAAGTTAAGTCTGAGAGAAAAGAGATACAGAAACAGCAAATAATGCAAGAAAAACTAAGTTAATACTATAAAATTTATACTACAGGAGTTCATTAAAGTTAAGTCATTGATTATTCTTAAACGTTAAACACTACGACGTTATCTAACGGTACAGGCATCGTCCGAAACCTTAATACGTGTAATAATCACAATAATATATGTTATATGTGTAACTGTGATAAACACGACACGACCTCAGCTGTAATTTAAATTCCTGCTTCTATCTTCTTCCGCTGTGCTTCTCTTTTGTTCATGTAAATAATGTCGAGATCCGCTTTAAACATGCATGAGCTTTGAAGCTTTGAAACCATTTGGACTTTACATTTACCTGGTAACATGTTCGCAAACATAATTGATAATCCTACCAATTTGGTTAACATGTTTTGAAACAGTTCTCCATGTCCTGCAGAAACAAGGAAAAAGTCACTTGGGTTGTGACTTGTAATGTCATTTCAAGCATTTCATGCAAGAGCATGTAGGCAGAAGAAGGAAAAAAACAGTTAAGAATCAGAGAAGATTCTAATTACATGAAGTTGATGGGTATTGCCCGAGAGGAAAAAGAAGGAGAAGATATCGTTAGGGCTGTCTGTTGTCTGGAACCGAAGTGAGTACGAGACGGCAGCCCCTACACGCCAGTCATTGAAGGGTCTCTCTCCTTGCTGCTGCTGTAGCTGTTGGATTATAAATTGCTAGCCTAGTGTCCACCGTAGATTCTACATCTAGATGCTACATATGTTCAACTCCATGGGACTCTTATCCTTTGCCTTTGGAACACTGTCAGTGGCATGTCCTTGTAAAGGATGACAGCCTAACCAATGTAATAATTATATATGTGCTTTTCACAGTAAAATAACACTGCTTCCCTAATGCTGCTTGTTTGGGTAAGTTCCTCTAGCTTCTGCATTCACACACTAACAGGTAAATTCACTGAGTTGTAGGATCCAACTGGATTTAGTTAACAAAAGTTTTTTTCTTCACTAGGTAGCTATTTTTTTTCTTGGATTATAAAGGCTGCTGATACTAGAGGTTTCAATCATAGAAAACTCAGCCACTGGACTAACCTCATAGTATATACATGTTAACTTTAATTAATGTAACGTTTTTATATCGAATACAAATCGTCTGTTCTTTTATTAATATTTTTAGTTTAAAATAATAGGTTCAAGGGTTAAGGGTTAGAGTTTAAGATTAGATGGTGTGACTAGGGTTTAAAGAATTAAAGATAATATGTATTTTTTAAGGTATACAATTTAGAGTTTAGGATGAGAAAATTAAGATTAAGTCGTAGAATTTAGTTTTTTAATAATTTTTAATATAGAGTACAGATGTTTTTTACTCTTCTAAATCACTACACCATGCTAATTCGATCATAATTGACAATATTTTATATTTTTAAAATAATGTAAGATTTAGAATAAAACAAATTTATAAATTTTATATTGTGTATGATATGTAATTGATGAATGACTATAAATCAAACCAATAAATTAGTGATAAATTATTTAGACTAACTCATATGTTATTTATGATTCATCTAATAACATTTATTTATTTTAGTATAACTTTCAAGTAAATACCCACTCCTTAGTTACACGTATAAAAAAGATAAAGATTCACATTAAAAAATATGAAAAAAAACTTTGAACGAGACTATGAATGATATGTAAGTCAGACACATCAAATGATTTTTCCAAATTTGTATTAATTAAAGTTGACGTATATAAAGCATGTCTTAAACTATAATGAATACGGTTTTGACCCGATGGCTAAGCTCTCTTAGGATGAACATCATCTTAAGATGATTATAATATATTATTTATACACACATGTTTAACTATTTGACAAGGCACACATATCTTGCAGATAAAGTGATTTAAACATAAAAGTCTTAAAATGAACATTCTTCTCCTTACCAATGAAATTACTCATTGGGTTTGCCATACACTTCTTTTATTTGGAGGTACTTTAGCTTTGGTATCAAACTGACACACCGCTATCGATTGGTTTAATGAAATAACGAGATAGAGTGTTAAGTTCATTAAATAATGTTAAAGATTTTGAATTTTTTAAAGTTTAAAATTCAGATAACAAAACCTGAACTTCACACATTTAACAATATAAAAGTAGATGAAAATGAAATTTAATCAAAGAACTTTGTCCATGTGTGGGAACAAAGTTATACTTAAGATGGTCATTGACTAATGAACAAAAGATATGATGAGTAATTTTTTAAAATTGGAAGCCACTGAGCTTTAATTTAGGTAACTATTGAGAAATTATATTTAGAGGCGTAAGCAGAGACTCAAATAATGGTCAGTTACCGCAATAGCATTTGTTATATAGCGGTAACGACACTACCCAAACTGTTAATAATAAGATAACGGTCCGTAATGATCACAACAGTATCCGTTACGACAGTAACCGTGATAAAACACTGTAACCGAAAATACGACCGTATCGTAATTTAAATTCTATAGTGTAAGATCTTTGTTAAAAAGCTGAAAGCATGCATGTCAAAGACCAATAAAAGTCACCCTGCTCTCTATTTCAGCCCAGGCAATCTAAATGTGTAAGAATTGAAATCTAAAAAGAATGAATGATAGATATGTAACACAGACTTCATCATGTTTGATATCCCTCGACTGCTTGCTGCCTTACAAACTATGCAGATAGAGCAAAAGCTGTGTGCAACGCATGGGATAAGTAAACAAGCAGCAGCAAAAAGCTAACCAGGCTCATGAATGACCTGTTTTCGATCGCGTCGTGTTCGACTGTTCATAATGGCTGTAAAATAAAAATACTAGTCGAAAGCCAAAAGAGTACCATAAAGATCATAATGTTGCATTGCTGCCTTGTTTGAATCCCTTATATAAGAAGTGGAAGAGGCATGCAAACTTGAAAAGAAAAGGAAGAAACACATTATAGGTTAGAAAGAATAAATATATAAACAAGAAAAACTGAGATAAATTCCACCTTTTTAAAAGTGCAGCCAAAATTTGTCTGCAAAACCTGCGCCTGCCCAAGGAAGCAGCGACAAGAACAACAACCAATCTATCCCAAGGTAAAACCAAAAGAGAGCCAAAAGACTTGGATTATTACATCAGATAGCTCGCATTCTTCTCAGTTACTGAGGAGTCGGGAATGGTTGTTATTAACTAGGCCGCACAGGGTTACGAGCCAAAGGGAATAAAGATTCCTGGGAGCTAATTCAGTGGGATAAAAATGGAAGGGATAGATTCAGGCCCTATATAAAAAGTAAACATGAAATCTCGGGCCTGATATATGTAGATCTGTCACCATGTATCTATGTATTTTATACACTAGTTAGAAGGAAATCAACTCATGGGATATATATGGTTCTGATTAATATCTCATCCCTATAAACTTATACAACAGATATCCAAACCTTGATCTCACTTATGTACTAAAATAAACTGTAAAACAGCAAGATTGAAATCTGAAAATATGTTCTTTGCTCCTGTTTTTTCAGTATAGGCTAGGATATGATCGTATTTCAACAGATGGGGTCGTCTCCCTCGTAAGAACAAGATGGTAAATTGGAAAGAAAAAAAGAACACGCGGATTAGCAGCTAGAGTAGCCTGGCAATTCTTCAAGCTTTATCTTCACACAGTCGGTTGTTGTTGTCAAATATCGAAATCAAATGTCAAGGAAGCCTTCCCTTTGTTGGCATTACGAAAATCCGTGGGTGGCAGTGGGGTGCCATTGTAGAGCCTTGATTGGAGAGGATGCTGGGAAGATGAAGATAGTTGAGGATGCTGCAACGTCATTGGAGCATGTGCCATGGTAGATGTAGATAACATCTCACTTTCATCCGATTCCAATATGGGGCATTCCATGTTCACCCCGAAAAGCCTTAACCTTTTGGGTGCAGCCTTGGCTTGGACCACCGGCACCGAATCAAACACAATAGGCCGCTGCTGCTGCATCATTCCCGTTCCCAGTTGTGGGGTTGCTGGAGCCACTGCCGGCCTCAAGTAAAATAATGATCCCATTGTACTTCCAGATGGGTAACCACCATAGTAGCTATTTCTATTTAGAAGGTTTACCGGTGGTGGCGGCATTAGCAGTGGACGCCATGGGATTGAGCGGTCGAAAGAGAAGGGGTAGTGTTGATGGAGATGGGGATGGAAAGAGACCATATCAGGCACATCAGGTCTCCGCCTCCAATCAATAAAAAGACGATCTTTGTTCATCTCATCTGCTCCTCTCTGGAATGAAACTATATCCCCAGCATCAAGCTTCTTATCCTTGACAAAACGGCTCCATCCTTTGGTCATGACATAGCTTTGGCTACTATTCCAATAAGAGTATCTAAATCTCCACGACTTCCCATTTCTATCCTCAAAATTCAACAAAAGACCTTTCTCGTTCGTGGAAGAATCCAAGGGAAAATACTTCTCAGCGTGTTGTTTCGGTATAACAAGCCGATTGAGTTTCCCCACATCGCTTGGAGTGACCACTTTGTCGAACATGTGTTCTTTCTCGATGTCGGCACTTGCACCACTTCTAAGCTCGAGGGTTGAATTTGAGTCTAGGAATTTGGAATCAGCTTCGTTTGTAGTAGTAGTAGTAGCCATGGCAATTGCATCGTTATTATCATCTTCAGGTTCGTACATGTTGACTGACCAATTAGAATTCATCCGGTGGAGGTGGCTGTCATAAATCTGATGAGTTTTCTCCTCCTCCCACGCAGAGTTTCCAAGAGAAACCAACTGGGATTTGTGCTGAGAAGAAGAAGGCGTGGAGGAAGTAGAGAAGGGAAAAAGAAGCTTACCTTTACCCATCTGTTCTTCATTAAACCCTTCTCTTCCCGATGACCCGAAATCCATGGTTTTCTCGGCACCAATTTGGACTTTTTCCGGTGGATCTTGACGATAAAGATAAGGAAGAAAATTCAATCAACCAACCAAACCTAACAAAGGGAAGAAAAGTAAGGCCTAACTGGACTAGTTGAGATTAAAAAAACAACCAAATAAACAGACAAAAAAAGAACACCAGACCAGACACTATGCCATGTTGTTACTACAATATGCTTCTACTTTCATCAGTTTCGTTAGGGCTCAACGATGTTGGAGAATCCCAGGAGAAACAGGAAGGTTGAGTTTCTCTCTCTCTCCCCTTGTGTTTAGGTTGAAGCTAATACCCCATCCCCCAACGACCACTGTCCGTACGATGAGAGAAGTCAAGTGGATGTCTGGTTTTGTTGTTTGACCCAACAATTGGACCCAACTACGAGAACCAGACAAGGGACAACAATGAACTCCACTGGATGTGTTAAGCAACTTCGTCTACCTACGAGAGTGAAAGAGAAAGCAAAACAAAAGAGGGTTTACTTAATTGGTGTGATTTGATTTTCAGGTATATAGTTCCCTTGTCTTAGTCTTGGATAAAGTCTCACTTTAGGTTCACTCAGTCTAGGGTTGCCCATCATGTAGTCAGAAATTTATTCGATCGCACTTTAAACTCTAAATTTTTACGTTAATTACTTATTATATTAGTTATGTTTATTTAAAATTTTTAGATCCCATGTAATTTACGTATACACACCCTGAAAAATATTTATGGATCTATTATTAATTGCCTGTTAGATAATTTGTCCTCTCTCTTCTCTTCGTGTTTAGTTTTCGTAAATTATTAGATAAATTCGAAAATCAATTATTAACTAAGATCACGAATGACACGATGAATCAAGTTTATCGAATAATTTTTTCATACGTAGGGACCTCACATAGTACCTGGTTCGGCTATTCCCCTCATGTGAGCTTGTCCTCGGTGCCCTATCATTACTATTATTTTTAATTATGTTTCAACACTTATTTTAAAATAAAAAATTAAATTATATCACATGTTATTCTATTATTAAAAAAATATTACTCGAATGTAATCTTTGGAAATTATTGTTCAATTGTATTAAAACGATATCTATTGTAATTTATCTAATTTTCAATTTTATAAAAAATAATCTTTTTATATGATGTAATTATAAGATTATTGATATATATTAATTCTAATCTTTTAATAATATATTTTATATAATAAATTATTTGCATCTAAATTATTTAAGAATAACAACATTATCATCCTTCCTAATCCAGCTTGATACGTATCTTTTTATAATCTTTAAAAACAGTAACTATCATTACTATTATTTTTTTTATAGTTATTATGGTTTGACTTGGAATGCACTTTCAAGTGGATCCGTACGGCATCTCTCGTTGGCCAATCAGATGCAAAGTGAGTTTCTTTAGCATAATGTCAATAAATAACTCTAAAGTTTTGTTAAAATAGTAATTTTGGTTTATATTTTTTAAAATAATTTAAATTATAATGTTTTATTCAGAGACGATTTAACTCTTAGAATGTTTTATATTTTATATGATTTTTAAAATTATTTTTTATTAATATATTATTGTATAAAGTTATCATATTTACCTACGTGATATTATTATCGCGACATGCTATGTTAAGTAGGTTCGTAATGATATTTTAAATAATTTTTCGTTAGTTAACTAATAATTATCATTCGTAGAGAAATTATTAAAATAAAATATTATTTAAAAAGTGTAAACACTAAAATAATAATTAATTTTTTAATTATACTTTTTCTTATACTACCTATAAAAGTATTTGCAGGAACAGTGGCAACTTAATATTTATATGTTCATAATAAAATCACACGTGGATTTTATCAAATATGTAATATAAAATAGGATAATTATATCAGCTGTGAAAAAAAGTTTTTATAAACGTTTTAATTTTAGGTACAATTTTTTTTAAGATTTAATATTTAAGAGTTTAAGTATAAATGTTTAAATTTATGAGGTGTAGTTAGAATTTAAAATTTAAAATTTATAAGTTAAAATTTGAATCTCTAATCATAATACTTTAAAACCTAAACTATAATATCTAAACTCTAAATTCTAAATCTTTATATTTAAATATCTAAACTATAATCCATAAATTAAATCCTCAAACCCTAAAACTCATAGCACTTATAGAAATTTTTTTGAATCAACTAGAGTGATTACAATAATATTTGTTCTCGAATATACTTTCAATCGTTGGACATTGATCGCTCAATAATTATACTGCAATATTATTTTTTCCTAGCATAATTATACTCTCAACTGTTACAATAATATTTGTTCGAATACGTGACCTTTAAAAATAACAATCGTTCCGTTAATCACTTAAATGAGATGTTCATACAACTTTTTTTTTTTTATTTTAATCTCTCATGCTTGAGATATTTTTTTATTAAATAATGTTTTAATTTATGAAATATAGAATAACCGTTTGTTTTTTTTTTTAAATTTCAGTCGAAAGCTTTAGTTTAATTTGGTCTCGTAGATAAGGTTGAGGTTTTCACTTGTTTTATAGATGGGTCACCGAAAAATTATTAAGTGAACCTTATTCACCACGTCATCTATGATCCCAGCAATCAGGACTGTTGACCTTAATTTTTTTTCAAGTGAATCATCACCTTTTTCCTACATAAACTTAATAGGTGAGTAGTTATTAGATGATTATTTAAAGATCAACGATCATGATTGCTTAAACCATAAATGACGTAGTGAACAAGATTCACCTAATAATCTCTCGTGGTCCCCTCACATGGTTAGAGTGACGTGGTCGAAACTTTTAACGAATCAGCCGAGGATGACAAGGAATCCGTTGATTGTTAATTGGCATTAGGAATTAGGAAACATTATCACTCACTAAGTGTTATAAATGGGCCAAATTTGATTGCCCTAATTCAACCACGTAGGCACAGACCGTCGTGTTACCCCACACAAGAACAGTAGCAACATCCTACTCTTTAAATCTTACAATATAATTGGCATCAGCTATATAGTTTTAATAGTAAAAATAACGATTATTATTTTTAAAGGTTACGGGTTCGAACACCAGTAATATTAATGATGTAATCACATAACTGAATAAAATAATAATCATACACTTTATCATTATCTTTCAAGTTATTTTTTTCGATCAATAAATTTTTACTCATTTTCTTATTCTTACGTCATTTAAAAATTAATCTCCCCTTCTTAAAGTATTCTGCTCAAAATTCTAATTTTGATGTTACTTACCAGATCAAACTAGTTGTTGGTAGTTGAATCTATCTTTTCTAATTTCATTGAAACTAGATCATCCGAACCACATATATATGATAGACTCCGATGAGTCTGTCGTGTCGCTGTGGTATACAGCTAGCCTCTGCCTTAGCCATGAATGAGAGCCGATGAGCAGACTGATTTGTCGAGCTGAGTCGGATGTCTAACCGATTTGAGTAACCCTCTCTCTTACCACTAATATGTCAACATCGGAATGTGGTAAAGATCTATGTCGGCCGCATCCTGTTTTGCACACCTTACGCTGGAGAAAAAAAACAGGGAGCCTACAGAGAGGTGGAGCTATCAGACACAACCGGTGACTCTTACAACACTATATAATTTCGGCTCACACATCATTTATGATCTCATTAAATAAGATTTATCTATATAGTGACAAAAAATAAAAGAGGTGAAGATTCGTTTTGAAAAAAATGAGATACATAAACCTCATTTGATGAGACCATGAATAACGTGATGAGTAAGATTTATCTAATAATTTTTGTATCTAACAGGTGACGCTTTTCTCCCAAATCATCATGTGCAGGTGATCTTCTCCTACCTGCGTTGTAATTTTTTATCAAAATTTTAAAATAAACTACAAATATCATATTTTTCATATAAAAACTTTAAATAACTTATATATCTAACATAATCTTTTTCTTTAGTCAATATTATACGATCATTTAAATTTTTAATGATAAATAATGTGAAGATTCGACCTAATATATAATAATAAATTATAAAGAGTAAAGCACAATAGCTATTGATAGGTTAATAGAGCATTTAGATAGAGACGCAACAATTATCAAACATGTGGTAAAAGGGTTTAAAGCATTTGGTGCGGAGAGAAAAGAGAAGATGATTGATTGTATGGGTAGAGCCATCCTTACTTAAGGGATGTCATATAACACCCAATTTTATTTTAATTTTTTTACAAATTTTATATAAAATAATATTAGAAATTAAAATTAGTATAGTTTTAAATGAAAATTAAAATTCTTTAAAATTTATTTATAAAAATTTTAAATTAAATTTTTTTTATGATTCCTTTGTTACCCTTCCTGTCCCATGTGTTTCCATCCCTCTAGGACCACCTCTTTGAAACTTGAGTGGACCATTGATGAGTTCCTGTACTGTCCCGTTTGTCATCCGCTGCGTCGTGTTTCCAATCTTCGATTGTCGTCTTCTTCCCCCCTCTCTCTACATTTGGGCATGGATGGAGCTGTAACAAGACGTACACAAGGGGGTCTCAAGCATGATTGGATAGATGAGATTGTAAGGGGGATACAGGATCAGATACAAACACAAAAAAAATTACAAAATCGAAGAATTTTTTTTTATTTTTTCGATATTTTTATACATATTCAACATTAGAAAAATATTAAAAAATTTATTAAACTTTTAAATTTAAAATTTGATATAAAAACTTTATTTTATTAATATATATGTAAAATAAAATCAACCCCCCCAATTTTTTTCCAACCCCATCAGAGATTGTTCGGGGCTCGATGCACAGACTGTTGATCTTGGAGTATAAAAACGATCTCTTTTATGTTGATGCCATCGAAATGGAGAGGGGTTGGTCCAAGGGGTGTACAGATTTTTGTTCATTATTTGGTAATTAAATATTTTAAATAAATCGTAACCTTTAAAATGATGGGAAAATTATTTTTTTCGATGTAATCCTTTCAAATATATTTATTGAATTATAAGATATTTACAATTTTATATATTCATACTCTCTGTAGTGGGATTTTATTTACTTTTTATGTGTGAGTTGTATATATAAATGATCATGGATTGAATTTAGTGAGGGGTTTGGTTGATTCATATTCG
The DNA here is from genome assembly GCA_035048815.1 of Abelmoschus esculentus. Taxonomy (NCBI): domain Eukaryota; kingdom Viridiplantae; phylum Streptophyta; class Magnoliopsida; order Malvales; family Malvaceae; genus Abelmoschus; species Abelmoschus esculentus. The sequence goes on along the minus strand of JAUCBN010000027.1, from coordinate 825,437 downwards.
ATATGAAATTTTAATATATCTATTTAAACTTTATACGGTTCGATATTTTATGATATTTCAATCGATTTGAATTTAATATATCTCGATCCGACATAAATAAAAATATTAGTTTTATTATTATTAAATAAAATCAAGAACTAGTTAAAAAATATAAATAAAAATTATAATTAATATATATAAATAGGGGTGTTGTAGTAATTATATTTAAACGTTTAAAATAAAATAAAATAATTATTTTAGGTTAGATTAGGTCAGATATTTTTAATTTAAACTCAAATTTGATCCGATTTTATCCTTAAAAAATGAGATTTAAACTCATCCCAAAACATATTTAAGGATATATAAATCTTATAATATCAGATCGAATCGAAAGTGATGAGATAGTCGAATATAAGTTAACTATCCCCTCCCTCATTTTCTGTAGTTCAGCTTCCACCCTAAAACCCAAATAACAAGACCATGGTAGATAAAATTCGGTTGGGCCCAAAAAAATAACCCAACTAACTAGGCCCGTGATGGTGTCACATTGATGTCCAACGTTGGAAGATGAAGTCTCAATCTCCTTATCGGGTTATTATTATCGATGGTGAATATCTTTATAATAATTTTAAATTTTAATATTTAAAATTTTAAATTTTAAACTTTAAATTTCAAAATATAATATTCTAAATTTTAAATAAAAATAATATTCAAATAAATAAAAGTTACATTTTATATTTCTTGTATATATATATATATATGAAATCCAATGTTATTCATCTTTTCATTACACTAACACATGGTTTCTATGTATGAGAAGACAACAGTGCCGTTGGAATACCAGCTCAGTTAACTCGTGCCTTTAACTGTTCATAAACTATTGAATGCAGATTTAAAATTGAAAAATATTTTAAAAAATTAAAATTATTTTTATACCATAATTTTCAAAACTAATTTATATTTTATTTTTTAAAAACAATATTAAACTAATTGGGGTAGTTATTTGAAATAAATTATATGCAGAGTAATTATTTAATGTATTGTTAGTGGAAATTATTTTATCTCACAAATATTTTTCTAGAGCTTGTATGCATTTTTTAAAAATTTTAAATCATAAGTTTTAAATTATATTTTAAATTAATAAATATTTTTTTAAATATTAAAATGTAAGTATAAGTACTGAAATTCTAACCTACAACTTTGACTTTTAAATTCTAAAAAATAAAAGTTTTGTGAAAAATTTGACGCTAGTGTCATATTTTCCCAAATATAAAATCCACGGGAATTGTCTGGAAGAAAGAAATTATTGTCTCACCCGCCTTGCTACCTTTCTAGTCATTTTAAAGGCAACGTGTCTAGTATTTTTTATGATAAAAAGGTAATAGATATGCGTCAGCAGTGACATAGATAATATCACTGTCAACAACATCGGAATGACTGAAGAAATTATTAGTTAGACTATCATTATTAGTTAGATTATCATTTATCAAAATTAGATATATAACGAACGTAAATTATAAAAAAAATTAAAAATATAAAATTAAATTATTAATAAAAAATATTATAATTTAAAATTTTAATTACGTATATTATTCAAATATATATTCGGAACGATTGATATCGTTTAGATAATTTTTAAAAATTTTATTTATTAAAACTAAATAATATAAAATTATCTAAATTCATTAAAATAAAATCTTAAAAATTGGAAAAAGGGATAAAAGTAATCTAATTTTTTATATTTATTGAATATATTGTGTACATTTGCGTTCCTACCTTATACACAGGACAGTTGTGCCTAGGGTCGTAAATGAAACGAGACAGATCGTGAGTTATTTGAGCTCGATTCGGTCAAAGCTCGGTCAAAATTCGATTCAATTGGACTCGGCTCGAGTTCTTAACGAATCGAGTTATATGATACTCGACTCGAAAAGCTCACGAGCTACTCGAAAAATATAAATATACTTTAAAACCCAAAAATTCCTAAATATATGTCTTACATTCTAAATTAACATACTAAAACCTAAAATTAACAAGCTTGAGTTTACACAATTTGTGTATCAAAGTTTTTTCTCCGTTAGGCTTTAAATGAGACGTAAGAGATAAGAGTTACTCAAGTCTAACATGGTCAAAGATTCGTTAATACTTAACTCGATTAGACTCAAAAAAAGCTCGAACTCGACTCAAGTTCTAAACGAGTCGAACCGAGCTCAAATTTTTTAGGCTTGTTTAAAATTATTCAAGCTCGAACTCGACTCGAAATCTTAACGAGTCAAGCCAAACTTAACACTACTCAAACTCGACTCGTTTACGCCCCTAGTTGTGCGGACAGAAACAAGTAGCAAATCAAACGGATGAATTATTGATGATTTTTTTTCATTAAATATTTATCATTCAGACCATTTGTTAAGATTATTTAATTATTACTCCCAGATTCCAACTAAAACCATATTAAATTTTGCAATTGGGAAGACAAATATGTAATTATTTTTATTCTTTATTTCTTTGAATAAAAGATTCTTCTTATCTCATCATATCTCTTAAAATATATGTGCAACAAACATCAATTATTTGTTTATCAGCACTTCGGCCGTAAAACTTATATTTAAGGGTTTATTTGGTCAAGTAGAAATAAAATTTAAAAAATATATTTATTTACTAATGATTTTAATAGTTAAAAACAACCAAATAAATTCAAATAAAATCCCCAATATTAACTAATATCAATAGTTTAGTATATATTTATTGATTGTTTTTTTTTTAATTTTTAGAATTTTATTTTAATTAATTTATATTAATTTAAATTATATATCTAATTTTAATAAATAAATTTTCGATAAATATTTTTTATGTACGGTTTGAGATATTTTGGTAGAACATATTGTTTCAGATTTTTATAATGTACTCTACGGTCTGAAATCAAGTGCACAAATTCCAAAGCCGGCTACTGAAAAAACAAGTAATTGGTCCTTTAAAGAACCTTTTAGTCTGTAATAATATTAATTTGACTATTTTTCGAAAAATATAATTAAAAAATATTAATGAAAAGTAATTTTATTTATTTTAGAATAAGCTTTTAAAATATAATATTTAAACTGTAAAATACAGTATGATAATTAATTGTTTATCTTATCTATTGATTACGAAATCAGAAATTTAATTTTTATCGTAAGAATAGAATATATTTTATAATTATTTATTTATCTCTTAATAAAAATATTATGATGAAAGATTAACACTGTAATCGATAATATTTTTTTTGAATTAGCTAATAGTGATTACAGTAGTATCTATTCTAGAATATAATCTTCACCATTTAATATTGATTGCTCAATCACTGTACTAGCATTACTAGTGCTCGAACTCGTGACTTCTAACTAGGGGTGCTTAACGAGTTGAGCAACTCGTGAGTTGCTCGAACTTGACTCGGTCAAAACTCGATAAATACTCGACTCGGGTTAACTCAACTCGAACTCAAACTCGACTCGATACCATAACGAGTTAAATCGAACAAACTTTAACTTGACTCGATAAGTTCGCGAGCAACTTGTTAATTTTTTAAAATATTTTTTAATAATTATTTTAAAATAATTTCATTCAAAAAATAAATTTAAATAATAATTATTAACGTGTGAATTGTTACTTTAATTCTAATAAGCTAATTTGGTGTATTTATGAAATGTTACTTTTGAATTTATACTTTAAAAATATTTTACACACTTTTTGATATTTTTGATTAAATTTGTTAATTTAATTTAATATTAAGTCTTATACGGTATTATTAAATTTTACTTTTATTTAAAAATAAGGTAAGTTTTTTAATGAGCTTAACGAGCAACGAGTCGAGTTAAGCAACAAAATATTCTAACGAGCACGAGTCGAGCACAATTTTAACGAGCTTAATGAGCAACGAGTCGAGTCGAATAACAATTTTTTTTTAATGAGCACGAATCGAGTAATACCCAACTCGCAATCTACTCTCTCGATAAGCATCACTACTTCTAACATCACTCTGCTAGTATTACTGTCATCGAAAATATATGGGTGTACATTTCATAATTATTTTTTATTATAAAAATATTAAGTTTGACCCTTAGTAATAAACATATGAATGTGATAGTTCTATCATGAAAGACAAGATGATTAAAGAAGCAAAATCGTCATCTGAGTCGCATAATGATGACGTAATTGTTGTGATATCAGCATCTCAACGTCATCATCATTTAGTTGTCATCACAGAATCCAGTCGTTAAATAGGTGGTGAAAGCCACAAACTCCATTTGTGCAGACCTGCAAACTACTCAATAAATATCCACTCAGATTCAGTACATTCCCCATGGCAGCCTCCTCCGCCAAGCTTCTACTCACGGACCTAGCATCAACAGTCAAATGGGTGCCAAAAAATTACATCAGACCAATCTCCGACCGACCGAATCTATCAGATATTGATGTGTCGGATGTTTCCATTCCACTCATAGACCTACAAGATCTACAGGGACACAACCGATCAGATATTCTTGAACAGATTGCGAAAGCTTGCCAACAAGACGGATTCTTTCAGGTAACGTAATAGCATTCATTATGTCTGTCGTGGCGATCAAAGCGTTTCCGACAATTTAAATGCATGGTTGTACTAATGGTCTAATAATTTGTTGTTTTCGTATCAGGTTAAGAACCATGGGGTTTCAGAGGTCATGATCAAGAACATGCTGCGTTTGGCTAGAGAGTTTTTTAATTTACCGGAGAGTGAGCGGCTGAAGAATTACTCCAACGACCCTTCTGTCAAGAACCGGTTGTCAACCAGTTTCAATGTTAAGACGGAGAAGGTAGCAAACTGGAGGGATTTTCTCAGACTCCATTGCTACCCTCTTGAAGAGCACGTGAACCAGTGGCCTTCAAATCCTCCATCATTCAGGTTAATATCATACTAAGTGGCTAATATTTTTTAAATATCAGTCTGGTGTGACATGGTCTGAAACCGCGACTGTGACCGAATCTGTCCTTACAGGAACGATGTGGCTGAGTACTGTACCAGCGTCAGAGAACTAGTGTTGAGATTGCTGGAGGCCATATCGGAGAGCTTAGGGTTGAAGAAGGATCATATAGACAAGACATTAGGCAAGCATGGCCAACACATGGCTTTAAACTACTACCCTCCGTGTCCGCAACCAGAACTTACTTATGGTTTGCCAGGCCATACCGATCCTAATTTAATAACCATTCTTCTCCAAGATGATGTCCCAGGATTACAGGTTTTGAGAAATGGAAAGTGGGTTGCTGTTAATCCTATTCCCAACACCTTCATCGTTAACATCGGTGATCAAATGCAGGTGAGTTCACTAGTTTTGCCTTGATCTCAAAGCCAAAGCTCATGAAATTACGTGATGTTGAGCTCTTGTAATTGAAAATAAAGAGGCTGCTTGTTGTTGTGACAGGTAATTAGCAACGATCGATATAAAAGTGTGTTGCATCGAGCTGTTGTGAACTGCAACACAGAACGAATCTCCATCCCTACTTTCTACTGCCCGTCGCCTGATGCTTTGATCGGCCCTGCTACGGAGTTGATCGACGACGAACATCCGGCAGTGTATCGATGTTTTACCTATGGTGAATTCTACGATAAGTTTTGGAAGAGGGGACTTGCTACAGAATGTTGCCTGGACATGTTCAAAACTTCAACTGCTTAATTACCTGCTGTTTGATTCCAATGAATTATCAGGCAATGATATTAAGATCCATTGAATTGCTTAATTAGTTTACATGGTAGCATAAACCATGATAGAATGCCTGAGTTAGTAAACGAATTTGGCTAGAGTCAGGCTTTTCTCATGCTGATTGTAACCTTGTTCAATGGCATCAATTTCTCACGGCGTGCGACCGTCCGAGACGTTTCGCAGCGATCGATTATTTTCCACTCAGGCTTCCACCAATCATCACTCCAATGCTCTGTATGGAATTCACTTTCTTTCCTTCTGTTTATCTGCTCCACTTTCTGGCATTTTTTGGCAGTCTGAGTCTGTCTTAAGCAGAGACACTTTATGTTCATGAGTTTCATCTTCATGATTATGGTGATTCTTATCATGTTGCATAGAACTCAGACCATGATGATGATAAGTTACCCTTACTCCATAACTATGCAGAAACTATGAACCTGAGACAACCTCAAACTTCACCAGTATCATGGGGGAAAACCAGCTCTATTCTCACGTATGTGTTAAGAGGACACACATCACACCTGCAGCCTATGTATTGGATCAGCAAAGGGTTACAAGACGATCCAAATTTACGAGAGATTATTAGGTGAATCTTGTTTACCACGTCATTCATGTTCTAAGTAATTAGTACCGTTGATCTTTAAATAACCACCTAATAAATACCCACCCACTAAGTACATGTAGGAAAGAGATGATGATTCACTTGGAAAAAAATTAAGATCAACAGTCTTGATTAATTGAGACCATGAATGACGTGATAAACAGGATTCACCTAATAGTTTTCCCAAATTGACAAGCAACGGTCCACAGACCCATCAAAATTTTATTACTCCCTTACGTATGAAGCCGAATCTACAAAAATAGGAAATAATATTAAATAAATCTGGTTCATCGTATTATTTATAATCTCAATTAATAATAATAATAAAATTAATATAAATTTTTATTTATTTTATTTTTAAGGTGAACTTTTACATTTTTTCTATGCATCATTAGATAGATAAATCTCATCAGATAAACTCATAGACAACGTGATGATTCAAGATCATTTACTAATTTTTTTTAAAATATAGAAATACAATTACCATCACCTTAGTTACATGAAGATGGACTGACACCAAATCATATATGATCTTAAACAATAACTAAAATGTTTTTTTATATTTTTTTATATATCAATGAAAAATAATTAATTATTTAAAAAATAAATAAAATTATAAATAATACGATAAATTAAATTTATTTAATATTTTTTTATGAAAACAAAAACATAGTAATTGTCATGCTTATTTGTTAGTCATACCCATCTTTCCCTTCCCCCAGGGTTTATACGAGACCCCATTTTGAGAGTTGAACTTGACGTTCCAACCAAATCATCTGATTATGGAGTCATCATTATCCATAAACTGAATCAGTCACCGATTCTAGAAGGGACGACCTTTTAAATACAATCGAATAATTGAATCAAAAGTTTAATTGAATTAATTCATGTACTTAAAATTCAAGATAAGACATGTTATGGGTTTTTAATATATAATTAAAATTTTAATTTTTAAATGACTTTTAGAATTGAATTTGTATAATTATGTTATTAATTATTGTTGGTTTAGTACGACGAGAAAATATTTTTTCAAATAAGATTAAAAGTTTATTTTTACAAAATAAATGAATTTTATTAAAAAAATATATCTAAAATTATATAAACTATCTGGCCTCACCGATTAAAGAAATAATTATTGTTCCTGGAGGTCACGGGTTCAAGCACCAGTACTATTAGTATAGTTATTATTGCAAACTAAATATATAAGTAAAAAATAAAATATAAACAAAAATAATATAATTATATCAATAAATAAATTATAAAAAGAGATTAAATTATTCAATATTCGTCGACAACCAAAAATTAAACATCATAAAGAATTATAAAAAAGAAAACAAAATATATATCTAATTCTAATCAAACAATTTAATACAGAAAAAAAATTAAAATAACAAATAAACTTTATTTAAATAAATTAAAATGATGTTAAATGATATTTGGTCACGTCTGGTTGTCTCAATCATGGACGCCCTCTTATGAGTCATGGGTGTGTATGAAAATAATTATTAAATAAATTAATTTATTATATGACTCATAATTTTAATTAATAAATTATTATTTAATTCTAAACTATATTTTTATTATTTTTACTTGTTAATAAAAAAATAATTATTTAAAAATTAAAATAATGAAAATAATAAATAATATAATAAGTCGATTCTATCTAATAATTTATATTATATGTGTTATGTGTAGGTATTGTATTCCCTGTTTCGCTGTTCTGTTCCAGTCGGTAGATGCGCAGACACGCTGTCATTTCAAGGACAATTACACCCCTCATCTTCCCTTTATTTACCCTCGCTTTTCGCTTCTTTTCGGTTTTTATTTTAAATTTTGAATTTTTCCCATAAAGTTAAAGCTACACCCTCATACAGTAGAGGACAACCTTTTATCTGTTTGGACCATACTGTCCTCAACTCAGCTCTTATTCCCCTTTTTTATTTTATTTTAATATTTATTTTTACCTTCCTTCTTTTCTTGAACTTGTAATATAAAAAGAGTATGTTTATTATACTTCTTGGTAAAAAAAATAATATAAAAATATTTTATGTAAAATCAATCTAAATTCAAATTTATATAACTCTATTTATTTTAAGCCTTATAAATTTATTTTAAAATTCGAGGTTTAAATGTTTTATGCTAAATGTATTAAATTTAAAGTTTAAAATTATAAATTGTTTAAGTTTAATTTTTTTTGGGTTAGAATTAAAATTATAAACTATAGGTTTTAAAATTGGCATAAAAATAATTTTAACCCTTAACGTTTATGTTTTTGTCGTTTTGACCCTTATTTTTTTTTGGGGATAAATTTAGCCCTTAACCTATATTTTTTTGACAAATATCTTATTTTTTAATTAAATTGATGATTGGACCGTTAAAAATTTAACGATTATATATATATGAAATATAATTTTAAATGATATGGAATGTAACCTATCAAATACATATATATATATGTGGAATATAATTTTATTTCAATATAAAATATAAAATAATTAAAATTCAAATAAAATATTAAAAATTAATTAATTCTAAAATATAAGATTATTAAACATTCTTAACCCTAACTACGATAAAATCAAAATCTTATTCTAAAATATGAGATTTTGATTTTATCATAGTTAGGGTTAAGAATGTTTAATAATCTTATATTTTAGAATTAATTAATTTTTAATATTTTATTTGAATTTTAATTATTTTATATTTTATAATGGAATAAAATTATATTCTATATATATATATATGCATTTGATAGGTTACATGTCATGTCACTTAAAATTATATTCCATATATATATGTATCACCGTTAAATTTTTAACGGTTCAGTCATCAATCTAGTTAAAAAATAAGATATTTGTCAAAAAGATATAGGTTAAGGGCTAAATTTATCCCAAAAAAAGAATAAAGGTCAAAACGACAAAAACTGTTAACGTTAAGGGTTAAAATTATCTTTATGCCTTTAAAATTTAAATATAGATGTTTGTGGAATAAATTTTGGAAATACTTAAATATAAAAATCTTTTAATTTTAGAGTTTAAGAATTTAGTGTATATGGCGTAGAATTTAAAATTTATGGTTCAAATTTAAAGTTTAAGATTTAAATTTAAATTTTAAATTTTATAAAAAAATTATAATTTTTTACATAATTTATATATTAAAATATCAGACTCGAATTGCTTAAAATTGTGGCAATAAACAAAGTTGGTCTATTTAGGTAGTTGGACTCCTCTAATATTGCAAATGCAAAACATGAATCGTAGATACTACTTACCTAACATAACTATAATTTATTATTTTATTTTTATAAATTGAATTTTCCAAGGAATATTTTTACATATAAAATATAAAGACTACCAGATTTAGGATTAATTGAATGAAATAAATATAGGTGAGTGGTGTCCAAATGAAAAGAAATATAATATTTATCATATTATATTATTAATTTATGTTGTAAGTATTATATATCTATATAAATTTATTAAATGGGTAAATTAACTTTTAGTCTTATAATTGTTTCCTAATTTCCACTTGGTCCTTGAAATTTCTTTTGTATATTGATTTTTGAAGGTTGGATTTTTGGTTCATTCTAGTTATTTTGATGATGTTGCGAGGGATGACAACTTAATGAATTTTTGGGTGTTTTGTTTTGATCTTAAATTTAAAGTTTTTAATAAGATTTTAATTCAACATAATAGAAACATAAACTAACCTTCAATTAGATCCTGAATTTTTAATAAAAAAATACAGTTCGTATAAAAAATCATTAAAAAACAACAAATATAATATATAAAATGTAATAAATATATAAGTCGAGTTTGATCATGGGATTTTTGTTATAAATTTAAACACGCTCTAATTCAATCTTTTTTAAAACTCATTTCGATCGAACTCAAATTTTTAAATAAAAATCAGTACCTAACAAATCTGATTGGGTCAGAACTCGATTGAATTATTTTACCAATGTTACATGTTGAGGGGGTGTTATGTGTCACAACATTAGTACCACATCATCAAAAAGACTACAATGAAAAAGTTGCAAACTTTATGTACTAATATGAAAAAAGTAAAATTTAAGGTTTTAGTCCATAAAATTCATCAAATTCAAGGACTAAAAATTAATTTACCCTTTAGTTAAAATTATATATAGTACCATGTTTGGAGACACAGACGGAGGGGGTATTATCGGAAGTTGCATGAGCTGTCGAAATATTATATTTTTGGTAAGAAAACAGTGAAATAATTTCGAAGTCGGCCCACTCTCTCGTGATTTTGATTGGGTTGAGAGAGAGAAAGAGATTCCCATCTCCATTTGTTGCCAAATTTGAACTGGAATCCAATTTTGAATAGCACACGGAAATAAATATAGATATATAATTTTTCATAGAATATTTATTTATTAAGTTAAATAACTTAATATAAATATATATTTTTTATTTAATAAATAAATGTATGTTCAGTTCATTTAAATTTATGAACAAATTTATCTATATATTCGTTTGTTTATAAATATAATTTTTATTTATTTTATTTAAGTTCGATTTATTTAAACCCGAGTGAATTCTTGTCTAGGAATTATTTTGTCGTTGTGGTTGTTGTTTCGCCTGTTGCTGTTAAAGCCTTTCCCTTTCTCTCTTCTTAAGCTCTTCTCCTTTGTGACTTATAAACTTACTTGAAGCAAAACGAAGCTTCCTTTAAGCTGAAGCTCTTCAGCGTTTCTGCAATGGGTTTCAGTAGACCTCAAAAGCTCGGGAATGGAATTTCTACAAAATGGGTTTCTCTCTTTTGCATTGCCAGCTTCTTCTTTGGTGTACTTGTTGTCAACAGGTTTTTTTTTCCTTTCTCTTTCTGCTCGAAGCGGATGATCAAGATCTTGTTTTGAATTAGAAAATTTTGTTCTTTTTTAATTGGTTTAAATATTGTTTGATTTCTCGGTCATCTTGCTGCTGCATTACATGTTGGAGGATCTTGCTAATATGATGTCGTCTTTTTTAAGTCGCAAAATGCCCCTCTCTGGATAGATTTGACACTGAGCTTGCTGGATTTATGGATCCAACTGTTGAATTTTTTTCTCCAGTGTCATCTTTTTTTGGTATTATGTGGATCATGCTATGATTTTCCCTGGCTAGATTTGAGGGTCTTAGTTAAGCTTGCAACACCAGGAAATAGCTAGATTAATCAAATTTGAGTTTGAGCATATTAGCATGAGGTTCTGTATTTTGTACTTTATAGCTGAATTGTTGGAAAAGTTAATTTTATACTCTGGATCAAAAGCTAGGAGCTTGCTTTTGGCTTTGAAACTAATTGTGATACTGGTATATATATACTGTTTAGTATATTTCAAAAGGACAATCAATGTAGATATTAGGGAGCTGGTAAGATTTAGTGAAAAAAATGTCCTCAGAATGCTTTTGGATGAAAAGAGAGACCGGCTCTTGCATTTTACTTGTCATTGAACGACGAACCAGCCTATAAACTTGAACATTAAGATGTCATATGTTCGATGTTAATGCATCTATGAGTTATCACTTCACAAAGGTTGATTTTGAAAAAACTTTTGAGACATCAGACTTTCAGTTCATTAAAAGGAATCTATTTCTTTACTTCCATCCCTGATGACGCCGGGATTCAGTTCTAGCTTCCCTTTCATCCGTGGTCTGCATTTCTTAATTCATTAAGTTGTTGCACTTTCTTGTTAATGAACTTTTGTATGCAAGTGTGTATTGATTAGTCGTGCATGGCATTTCTTACAGATTTGGGGATGATTCTGGTCCAGTCAAAATGGACGAGGAGGCTTATCCAGTACAGAAACATCAGAGAAAAGAAGTTCATCCTGTAGTTGATTGTGATAAGGTTGGTTTAGAGTACAAAGTAGTTATAAGCCATATTGCATATGATGAATTTCGATGATATTGTCTAGATATATTATAACAGGAAGCTTTTGTTCAGGCTGGTGATATTCTTTCTCAAGTTTCACAAACTCATGATGTAATCATGTAAGTGTCTTTGTCTTACTGAATAATTCCTTGATAAGTTCTGGATTTACTAGACAGACACGTTGTTTTATCTAACTCTTTGGACATCTAAGATGTCTAGAACTTAAGATAGTTTGCATGATTCATACTTTCAGGACGCTAGACAAAACAATCTCCTCATTAGAGATGCAGCTAGCTGCAGCTAGAGCTGCCAAAGCAGATAACGAGGATGGATCTCCAATGGTTACAAAATCAGGAGTTGAAAGCCTGATGGAACGCCCAAAAGTTTTCTTTGTTATGGGAATTATTACCGCATTCAGCAGTAGAAAACGAAGGGACTCAATCAGGGAAACATGGATGCCTCAAGGTTTGATTCAATACCCTTTTAGCATTCTATCAGCCATGCTCTTGTATTTAGCCCGTTATTTATCCTTTCAAGTTATTGTTCTTAGGGGAGGAATTAAAGAGGCTGGAGAAAGAGAAGGGAATTATAATGAGATTCGTCATAGGACACAGGTAAGTTGAATTAAAATTTTGAAGCGTTTTATCTTAGAATGATGGTTTTGATGTAATTCGTAGAATATGTGGTACTCAGTGCAACCCCGGGTGGTATATTGGATCGTGCTGTTGACGCTGAAGACGAGCAACACAAGGACTTTTTGCGCTTGGTATTCTCCTCTGTGCTTGTTTTGGAAGCTAGTTGATTGCTTTTTTAATCTAATTTCGGGGTACAAGGCATGGTCCGAACGGAGACGTGGCTTTACTGTCTTACAAAGTGAAAAGAACCCAATATTTGTAAAGGGTTTTCCCAAAATCTGAAAATATATGCTTTCAAAAACTAGAATATTGTTTTAAACCTATTGGAGTAGATGAGAAAAAAATAATAATAGAAGTGGTTCAAAAAATCATGAATGAGACCTTCATTTATGATTGCTTTAGAATAATGCTACAACGTCTAAGAAAGACCTGGTGGGTTCTAAACTAGGACTCTATTGTCGAGAAAATTGGAGGATGCTAAATGGTAGACACACACACACACAAAAAAAGTGTTATCTAAAGTTTGTGTGATGCTTACAATTTACGTATAATTGCTTTTCTTTGTTTGGCAGGAACATGTAGAAGGTTACCATGAATTGTCATCAAAAACCCAAATATACTTTTCCACGGCTGTTGCTAAGTGGGATGCTGACTTCTATATTAAAGTCGATGATGATGTACATGTAAATCTGGGTTAGTGATTCCACTTTAAGTTTCTCAGAAGCGTTCTTTCTTAGTTATGAAGAGATCTTGTCAGGGTTACTAAATGGATATGGAATATTATGTAGGTATGTTGAGTTCTACACTGGCCCGTCACAGATCAAAACCCCGAGTTTATATTGGTTGCATGAAATCTGGTCCTGTTCTGGCTCAGAAGTAATCAAGTTTCATAAACTTTTCCAATATCATTTGTGATTTTTTTTCTCCCACTACGGTTACCTATTGCTTTCGTTTACAGAGCCGCTAAGTACTATGAGCCAGAAAATTGGAAATTTGGTGAGGAGGGAAACAAGTATTTTAGGCATGCAACTGGACAAATATATGCAATATCTAAAGACTTAGCCACCTATATCTCCGTCAACCGGTAGAGTCTTTTGCAGTAATATCTTTCATTTTCAACCTTTTTTCTTCTTGTTGATGGTGTTGATTATATGCTTGATGTTCTATCTAGGCATATACTTCATAGATATGCAAATGAAGACGTCTCTCTGGGTTCATGGTTTATCGGTCTTGATGTCGAGCACATAGACGATAGAAGTCTTTGCTGCGGTACTTCCCCTGGTAAGATGTCAACTCCAATTCATATTTTGCTTTCACAAAGGTATTTAAGATATTTAGCACCTAAAGTAATTAAAGAAAAAATAGCAATGGCAAAATTTCTACGGTGACTTTATTCTTTTCAATGGAAACTAAAAGTAGGTTGACATATTCAGTCAAATATTAACTTCGTAAACGTGTGTATGGCGCCGACAACGTATTCTCACTTGCAAATAATCTTAATGAACATGTTAAAATTTCCTTGACAGATTGTGAGTGGAAAGCTCAAGCAGGGAATCCTTGTGCTGCATCATTTGACTGGAGCTGCAGTGGCATTTGCAAGTCTGTGGAGAGAATGGAGGAGGTGCACCAACGATGCGGGGAAGGCGATGAAGCTATCTGGCATACTAGTTTCTGAAACGGCATAACCACTAACCTGGTTGTAATATATTTCTCTGTGTTTGATCAATGTTGTGGTTCAAACAAATGCCGTCTGCCCCGATTTTTGCCTATCAATGTCTCGGGATGGTTGGTAATGATGATAAGAACTAATTCCTGCACATATTCTCATTTCCAGGAAAAAGAAAAAGAAAATCTTTATAATCTTAAAGTTGCCACTCTCTTTACCTGCAGTTGATTGCGAGTGTGTATTTGCAGCAATGTTCTGCTTACCCCAAACTCTGCAAGTGCATGGCCTTTGTTATTCAAATATGGTAGCGAACTAGCGATTAGGGATGACAAACACGGTGGGCGGGTGCGGATATCGCTCCCTTATACTCGCACAACAAAAAAATTTACTGTCTAAAGATGATCAACTTTTGTCCCAAAAACCTGTTTTCTAGCACGGCTAGTCCATATAAACATGGGGTTCATTAGTCGTTACTAGTATCAGAATCCAACGAAACAAAGGGTTAATTAAGTGAATTTCTGTGATTAAAATAAAGCCAAATCCAGATGAACAACTTCAAACCAGAGTATAAAAATAAAGAATTTCTATTAATCAATCAAAGTTCCAAATCTTTTACATATACAGTATGAGTCACGAACTTCTGCTAAGACAGATTACGTCTCGAACTCGAGCTCAGACATGTATTGTGCTCTAGTGGGAAACAAGGGTCTCAAAGCAGTGAAGTCCGTCCAGCTCTGGAGCGAACCGTGGAGCCCTGTTCTGCTTTTTCTCCACGTTTCCTTGTTGCTTTTTCTTCATATCTTCAGGCACCAGTCCACTGCTACACGAGGTAATCCCATGAGCTTTATGATTTGCAGAAGCAAAGAATGGCCTGACCGCCTGTCCCAACAACTCAGCACACAGAGCATCAAAAGAGCTAAAGATTGAGTTCATGATGGTTTTGAAATATTGTTGTTGAAGATGTTTGTTCGATCGGTGACAGATCAAGGCACGCCAAAGGCATATATATATAGAAGCAATAGGTGTTGGATTCGCAGAAGGAAGGCTGTGCTTGACTTGGCTTCCAAGTTGTATCCTCGTAGGATTAGTCAGAATCTTGGCGACTCGCTTCTCCGAAAGCGTGTAAAGCAGGTCTTAGTTGGGGGAAGGGAGGTGAACGACGGATTCTATTTTGACCAAACGACCAGTCCACGCTCTTCCATTAATATTTCATACGGCTAATCTAACTATAATAATAATTTTATTACTGATATTTAATTTATTAACCAATTGATTTAAATTTTATAATATAATTTATATTTAAATTTAAAATAAATAATAAATATTAATAATAACATTAAAATATTAAAAAATAATATAATCTAAAACTTGAAGAAACCGTGGGTCGGCCGGCCGTGTTGACTGGAGAGAGGGTAAATAAGTAAATACGTTGGAGATGCGTTGCTGCTGAGTGGGAAATGCACGGGGAAGATTCCAAGGTGGAGTGAACCTGGCAATATGGGATTAAAAACAAAATTAAGACCATTAAATTTTATTATTATTATTAAATTAGGATGAAAAATTATATATTTTTTATTTTAATATTAACACGGTAAATTTCTGTATAAGTACGTTAAGTTTCAAATTAATATTATTTTTTTTTAAAAAAATTTAACTCTTTATACTCATACGATAAATTTAAATAAAAAATTAATATTATTTTTAAAACCCGTCGAACTCTTATAACAACTGTAATGATATTAATTCGATAAATATACAATTTTAGACTCTAATTTAATGATAATATGACATTAATGATAATTTTTTTTTCTTTAATCCGGCAATTTGGCAAACGCTACGCAACCTCCTCTTAATCTTATCCAAAACTTTGAGACTCTCTCAAGTTGATCCACAAGCAATCTACATAATATTAAAATATAGTTAAAATCGTGATTATTATGTTATCGTATTTTATATAGATTCTAATCTTAATATTTATTTTTAAAATATAAATAGTTTTATTTAATAAAAATTTTATTTTTAATATTATTTTATTCTTGAATTCTTTTAGTTTTAGATGTACGAATCCTGATGATTAAGGATGGGATTTGGTAAAAACGGGTCTAAGTGGTTTCCTAACATTACTTGGTGTATTGGGTCAAAATTAGGTGAGGTTGGATGAATTTTGGGCCTGAGTTTGACTCATATGGGTCGTTATTTATAATTTTTTTTAAAAGACATGTCTAATAGGATGTACAACATTATCGTATATATTTTAAGATTTTATTTTTTTTAATGTAAGATATATTCACCTAACTTATTTTTAGGTGTGACATTTGTATTTACATGGGAGATTTGTGGGACAAAATTTAGATAGATGTAAAAAATTAAGTTCGATAAATTATCAGTAAATTATAAATATAAAAAAATAAATATTAATATGTTTATAAAATATTTTATTAATATATAAATAGTAAAAACAAGCTCTTTAATTGAACTAAATTTAAGTCAGATTTGTTTAAAAAAAATCTCTTCTAACTTTAATGGTTTCGAGTAGCAGATGTTAAGGTTAAAATTTTAAAGAATTTGAAGGAATTTTAAAAAACTAAATAAGATTTTGATTTTTTTTTAAAAGACTTAAAACAAAATTTCTCAAAATATTAAGAGATCCGCAGGGTTAATTCCTGACCGTCCATTTAATATTATTTTTTCTATACTTCTTCACCGTCCATTAATTCCTTTTCTCGGTACAAGAAACATAAAATCTCAGCAGAAAGCAATCCACCAACTTTGAAGTCTTTTAACGATGAAGCAGACCCTTGTGGACCCGACCCAGAATCACAAGACCATGCTCTGCGGTGTCGTTTTCTCCACTTGTAGGACCACTGTCCTCTGTTCGACGTGAAGGCATTAAAAAATAAGATGAAGCTCACAGTTCTAAGACTGAAGAGGGACGGGTGACCGCTAATCCTCTGAACATTCATAAGGAGGGTTGTAGAATGCGAATCAAATCGAATCGAATAGAAAAAATTTAAATTAAAAGTTATATTTTGTTATTTAAATTTTATTTTATTTTTTAAAAAATGAGTTAAATTTATGAAATTATAAATTAAATTCAGTTAAAATTATATCGCGAATCTTGTTTATCGCGTCATTTATGATTCAAGTAATCAGGTCTGTTCATTTTTAAATAATTATTTAATAATTATTCACTTATTAATTATATATAAGAAAAAAATGATAATTTATCTTAAATAAAATAAAAGAATGAATATAATTGATTGAAATTACAGATGACGTAATGAAAAGAGTTTACTGTATGATTTCCCTGTGTTAAGGCCAATCTTACACGTGGGGAGCAGAATGTTAGGCACATAGACATCGAAACGAGGCTCATCCATTCTCATACAGGCACGTGTTATCTGTAGTTCAGCGTTGAAATCAATACAAATAGACAGATCCTAGGTGAACTTCAAGTGACCACTTCAACTTCCATCAGTGATACTGTAACCCAACTCAGCGAGCTGCACTCAGTGAACCATCTCGGATTCTTCAACAACTGGTAACTTACCTGATTCTGAGAGATCCATTGAATCACTTACTTTGCTTTCTGTTTCTTTTTCGTCACCCCACGTTTCTCAAACTACATAAAGTGTCTGGTTTTTTGTTTCTAGTGAGTAGCTAACTGGTTTGGTCTCAGCTTTCGCGTTGCTTGAAGATATCCGATCAATGGCAACCGTGACAGCCTCCTCACACTTTGTTTCAAGAACATCACATTTAAGCAACCATAAGCTTGTCGTGGACAGGAATCAAGCCATAACTCACAATGGATTGAGGTGTTTGAACAAAGTAGACACGTTGCAGTTGCAGTTGCAGATGAGAACCAAGGAAAAGGCTGTTGCTATGAAACCTGCAAGCCACAGGTTTTCCGGGAAAATCATCTGTGGGACAGGGATGAACATAGTGTTTGTGTCAGCCGAGTGTAGCCCGTGGAGCAAAACCGGTGGTCTCGGTGATGTCCTCGGTGGACTTCCTCCAGCCATGGCTGTAAGTAGAGATTTACATACTGCTTTGCTCCTTATATATGATTTTGGCTTGATTTTGGTTAGTTATTATTCAATAGGCCCAAGGACACCGTGTTATGACCGTGTCTCCTCGCTATGATCAGTACAAGGATGCTTGGGACACAAGCGTTGTAGTCGAAGTAAAGTTTCTTATCCTGTTATGTTCAAATTCCATTGAAGTGCAGTTATGTTTGGATTGGATTCTTAAACTTCTGCTCATGATATGCAGCTAAAAGTGGGGGACGAAGTTGAGACTGTTAGGTTCTTCCACTGCTACAAACGTGGGGTTGATCGTGTCTTTGTAGATCACCCAATGTTCCTTGAGAAGGTTCAGAAACTTGATTTCCTCGAGTTCAAGTTCTTGTAGGAACTTGATTTTAATTTCTCTGTTTTGATGATTCAGGTATGGGGCAAAACAGCATCCAAAATCTATGGTCCCAGGGCAGGTGTGGACTACAAAGACAATCAACTGCGGTTCAGCTTGTTATGCCAGGTAAATACAGAATTTTGTTATGGCCCTGACCCTGAGCCTAACTATACATTATTTCTTCCAAATTAGTAGTTATATCATAAACGAAACGAAATTCCTCTCCAGTTTTTAGCTGCGAGAATTATAAACTTCTGAACCTTAGTTTATCACATTCAGCTTAAACTTCCCGGCCATCTGTTAAATTTTTGATATTAAGTTGTCTAAACAGGAAAAGACAACTTGGTTTGTGTTCTTGAGTTGCATTTCCAAAGGACATTGAGTATTAGATGTCGAAAACTAAAGGGAAATCGGTTGTTGCTTGTTGTGCAAACCACTATGGTTCATCTGTTAATGTGCATCTTACTGACGGTTCATGGTTTTTAATTACGGATTACTGGTTGATACAAGCTCAGAGTTTCACTTTTTATGTCACCAAATATAAGTGGACCTAATTTATTGAAAAATTTGCAGGCTGCCCTACTGGCACCAAGGGTTCTGAATTTGAACAGTAGCAAATATTTCTCAGGACCATATGGTATGGAGCATGGATTTCTTGTCTTTAGTCTTAACCTTGAAAGTTTACCTGTTCTTTTATGAAGTGATTTAGGCTAATGTGGTTCATCGTGTTCTGTAGGAGAAAATGTTGTCTTTATAGCCAATGATTGGCACACTGCTCTTCTACCATGCTATTTGAAAAGCATGTACCAGTCAAGGGGTATCTACATGAGTGCAAAGGTATGGTCGATATCGTCTTGTTGATTCAAACATGCGGAAGCTTGAAACTTACATTGTGTGTGATAAACATGGCAGGTTGTATTTTGCATCCACAACATATCCTATCAGGGAAGATTTGCCTTTACAGATTTCTCACTTCTCAATTTGCCTGATCAGTTCAAGAGTTCATTCGACTTCATTGATGGGTATGAAACCATAAGTTCTGCTGGTGTTATTTTTGTTACTAGAAGTTTATGTTCGGTACTTTTTAGACGAATTATTTTCTTCGGTCAAGGAATTAAAAGATTTTCATTGTCAGGTACAACAAGCCTGTCAAAGGAAGGAAAATTAATTGGATGAAGGCTGGAATATTGGAATCGGATAGAGTCATGACTGTTAGCCCATACTACGCCCAGGAGCTTGTATCTGGTGAAGACAAAGGTGTTGAACTAGATAACATCATTCGTAAAACTGGCATCACCGGCATCGTGAATGGCATGGATGTTCAAGAATGGAATCCTGTCACCGACAAGTACACCTGTGTCAAATATGATGCAACAACGGTAAGTGCTTTGTATAGCATCAAATTTCTTGGCTGGTTGTGGTATTAGAAGACCGGTTTTATGGTAACTGCCGTTGCAGGTAATGGATGCAAAGCCATTGTTGAAAGAAGCTCTACAAGCCGAGGTGGGGTTACCTTGCGACAGGGATGCTCCATTGATTGGCTTCATTGGCAGGCTAGAGGAGCAGAAGGGTTCGGATATTTTGGCAGAAGCTATTCCGAAATTCATTGGAGAAAATTGCCAGATTGTGGTCCTTGTTAGTGCCTAACTTTAAAAGCCTGGCATCTGTGGTTGTTAGTGTTGCTTCAATGAGTATAATACCAATAAAGAGATCTGTTTTCCTTTCAGGGAACTGGCAAAAAAGCCATGGAGAAGCAAATTGAGCAGCTGGAACTCCAATATCCTGACAAGGCAAGAGGAATAGCCAAATTCAATGTTGCATTGGCCCATATGATCATTGCCGGTGCTGATTTCATTTTGGTCCCGAGTAGATTTGAACCGTGTGGTCTCATTCAACTGCATGCTATGCGATACGGAACCGTAATTGCTTCTAACTATCCCTTTCCTACAACAACCGATTCGACTTGATAAATCTGCATAAGCAGTAGTCTATGACTGAAATCAATTAACATCGATACACTTTGTTTTGTGCTATATATAGGTTCCAATAGTTGCCTCAACTGGTGGACTCGTCGACACTGTCAAGGAAGGATTCACAGGGTTCCAAATGGGAGCATTCAGTGTTGAAGTACAAAAAATCGTTTGCCATTTCGTGAAGCCGATGAATGACTATTTATACTTCTGTCATCTACCTATCATTGGAACATCATTCACCTCCATGTTATGTTTCTTTGCAGTGTGATGAAGTGGATCCAAGCGACGTGGATAAGGTGGTAAAAACCGTGAGGAGAGCTCTGGCGATATACGGGACTCGAGCTCTGATAGAAATGATCCAGAATTGTATGGCACAAGATCTTTCATGGAAGGTTAGTATCACATAGAGCACTAGGGAAGCATCTGAGCTTTAGGAAGAAATGAATTGTATACTAATCTCTACTTCAGTGAGTTTTAAACAGAAAGTGATCGGTTTATGCAGGGACCGTCAAGGTTGTGGGAGAAAATGATGTTGAGCCTGGAGGTAGCAGGCAGTGAACCAGGCGTTGAAGGAGAGGAGATTGCTCCACTTGCCAAGGAAAATGTTGCCACACCCTGAGCATATATCTGCATGTACTATATCAGCAACTAATGTGTGTTATTTATGTTGTCAAGAACCTGAAGAGTTTGTCTGCGTAGTTCTTTCAAGTATTAACCGAGTAATGTCAAATAAAATAAAAGATTCCAGTGTTAATTAAGACGTCTTATTCGAATGATTGCTTGCGTCGTAATTTTTACGTAACATGTGTATCAAAAAATTACTCGAACAAAACAGTTGTGGTATATATGAGTAAGTTTTAACTGTCTGCAGGTTTAGATATAAACAACAACATATCTGTTTATAGGTTTGGTGACTTTCTATGGCTTAAATTGAAGGCAAACCGTGATGTTTACGACTGATTGTAAACAACAACCGGGGAGTTGGGTCCCGAAAGTCACTCCATTCCAGATCACTTCGAATGCTCTTTCTAAGATGCCCTTTCTTTTTACCTCTTTCCCATTACATATTTTTTTGTCAACTTGATTCTTTTAGAATAAAGTACACAGAAGTTGAACTTTTTTTTTCGTTTTAAAAGTTATAAAAAGTTTATTAAATCTATCCGAACGAACTTGATATCGACTTGAATATAATGATTTGAAACCTGAAAAAATTGAACTAAACTGAAATTAATCTTAATTTTAGTTGAATTAAAATAGACTCGAACATAAGACAAAAACCCTACTGAAGTTGATAGATTTGTTATTGACCCGACAACCAACTTAAATCATTATAGATCTGAATTAAAATAAAACTAGACCCGACCCTAAACCAAATATAATCATACCTAAAATGACCCGGATGACCCGTTTGTCACCTCTACCTTTTTGTAATAGTTTAATAAAATTTAACGATTATTTTATAGTAATTTCTAAAACTTTAATGACCAAAAAAGCTATTTTCACTTAGTTTGGATACCAGTTGTGTATTTTATCCATTCCATGGATACTCTTATCAACTTCCTCATTCGCTTTCCACTTTTCGCTACAAACAACTCTTGGAAGAATTTCATCATTGGTTGTGTTGTTCAAGTTCAACGCTTTTGCACTCTCAATTTGCGTCTCCCTTTCACCATTGAACCATATACCCGTCGAGCCAATCATCTTGTTCCCGAACTCGCATTAACTATTCACTCTTCTCATGGACTTGACTCACTTCCTCACCCATGCTTCTCTTCTTCTCATGGCAGCTGGTTTGCTTCCGGTTATGGTTGATTCACTTGGTGTCAACTATGGACAAATTGCAGACAACCTTCCACCACCGGAAGACGTTGTGACACTGGTGAAATCGATCGGGGTAACCAAAGTTAAACTATACGACGCAGACCCGAGAGTCCTCGACGCATTCGCAAACACTGGCATCGAGTTCATGGTCGGGTTAGGTAATGAGTACTTGGACAAGATGCGAGACCCTGCCGAAGCTCAAGCTTGGGTGAAACAAAACGTTCAATCCCATTTACCAGACACTAATATCACTTCCATCTTTGTTGGCAATGAGGTTTTCACGCTCGACGACTCGTCTCTCTCCGACTACCTTCTCCTGGCAATGCAAAGCGTCCATGCTGCGCTGGCTAACCTCGGACTCGACAAACAAGTGACCGTGACAACAACACATTCATTGGCTATTCTTCAAACCTCGTATCCACCTTCAGCCGGATCATTCCGTGTAGACTTGATCGATTGCTTGAGCCAAACTTTGAGTTTCCATCAGAAAACAGGGTCGGCTTTCTTGATCAATGCGTATCCGTACTTTGCTTATGAGGCAAACCCCAAGCAAGTCCCCTTGGATTTCGTTCTTTTTAAGCCAAACCAAGGAGTTACCGATCCAGGAACGAATTTACATTACAGCAACATGTTATATGCTCAAATCGACGCTGTTTACTCTGCTTTAGCCTCATTAGGATATAACCAACTCCCGGTTCATATTTCGGAAACCGGGTGGCCTTCAAAAGGAGATGAAGATGAGGCAGGAGCTACACCAGAAAATGCCAAGACATACAACGGGAATTTAATTAAGTTGATGTCGGAGAAAACAGGGACTCCGATGAGGCCTGATTCGGATCTAAATATTTACATTTTTGCTTTGTTTAATGAGAACTTGAAACCAGGTCCAACTTCAGAGAGGAATTACGGGTTGTTTGAGCCCGATGGAACGCCAGCCTACCCTCTTGGTATCAGTGGTATCAACGTCGTCCCTGGCAGAAGTCCCGGGAATGTCATGACAACGCCATCGTATCCCACGGGTTCTTCCACTGATTATTTATCGATATCTTCAGCAAGTGTAAGTAATGGATGAGAATGTTTTGGAGTTTTCACCATTTTTAGTGTTGAATTCATAGTTTTCCGTTTGCTTTTGAAATTCTTGGTTGATTGCAGGGAAGACATCAATTATTGGGGCATGTGCTGCTCATGGCTCCATTGTTATTGCTTAAAACCTCGGTTTAACAGACCAAGGTTCTTTCTTTGTAGCATCAGAGATTCGAGGAGGCTTACGATAGATATGGATATAACGAGAATAAGACGAAGCTTCGTTGTTAGGGAAAATAAAGGTAACTTCTGTTAAATCATCTTAACCTTTTCTTTTTATCAAGGCAACTGGCATACAGTGACTCAGTGAGTCACTTCATTCATGTGTGTACTTTTCTTGCTTTTAGAACTCTTTCGTTGTTCTATTTTGATGTATACTGCAGGGTGTTACTGTTAAGTTTGGTGATTGAAAGATTGGTGGAGAGGGGAGGCTTCTCATAGAATAATAATGCTAGTTTAGGTCATAATAATTTGCTACAATTATTGTATTTTCTATATCTATTGGAATTCAGACCAGCAACCTGATTTATGTCAGTGTTCGATTCGGATCAAAATTTAATTTACCTGACTCTTGAAATGAGACACTTGGTATAGTCATTATATAATTGCCATAGCTAAAGAGCTTCATTAAGAACAAGAGTCCACAATCTCAACCCGAATATTTTCTTGCTTTACAAGAAAAAAAACTCAGAAAGGAAGTGAAATGTAAAGGGAAATGGAATGGAATAAAGTTGAAATAAAGAATGAAATAAAAAAATTAATATTTTACCTAATGTTTTTGATGAAATGAATGACCTCTGTTGAGATGAAATTAATTCTTCCACTTGAATTGCTGACTTTAAGATACACCAGTCAGCCCCGTATAGAACAGGTATCAATATATCCTATTACTGTGCAAAAATCATTTTCTTTCAACAAAATGAATAAATAATTCAACTAATATTCAATCTACCTTTGAGTTGTGTCACTCTTCACTGAGAGTTGATTTAGGGAAATGGACTGTCGGTCTCGTACTGACATGTGGGGCTTGTCCGGCTTGCTCATCTAAGTAAACCGCCTGTTCACATGTTATAACAGTAACTGTCACAGGTGAGCCCGGCCTTACCTCGATTGGAGGCTGCTCCATATGTGGAAAAAGGAAGGCCAAATGCAACCGGTCAGGGCCTTAACAGATGGAATGACTTTGCCATGCTTCTCCTGTCTCTGCCTTGGATACAGTTCTAACTCTCTTATAGAACAACAGATAAGCCGCTGAGGTTTTGATGTCGGATTCATTGACAGGGGAAACATGACTATCATCAAAATGGTACCATCTATTTTCATCAATCAACTGTGGAAGCAGATTTCAGACGAAAATTAGTATGCCATATAGAAGATGTAAAATTAAGGTAAGTGTGTTAGTCCTACTCAGATGGTTTGTAACTTTACCTTAGCATAGGCAGTGTAGTGACCGCCACCTAGTTCACCATAATGGTTGCTTATGGCATATAGCTCATAGACATAAGTGTTCCCATCTTTGTTCATGACATATTTGCTCAAATCAAGATTGTGAACTGGGAAATTAACAAAAGTGCCAATCTTGTTCTTTAGGTATCTACCATAAGTAAAGCGTTTCAGGTGAAAAACAATTATCTCCGGTAGCATCCACAGGTCTAGCTTCTTTATAGCTTGCCTATGTTCCTTGCAACGAGGACAATACCTGCATTTATAATTTAAAGTAAGGAGAGAACCCACAAACTTTTCATCTGAAATATATCTAAACATAATTTAGGCACTTACCACATGTCATCTGGACCTAGAGGTTCTTCCATCAGGAAAGCATCCAAACATGAAGATAGTGAGATAGCTTCTTGCCTGGTCTTTTTTGCAACAAACCCTGATTTATAAACCACTGGGATGTCCTTCAAGTAGCTGGCATCATATAATTGCTGTTCCTTGTCAGTCCAATCTAGCACAACCTTTAAGATCTTCCCAGATTCAAAGACCGTATCCTTCTTAAAAGCTGTGAAGCTCGTAAATGTATCATCAGTTAAATGGAGCGGGAGCGATAAGTCTGTGCTTGATGTACCCTCAAGTTGTGCCTTCTCAACCGTCTGAGCATCAGAACTACTACATTGTACATCAAGACCATCTGCGGGAAAGCCATTTTCCTTGACAGTAGGAGACTTGGCCGAAGAGTATGTTCTTTTGAAAGGTGACAGTACTTTGAAAACTGAACTTTCAATATCAGCTCCACTTGGTTGGTCTTCCTCCAAAAAAGTAACCAGTGGAGTTCCAAAAAGCTTTGTGCCACTCTTACGATAATCTGATGCAGATCTGGAAAGCCCAATATATTGGTTTACAATCTTAACACAAAGACGGAAAAGAAGCAAAAACTAGTAAAGCTTATTCAACAAATTCTTATGTGACTTTCTCCCTGCCCTCAAACAACATGGGACAAATCCACACCTCTCTCCTCTCCCACTTTCTAAGTGCTTAATTAAGGGTTATGGTTGGTATGAAACCACTGTCTCCCTCTTTAAAATGTTAAGTCAAAATATGAAGTCAAAGAAGCTCATTCCTTACTACCTAGTAGACTGCATAAAACCTCCACAAATTTTGTTAACCAAATTAATGCCACAAGGTGCACGATAAGTGGATGAACTGTGCAGATTCAGATGGTTCTTACTTCAAAATAGAAAAAATAAAAATAATTAGCATGGCAATTATAGACGAAACTATGGACCCTTCCAAAATATCAAAGTGCATGCGGGTAGTAAATCCGATTAAAACAAATAATTTGCTGGGAGAAGGAACACTGCTAGAGAAATTAACTTACTTTTCCTGCCATCGGTGAAAAATTACTAGCTTAGTTTTCCCCATCCCCTTTCTTGGATATCTAAAGGCCACAATATGCTCATCATCCTTTATTGAAATTAAAGGCTCCAAAGGCATCTCCAAATATCGATAAATCTTGTTTTCAAATACCTGATATAGAAAATCTACTACTTCTGCCAATCAAGGTGATAACTTAAACGGATAAAATAAAGTTAATAAGCAACTCAAAATATGTTTACCTCTACAAGCAGAAGGTGCTCATCACTCTTCAAGCAACATGCACTCCCTAATGCCAAAAGGAGATCTTTGCAGAAACCATTTTTCGACAAAGAGACAGTGTATGGCATTGGGAGACCACTTCCATCACCATAAAACACTGTCACTGACATTGTCCTAGTGATAGTTGAAGGTAGTGGCAATGATAAATACATGAAGGGATCAAATGTGATTGAAATTTTGCTGCAAACTGGGCAAACCAGTTTAGACTTATATTGACCCTGAAAGGAAGAACAAAAAAAACGAACTTCCAATGAGCACATGCTCATAAAATATGTAATTGGTCATGAAATTTCATAGAGTGCATTGACAATAAATCGTAAAAGAATAATTGTTTTAGCCATGTACTGAAAACCCTGATACACTCTTTAACTTTCCAACAGCACTACAAGAATGAAAATACAAAATGTAGCTCTAAAGCAAAACATGCAGGTAAAATAATAAAGATTACTTGGAAAACATCCACGATAAACGAATCGTTCCGGGCCTTGTGATTTCTCCAACACTCAACTGAAACTTCCTCATCAGGACGACCATCAGAATCCTTCATTTCAATGTAAGGTTTTTGTTTGACCCGATTCAAGTCTTCATGCAGCCCATCCAGTAAGAAGGCCAAAAGTTCCTAAGAAAGTTACACTCCAACATTAGCGAAAGCATAAACATGATAAATAAAAAATAAAAAAGATTAACGCTTACATCGCCTTTACAGTATAATGCAAAAGGTCCAAACTAATCTTTATAATGAAAACCATAAGGTCAAAGATTAAAGCTTAGGATCCTTCAAACATGCATTACATGTACACTATTATTATTACAGTGATGAAAACAAATATTTATCAGCATGAATTTTGAGAACATAAGAGTTTTTCCAAATTTGCAAGTATGAAAAGCATTACTCAAATCAAACAAGTGAAAAAGGCAAAGCCTTGACCCAAGTTTTATTTCCCTTTGCCCAGCCAGAGCCAACCAAAAGGGCCATATAACTATTATATTAAAAAAATCATTAATGTTTATATATTTTTGTAATTAACTTTAAATTAAAATATTTGTGATTAACATATAGTAATTCATTCGACCAGGCAGACCCAAATTGAAAAAAAAATCCTGCATAGTCCCTAGCCCTTAGACTTAGACAGGTCAGAGTCAAACTAAATATCTTATTCGTTACTTTTCAAATTTTAAACATCGTCACTTTCTTTCCAACTCAATAATGTTGCCCTAAGCATATATGAAAATCATAATGCCTCACTAATCTAT
This sequence comes from Abelmoschus esculentus, assembly GCA_035048815.1. Classification (NCBI taxonomy): domain Eukaryota; kingdom Viridiplantae; phylum Streptophyta; class Magnoliopsida; order Malvales; family Malvaceae; genus Abelmoschus; species Abelmoschus esculentus. Next base: position 797,331 of record JAUCBN010000027.1, on the reverse strand, counting down.
ACTAGTTACACAATTGTCAAAAATGAAGAATAGAGTAGTAAGACATCAGAAAATACTTGAGAATCGTGTTGGTTATAACCACTAAACTGGGGTGCAAACCGAGAAAGTTTTCCCTTAAATACACGCGGAGCAATTGCAGTTCGTCCTGCAGCACATAATTTCCGTAACAACTCACCAAATGCAATTGCAAGTTCCCCCTGCACAAGTACAATTTATGTTAGAGATTTCATGAAGTGCTCAAGAGGAGGTGTCAAAAAAAATCCAAGAGAATAGTTCACATTAAGCTAAAAAGACTTGGTTGATAGCATTGCAGCTTACATGCATTCCCAAAGGATTTTTTTTGTTGATCTCATCCCTATAATCTTTCAAGAAATACTCCATTAGAGGTGGGGTGTGCACTAAACATTGGAGAGCGCTATTCATAAAACAAGTATTTCCCAGGTTCTGCAATCCAGCCAAAGCCCTCTTCTCTCCTTTTTTGGGAGAGCTATTAGCATCTAAACCATCATCCATCTCTGTTAATCCCAACCCTACGGAACGTCCTGGATACATATTTGATCTGTAACCTGACAAGTGACCATTGGACAAGGATGAGCCTCTTGTCAAGGATGATCCTGAAGGTCTCAAGGAAACTGAAGCAAGTTTATTTCCTGTAGAATCCAAACCAAATCTTGAAGAATGATGCTCATCAACTTGCTCCAGAAGAATCTGTAAAGTCTCACCAAACATGACGATAAATCAAAACAAATAAGAAATGGAAACAGAGAGGACCAACAGAAAGATCCTCACATCTTGATCCATCTGTAAGTTTGCTTCCTCCAGGCTTTTGTTTGAAACTAACTGTGCATGCTTTCTCTTGTTGAAGTAATCCCATATGCGAGCCTAGCAATATATGATGAACATGTAATTGAAGTTGAATTAAGCAACCATTTTTTTCTTCTAAATATTATTAAACAATACATACTTAAAAGAGGGGGAAAAGTAATGCTCACTTTATCCTGCTCTATTCCTCTAAGTTCACAGACCTTTTGGAAAAGCTCAGTTACAGATGCCTAAACACACCATCCAAGCAAATAGAAGTGAGGAAAAGGGAGAGTTATACCCTGCATTGTCTACAGCAAATCTGCATATTTCAAGTACTTTTAAGACTTGAAATAAGTTTAGAAACAAAAGAAAAGGAATTGGATTCACTTTAACAGCTGGTTTCAGTTAGAATTATTTATGGCTTCATCTTAGATTTCAAAACCTATGATGAACAGACATCTATACTAGAATCCATGTTAACAAAAAAATTTATAGTTTATCATTTTCCAATTGGCCTGATCAAGATAACAAAAGAGTGGACAAGCACTAAATCCATACCAATAAAAAAAAGCCATACCTTTTTGCTTAACCTTAAAATTGACCGACTTTCATCCCTGGAATCTATCAAGTTTAGACAAAGTGGGTAAACCTCCACATCAAAACTTCTGTGATAAACACCCTGCACAATCATCTTTCTTGGCAATGCCGGCCCTCCTCCGTACCTAATACAAAGAAACAGAAATATTTTTTAAGACAGAAAGAAATTTAACCAGATACCTTATTGAAAGAAAAAAGTGCAGCCGCACATTTCTTTGTATGTTTATCCATTATATTAACACAAACCACTAAATCTCACAATCAACCTTGAATAAAACATCAAAAGTATTACAACTAACAAGGCCTGCAACTCCTCAGAGATCTTCCCACTAGACTCCAAGTTGTTTTGAAACTCAATAAGCTATCTATATGACCAAAGCATGTACCATGTATATTTTCAAGTTCAAAAGGTGAAGCGTACCATTGGTGAAGTTTTTCCCAAACACCTTGTGGAACCAAAACATAATCCTGCCCTTCCATCAACATTCTTCGAAGCTGTATCTCATTGTCCTTGGAATCACAATCACCTCCATTTTCAACAATATCAGAGTTGTCAATAGGACCAGGCCTTTCTGCCACCAACGAAGAAGCCCCATTTGAATGCCGAGAATCAGAAGATTGGTTCCCCTTCAAATTTCTATCAGTGTCTATCCCCACATACCTCTCCCACCTTCGAAACCATCTGCAGAAAGCCGGAATTATACGGTCAGTTAAAGATATAGAAAAACAAAACTAAGCTAAATTTTTCATCAATATCAGCAAACGATTTACGCATTAAAAAAATCAAATGATCATATTTTCCTAATAGATTTTCCGAACAATAACATCAACACAAAAAGAACAAAAAATGTGTGAAATTCGTTTCAAAAAAGGGACCTGCTTGAAATTACGAAATACAAGTTGCCTTCTTTCAGATTACGCTCGGATTCGTTTCTTAAATCCGTAACAATTTCATGTTCTTCTTCGGGCGTGCACGGCAAGCTACTCGCCCCGTGTTCCATCATCAATCCCGAATCCGGAATCCTGATAGACGAATCACCCCCCTACACATCAATCAAAACATTAAAAAATCAAAACTTTGAAGAAAAAAAAGAACATAGAATGACGAAAGTTTCAGTCTAGAATTCAATCACATATGGATCCCCCATGACTAATAATCAAATAGGGAAAATGTAACCCTAAACAAAGACAGTTGAAGAACATACCGTCTTGTGTTTTTTCCTCAACCTTGAGTCTCGGACCTTTTTATAAGCCTCGACAATAAAACGGGATAAAAACCAAATCATAGATTTAAAAGTGGTCTAATTTTGTTTGTTTGTTTCTGTTGTGAAAGATTATTACTTTACTGCTGCTTTTTGTCTTTCCACCACAACTTCTGGTTTAATATGTTTTTGAACATTACAACTGCGGGTTTATAGGAAGCTTCTCTTTTTTATTTTTAGTTGCTGCAATTCCTTTCTTCAGAAAAAATATATTTTAAAACAAATCTGTCACGCTATGCCCTGATTTCTTCTATGGGAAGAAAAGAGGGGGAGGGGAGGAGAATAGGGGTGTTAAAAATATCCGATCCGATTATTCGAACATAAAAAATTGGGTATTTTTTTTTAAAAAATTATGTTCAGGTCGGACCCGAATCAAAAGATTATAAATTTTTGGGTACCCAGTTATTTTTGGGTACCTGGTTCTTAATTTTTTTATTTTAAATATAATTATTATTTATACAAAATATACTTATATTTACTATATTTTCAAATTAAACAACCTAATTTCTAAATCTCAACCCATCAAATTTTATTTTTTAAAAAGAATTAAAGACTCGTTGTAAAAAAAATTAAGATTCACTATAAAATTATAAATTTAATTTTTTGAGTTGACAAAATTCGAACTTTATTCGTTTAGCTATACACTATTTTTATATGTGAATTAACCAATACAAGAATTAATTCAAATTTTTTTACTATTTAAATCATTATTTTTTATATTATATTAAATTAAACTAATTAAAAATATTTTTAAAAAACTTCCTTTAGACTTTATGTTTTGTTTCGATTTAGATTATGTAATTTAAGTCTTAAAATTTATGTTTAGATTATTTAACCAATATTTTAAAATTTTATATTTTGATGTTGTATTATGTAATTCAAACTTTTAAATATATATTTTTTTAAGATTAAATTTAAGACTTACAAAAAAAAAATTAAAATTCGAGTGCCCGAGTACCCGTAAATTCGGTATTCGAAGTACCGGATACCTGGAAAATTCGGATCAAAACACGAGCCGAATTTTTAACTACTCGAAGATCCGGGTACCCAGATTTGAACACCCCTAGAGGATATGATAGCAACGGATCGGATTATAGGAAGAAAAGAAGATAGGTTTTTTATTGTCTCGATTATAATCTGACCTGATTTTAATATGTTTTATTTTTTATTTGATTTAATCTAAAATAATAAAAATTTATAATTTGATCTGATTTAATATATTAATAAAAATAATTAAATATAATTTCATTCGAAAAAATAATAAAAATATTAAATATTATATAAAAATATAATAAAAATGTATAAATATATTAGGTTGAAATCTTTTACCCTACACTCAAACGTGATTAGACTTTATTTTTATAATAATTAAATCAGACTCAAATTTAATTTCTTAATAAAAAAAGTCACTTTTATCGAGTTGGGTCAAATTGTTATCCTTAGTGAGGGGGAAGTTGAACTTGCGAAACTTAAATTATTTTTAACTATTTATTATTTTATTTAGTCATTAATTTGTAGTTAACTTTTTTTTATATAGTTAAACAAAACTAGTTAAATATATCGCTAATGTTTGAGATTTATTGATTGGTCTAATAATAAAAAATATTTATATCATCCCATCTTGTATAAGTTCGAATTTCGATATAGAAAAAAGTTATAATCTTTCTACTTAATCAAAAAAAATTACTAATATTTATTTAGTGTTAATCAAGTCATTCATCGTTAAATTCTAATAAATTTGATGACATAATTTATTTTTAATTGAGATAATAGTGATTTTAACGTTTTATATTTATATAGTAACGATTTAGATTTAGATTTAGATTTAAATTCAACGAGTTAACATTAGCTCGAACTTTAAACTTAATGGTTTAAACGGTAATTGGATCAATTTGATAAGTTAAGGCCTTGTTGAACATTGAATTGACTATTGGGCTTGCAAGGTGCCACTTACTTGAATGTTTCGAAGAAGGGGGGCTTGAAGAGCAATTAGACCCTCAAGGGGAAAAGATAGATTCCAAGCCTCTTAACTAGCTTTCTTTGGAGAAATTATATAGTGGATTTATCTATGCTCTCGTTCATTAAAATTCAATTATTTATTTTTTTATATCGTTAAATACTTTATAATTATTTTTTTTGTAATTATATGTTCTCTATTTTTATAGTATAAAAAATAAATTATATTTAAAAAATAATATGATAAATAAATAAATAATTAGATTTTAATAAACGAAACTACGAATAATATAATTTATCGTAGGGATTAAATTATTATTTTTTAGTGTCTTTAAATGTCACATAGTGTATTTTATCATTTTCTAATCTATGAAACCATCCCAGGCCAACTATATTCGCGTTTGTTAATCCCACCTACCTAAATCTTCGAACTTCAAAATTTACCGAACCATCCTTCGTTGACCGGTAAATATCTGAAACAGTCCCTCACAGATGTGACGGTAAACAGTTAAACACAGCAACCAATAAAAACACTACACGTCACTGTACATACGTGCGTATAAATACACGTCATACATACATAGCCATCTATGAAGGACGATGTGAAGCAGATCCTCTTTGGCCTTTCCTCTTCTATTTTCATCGCTCCGTGTAGAAGGAAAAAAAATTACAGACTCTGTAAGGAATGGAGAATTTTGCCTTTTTTTGACTGTCTTTGCTTTGTTTTCTGCTGTTGTTTGTTTCCATTTCGTTTTTCTCTGTGGTGATCTCGAGGTGAGTTTGTAGTTTTGTCCATCGTCAATGGAGATTCATGTAGGCTGAGGCTTAGCTTAGTTTCCGAGACGATTCTGTCATTTTTATATTCCCAACATTTAAAAATTTGATCTTTTTGTTTTTGATTTTCTGGGTTTATAAATTTCGGGTCTTTTTGTTGATCAGTGGATAAAAGAGGAGATTTTTGAGGAATAATCATCAGATCATGGCAGTAGTTGAGAATGCTTCGAATCAAGATGCAGCTGCAACTGCAGTGGCATCGAATGATCAGGATCAGTCAAAGCCAAACCGAGTTTGGTCAAGAAATGATCCGAGCTTAAACCAGAACGATCAGGGGTTATACAACAAGATCGGTGTCCCTCATCCTCAATACAACGATGGGGATTTACAGAGGAACAATGGTGGTGCTGGGGATGAAGTCAGGGATAGCTTCAAGAGAGAGATGAGAGAGTTGCAGGAACTGTTCTCGAAGCTTAACCCCATGGCTGAAGAATTCGTGCCTCACTCAGTTTCTAACCATGGACTCAATGGGGTGTTTTTCACTAACAACTCTTTTATGCAAAACGGCAATAACATCCCAATGAATGGCCAGGGAAACGGCAACAGTGCTGGTCGGCGGGTATGCCATCCAAAACTCTTTTATGAAGGTTTTCAAGTATCAAGATCTTCTTTTTTAGATATATTATTACTTTTAGCTTCTGAATTTTTATTAACTTGTTGATGCTTGAGTGCATCTGCATAAGAAATTTTGTGTTTCTTTGGTTTAATGGAGGTTTCTGTTCATGTACATTTTAAGCAGAATGAAATTTCAAAGTCTAATTTCCAAATATTAGCAAATTTCTATCATACATCATCTCAATTCTATTATTATAGAAGAGAACATCATCTAATCTCTTTGATTTGTTCATTGATTTTGTATTTCTTAGAAGAAAATTTTCAATCAAGGTAAAAGGAGACTGAACAACAGGACAAGTATGGCCCAGAGAGAAGAGATTATCCGTAGAACTGTTTATGTGTCTGATATTGACCAACAGGTAAAAGGAGCTTGTTAGGATGCTGCAATTAGTTCCTCAACCGCTGCTCTTTGTTATTTGGTTTCTTATAGTCTTTTTCTTGTCCGGATGTAGGTCACTGAAGAGCAGCTTGCAGGTTTATTTGTGAGTTGTGGGCAGGTGACATGGTGTTCTTTTCTTGTCTTAACAGTTGTCGGAAAAATGCTGTATCTCAAATGATATTTTTTCTTATGAAGGTGGTTGACTGTCGCATTTGTGGTGATCCAAATTCTGTACTTCGTTTTGCCTTTATTGAGTTTACTGATGAAGGTGATGTTCAGAGAGTTATTTGATGCATACTTTAGGGGATTGAGGATATAACTGTAAAACTTGATATTTACATGCTTTACTGCATGGTGGCTTTGGCTGTTCAGAAGGTGCGCGAGCTGCTCTGAATCTGGCAGGGACCATGCTTGGATTCTACCCAGTTAGGGTGCTACCTTCGAAAACAGCTATTGCACCTGTTAACCCAACATTTTTGCCAAGGGTGAGGTTCATTGCTGCATTTTATTGTACTGGAACCCATTGATAACTTGAGTCTTTGATGCATTATTCATTCTCCTCAACAACTCTTTTTTTTTTTGAATATTTGTAATTTTGTTATTTCAAATACAGAACGAAGATGAACGCCAGATGTGTGCAAGAACTATCTACTGTACAAACATTGACAAGAAGGTGAGGAGCTTTATGCATTTTGGAATATTGACTATGTAATAATCCTGATAGCCAATAAAGGTGGCCCTTTACGGTTATTATATGGTTCTACTCTGCAGATTACTCAAGCTGATGTTAAACTCTTTTTTGAAACAGTTTGTGGGGAGGTTTGTTATTCCATGAAAACACACTGCTCTTGTTTCTTCTATTTATTACACCAAAACCTATGTGGGGGTGCATTTAAACGGACATCTTGTCTGATGTAGGTTTATCGCCTGAGGTTGCTGGGGGACTATCACCATTCAACTCGCGTTGCTTTTGTTGAGTTTGTAATGGTATTTGTTTCTTCGTCTTCATTCACGCAATTTTTTGAACATGCCTGAACAAGTTTTCTAGGGTTTCTGACAGTTCGATGACATGAATGATGGCATTTTAGGTCTTTACATGACCTTACTTTTAGCTCTTAAAGATTTAGGCTAGACAGTGAGGATGAAAGTTTGTGTTTGCTCTTAATATTGGGGTTTCTGATCCTTTTCTAACCTAAATTTTTTTTAGAAAATTCAAATTTCTTTTAGTAGGAAATAGGGGAAACAAGAAAAGAAGGCAAGGTAGTGAAACGAAACTAAAGACTGTTCCACTCAGTTGATTCTTGGGGATCACCCAAAATGGTCCGTTTTCCCTTAGGAAAGTTCTTGTTAAAGGTCAGAGTAACATTTTAAGAATTCTTGTGTTTGGATTTTCTATTCCTTTTGATATTTTCCTAGAATTGAATGAAGCTCGAGGCCTTTTAGTGTATTCAATGGAGATATTGAGGGAAGCACATTGGAACATCTTTCTTTTGAATTCACCTCAGAGTTGCTCAAAAAAATAGCAACAACTGCTACCATAAAATGTCTCTTAGCATGTTTCCAAGAGTCTTATTCCAAATGGTTTTGTGAAATATAGTGAGCAATTAGCCAACCATGTCAGGATCAGTAAGTTACAATTCTCAAGTAGGAAATTACAACTACTGTATTTTATAACTACTTGGCAGGGTCTCCAGGAGTACCTAACTTTCTAATTTGATAAGAGAACACTGTTAGCACGATGATATTAGGTTTGCATTTAAAACCTAGTGTATAACATATTATCATTTTCTTGGGAAAGTTGTGTGTGTAATCATATGTTGCTTACATAGCAGTGACCCTGTATTTTATGAGTCTTTCTTGTCACCTTGTGCATAAAGATGGTATTCTATGTTTCATTTTTTTCTTGTTTCCCATGGAAGCATGATCCTTTTAAGTTGATATCCACATGTTTTCCATCAAGGATAATTTTGTTGTAGCTCAGCATGTCCTATATACTCCGATCATTTTTACTGTTTATGGATCGTTGCCATTACAATCTTAAGCTAGTCCCATTAAATCTTCCCCCGGTGATAGGACAGTGACACTTTTCTTTTTTAACATGGGGTCAGATCGTGCCATATACACATGAACCTTGAAGGGCATATTCTCTCTTGCACTTAGAACTTCGGTATTAATTACTGTACTCTTTGTTGGGTGCTTCCTGCATTACTGATGATTCGAAGACTTAGGGCTTGTTTTTTTTTTGATTTTAGCTTTTTAAACTGACTTTTCTACCTCTAAATCTGTAAAAGCAAACAAAAACACGATTTTGAAAAAGCTTTTCAGTGTAAAAGTTGTCTTTTTCCTAAAAGTAGCTTCTCAAACCTTGGTTTCGAAAATGCTACTTTTTTTAGCTTTTGCAAAACCTTGGTTTGAAACCAAACCAAGGTTTTCTACCACAACTCCAAACTAGGCCTTAGTTGTATTCTAGTACTGTAGGCATTTGCATAGCAATTGCAGTTTTGCTTGTTAAATTATAAAATCTTTTATTTGTATCTTTTAGCTGTTTGCTAGTTGGTATTGTGATTCAAAGGACTTATTTGAAGTGTCTTAGATTGGAATGCCAAGTGATATTGTGAATCATATCTTGATTGTCTGCCCTTCTTTGGTCAGTGAATGTACATTGGCTTATCGGAGATGTTATCTGACTTTTGAAACTGGTTTAACGTATGCTAGTGATATGTAGCTTCTTTTAAATCATCTCGAGATTGGGTTGCTTCTGTGTTCATGAAGGAATGAATATGTAATCCTCTATTCGCTTGCAGGCTGAAAGTGCAATAGCTGCTCTCAACTGTAGTGGTGTGGTTCTGGGATCATTGCCCATAAGGTCAGTTTCCTGATTTTCCCATCATTACTCAAAATGATGTTTTCTTCTCTTCTTTTTTGGCCATAATTTGTCTCCAAAGATTGATTATCTATTTTGATTGTGTTCTAAGTCAACCTTTGTTGTTCTTGTGTACGATCAGGGTAAGCCCATCCAAGACCCCAGTTCGACCACGCGCTCCTCGTCTTCCCATGCACTGAATTGTCTTGGACCCTTCTGATATATATCCATGTAAAGATGTTTCCCATGTTGATGGTCTACCAGTTTATATATAATATATATCGTCGTCTGCTGCGGATCGTTGTTTACCCTAGAGTCATCTTCTGTTTAGGGCAAATTACAGTACATAGAGTTTGATGGAACTTGGAAGCTTTGAAATGATGTTATGCATTATTACTCAGTAATGTGGACTAGGTTCAGTCCCAAATCAAACTTTTCTTTGCACATTCTGCTAGTTAGAGGTTATGTGACTGATGGGGTGGTTCTTTAGTACTTTTCTGTCACTCACAGATGGTTGCTTTATCAACTTTCCTCCTTCCTTTCCTCTTTACTCTTAAATTTGTGCATTTCATTCGATCTTTAGACTGGAGATAATTCGAGTTAGGTTGACCTTATACTGTATCATTTTGACATTACATTAGTATATCCAAAGTAATGACAACAATCCTGCCCAAGGCGAAAGCCAGATCCTTGTGAATCTATGCATAGCCATGCAGTGAGAGAAGTTCATGTCTAAGTTCCAACAAAACATAGGTTACCAAAATGATGTATACATAAAAAGCAGGACTTTCTAGGACTCAAGGTGGACTGAGCATCAAATATTCAAATGACACTATATGTGTCGAGAAAATGTTACTACAAACAAGTGAAGAGACCATGGATTGACTCGAAAGCTACAGGATTATATATATAGCGAATATAGCAGTAGAAATTTGGATATGGGTGGAAAGCTCAGAGGTGCAGAAGGCATCTAAGTGATTTCCCGTCAACCAGCAGCTGAAGGGCTTCGTTTATCTTGTCGAAGGGAAGTTGATGCGTGATGAATTCATCCAAGTTCAGGGTCTGGAATCAAATTTCAAAATAACTCAATTCCATTGAACTTCTCAAGAGTAGTAGTGTAAATGTATCAAGTAGAGCTCAAGTCGAATTAAGTGTTGATTGAGTTCGATTTGAATAGTTCGAAATTTATCTCGTTTTATTTATAACCCTAGTCGAGAGCAATTTAAAGGGCGGAGGAGGCTAGAAGTTTTACTTACCCCACACATGCATTGTTTGGCCAAGTCTGGGAGTTGAGTTTTGCCTCTGAAACCTCCAAAGACGGATCCTACAATTTGACGCCCATCGAACAACTCCATTGGATGGAGAGGTAGCAACATTGGGCTTGGGTGAATCCCCAACAGTACAGTCAGTCCCCATCCCTGTGTAATTAAATAAGGAATAGTCGATTCATATTAATCGATTAATGAGTCCGACACCGATGCTTAAATAAAAAGAGCAGAAAAATGATGTAAAATGAGTTACCACATGGGTGGACAGGAATGCTTCACGAAGGACTTCAAGGTTTCCAGCACACTCGAAGCTGTAGTCTACACCTCCCTCTGTAATTGCCACGATTTTCTGCACTCACTCATTTGCCACAGTCAGGTTCAACATACACCACAAATAAAACAACCCACAGGTTCATTTCTACAAGTACTAACCTCATGCACAGGAACTTCTAGATCCTTTGGGTTTATGAATTCTGTAATCCCCACAACCTTGCCTGTTCCAACATGACCCACAACATAGTTCAACCTTCCCAACATTATTTAGGCCTCATTTCACATTGTTTTTGAAAAAACAAATACTTTTTTAAATCAAAGTGAAATACATATTGCTGGTAATAAATAAATACCTTTGGTAAATTTGGTAGGGTTAATGTCAACGCCTATAATTTTTGAAGCTCCTCTTACCCTTGCTCCTTCGGCTACCTACTCCATTCCAGTTTGCTATCAGTTCATTATTTTATGTCAGATAAATTCAATTACTTCATCACGTGAGATGTTTTTGTACAAATTAGCACATGGGGCATTTTATTTTATGTTTGAGAATAGAAAACTGCAAAGAAAATCAGAGCCGTAAGCAATATTTAATAATTCCCGGCTTATCCTATACGTGTTTGAATAGTTCAGAAACGTCCAAAGATTGTATTCCTAGTAAAAGTATGTTTTTCTGTAAGTAAACTTCAGCTAAATGGGTTTCAAATGTGGCACGCACAAGAATCCTAGAACTGAAATGGTATTAAAATGAACAAGCTTTGGTTTTAAGGAGTCAGCAAAAGCGAGACTTACAGCGAGTCCCACGGCACCCAAACCAAAGACGGCGACGCTTGATCCAGGTTGCACGTTGGCAACATTCCAAGCAGCCCCGACACCTTGATCAAGACATAGAACAAGTCAGTCAAGATTGTTGAAAAGACCGAAGGTACTATTCGATAAAATTTTAGTCAACTCTTGCTCTGTTTTTAGTTATTCAACTCCGTTAGCACCCCTGAGACAAAGGCGAGTTTTGATGTTTATACCGGTGGAGACACCGCAACTCAAGAGGGTCATTTTGTCGAGGGGTGCCTCTGAGTCGATCTTGACGACACAGGCGGAATCGACGACGGTGTATTCGCTGAAAGTGGAGGTGTTGAGGAAATGAAAGATGGGGCTCCCATCCGTGGTTGAAAACCTCGTTTTCCCATCATTCATCATCACGCTCTTCAAAGGGTTAACTCCAAACTTTTGGCAGAGATTGGTTTTCTGACTTCTGCAACAGGTGCAGTTTCCACACTCGCCGTGGAAGATCGGGATGACATGGTCACCTTTCTTTATGTCCTCAACGCCTTCCCCCACGCTCTCCACGATCCTGGAACCGAACATCACCGATCCAGGATTAGTCATTTGCTTTCTAAAAGGTGCATGAAGAACAATATTTAGTTTATTGTCGCTTACCCTGCAGCTTCATGGCCTAGAATTCGAGGATATGCTCTCTGAGCTTCATTCTTTAGAATAAAAAAAAAATCATAAGAAAAGTATATTCGATCGAATCGAGTCAAGTCAAAAAAATATGTGATTTTACCTCTCCTTTCCAAGCACTGAGATCGGTGTGACAGATTGAGGTGAAGAGAATCTTGAGCCTCACCTCCATCTTCTGAGGGGGAGTCACTTGAACATCTTCTATGACCAGAGGCTGCCCGGGACCCCATGCTACCGCCGCTGCAACATGGACACATGGCATTCGAATTTCAATATTCGATCCAGGAATCTTTGTCGGAAAACCACACAGAGTCACAGACAAAGCACAAGTTTTTACCTTTGCAAGTGATGGATTTCCCTGCTGTGTGGGTTGACTCGAAAGAAACATGGTCAACAGCATCCATTTCTGAAGCTTCTTTCAGGAGTGATGAGTTGAGGAGTTTGGCAGATTGGGCGTGGTTTGTTTATGGACTTGTATTTGCACTGGGGTGCGTGTTTAAAGCTTCTTTCATGAGTCATATTTATAAGCTTAGAGCACATGGTTATCTACCAGGTGCGTCCAACGTTACGAAATACCATTGAATAATATTAAATTAATTAATAAAAATTTAAAATTTTAAAGATTAAACATATAATTTTAAATTATTTAAAATAAAATTTTAAACAAATCATATATTATATTTTTAATTTTTTAAATAATTCAATTAAATTATTTTTAATTTAAAAATAAAAAAATATTAAATCAAAAACCTAAAACCCTAAATTCAAGCTAAAAATACTAAACATTAAATCTTAAAATCATAAACTCTAAACCCTAAAACAATAAAATCATAAACCATAAAATCTAAAAATCTAACCATAACCTAAACCCAAAATAGAAATTTTAAAACTCTAAAAAGTATAAACCCTAAACTTCAAACCCAAAATTAATTTAAGATTTATGTATAAGGGTTTTGGTTATTTTAGGGTTTAGGATTTTAGAGTTTAGATTTAGTATTTATGGTTTAGTATTTTTAGAGTTTTTGATTTTAGGGTTTGGGTTTAGGGTTTTGAGATTTTATATTTTAGAGTTTAGAGTTTAATGTTTAGTGATTTAGGTTTTAGATTTTAGTTTTAGAGTTTAAAGTTTAAGATTTTTTATTTTTTAAAATTAATTTAAATTAGTATTGTGTTCAAATATTTAAAAAATAAAATAATATATTTAGAAAGTAACTTAATAAAATAATATTTTAAATAATTTATAATTATATGTTAAGTCCTTAAATTTTTTAATCTTTATTAATTATTTTAATAATGTTTAACGGTGTTCATCATTAGCGATGTTCAGCGGTGTTCGACGTCCGTTGTAAAATTTTTTCTTAAAATAATATATGGTTTGCACGAGTAGTCTAATTCAGGAACGGTTATTGTTCTTAAAGGTCACAAGTTCGAACATCAATAATGTACTTGATTCAAAAAAATTCTTGAATACTATAAATCGATAGAATCATATTAGTGAGAAAATAAATTATATTTATTTTAAAATATTTATATTTAAACCGTTTTATTCGTAATAGATATATTAAAATTATGATTAAAATATAGTATATGAATATATATTATATTATAATTATTTTAAACCGTTATTTTTTTCAGTATGCCAATATACTACTATTATTATTATTGTTAATCCATTAATTTATGTATCACATAATTACTTTAATTTTATTTCTTATATTACTATCACATATAAATATAATTTTTCTCAACCAAAATATATTTTACATGTATACTGTACTTAATCCACATCTTAACAGAATAGGAAAAAATACACCTTATTAGAGAAAATACAAAACATTTAGAAACCGTGTAAATATGGCATAGAGAATACCTGAAACCACATACGCACATAGGGGTGACTATTAGGTAAAAATATAGTTAATGAGTATTATTTTATATTTTAAATTTTATTAAAAAAATTCAAATACGAGTAACAAGTTTTTATTAAAATTTAATTATAAATATTTATATTTATGATACCACTTAGTTTAAAAGATTCTGTTCGAACTTTAAAATCGATTCACTGATTACTGAAAATTTTAAACTATTCAAATCTTATTTATAATTTAAATTTTATTTAAATTTTTTTAAATAAAATTAAATTTATAAAATTATAATCCAAAACGAGTGAAATTGAGTTTTATCGTATCAATTAAGTCAAAAATTTCAATTTTTTTTTTCATAAAATCAAGTTTTGTTGCTGCACTTAAACCGCGCCTGAACATAATAATTAAATATTATATATGCTTGAAATTTCATTAATAAATATGTTACGTGTATTGACTATTGTTGTTACATATGACATCCATGTATTTAAATATATCATGCTGGATTTATTATAATATTATTATATTTATACAGCTTATTAATTTAATAATAAGATATATTATAGAACAGATGTTACTGTAATCACTATTAATTTATTTAAAATAATAATAATAATGAATATTTTAAAATTGAATTTTAATTTAACATTAAAACTAATATTTAAATTTTAAACGATTAACGCTCTTTCTTTCCTCTAAATTATAAGTTCAGAATTTGATTTAAAAATCTAATTTCTTAAAAAAAAACTGTTTGTTAAGAAAAATATTAAAAAAATGAAATTTTTGTTAATTAGATAATTATGATTTTTTTTTCTATTATGTAACTTAATCATCAAATTAAGAAATTTTATATCCTTACTATAATTTTCTAATCTAAACTCAGAAGTAGAGTAATATCTAACAATAAAATCCGAATGAATTTTTTTAGATGATTCGGTTCAAATTTATTAACTGATTAATTTATATTAAATATTATAAAATTTATTATAATAAATATATTTTAATTTAATTTATTCGTAACGTGAATCCAGATTCATCCAATGGAAATTGCCATGTAACTATATTCCTGCTTTTTTACTTGACTTAGAAACATTTTTCATGCCTTTTCCTTTTCCATTGTTGCAAAAGTAAAAGGCAACGTGTTGCACACCGTTTTAAAAACACATCGTTTTCTGAAAATTTAAAATTTATATATAATTTTATTAAAAATATATATTAATTTTATTTTTTAAATTTATTTTTTAATATAAAATCTTACATCCGGTATGATTTTCGCTTTTTAACCTTCAAACCAATTATTATAAAAGATGGGCGACCATACCACGTAGGGAAATAAAAGATGTGCCGGGCGTTACAAGGCATTATGGGACCACTACATTAGTTTATGACCATTAAAAGGGAAATTTAACTTTTTAATACCTATTTTTAATATTTATATAGGGTAAACTTTCTCAAAATTTATTGTAGGTTCAATTTTATTTTAATCGCTGAACTATAAATTTTATTAATTAAATTATTAAAATTGTTTTGAACGAGTTTTTTATAGTTAATTTTGGACCTAATTATTGACGCAATAATTAAATAAACTTGTACAATAGTATATCCGGGTTTTGTTACTTAGACACTCGATCAATTTGATTTTAATTAAACTAAATTTAATAATTAAAATAAATTAAAACCAACCTGGTAGAATGCGTAAGTAACATGGATTAAATATATAATTAAATAAATATTATTTAAACATTCATAAAAAAAATAAACATTCTGTGGCTTATTATAATTATTTTAATAGTTTAGTGGTCTAATTATAAATTTACCAAAACAATAATTTGGTGACATCGTAGGTAGTTTACTCTATATATGACGTGGTATATGACTTTTTATGCAATTAGGTACCTGACTTTTTATCTTTGGGGTTAATAGGTGCCTAAACTTTTTTTTATTAAATTTTTGATTAGTTCATACTTATAATTTTAACAATATTTAAATTAAAAAATAATATGTATTATAAATTTAAAAATTAGACGTTCAAACTCTAAATACGAATATGTCTAATTTAAAAAATATTATTAGTTACTTAATTTCATAAAAAATACAATTTAAATACCGAACAGCATGAAAAATTCATTAACTCGATAATAGACGACGTAAATTATTTTACCTGACGATTTATTGTTTCAATTAAATCACTTCGATATGTAGTCAAATTTTTTTATTAAACTAAACTTTTAAAAATAATTTAAAATAAAATTATCTAACGCTGTAAAAATATAAAAATCTAAATCTTTTAAGTATTTTTCAACAATTTCTTTCAGCTTGCAATCAATAATCGATTGAAAAGTAAATAAATAAATAAATAAACTTAGAAAAAATAATATATATAAGAATGCAGCTGATTTTTTGAACAATCTTTCATCAGAACCAAATAAAATAATGTTTGAATCCATGAAATATCTTAGGCTGCTAGGATTCAAAATTGACTTTGGTTTTAAAACAAATTATTTATTAAATTATAATTAATGTTAGACCATCAAGCTGCCACGTAATAGAATGGAATTCTAATAAAAAGTAGAAGCACATGGTTTTCCGGAGGAAATTCTAGATTTCCGATGACGTTGAAATAAAATCAGTTTTTTTTATATATATTTTATCTAATATATTTTTTAATAAAAAATTAAAATATTTTAAATATAATTATAATAAAAATTGAATTACTTTTTTATATAATTTAACATGTACAACTCAATGTTTAGCTGGTTTGATAAATTCTTAAAACATAATTTTTTAATGATTAATAAAAATAAGTTAGTGCGGATATATTAAGGTTTTAGGGTTAAAATAATAGACTAATCACGGTTTATAAATAAAATTTTAAATATTTTTATTGATTTTAAAATTTCTTAAGTGAAAAAATTGTTTTGACTCTTTAAAGACAATGTACAAGCCCTCTAACTCAAACGGTTAACAGAACAGTTGTTGTTTCTAGAGCTCACGGGTTTAAGTACCAACGATCTCAACAGAGAGTGATTGAGCAATTAATGTCAAATGGTGAAGATCATATTCTACAATAGATACTACTGTAATCACTATTAGCTTGTCTAAAAAAATTATTGACTAAAACATGGCCTTAATTTTTTTATTGACTAAAACATGGCCTTAATTTTTTTCTCTTGGGAAATTTAAAAAAATATATATTTCCCTTAGAAAAAATAAATAAAAAAATAACATTTAAATATTCTCTTTGAAATAATTAATTAGACTATTAATCTCCTATCATTTTTTTATATAAAAATACATTTAAAAAAATGCAGGATAAAATCACATCTTATTAAATAGAAATTATAATTAAGTATAAAAGAACCGAAATCCCTTTTACGATGAAACAAAGGGGGAAACTTTTGTTCCAGTGTAGGATATCCAAAGGTGAAGCTTTCCTATTCTGGGCCAACTAATTGATCCGCTTAAATCTAGGGTTTTAATCTTCATCATTCGGTTCTAATAAATCATCATTCTCGGCCTGGCCCTGAACTGATGTGATGCTGGGGGTGAAGAAATCCAATGGTTGGACTGTAGAAGAGAAGAGCCCAGTTGTTGCAGGAAAGGAAAAAGTTCAAAACTTTCTTCTCCTCTTTGTTTCTTTTTTGTACACCCAAGATATTTTTTCTTCAGAGAAAGGAAAAAATGGCCGACGATCCAGAGAAGAGGTTTCATTCGATCATGGACAAGCTCTTCCACTCTTCTAAATCCGCCCTTTCCTCCTCCTCCAGGTTTCCTTTTTCTATTTGCTTTTAACCACTGAATCTCTATAAAATGTTATTATAACTGCTATTTGTTTGTATATTTATGAATATGTTTGTAAATAATTGGCAGTCCATCGCCGCCGGAAACGGGAACGGGAAGACAAGGACAGCTTTCACGAGCGAAGAAGCGGCCAAATCCGTCGTACGCGGAAGAGAAGCAGCATTGCTTAGTTGCGAGTGAATCTCCTATTTGCAGACCTTGGGATAGAGGAGATCTTCTCAGGAGGTTATCAACTTTCAAATCCATGACTTGGTTTGCTAAACCCAAGGTTTCTATTCTCTGTTCTCTATGTTCCGATTCTTTTTTTAGTTTTTGGGTCTTTTGTATAAAGAGATGATGATGTTTTCCATTCTTTTTAGGTTGTAAGTGCTGTTAATTGTGCCATTAGAGGTTGGGTCAATGTGGATATGGACATTCTTGCCTGTGAATCATGCGGAGCTCGTCTCCTGTTTTCGACTCCACCATCTTGGACACGGCAGCAAGGTATATTTTGCATCTAATATTGCTAAACTTTGAACAAATAGTTTGAAAATTCTGGTATTTAAATTGCGGTCGCTTCTCTAAAAGTAACTATGATTTTAAATGTGGTGTTGCGGCGACCTCCAAAACCTTATGCTGTGTTGCGGCTGCAATTTATTACTATGGCCAGGCTAAATTATTTACCATTTTTTTCTGTACTCTTCAGTTGAGAAGGCAGCCGCTGTATTTAGCTTAAAGCTGGATAGTGGGCACAAATTGCTTTGCCCTTGGATTGACAATGTCTGTGATGAAAGACTGGCTGAATTTCCTCCCACTGTGCCTGCTGATTTAGTTGATAAATTCCGTGCAAGATCCAACTCTCTCTTTCACCTTATGTCTCTTCCAGTAATTTCATCTTCGACCATTGAAATTATGAGAAGCCCTCAGCTTGATGAATTTCTCAGACAACCCCTAATGGTGGATTATCTTAGAAAGAATGTTGAGTTTTCTCAATTGGAAGGTATAGAAGACAGATCTGCTCTAAAGTCTGCTAAGTTATATTATCAGGTAGGAAACTTGTTTCTTATAGTGGTTTGCAATTACAAGTACATTTGAGCTGAAAAATTTTGCCAGTTGCTGTTGCATAAGTACTTGTACACTTTAACATGCATGTTGCTTTTTGAAACTTTCTTGTATGGTTGTAACTTGTACCGCGTTTTCATACCATCCCACGTGATTTGGTAGAAAAGAGTGATGATAATCCAATGGTTTCTCCAATTTATGATTGTACAAGTATAACATTCCCTGCATTGGTGATTGTGGTTTTATCATTTATGCATCCCTGAATTTCTGTTGGTATTGAAGACCGGTTTATTTGAAAATGTCGCAGGCTCAAAAGCTTATTAGTCTTTGTGGCTGGGAACCACGTTCACTACCGTACGTAGTTGACTGCAAGGATGGTCAGAATCAGTTTGCCAAAGATGCTGAAATTTCGAGCTCACCCCAGGGAACTGACCATCGACAAAATTTGTGTCTCAACTTCCATGCATCTGATGAAAATGAAAATTTGGAGGCAAATAAAGACTTTGAGAATTCTTTTAGATTACAATATGATCCCAAATCTGTTGTTTTAGATTGCAGGCTTTGTGGCGCAACTGTTGGATTATGGGCTTTCAACACTGTTGAACGGCCTGTAGAGTTCTTTAGATTATTTGGTTGTGAAGTCAATCCTGGAGCCGATGATTTTGGCCAGGGAAACAATGTCTGTGATGTTGTTCCTTCAAACGGTGGGTCATCAATTATGGAGCAATCTTCAAATTTAAAATTGACTATAGCTGGGGGTCCGCTACCAACACGACAAAACTTCAAAGCTCGAATATGTTTACCTGTTATTGGCCAGAGTTTAAGTGCTAGATTTTTGTACCATCCAGAGTTAAGAGATCAGATATATAGTAATCTAGAAAATACTCCAGTAGAATCCGAGTTTCAGGGAGAAATAGATTGTTTTAACAGTGTTAGTGAGCCAGGTGTCCTGTTGGTGGAGTTGAGAACTTCAAATAGCAAAAAGGATGGTCAAGTTAATTGTAATTCTAAAAGCAATGATCAGTCTCCTTGCGCAAACCATGATGCTTGTGCAAGAGATGATAATTTTAGAAATGTCAAACCATTGGAAGGAACTGACGTCACTGCAAAAGAGATTTCTCCTTATGCTGGTACAGATGGTTCTAATATGGGGGTTCAAATAGAGAGTTCTCAGAATGTATTACAAGATTCTTGCCAAGGTAATAACTTTCTCGAAAAGGTAGACAATGATAAATCTTGCAATTTTGCAGTAAAAAATTCTGATACCACTCATGTTGAAGCATCTTCCGATATGATCCAAGGTGCTAATGTTTCCCCTAGAAATGAAGGAACTAAGAATGATGATTCATCAAGTATGATTACATCTGAAAAGTGCCATCCAGAGCAAACTGCAGAAGCAGAGGTCTGTTATAAAGAAATTTGTTTATCTAATCAAGACTCTACATGTGTTGCCTCTTGCTTGGAAGCTGTTTCAAATGTTGATGGCACATACAAGATGATCTCAAGAGAAGACACAACTTTAGCCAATAGTGAGGAAGGTATGATTGCTGACGTCCAGACTGCCCCAAACAATAAGGGGCTATCCTGTTCCAAAGGTAAGCATTAATGCATTATTATTTGTAATCAATAAGCTTAATTCTTAATAGTATTGAAAAAGTTATTTGATAAAATGAAACTTCCACTGTCAATATGACTATCCATTTCATATTTTCATCTTGGAATTTGCAACATAATGGTTTAAAGTTCTTACTGGACTAGTATCCTTGGAAGCAACCCCTGACCATTGGGATGTCATGTTTACATTGGTTGACAATAATCTCTCTCGATAGTTTTAAGTTTTAACCTGCACTAGTTAGAATTCGATATTTTTCTTTTTTCTTTTGTAATAATGCCACAAATATGTTTTTGTACTTTAAACCTTTTGTTGGAGCGGCCAGGAGCTTTGTGATTTTTCTCAGTGCTACCGCTACCTGAAAAGGCTGATGATTCAGTAGCTGCGTGGCCTTTTTCCCTTTCCCTTTTCTTAATTCCTCATTAGAACTTTTCCATCTAGCTAATTGGTAATGAAAAATTTTCTTTCTTGATCTGATTTATGGGTTTGTGGTATTTGCGTTTGTTGTATTCCTGTCTCTCTGATTTTATGAATTTTGTCGGTTAACTACTAGGGTGATCAACTAATGTTCCTCCATTTTCCAGGAAAGGATCTAAAGCAACTGCACATGGATAAAGTATCAGAGTTTGATCCAATCAGGCAGCACAGGCATTTTTGTCCGTGGATTGCATCAACGAGTGGTGGAGCACCCGGATGGCAACAAACATTATCTGCTTTGCTATGTGGGAAAGATTTTCCTCATTCTTCACCTGCATGTTCTCCTTCTCCTTCTCCTTCATCTGCCTCCAGGATTAAGGTAAGTTGAAATGTTACTTATTCAAGTAATGGAGCTGCTTCATGAATTCATTATTGCTTGCTTTATGTTTTTGTTGGATTAACATCCTTAGCTTTATCATCTATCGAGGATAATCATCATCCTAGATTTTATTCTGCAGGTTAATGATCCCATTGCCTCGGTTAGAAAACTTTTCTCGTCTCCTGTGGCCAAAAGAATGAAAATCAACCGAGAATGAAGCTAAAGTAGTGTTTCTTACCTGCCGGCGTTATCGTGGTGTGTCTGTGCATCACGAGCTTGCACGTTCTGTTTGCGAATATGGAACTAATATATAGAACTTAACATAGCTATATGTTGTTGTATCCATTTTTAGGCTTTGTGAAATGGTTAGCCAAATTATTGCTGATAGCAACGATGAAACTTTGAATGAATATGAGTTTTACAAGCCAATTTTTGAGGCATTGCAACTTGCAAGTTGAGATTCGAGTGAGTCGTTTCATTAAGATGATGAGAGGACAGTGTAAGAATTTTTGCATCTCTTTTCTGTGTTCTGAATGCATGCTGCGGCAAGGGAGATCTGCTTTTGCTGCACTGGATAGAACTCGATTTTATAAACTCTATTTCGTTAAGAGTATAGACACCATTTTTTTAAACTTAACAAGGAGGGATTATATCATAGATTTTTTTTACTACGTTATTCGGTTTAATAACTATTCACTTACCTCTTTCAAGTAGGAAAGAGATGACTGATTTATCTTAAAAAATATATAAGATGAATCAATCTATGACATAAATTAAAAAGAATTGCTTTTTATCTTTTAATAAAATAGAATTCTTATTTAAAAATATAGATAAAGAGAGTATTATAATAATTATTTTATTTTTATTAGATAAAATGAATATAATTAAAAATATAAAAATGACATAATAATTATATATAAATATTTTAAATAAAATAAATAATTATTTTAAGTTAAATCATATCTAATATTTTTGCTACAAATATAAATTCAACTCGATTTTTTTCTCTTAAAAAACTCAATTAAATATATTTTTTAATAAAAAATTTAACCTAATTGAATCTCGTCGGAATCATCGGGTCTAGTTAAATTGACCGCCCCTATGTGTGTGTAAGTTTTAACTTTGTTTTTAAACCCTTTGGTCAAGTAAAAGAAGAAAACTTTGTTTTTAAACCCCCTCTCACAGTTCAACCCCCCAGAAATGGCGAAATCAATGGCAAATTTATCAAGAAGGGTTTATCGATCTCTTCTCTCTAGCCCCAAAATTACTAAACTTTCTATGCACTTTTGCTCCGACACCACCCTTTCCTCCTCTGCTGAAACTTCCGACTCGGACTCTGACCCATTTCCAAACTCAACTTCACCGCTATCATCGACGCCCTCTGAATCTGCCAAAGACTCACCCACTCAGAGTCGTTTATACGACCGACCGCTTGAGAATGGCCTCGACACGGGCATTTACAAGGTGCATTCATTTTCATTCTATTGCTTTTGCATCTTTTCTTATTTTTTTAAAGAATATTATTCAAATTTCCAATATTTCTGTTTGGAGAATTCGGGGCATTAGCTAACTTAACTGCTAGAAATAAAAATAGAGGGGAAAGTTTTATGTTGGGTTACTTTTGGCTTCTGGAAACTTGAATGAACGTCCATACACAATGTAATTTTGGGATGAGCTTTTATCCGCATAAATTTTTAGTATTGGAGCTCTATTCTGAAATTTAACTTGAAATGGTTCTTGGGGTTTTGGCTGGTTTTCCTGTTTGTAGGCAATTTTGGTTGGACAGGTAGGGCAAATCCCTGTGCAGAAGAAACTGAAGAATGGGATGTTGATTACCATGTTCTCTGTGGGGACAGGTGGGATTCGAAACAACAGGAGGCCTCATGAGAACGAAGAACCGGGTGAGTATGCTAATCGCTGTGCTGTTCAGTGGCATCGAGTTTGTGTTTACCAGCAGTTGTTGGGAGGTCTTGTCCTGAAGAATGCTATTCCTGGGTAAGGTTTTATTTGAAGCACATCCCATTGTACCTGATATGCAGACATGCTTCTTCCAATATTCAGATTATGTCCATTTTCTTATCCTTTAATTTTGCTCCATATTGCCATTTCTAGTATTGACCCTTGTTTTTTTGTAAAAAGGTATCGAAAGGGTGAATGCCCTAACATTAGTAAATCCTTAAAAGTTGTTAGGCACTTCTATTGATGATGCCCCCATAACGGATATATTTACATTTAGAATTGGGTAGCCATTTGTTGAAACTATTGCATATTAAGCTGTCTTTAATGATGCTTTTTTTATATGATGCATGATGTCCATGCAACCTCAATTCCATTGTAAGGTTTTCATTTGCAGAATATCTTTCTTTTCCAGCACAGTTCTAAGATTTAGAAAGTAATTAAAAATACTACACACGGAATATTTAAAGGATTGCAGGCTCTTTCATAAGAAAGTGTAGCCACAAAAGTGTCTTGGAAGATGGTTTGATCGGTAGTCTATTTAGACTTCGAAGGATTGAATGAGAACTACTAATTACCGTATGAATTCTACAAAAGTGTATCATTTCTATGAATAGCAATTTTTCAGATAGAATTGTTGCAATATATAAACTTAGGGTGATTAGTTCTGTTATGTATGAAATTCAAAATGTGGCGTCTCGGAATGGGTTGGAGTGGGATATTTAATGCTATAGTAATCTTGCTTTGACCATGGCTTGATGCCTTTTATCTACAATTTTTTTTTTCATAATTGTATCAGCTGTTGATTTTTTCATTCTTAATCTTGGTTGTAATAACCTTTTTTTCCCTCCTTTTGGGTGTAGTACAATTGTATATTTGGAAGGAAATCTGGAGACAAAAATCTTCACTGATCCCATCACTGGTCTGGTTAGACGCCTGAGAGAGGTTTCCATTCGTCGAAATGGTAAGCATGTTACTTTTCTTCTGTTCTATGCGAACTTACATGCTTTTGTATTTTACTTGCTCTATTGAACTAAAATGGTATGCATGTTACAACGCCATTTTTTTTTCTTATGCGAGTGATGAGAATGTAATTTTGATTAATATTTCATGCCACGTTTTGTTCCTTGAATTCACCAAAATGGGTGCCACACCCACTACTTGACAGGGTTAAGGGTAGAAAAAGAAGAAGAGAGATTAGATTGATGTATTGCATAATATTTGAAAATATTTATTTATCATCAGTTGTTTAATCACACCAATAATTTATGTACTTATATATAATTATATTTAACTACATATAAAACAAGTGCCTGCATCCGCGTCATCCTCTCGAACCCTTTTTGTGCTCAACATTGAGTCTCTTGAGTTTAGCTCAATTGTTGAGTCTGACATCTAGACACGTACCGACCTGAGTCCAAGCAGCATATGATTATGATTAATAGTTAATTTTCTGGTTTACAACATTGATATTATATATTTTGTGATTTTATGCTTTTGACTTTGCCACTTGCCATTGCTTAATTTGTCAACATGCCATGTTAGCAAAAATTTTAACGGCATTAGGGTCAAGTACTCCTTTGATAACCGGTATTAAACTTCATGTACCAAATAAGACATTTTGAGAGTCGAGTTACCACACTAGAAAAAATCCATTTGTGCCATTAACCCTTATAAGATTGAAAAATGTCATAGTGGTGCTTGTAATAACAATTGGTTCTCTTGCTTGAATTTCCAGTTTTTTTTGGGTGTTGATATTTAAATATTTTATGAATGGTGTATGTGTCCATGCATGCATGAATCTGACATTAGGTTAACTTGTGGCTTGCTGGTGTAGTCTTTTTCTTCCTGGTCTTGAGTTTTGCTTCATGGATGAAATGAGGGTCGTAAGCGTATTCAACTATTCATGGTTAACCAAAATGCTACAACCGTTAACCTTTCCTACTACGACGATAACGTCTAAAAATAATGTTTGCACTAAGAACATAACTTGTTTAATAGCCTACAAGCTATTACAATGGTTCACCATGAACACCCCTTTCTTGAGAGGGTTTCGTTGTTGATTTTTGTTGTTTTGTCCGAAAATGAGCACGTACAAGAGTTTTTACATCTGCTTCGAAATTTGCAGGTAGGATTGTGTTTTTGGGAACTGTTGATAATTCCCAGGGACCAACTTCTGGAGAAATGAAAGGTGCTGGGTTTTACTAGATCAAGTGTTTGAGATGGACAATAAAATGTTAAAAGGTAGCTGCTTGATTGATAAAGTTTGTGGATATTAGTATTACCAGTGATTGGTAGGTTTTAACTTATTTGGATAAACTGAGTTTAGGAACTCGTTTATGCTCACATCATATGTGAGGTAGGTTTAGCACCTGATTATTTATGATTGTTGTTAAAATGTGTTTTTGTTCGTTTTAAATATTATACTATAAAACTTAAAATCTATTAATTTAAATTACATGTTTGAATAAATAATTTGAATTATATTTTAACTTATTAATGTGACAACAAGAATAATACGTTAAAGCGTGGCTTACTTTGAAAGAAAAAGTGTCTGTTAAAAGAATTTTTTATTATATTATTCGTGGTTTATTTATTTATTCTGTTATTAATTCATTTATAGTTACTTTTCTGTTATTTTTTATTTCCGTAACATAAAAAATAAGATTTACTTTTAAAAAATAATATTAAAAAAATTAAATGATTAAATTTTAGCGGATGAGACTAAATGAAAATATTCATAATATATATTTAAGAATTTCTAGTCAGTTAGTCCCCTTTTTAGTTAAACAGTGTTAGTCAAAATTATCATGTTAAACAAAATCAAAGAAAAAATATCACAACATAAATTCTTACATTAATTAGTCAAATCCAAAAATCACATGGTAAGAATTTATGAACAACTTTTAAGTAAATTCCGTAAGAACCTATGTAATAAAACAAATTAGATGAATGCTGCAATAGTAATTCAGGTAATGTAAAATCTTTCATTTAATGAAATATTAATAGCAACCCAATATCTATTTATTTTCCTTTAATGTAGTGTTTAGGACGGCTAGGTAATCGTACCTTCTAAAAAATTTAAATTTTTTTATATTTTATATATTTTTATTGATAATTTAATTATGTATCGCATAAATTTTTATAATTTTACATTTTTATATTTCTAATACAATCTCTTGATAGTCTGTATTTCTTATATAAAATTTTAAATTTGTTCCATTCTCGAACAAGTATCGCCTAATCTGTACACTAAATAGAGCATTTTAGTTATATTAAACAGAGTTAACATCAAAAAAAAAAAAACTTGAGATGAATAAAGTTTATCAAAGCTAAGTTGTATTCAACAACTAAAGCAACAGACTTTAGCTATAAATAACATGAACTAAAATAAAAATAAAATTTTTAATTAAAAAAATGGTTACTATATAAAGTGAAATAACAAAAATAGGGAGAAATAAAGATGCAAAATTAAGTAAATTAAACCCTAAATTTTGAGGTTTGATTTCCTGAGGGTCTATGTTTTTTCAAGAAAGACGAGAAAGAAAAGAAAACAAAGAAGATGAGTATTGTTTGAGAAATGAGACTAAATTATTAAAATCATGCGAATTAATTTTTAAAAATTAGGGTTAAATTAAAAAGTATAGCATTTAAAAATTAATTATATAATTATATTAATTTATATTAATCGTCAGGTCATCCTTTATTAAATTTTTAACGATATTGAATCAATTAATTTTTAGCCAATTACCAAAAAGCTCTAAGGCCTCATCTTCTCAACTCAACTAAAACCCAACTAAAACCAAGCCCAACAAGACACACAAGGTCCAAACGCATGGCCCAAACCTCGGGTTAACCCGACTCTGAGTTTCGAAACTATGGTCGTGACAACTCTCCCCTCCTTAAAAAAATTTGTCCTCGAAATTTACCTGAAGGAAACAAGTGCGAATAGAGTAACCTCATGTCCGCTTCAACCTCCCACGTAGCCTCTTCGACTTAGTGGTTTCTCCAAAGCATCTTAACCAAAGGGATACACTTGTTCCGAAGCTCTTTGACTCCTCTATCAAGCACTCTTACCAGTTCCTCCTCGTAAGTTATATATGTATTAACCTCAACATCCTCAGAAGACAACACATGCGAAGGGTTTGAGCGGTAACGCCTCAACATCGACACATGAAACACATTGTGGATGCGTGCCAAGTATGGAGGCAAAGCTAACCGATAAACCACTGGCTCAACTCTCTCAAGCACCTTATATAGTCCTATAAACCTTGGACTGAACTTGTCTTTCCTTCCAAAACAGATGATCCCTTTCCACGGTGACACTTTTAATCCAACCTCATACTCGATATGCTTCCGCTTCTTATCCACATAAGCGTTTTGGCGATCAAACGTCGCTTGCAACCTTTCCTTGATGATCTAAACCTTTTTCTATGTTTGCTTAACTAGATCGGATCCCACAATCTGTCTTTCATTGAGCTTTGTCCAACACAAAGGTGTCCTATATTTGCGTCCATACAACGCCTCAAATGGTGCAATCTTGATACTTGACTGACAACTGTTGTTGTACGCAAACTCAACCAACGGTAATTGCTCCTCCCAACTACCCTCGAAGTCCACAACATAACACCGAAACATTTCCTCAAGAATATGGATAACCCATTTAGATTGACCATCATTTTGTGGATGAAAAGTCGTACTGAAGTGCAACTTGGTATTCAAAACACTATAGATCTTTTTGCAAAACCTTGATATGAATCGCGAATCTCTATCCAATATGATAAAAGGATGACACTCCATGCAATCGCACGATCTCCTTGATGTACAACTAAGCTAACCTTTCCACACTGAAGTTCATGCGCATAAGCAAAAAGTGGAAATTTGGTCAACCGGTCAACAACAACCCATATAGCATTATGCTTCCTTTGAGTCAAAGGTAACCCCGTAATAAAGTCTATGGTGACCCGATCCCACTTTTATTATGCAATCTGAATAGCCTGAAGCAAACCTGAAGGAACATGGTATTCCGCTTTTACCTGCTGACAAGATAAACACCTTGTCACAAACTCTGAGATGTCTATTTTCATACAAGGCCACCAATAGAACAATCTAAGATCTTGATACATATTGTTGCTCCCCGGATGTACTAAAAAAGGGCTACGGTGTGCCTCTCTCATGATATGATCACTCAGATCCTCTAAAGCAGGAACACACAAACGTCCCTTGAAGTATAAGTAACCATCATCTCGTACCTCAAAGTTTGTACTCTCACCCTTTTAAACTGACTCTATCTGAGATACCAAGTCCTCATCCAACACTTGGGTCCTCTTTATCTCTTGTACCAACGTAGGTTCCACTCAAAATTCGGCCAAAAGACCACCATCATCTGTCAACCCCTCAAACAAGAAAATATGGCCCTCAAGTTCGCCATGAACTTCCTACTCAAAGCGTCCGCCACCATATTTGCTTTACCCGGATGATACTCGATAATACAGTCATAGTCCTTAAGCAACTCTATCCAACGTCGTTGTCTCAAGTTTAACTCCTTTTGAGTAAGCAAATACTTTAAACTCTTATAGTCTGTGTAGATGTAGCATTTCTCTCCATAGAGATAATGCCTCGATATCTTCAAAGCAAAGATGACTGCGACAAGCTCAAGATCGTGAGTAGGGTAGTTCTGTTCATGCGGCTTGAGTTACCTTGAAGCATAGACAATCACCTTTCCATCTTGCATAAGAACACACCCTAAGCCATTCAACGATGCATCACTAAAAACAACTTAGTCCTTTCCCGATTCTGGTTGAGTCAACATTGGTGCCTCGATAAGATAAGCCTTTAACTACTCAAAACATTATTGTCTCCTCTCATTCCAAACAAAAGGAATTCCTTTTTGCAATAACTTGGACAACGGTGACGCCGAGATCAAGAACCCTTTCACGAACCGTCGATAATATACCGCAAGCCCAAGGAAACTACGGACTTCTAAGACATTTCTAGGTGGCTTCCACTCGATTATAGCTTGGATCTTTTTAGAATCAACATGGATCCCATTCGCCGCCACGATATGACCAAAAAACGCAACCTCTAAAAGCCAAAACTCATACTTACTGAACTTAGCAAAAAGACGTTTGTCCCTCGACGTTTGTAACATAACCCGAATATGCTTATCAAGCTCTTCTTCCGACTGAGAGTAGACCAAGATGTCATCTATAAATACTACCACAAAACTGATCTAGATAAGGTTGAAAAATCCTGTTCATGAGATCCATGAACGCCGTCGGAGAATTAGTAAGCCAAAAAAGCATTACTAAAAACTTGTAGTGTCCATACCGCGTTCTAAAAGCGATTTTCTGAACATCCTCCTCAACTACCTTCAACTGGTAGTAGTCGGACCTCAGGTCTATCTTTGAGAACACACTGGCAAATCTCAACTGGTCAAACAAGTCGTCGATTCTTGGAAGAGGATAGCGATTCTTAATCGTTACTTTGTTAAGCTGTCAGTAGTCAATGCACATCCTCATTGACCCATCTTTCTTTTTCACAAATAAAACTAGAACACCCCAAGGTAAAACACTCGGTTGGATAAAACCTTTTTCCAACAACTCTTGGATCTGTCTCTTTAACTCTCTCATCTCTGTTGGTTCAATACGGTAAGGAGTGTTGGACAACGATGATATACCTGGCAACACCTCTATACGAAACTCAAGCTCTCGGTCCGGTGACAAACCCGGTAACTCTTCTTGAAACATATCGACAAACTCACAAACTGTCCGAAGACTCTCCAAAGCTGGAACCCCAACACTCACATCCACCACGTGACCTAAGAAAGCCTCACAACCTTGTTGTATCAACCTTTGTGCCACTAAAGCTGAAACGACGTTAGAAATACAAGGATTCCTTCCTCCTCTGACCACCAACTTAGATCCATCAATAACTCTCAACTTCAAACTCTTAGCTCCATAACCCAAGCTAGCATTCGTGCTTAAACAACCAATCCATACCTAGGATTTCATTAAACTCTTAGAAGGCAAGACCATAAGGTCCGCCGAAAAGATTGAACATTGTATTTCGATCAGACACCTCCGATACATCTTATCCACTATCATATCTAAACCCAACGGACTAGTCATTCTAACCCCTATCTCTAGATGCTCGGCCGAAACCCCCCACAATTCCGATATCCTACTACGAATATAGGAATGCGTAGACCCCGAGTCCACTAATGTTACTATAGGTACAAAAAACAAAAAGAAAGTACCTGAGATAACATCGGTGGGCTCTCACTCCTCCTGAACTCTGACTGCATACTGCCTCGCTAGTGCCTTAGTAGTAGACTAAAACGTGCCCCTACTCTGATGGTTGGTGATCTGGCTCGCTCCTCCCCTAAAAAACTCTCGACCCCTCTAAGCTAGATAAAAGGTCCTCTATGTCTGAAACGATACAGTGGTGGCAGCAACAAGACAGTCCTTCACAAGATGATCCATAGATCCACACTCAAAACAAGCCTTGTTCGGTCCGCAGTACTCACCACGGTGTCTACGACCATACTGGTTACAAACTGGCATACCTGCACTCCCCTGATAACTCTCAGGACTCATCATGGACGATGATGAAGGCCTCCTACGGCTAACAGACTCTGACCTGCGATCAGACCTCGAACTCTGATTCGATGCTCCCCTTCCTTGATTTCAACGATTTTTGTCCCTCCTAGATTGAGACTGAGAGCTGTTAGAGGACTGATTCCTCCCACCAGCATTTCCTAAACCTCTTGCAGAACCATACGTCAAACCTTGCACCTGCTCTAAGGCCTTAGTACTAGCCGTCAACTCAGAAAACACTATCGATGGGTTAGGTGTCAGATAAATCTAGATCTCTTTCCTCAAACTTATGAGAAACCTATTGCATCACATCTTCTCGGTAGCTATCAACTCGGGTGCATACCTACTCAACTGTAGGAAGTCTTGCTCGTACTCAAGGCTGTACGGTTATCTTGCACAAGATGGGTGAATCGATCTCTCAATCGATCGATGTGAGTCTCGACCATATACTTTTTCTCAAACTCATCCAAAAAGTCATTCCATGTCGGCTGATCGGGATACCACTCCATCTCAATTGTTTCCCACTATTCCC
Organism: Abelmoschus esculentus; assembly: GCA_035048815.1. Classification (NCBI taxonomy): domain Eukaryota; kingdom Viridiplantae; phylum Streptophyta; class Magnoliopsida; order Malvales; family Malvaceae; genus Abelmoschus; species Abelmoschus esculentus. Next base: position 765,821 of record JAUCBN010000027.1, on the reverse strand, counting down.
TAGCTTTCTCCTTGAGTAGAGAAAGAACACAAGACAATTTGTCCTCAGACCTCAACCTCATCTGCCTCATGATCCACCGAGTATCACGAAGCTACTGATTTGCCCTCACAGGATTATCTTGACTAGAACTCAAGAAACCCGTAGCACCTTGCCTACGAACCCCCTCGATAGGTGCCTCATGTGGGGTAGGTGCACGCCTCAGAATAGCCCTCACTATCTGATCCAGAACACGGTGCAAATGGGTGAAATAATCCGCCCCCTGCCTAGCCCCTTCCTCGGACTCGTCCAATCCACGTATACTATCCTCACCAATACTCCCTTCGTAAGAACACAAGTTCTCCTCAACGCCTTTGAACCTCCTAGCCATGATTCACGTCTACACAGTCAAACAAAAGGATTATACCATCGAAATCAACTTTTCAAGTACTACTAAGACTCATGGGCATGTATTCGCTAGACACTTGTCACAACACCCAACTCTCATTCTTGAGGACTTCCTAGAACTCTAGGCTCTGATACCACTAAATGTAACACCTGAACCCGGGAGCCACATTTGGGCCCCAATCTCAACCCGTATCCATAAAATTTTAAAACCAAATCCAAGTCATACCGTTAAATATGACATAATTTAAAAATGATATTAAATCCAAAGTAGTTTCACAATCCAAAATATCGTTGGAGCCTCAAAATACAAATTTGATAAAAACATTTGACCTGACCAATTAAAATAAAATAGAGTTACAATTATAGCAAATGTCCTACGAATACATAGCCCAATAATCTAGCAACTACACTCTACCAACCGATCAATGCTAAAGTCTTAAGCTGATAGTGCTCTGCCACGTGCTCACGATCTTCGTCTACTTACGTACGCATAGAAACAAATTCCAAAACACTGAGCTACGAAAACTTAATGGGTACACAACATATCGGTTGTGCTTTCAAGTGAATCATAACTATAAACATGCGAGAGAAGATAGTATGATGATATGACATGCCAAATGCAACCAAAGCATAAAATAAACAAAATATGAGTGAGGCCCACTACCAACCCGATACTAGGGAACTCACCCAGCCCGAAATCTCACATCAAACTGCTCGACATCTCACATCAAACTAATATAATCGAAATCTCGCATCGAGTCTTCACTCAAAATCTCACATCGAGTGGGGCTCAGAATCACACATCGGGCAAAGTCATTACCCGGAATCTCACATCGGATGGTCTTTGATACATCACTCTGAATCTCACATTGGATGACCTTCGTTGTGTTGCAGCACTATCATTCACTGGATATCCAGATCCCATCAAACAATGACTCGTACCACACAAGTTGATCCACCTAGGATCTCATATCAACCAATACCAAAAATCAAGTCAAAACAAACATGCAAGGTAAATTATATTATATTAAAGCCCACATTACAAATTTTCAGTTTCATTAGTCATTTATGCCTTAAACGATCCATAGGAACCTATACCATGAATTACGGGACTCTCGAACTTAACCCTTAAAACTTGGACAATTCTACCCAGACGTATCGATACACCTATATATGGGTATCGAAACACCCCTACACCCCTAAGTATCGAAACGCCTCCTTCACGTTCCGATACCCCAAGACGATCATTCAAGCCCATGGGAAACCAATCTGTATCGATACACCTCAAAGAGGGTATCGAACCAAAAATGCTACTTGAGGGTTCCGTTTCGAACCATGGGCAAGGCGTTCCGAAACGCTTGCTCTTAACAACCCTTTTTCCTCTCTATGGTATTGATACCCAAACCAAAGGTATCGATCTGCACGAAATACAGGTCTACAGCTTAAAATTCTTATAAACCTTAGCCAAACCAACTCAATCGATCCCAAAACATTCCTACTCATTAATAAGGTAGTTTAAGTGAGTTTCTAATAAATTTTACTTATTTTCATCAACTATAGATCAAAACACTATTAAAGCATGCAAAGGCTCTATCATAGTCATACCATCACACAATCAATCAAGCATGCTACAATGATGATGCACATGAAAATGCAAAGGATTTAAAAGTGTACCTGATTCAAAATATGATAAAACACAATTCAAGAAAAAGTTCAAGTAACCATGAACAAACACAAATATCTAATATAAACACATATATCTAGTAACAAAGGTATGATCAAGATAACAAATCAGTAAATAATAATTATAATAGATACAAAGAACGTATACAGTACAAAATATATAACAAGTCACATCCACATATCCAAAGCAGTTAAGTTTTTAAAGCTTTGTGTTTGTAAAGCTTTGTGAATTGTTTTTGTAAAATTAACAATAACTAGTTGTGTCAAAATAGTTGTATTTATATATTGATTCATATCAATAAATTATAACAATTAACAAGTGTGCACCAAAGCTTCCAACAATCTAGTATAAATCTATCATCGGATAACATCCAATATAAACATATATCTAGTATGAGCAAACACATATATGAGCAATCAATAAAGACATGTATCTGATTCAAATATGATAACACACACTTCAAGAAAAAAAATCAAGTAACAAAGGTATGAACACACATATATCTAATATAAACACATATATCTAGTATAAATCTATCATCGGATAACATCTAATATAAACATATATCTAATATGAACAAACACATATATGAACAATCAATAAAGATATGTATCTGATTCAAATATAATAACACACACTTCAAGAAAAAATTCAAGTAAAAAAGGTATGAACAAACACATATATCTAGTATAAATCTATCATCGGATAACATCCAATATAAACATATATCTAATATGAGCAAACACATATATGAACAATCAATAAAGATATGTATCTGATTCAAATATAATAACACACACTTCAAGAAAAAATTCAAGTAAAAAAGATATGAACAAACACATATATCTAATATAAACACATATATCTAGTATAAATCTATCATCGGATAACATCTAATATAAACATATATATAGTATAAATCTATCATCAGATAACATCTAATATAAACATATATCTAATATGAACAAATACATATATGAGTAATCAATAAAGACATGTATCTGATTCAAATATGATAACACGCACTTCAAGAAAAAATCCAAGTAACCAAGGTATGATCAAGATACTAAATCAGTAAATAATAATTATAATAGATACAAAGATCGTATGCAGTACCAAATATACAACAACCACATCTGATTCAAATAATAATTATAATAGATACAAAGATCGTATTCAGTACCAAAGTTTGTAAAGCTTTGTGAATTGTGTTTGTAAAATTAACAATAACTACTTGTGTCAAAATAGTTGTATTTGTATATTGGTTCATATCAATAAATTATGTTAGTTATAAATTATAACAATTAACAAGTGTGCACCAACGCTTTCAACAATCTAGTATAAATCTATCATCGGATAACATCTAATATAAACATATATCTAATATGAGCAAACACGTATATGAGCAATCAATAAAGACATGTATCTGATTCAAATATAATAACACACACTTCAAGAAAAAAATTCAAGTAACAAAGGTATGATCATGATGATAAATCAGTGAATAATTTTATAATAGATGCAGAGATCGTATGTATTACCAAATATACAAGCCACAACCACATAACCAATGCAGTTGAGTTTGTAAAGCTTTATGAATTGTGTTTGTAAAATTAACAATAACTAGTTGTATCAAAATAGTTGTATTCATATATTGGTTCATATCAATAAATTTTGTTAGTTATAAATTATAAAAATTAACAAGTGTTCATCAACACTTCCAACAATCTAGTATGAATCTATCATCAGATAGCATCAAATATAAACAAGTATCTAATATGTGTATGGCTAGATTCACACTTGATGTCAAACACATATGAGCAGCGAATAAAGACATCTGATACGAGTATGAGTAGATTCATATTAGATGTAGAACACATACTTCAAGGAAAAATACAAACAAATATATAATTATGATGATAAATCGGTTAATAATGATTATAATAGATGTAAAGATGATATGTTGTACCAAATATGCAGGCCACAAACCACATATCGTTGAATAATGAGTAGCTCCCAAAAGGACTTCAGGTGCTCTATATCACTAGGTCAATATCTGAAAAAAAAAAACATTTTTCAACAAAATTAAGAGCTGGATGGTAAAAGAAATAGGAAAATATCAGCAATAGTAGCACAATTAATACCTCATGAGTGTACTTCTTGATCAGAAGAGTGAAACCATGAGATAAACCGATATCGACTATCATGGTCTTTCTATCCATGAGAAGATTGTGAGGCTTAAGATCTCTATGTTGATCAAACAGAGGAAGAGAGTTTATTATATTGTTATTGAATATACTAAAAGATTAGTGTGGAATAAAAAAAAGGGGGGGCAAGGGTTAAAATAACAACCTGTGTAAAACTCTATGACCGTGGTAGAAGACAACACCTTTGCACAGTTGGCACAAAGATCACAAGCATTATGAACACAAAACAAAGTGAATTATACTCTGATTAATAAGTATTCACATTCGGTACATCAAACTCTGTAAACAAAAATTGTTTGCCTTTTTAGTATCCTTACATATACATGCTCCAATGTTAAAGCCTTCACTCTAACCCTAAACCCTAAATTTCAACTTTAAACATAATTTTTTTAATATTAACATATGAAGTACTGAAATGAAGCTATATTCCGGAGCTTCAATAGAAGCTGTAGTTACTGGCTTTTCATCAACGCAGGCCAACATTTTAATGTAGACTTATGCTTCAATGCTGTAGTAGAAATTTGCTATTACTAATAATGACTTCATGAAATTTACTGCCATAAAGCTTTGCTAGTTTTATTTTAATAGAAATCACATAGGCCCCATTGCATAAATCTCCAATGAACGTAACTAAGGCAAAAACAAGTGAAAGAATGTGATTAGTAATGTGTCTTTTGAACCCTTGCATCTGTTCATAAAGAACAGCTATTGTTCCAGCATAAATATTCATTCTTTCACCTAGTATGGCACCACAAAAGCCAATCATCAGTTTTAATCACAATAAGTAGTATCTGTTAAACTTTTTTTCTTTTTTACAATGCGTTAAGACTGGTTTTATTGTATTTTATTATTTCTGTTTTTTCCTTTCTAAAGCTGAATCAGAATTCTATCTGTTTATCATCACTCCCTTGATATGCCCAAATACAAACTGCTCTATATCATATTTATGGAATAAGTTTAGAAGCTCAACCTGTAGTTTTATTAGTCATGGAAGTTTCAAACTATTGAGTCTGTCTAAATGAAAGAAATATTGTATAGATTAATATGGAAGGTAAAAGAAACATTAGTTTAATAGATAAGTGATCAACAGGCATGAGATTAGCAACACATACCTTCAGCTCAGGTAATTCAATAACACAAGCACACTAAAAAACATGCACTCCTACGCGCTCTGCAAGAAAAGCCAATCATATAAACAACAATGCCCTAACAAGATAAAAGCATGTGCAAGAAGAAGTTCAAACAATCATATAAACAACAATCATATAAAGTACCAAGTAGCCTGATAGCGGCACACAAGGTTCCACCAGTGGCAATAAGATCGTCTATTACTAAAGCACGTTCTCATGCTTGGAGAGCACCAACATGCATCTCCATTATATCTGTTTCATACCCCAAAGAGTACTCCTCAGATATAACCTCCCCTAATAAAGATCAAAATATTTAGCAGTTAATACAAATATCAGTTTTTTGAATTGTTCATATATCTCTTGAGGAAATTGGTAATTATTGGAATTGAACAGAACACAAAATCATCAACAATGAGCCACATTATCATAAACAACAGTTCAATATCGTAAATCTTTAACAGCTAATCAAAGCTTCAATGCTATTAACAACTTGAAGTGATAGAGGTGTACATCATTATGATACAAAGTAAGAAGCAGAAGATATACCTGGAAATTTATTGGGTTTCTTCATAGGGACAAACTTCACCCCAATAGCCAATGCAATAGGTGGGCCAAAAATGAATTCCCTTGCTTCTATACCTAAAAATCTATTCGAGAGAAAGATACCTTGACGATGTTAACATGAATGTTCTCCCTTGTTTGGGAGAAGGAGCGGGTGTATTTCTTGAGATCGGTATCCATGTACTCAAAAACAAAAATTAAGAGGGGATATCATCACAAGAACGATAAGAAAGACCCGACGATATAAGAATTGCGAGAGAGCATGCGCAAGATGGAGACCTCGCGGAGAGTGGTGTGAGGGACGCCTTCATCGTCCTCGTGTAGACGAGTCTTCTTCTAGGCTACGATCTTTCCTGTCGCTCTCCCTTGCCGTAAGTTCCCTCTCTCATCTTTGTTTTGCTCTCTGAAAACCGTCTTTCATTCTATGTTTTGCTCTTGTTAACATCCATCAATCTAAAATGTGAAAATAAAACATTCAGATCAAATCAAAACAAAAAGCCAAAGCCAAAGAGGAAATCATCACAAGAATAAAAAGAAATACGACATGAGGATCTTGAGAGATCATCCGCAAGATGGAAATGAAAGAAATATTGTATAGACTAATATGGAAGGTAAAAGAAACATTAGTATAATAGATAAGTGATCAACATGCATGACATTAGCAACACATACCTTCAACTCAGGTAATTCAATAACACAAGCACACTAAAAAACATGCACTCCTATGCACTCTGCAAAAAAAGCCAATCATATAAACAACAATGCCCTAACAAGATAAACAGGAGCATGTGCAAGAGGAAATTCAAACACAAACTATCGAAATTCAGATTTAAATTGAAGTACCAAGTAGCCTGATAGCGGCACACAAGGTTCCACCAGTGGCAATAAGATCGTCTATTACCAAAGCACGTTCTTCTGCTTGGACAGCGCCAACATGCATCTCCATTATATATGTTTCATACTCCAAAGAGTACTCCTCAGATATAACCTCCCCTAATAAAGATCAAAATATTTAGCAGTTAATACAAATATCAATCTTTTGCATTGTTCATGTATCTCTTGAGGAAATTGGTAATTATTGGAATTGAACAGAACACAAAATCATCAACAATGAGCCACAATAGCCAATGCAATAGGTGGGCCAAAAATGAATTCCCTTGCTTCTATACCTAAAAATCTATTCGAGAGAAAGATTCCTTGACGATGTTAACATGAACGTTCTCCCTTGTTTGGGAGAAGAAGCGGGTGTATTTCTTGAAATCGGTATTCATGTACTCAAAAACCAGGTAGAGAACCGTCTTTCCTTCTTTGTTTTGCTTTGTTTAACATCCATCAATCTGAAATTTGAAAATAGAAAATTCAGATAAAATCAAAACAAAAATCGAGAGGGGAAATCATCACAAGAACAAGAAGACTTGACGATATGAGGATCGCGAGAGAGCATGCGCAAGATGGAGACCTCGCGGAGAGTAGTGGGAGGGATGCCTTCATCGTCCTCGTGCAGACAAGTTTTCTTCAAGGCTACGATCTTTCCTGTCCCTCTCTCCCTTGCTCTGTAAACCTTGTCGTAAGTTCCCTCTCCCACCTTTGTTTTGCTTTCTGAGAACCGTTTTTCTTTCTATGTTCCGCTCTTGTTTAAGATCCATTAATCTGAAAAGTGAAAATAGAACATTCAGAACAATCCAAAACAAAAATCAAGAAGGGATATCATCACAAGAACGATAAGAAAGACCCGACGATGTAAGAATTGCGAGAGAGCATGCGCAAGATGGAGACCTCACAGAGAGTGGTGTGAGGAACGCCTTCATCGTCCTCGTGTAGACGAATCTTCTTCTAGGCTACGATCTTTCCTGTCGCTCTCCCTTTCTCTGTAAACCTTGCCGTAAGTTTCCTCTCTCATCTTTCTTTTGCTCTCTGAGAACCGTCTTTCTTTCTATGTTTTGCTCTTGTTAACATCCATCAATCTAAAATGTGAAAATAGAATATTCAGATCAAATCAAAACAAAAATCCAAAGCCAGAGAGGAAATCATCACAAGAATAAAAAGAAATACGATATGAGGATCTTGAGAGATCATCCGCAAGATGGAGACCTCGCGGAGAGTGGTGGGAGGGACGCCTTCATCGTCCTTGTGTAGACGAGACTTCTTCAAGGCTACAATCTTCACCGTCACTCTCTTCCTTGCTCTGTAAACCTTTCCATAAGTTCCCTCCCCCACCTTCAACTTCTTGAACGCCTCCATCACTGATATTTACCTTTCTTGCTCTATTTCTCCCTTCGACTTCTCTCTCAAAATTAAAACAAGAAAACCCAACCCTTTCTTCATTCTTTGTGCTCACCAGATCGCTTTTCTCTGTTTGTGTATATATAATGGTTCTATTCAAGAATCAAATACGGCATAAAATAATTTAAAAAATAAAATGAAAATGAAAATGAAAAAAAGTTTGTTTCTCAACGGATATATTTTGAATTCCAATTTTCGAATCCAACCTATCCTCCACCCCATTTTCCATGTTTGCCTCTTAGGCTTCCCTAGCCCAACCCAAGTATACAACGGGTTGCACTCATTTGCTGAGTAATTAGAAATTAGAATATTGCAATTACATCTTTCGTTTATTTATGATCAAATTTTTATAGAAAGTCCCTGTATTTTTTTAATTTAGTACAATTATTATAATTATCAATATTTTATTTATTAATTAATTTAAATTAAATATTATAATAATTTAATATAATTAAATCTTTCAACTTAATTTGATATATAACCGCCTCTTTAATTTTACATGATTTTTTTAAACATTAAATAAATGTGAAAAATATTTTTTAGACTAAAAGAATAGGTTTAAAGGTGTAAGTAGTACTTAAATTTTTTTTAAAAAAATTAAGCTTCTGATTTTTTGACATTCAAATAAGTCTTTGAACCAACAAATTTAATCAATTAAATATTTTAACTAATTTTGATCATTAAATTTAACGAATTTATTTGATTATCTGGTGAAAACACTATGAATCGATAGATTATATCAATAAATTTAAAAAATTTAAAATTTAATGATAAAAAATAATTAATTAAATTTCTTGATTTAATGATTTGATTGGATATAAATTTTAGAGATTTAATTATTTTTTAAAAAAAATTGAGAACCCTTTTAGACCTTTAAACTTAAAAATATTAATATATATATGTCATATCATCGTATTTTTAGGTTTTATTTCACATAAAATATGTATAAAAAACTACTCGATATAGATGATTAATTTTTTTGATACATGTGTTCTAAACAAAAATTTACAGTAACATTCATATTTACTTTTTAAAATTAAAATCTAAATCTTTACGTATAGAATATATATTATAACTTTAAATATCTAAAATCATATAAATGGTAAAAATTAAATAAATTATGCTTTGACATTCAAATTTTATTCTTTAAACTATTGACTTAGCAAATATACTCTCGTATTCTCATTTTATTATTTTATATAAGTTAATTATACCACACGAAACTCATTTTAAATTAATCCCAAATTTTTAAATATATTAATTTACATAATTTAAATATTAAAATAAAATTTAAATAGTAACATATATATTAAAACAATATATGTTCTTTTAATGATTTTATCTAATAAAAAGAGATTTTATTCTTATTAAGGTTTGAATCCACAATAAATACATGAAAAAAGAGTGTTAATCGAGAGTTTTAATAAAAAAAAAATGTTACTATAATCATATAACTAAACGATAAATAAACTATATAAAGTGTATGAACAGTAGGTAGGGGTATATATTTCAGATATTCAATCTGAATTTTGAGATAAGTATTTTATTAATTTATATATGATCCAAAAAATTGTATACCCAATTATTTACATTTATAGATTTATTTAATTATTCTTTAATTTGGTAGTCTTATTATAAAAAATTTAAATTTTTAAATATAACAATCAATAAATTATTAAATATAATAAAATTTTAGATTTATCTAAAATTTAATTTTTTATATATAACAAGTAAAATATCAAATATAACAAAATTTATATTTATAAAAAATAATTTTTAAATGCAAAATAACAATTCTTATTCGATCTAAATTTTTAAAAAATCAAATTAAATATCTAAAATTTTAGATATTAAACACGTGTCCAAGTATCGGACTTGGTTCGTTTATTATGACACGATCATATAAATATTTGATAGTCTAAATATTTGTGTATCGTTTTTAACCGTAAACATTTATATTATCACCTCATAAGAATTTAGAGTTACTGCAGTTTCAGTATAACACATCCCAAAAAATCTTTTCAAAAGAACAATACATAACAGTCAAAGCCATGCACCTTCAAGAATCAAATCACAATCGAAAGTTTAAACATCCGAGACGATGAAATCTATCCGAAATATAACTCGTCAACTAGGATATGATGATAATAAAATCTCAAAAAATTTCACACCCACCATTCATCTCAGATAAAAATGTCCTGTAAGGATATGATACAATAATTGTTTTCTTCCCCACCTCCACCACATTGGTGGCTCAAATAACCTTCTCTTTTTAGCTTCTGTTCCTGAAAAGAAAGGTAAAAATAGACATGCAGGTGAAGGAAAACACCATGAAAACATTCTCGACGACGAATGATAGCAATAATGCAGGCCACACATGGGTGAATTATCTGTTCTTTGAGCAAGTCAATAGAAAATGAACCATATCAAAATATAGATGACAACACAAGTTTGCAAATGGACACTTACCTTGGTTATCTGTACAATGCATACCCCTTTGTGCCTGCAATTTTTCAAAACTTGAACGAAGAGTAGGCCAGTACTTCATCTGAATCTTCAGGACTTCCAACACTGTAAGCAGTCCAGCTTTAGAAGGAGCAATGTTCTCCGGTTCACACTCGGAACTTTCACCTAACAGTACCTTTTTATGGGAACAAAAAAATGAATCCATGTCAGAACATGACTTATGCAACTTGGGCTTTAGCGCAAGTGATAAAGAGCAGGGCGGAATTCGAGTAGAGACCCTAAAATTAGCCATAATGCTCAATCTTGCACAGGAAAGAAATTGGATTACAAGCTAATATAAAATGCACGGCGATATCAACACACGAGTACATATGGATGACTGTATATACATCAGTATACAAAGTTAACACATGCATGTATAGATAGAAAAGCAATTACTACAGGTTCTTATAATTTGTTGTGTTAACCTTGACCACTGCAGTAGCCGAAGATGAGATTGAACGGAGGTTGTAGCTGCCAAAAGTATAAAAAACGATCATAATGAAAATCAGAATCAAATTATAATCTGACAGAACCATATAACAAAGAGAAATCACAAACCCGCCCTCGAGTATAACAAGCAACTTTCCACCACAAAGGGTACTCAACATGTGCGTCATCTGTGCATAACCAGCAGGAGTAACCTACAATGACAAAAGTACTGTCATAATGCAATGCACTCAAAGGACAAATGATTTTTTTTAATTAAAAGCTTTGAATATTCGAATCATAACATTTATAAACTCCATTTGATGAGTTAATAACATTTTTGAGGAGTGTTGTACTAAAAAATATACCATTGACACTTTCTAAAATGTTCCGTTCTCTAGGGTAAATTACAATACGAAAACACAGTTTATACATTATTGGAAGCGAACTCACATTACAACCTCCTAGAGGATCCCCACAAGCAGCATCAAATCCTGCTGATATGATGGTAAAATCAGGAGCAAACTCAGAAGCTGCAATCATGTGTTTGAAACACCGTTAATTGGATTCAATCAATAAAATTGGTATAAACTAATGCAGGTCTCAAGATTAAGAAATGAAGGCCAAGAGAGCAAATATTCTTTTTGATAATTGAGATCGCCAAGGATTGTATCCCGGTCACTAGGACGAAACTTCTGACATTCTACCAACAGATCATCAACCAAGAATGCAGTGCGTGTAGATAATCAGACGTAGAATAGAAGCCAAAGATTCGCACTTAAATAAAGCAATCAACAAGCTATAGTAAGAAACTTGTAGAAAACTTTACAGTTCAAAAATTAATTATTATTCGTCAAACAAAGCTCCTGGAGTTCTAAAAAAATCCACTGTACCATACAGAATATAATCTGCAATGCTGTTGTGTAAATTAATCTTGGAAAAATTCAGGATACTTTATTTTTAACTGAACGTTTGAAAGAGGTATAAAAAAGATATGCTAAGATCAGAAAATACCAACATCAATAATACATTATATACCATGAAACTATAAACAGAAAAGTCTATGTTGTTGGTCACAACTGGCAGGCATTAACCACTTTACTGTTAACAATTGTGTAAGATAACATGATGAGATGCATCTTCGAGGTAGTCAATGCTCTAAACCATTATCATGCCGTCCAATAACAATCTTGCACATAAGAATTGAAAGCAAAGAACATGGGGAAGTAACAACCTATAGGAAGCACCACATGTTGAAATGCAAAAATATAATCATTATCTCCAACTCCTCCACAACTCCATGGAATATTCACACAATATCCTTCGGCACCCTTGCTACCAATCTGAAGTATTATATTAAAAAAATAAGGAGCATTAGTTACAACCCAAGATACATAAGGTGAATAAGTCATAAAACTCCGACCTCAAACATTCAAACGGTTTTGACAACATACATATGACCAGGTGCAGGAAAAGAGACTTGGCATGCCAATGGATAGGATGATAATGAGTAGACATTAATGCAACAAATGCGCGAATTTAACTCGAGTCAAATACCCAAATAAGAATGAACTAGGAAGGCAAGTTTTAACAAATTGTTCTCTGAAATTTATCAGGTGACATGCTTCATTACTGCAGAACAAATAAGTAGAAGCAACAAGGTTACCAAGAAGAGTTAGATGTAGGAAAGGTAACTTAGCATAGTAATTGGATTTCTCAACATCGTTCTTGTTCTAGGAGTAAATATGATCTACACCTATAAAAGCGCGTATACATAATTTTACTTGAATCCAGAAGTAAGCAAAAACGATGAAACCTTCTTAGTCTCCATGTGCTTGCTCAGGCAGCTTAGACCTAACTCCACAAATTGCTAGGAAGCAAGCTATTTCATTTCAATGTGCATTGTCAGCATAGAAAAGGAGAGCCTATGATAGCATAGCAAAATCAAAAAAAAGAATAGTTCACAACTTTACTGAAAACCGTATGTAATCTCTATTTGCTAGCAGCATGACCATAACCTAACATCCATTTCATTATGTTCTAAAAGCACCCAAGGCAGATAGAATACTACATTACCAACAGGGTCTGTTCCACAAAATTTGGACAAACTTCCAATATTCCCAAGTATTATTTAGAAAAATTAGAAGAATAGAAGTTAATAAGGATCCATGAAACTGGCATATAAATTACAAATATTAAAGTCAGAATCACATCAATGATCAACCAGACACCAAGAGTCCCAAAGGGACCATAAACAGTCTATTACAACGAAAATGCATCTTTGTTACTGTTAATATCCCTTTCCAATTTTCTCTGGGCAAATTTCCAAATCTATTTGCACCAATGAAAAACTCAGCAGTTAAGTGCAAAATGCAATATATAATCAAGCACCTCAAAAGCTGCTCCAGTACCAGGATAGAACTTCCCTCTTTCATGTCTATGCAAGGATATGTACAATACCTAGAAAAAGAAACAAGATATGTGCATGTTAAATCAAATCCAAAAGAAATTTATGGGAATAATACCATAATGCTCACCGATTTACTCTGATCAAATATCTCTTGGGTACCATTTCCATGATGAACATCCTGCAATGATCAACAGAGAACCGGTAGCTTAAAATTAATGCAACGCACTACACATCATTTTGCTGAAATTTCCATATCTCCCACAACAAAGAAGCTGAGCATCAGGATAATGAGAAATTACCCAATCAATGATGAGCACCTTCTTCGCCCCAGCAAGCTGAGCTGCTAATGCAGCAACTGCTGCATTGTTGTGTAAGCAGAATCCCATTGCTTGCATGACACCAGCATGATGGCCAGGAGGTCGAACCTGACTCAGAAGTAGTAATATAAAGGTACCAACATACAAGAAGACATTGAGCATTGTGAGTCCAGTATCAGGTAGTCATAAACCTTATGAATATTGAACAGAATATCAACTCGTACAAACCAGTGCAAACCCATTTCTCATTGTTCCAGAAAATATAGCTGAAGCAAGGTCAGCACACAAACCAGCTGCAAGTCTAGCAGCACGTGCTGAATGCTCATTAGCATACGTATCGATAGAAAAGTAACTGTCAGGAAAAAAATAACCCATCAATGCAGATACTATTTCATCTTAACATCATTGGGGAAAATAGGCAGAGACCGATTATGAAAGAACCAACCTTGAATCAAGGTTATAAAGGTCAAACTGAAGATGTTTCTGTATGCAACAGAACCAACAAATAAAGTGATACCAATTTTTATGATTCTACTGATCAATGATAATCTTCGAACAAAAAATTCATTACAATTTATCTTCAAAATATGGTACAAAATCTATCTATAATAGGAATGATTGAAACAACTGAGATTACTAATTGGCATTCCTAGATAACAAAATAGAACACCATAGAGAAAATTTTCCTTTCTCCTTTCCTAAAAAACTGACTACAAAATAGACATTCCTCACTTGAAAACCTCGTACTTCAACTAATTATGAAGTGAAAACTTATGTCCCACCCAGCGGAAGAGAGAAGCATTTCTGGCAACATATATTGACAGCCATTTCACTTCACCCACTCCTCCTTCTCTAGCACGTGCTCCTCAGACACACCATAAAACAGAGATCATTTCAGACTAAAGAAATAACAGCTCTTCTTTTTCCTTTTTATTCTTTGCCAAAAGACCAGAAAAAGCACTTCAAAATTGAAAACTCCTGACACGCATACACTTTTGATTAGAAAAGGACAAATAGATACCTAGAAAGAATTTGGCTTGTGAATTCAACAGCTTCAATATGCTCCAAGGAATGGACCTAAGGATTTGAAAACATAAAATAATGAAGAAGAGATCACAAAATAACCTAAGAAACAACTTCTCAATAATAATTTTAAACAAAGGCAAGAAGCAAAGTGCAAAAGAAAATGACCAACTTTATCCCTGATAAAGTAATACAATAGAATTGATAGGTCATATGCCTCCAATATATGAATAGTCCTTACTTTTTGAAGCTCCTCCTTAGTGATTTCCCTCGCAGGAAATGCACAGCATTTTCCAGGAAATATACCTGCCGAGGTAAAATGTAACATGTTATGAGTTATGACCATATTGTGATTGATGGTTCATCTCATCAAAAGACTCAAACCTTTTCAACCCATCAAAGGTAAATTGAAACCTTAGAACTCATTTGAGAGAGACCCAGATTTCTTTAGGCTTTTTGATAGAAATGCTTAGGCTTTATTATTATATTTGCCCCTTAAGGACAAGTCTTATTACATAAATAGGAAACCTATTCTAGAAAGGAAATGATCAATTAAAATAAAAGCACAGCACAAACTAAGCCTATAATTTGAGAATCAAAATTAATGGTCTTTCCTAACATAGATTTGAGCCATAACATTACTCACATATTGGAGAAAGAGATTGTCATCAAGCACAAAATCGGTAGAAACTTGCCAAAGGGTCCCTTCCATTACTAATAGTTGAAATCGATAGGGGTTTAGGACTTCCACAAGCTTACTCTCATGTATCAGCACCATTGAATAATATCTTCAAACTTTCCACCCGCATTCAATATTTTCAAAAATAACCCAACTAATTTAAATCCATTTCTTCTATGGAGTTGAAGGTTTTTTGGAATAAGATAGAAAAAAGGATGGATTGTTTGATATTATTTTGGATGGGGTTAATGAACAAGACAACGGGTTAATGACTATTATTTTATTACATTTATAAATATAATTAATTTTTTATTATTAGATTTTTGTTTTATTATTAATTTTGATGATAGAATCAAAATTAATGGCTTTTCTTAACATAGATTAGGCCCATAAATGTCAACTTCGTTATTCTAAGAATAGGAACTGGTTCTAATGAAGTTGTGAAAGACAAATCAAAATCCAGAATATTAAGTTTTAACACAAAAAGTAAAGCATAGGAAAAAAATACCAGCAGCAGCAAGGCTAGCAGC
The DNA here is from genome assembly GCA_035048815.1 of Abelmoschus esculentus. Taxonomy (NCBI): domain Eukaryota; kingdom Viridiplantae; phylum Streptophyta; class Magnoliopsida; order Malvales; family Malvaceae; genus Abelmoschus; species Abelmoschus esculentus. The sequence goes on along the minus strand of JAUCBN010000027.1, from coordinate 749,679 downwards.
AATAGCTCGGAGACGATCTGGTCTTTCTGGGTGTGGATGAGACTTCTTTTCAACCTATGTGACCAAGCAAGAGCAAATATCTAGTGAGAGAGTTGTACAAAAATCAAAAGAAAGAGAGGGAAGCCGTGCAACAGATCCCAAAACCAAAGGGAGAAAAATTGGAAAGAAAACAAAGAAAAAGGTTGCAAGCATAACCAGATTGAGAACATCAATAAAAATAAATTAAAAAAAAAAAAGTCGATTCCAATTTAGGAGAGAAAATTTGCAAGCAAACCAGGATAGAGAGATTACATATAAATTATAGAAGTTCCACCACAACTGATAGTTATATTCAATTTCTAAATATTGACATTGGTTTGGGAGGGTGCATAACTGCCATAAAAAACTCATGTAAGTGGAGAATTTTTAGAACAGCATATAGAGTAGCAGTGTCATACCTCTGAGTGCAGTAACATTTTCGCATCAAAACCAACTGCTGTAGGGCAGTTTGAACTTGAAGCCTCTAGCTTCAAATCTGGCATCAACAAGCACAAACAAGTTAAGGTCACAAAATTCATATGCATAATAACAGAGGTTACAAATTTCTGATGGTAAAGGAATGGAATAATTAAAAAGAAACATGATCTATAAAGCTCAAAATATGACCAAAAAGGGGATATATTGAGCTGGGAATCTCATAGTACTAAAATCTTACCACTTCACCATAACACAAATAGAAAGCAAGAAGCAACCATAAAGAATACTCCACAGGCTTTGAATTTCAGGAGGAGTTTCTGACGTTGGCATATATCAAAGAGTTTTCACTTAAAAACACAAATTGTCATAGGGCTTACTGCATTCTTGCAAAGATCACTTAATATGATTTCAAATACAATTCGGAAAGATTTCTCTAAGGCTAGGTTCTCCCTATACATTGGTTTCACCCAACAAAAAATGGAAGACTTAGAGGTTCTTGCTAGCACAGCTTAGTTAGAGAGGCAAATGCAGTCAGGAATCAGTTGAGAAACAGAATAGATAAGCAAACTCTACATAAATACACAAACTTAGTGCAGCTCAGAACATTTTACAAGTTAAAAGATAACAAGTCGGTGAAGGGAAATACTGAAACAATAATAAATAAGAAAATAAGTAGAAAAGAACCCTATCAACACAAAAATAACACTAGAATCAAGAAATCAACACTAAAAGTATTAGGTTGGGAATTGTTTGCCAATTTCAGAATTGAAATATTGTTACTGTTCTGAACTTCGATGAAAGAATATCAAAAGGCAGGAAAGAAAGCATAGCAGGGTTAGGCATTTCAAAGACCATTTGACCAGAAGAAAACGAAAGGCAGCATAGAAAAATAATTGAATAAACCTAGCAGAAAGTCATATGCAGTTTACCTTTGTCTCTTTGTCTGGCTTCAGAATCAACCTGACCTCCTTCCGGTGAACAAGGAGATGCATAAAATCCATGTCTTAGAATACCAGATGCTTTATGCTCCCCGCATAACTGCACAGATGAACTTGCTAAATCATCTCAGAAGGTAATGGAAATAAAGCATACCAAAAACGGGATGTGGGGAATGATGAATGATGATAATATTGAGAAAAGAAAGATTAAATAAGCATACATCACAATGGACAACATCATCAAGGTTGACCATCGTGCAGTTGGTACAAAACCACTTCACAATCTCATTGCACTTTCGAACAAGCTCCCAGTCATTGTCAGCCTCGTCGTCGACATCGTCGTCATCATCATCATCAAATGCATCTTGATTGTTACACATATTCTGAATTGCCAATTCTTTCGACAACCTTGTTTTTTTCTGCAAACAAATAAAAATAGCAAATGCAACAATTTAGAAATTAATCATTTGTTTTGGAAACAGCGTTCCACAACAACTATATTCCTTAAAATTACAGGAGTCTTATGTGCTCTGCTTACAGACGCTCCATTAGGATGTCTGTCATCATTTATATTTGCAAACGTATCTCTTCCAGATGTTCCTATATCCCCCGAGCCAACAGATGCAACATCACAATAACATGCTGTGATGTTCTCATTGGCTACCAAATGTTTTCTTTTAAGGGCTTGATTGTTCTTAGCCTCTCCATTCATCACACAACTGGTTTGAACAGATTCAGAAGCCATATTGTTAATAGTTCAGGTGTAGATTATTTACACTAACCATTGGCATCGAAAGACTGCAGAACTATGAACCTGAAAAAGTAAAACTAAACACTAGCATTATTTACACTAACCAATGATATCACGCAGAAGGAAAGCAAAGAATTAAGTCAAAAGTGTTTTTTTCACAAAGCACTAAAACTGAGCATAAATAACAGCTGCATAAAACATCAAATCCACAAGCACACTCAAAAATATGAGCAAATGGAAACTGAGAGCAAACTAACACTAACCAAACATCTTTCCAAAAAACACTAACCAAACATAAAAATAGGACCCAGAATAATTATAAAAACCCACATTTAAAACAAGAAAATATATGCCCGCACACAAACGGGCACACCAAATAACTTTTTTTCAAAGAAATTAGAGTTAAAGCCAAGAAAAAAGTTCGAAGTCAAAATTTGAAATCATCACTCTGCAAGTAGGACACAAAAACTGAGACTATATAACAATAATTCAGCTATACACATCCATTACAATACAGAAGTTTTAAAATGCGAAGCAGACAAAAACTATACAGAAATTGGATTTTTAGAAGGAAAAAATATATATACTAAAAACTAAAAACCCACATAGTAACTCATAAGAAAAACTTAAAAGTAAGTAATAAATGAAACAAGATTTTCTAATTCTGAGGCTACATTGGAAGCTAGAAGTCTGATCCTAAAATGCATAAATATACACAAATAAGAAGAAAAAGGCAAGTGTACAGATATGAGGATTGAAGATTGAACGGAAAAGAAATACAGATATGGGAATTAAACAAACAAAAAATAAAAATTACTTGGCTAGGGCAACCGTGGAAGGTCTCGCGAGGTAAAATCGGAATTTCTGAGGGAGGGGAGAAGGTGGCGACAGCGAGACTATTACCTTTTAATAGAACTTCCAATCGGTGGTTTTAGAAAAAAATCATTTTTTATTAGAGTACTTAGGATTAGGGTTGATTTCCTTGGTAAAAGTGGAGTAATTTGAAGGGTGGAATACTCATTTATGTTTTTTCACCGATATAAATTTATTTTTTTAATTAACTGATTACGGTAGTATCTGTTTTAGGATATAATTTTTATTATTTGAAAATTTGTGACTTCTAGAAACAATAATCGTTTCTTTTAACTATTTGGACTAAAGGTTCGTGCATATAAATTTAATTATTGATTTTAGAAAACGATGAATAAAATTATTTATATTTTAATATAATTTTTTAATTATTTGTTTATTTGTTATTGTTAAATCTAACGAAAATTGATTTAATATAATAATTCAATAATTTTTATATAATTAATTTATTTATATTTTAACTACCGAAATAAAAAATAATTTATATAATTATATATTTGATCTTCTTACATTTTTATTTTTATTTTTTCTCTTTTATTATTTTTACAGTTTTTTCTTTTTTAAATTTTCCTCCTTCGACTCAATAGTGAAGAAATCTTCATATCTTCTTAGTGATTTCCATGAATATTTTTTTTTTCTTTCTTAAAGTCATACTATTGTCATGAAAACATGACAACGTTACCTTGATGTTGGGACTAAAACGAAAAAAGGTAAACTTGAGAGGCAAGAGTGAGAAGTCAGAAATGCTAGAGGACTGATTTTTAATTTTTGGGATGGAAATTATAGGAAGGCAAATTTGGATGCAGTTTGCCTAACATAAAACCACTATTATTGGATCCCAATTTTGTTGGGCCGGGCTTTCAAAACCAATACGCTATAAAAACCCACGGATAAGCCTGAAACCACGCTTCAATTTCTCTCTCTCTCCGGTTCTTGCCGAAAAGTCGACAGAGATAATGGCGGGGAAGCAAATCGGCGGTGAGGGCTTGCCGGCCAACATAGCCGGAATGTCGAAGAATCAACTTTACGATATTATGTCTCAGATGAAGGCATTTTCTCTTTCAATTTTTATATCATTTCAATTTGTTTTCCTTTTCTTTTACCTTTCCTTCAAACGGCGGTTCATTCGCAGGAAATATAATTGGTAATTTAAATTAGTACTTTCTGTTGATTGTTTCTTGGACGTATGCAGACACTTATAGAGCAAAACCAGCAACAAGCGAAGGAGATCCTTATTCAAAACCCTCTCTTGACTAAAGCCCTTTTCCAGGTTTTCCTTTTCTTGTATATATTTCTTTTTCAAATTTAATTGAACTCTCATCGTTTCCCTTTCCAATTTAATATTAATTCTCTTGTATGCTAAAGTTATGAACTTTTGTTGTCATTTTCTGTATAAGAATCATTGAAATTGTAATGCTGTAAGTGCTTGATGGTTAATTGCCCTAATTTTCTGTGTATTGTTCGCTTGTTTGCACGATCCGTTTAAACGGCGTATTGTAGAAAAATCTTTAGGAGCTTCCATGCCTAAACATGTTTCTTTTATTTATTTATTTGTTACTTCAGGCTCAGATTATGCTTGGAATGGTTAAGCCCCCACAAGTGGTATGCTTTTGATCTCTGTAAATTTGTCTTGAAATTTATGTTGGGGATTGTACCTGTGTTGTGATTTTTTTTTTTTTTTATGTTCAGATTCCTACTATTCAGCCTCCCGCATCACAAAAATCTCAGTCTCAGCAATCAGCACAACCACCTCCAATGCCAAACATTCAGCCAACTAAACCATTGCTGGGTCAACTTGGGTTGCAGGACCAAACTGCTCCATCTCAGACCCAACCTCCTTTAAGGACACAGCATCAGAACCAAGCTGGCTCACAAATCTCAGCTGCTTCTGTACCTGCAGCAAACATTCAGTCTCAGCCCATGCCACCACATTCCCTTCAGACACCTCAGCAGATGAAAGGACATTTGAATCCTCCAATGTCCCTTCCACAATCGTCCCAACTGCCAAATGTACCTCCACTTCCTCTCCATCCATCTTCACAGCCCCATCATCATCAACAAACACATATGCCGATGGCCTCTGGTCAGTTGCAGCAATCATTGCAGACAACTGGAATTCCTCATATGCCTCTTCAGCCGCCTGTGTCACAACAGGCAAGACCCTCTTCTGCACCAACCTTACATCATCAGTATACTCCCCAAATTGGTCCAAATGTCGGTTACCAGCACCCTGGTGCTCCCCAGCATCATTCACAGCCGATGTTCCATGTAAGCCAGAAGTTACATTTTGGAAGGTAGTCTTGGGTTCTCCCTAGTAACATATCACACAATAACTCCTTTTATTGTTGAATTGTCCAGTCTGGCAATAAACCACCTTCTGGCCTTGGACCCTCTTTTTCACAAGGACAGACCCCACACTCAAATCAGCTGCCACCTCAATCAATGTATCAAAATCAAGTAAGTACATGCATAATTTAGTTTTTGATATGTATTGGTTTTATCAATTGGTGGACCATTATAAAAGTAAGCTCGTGTTTTTTATTTGCACTTGGTGGCATAACTAAGTAAACAAGCCTGCAGACTCCATGGTCAACATTGTATTTAAAATATATCCAATTACTTTTTATCAGGCACAAAGCAGTATGTCTATGCATCTCCCTTCTTCTAGGTGATTGGTTGTCTAGTTTCTGCTTTAAAGTTAAAATGATGCAAAATAGAAGATTCCTTTCTGTATATCTGTTGATTTTTGTGCCTCTTTAAAATTTATAGAAATCTTTTCAACTTTTTCTATTATAATTCTGTATGTGAAGACGGAAACACTATTGCAAGTTAAGAATGCATGCAATTGTGATTGCAATAGCAACTAGTTCAAGGTTTTCTAATTCAGTGTGGAGAGGCGGTTGCCTGAGGTACCTTGGTGCATTTTAATCAAGTCAACAAAGAGAAAATAATTGTAGAGATCCTGGGCATTTTATGCTCTTTTTTAATGAATTGGAAGGGCAGACAAGTGTTTGGGTCCTATTTGTTCAGCTAGCTAAGTAAGTTAGAGTTCTGGCTCAAGCTAGAAGAGTGGTCCATTGAATGGATTTAACAATGATTATGGGCTGGGAACTGATTCTGAATTTAATAAAAGATTAGAGGTTTTAATGGCTGTCATTATTCTAATGATGAAATTAAGATGGCCATTTCATTGTCCCGCAATAGTTAAATTATTTTCTCATATTCTTCTAGTTTTTTTATTCTTACCTTTTTCTTCCAAAAGCAAAAAAAAAAAGTGAAGAAGGGTTTAGATTCACTTATAATATATTTTGTCATGATAATTGTGCATGATTTTAGCCGTGTTACATTTTAAAGTTACTTTATTGTCAATAAATATGATATATTGTTTAGTATTTGACTTTGTATATTGTAATTTTAAGGGAGCAAAGAGTAATTGATAAATAACTAATGACTGAATACAATATCCAAATGCAGTTTTAAGATTTCTTAAACTTGATTTTCTATATTTAGTGAAAAGAAATTCCATGTCTTCTGGAATAGTATTTTTTCTGGAATGTCTATTGCTTAATTGACAACTTTTCTGGTATGTGCAATGGTTATTTTTCAGGTAGGAGGCTTACATTCGGGATCCGACTTTGGCAACCAAGTTCGAGGTTCAATGCAGGCAGATAGAGGATCTCCTTGGATGTCAAGCCAACCCGATAATTCAACACTAACACAGCTTCAAGGACCCTCGTCATTGGTTCCCAGTCAGATGGGTCCTGGAAATCAGGCCCCTCGCTCTGCACCGGTGATTATCCAAACATTGGGTTTCATATGAGCAAAGATTAATTGTCAATAGCTAAAGCTGATCTATTAACTGGTTGTTGTTGTTTTCTGTTGGATCATTGTAGTTGACTCCTGAGATGGAGAAGGCACTACTTCAGCAGGTAATGAGCCTCACTCCAGAACAGATTAATCTCTTGCCTCCAGAGCAAAGGAATCAAGTACTTCAGCTCCAGCAGATTCTTCGCCAATGAGAATAGATTAATCAATCAATTTGATGTGATAAAGCTAGCGGATTCAGCATTTGTTGTGAAGGCTCCTCTGCGAGCTCGGTAATTTGTTTGTAGGCCTATAGAAGGCCTTTTAAAGTCAATCCTTGTCCTGGAGCAGATCACATGGCTCATGAGTGTAATAAGAAGTGCTGTAAGTTTCAGATTCAGTGTTGATCTATTACTTTTGGTTTCTCTAGCAGGTGATGAACATACTAAAAGTTGTTGAAAACGAAAGTGCCTCTTTTTGTAGATTATTCAAGCGTCTTTTTTGGATCCTATATTAGATTTGACTATTCATGTGTTGAACATTTGCTGGTACAAAGACAGGATATGAATCATTTTATGTATATGAAAAAGGAAGTCATTCAATGTCTAGGGACTGGAATGAGTATGGCATATCAAAAACATATCGATCGCGAGCCATTAACGTCGTTGTCTCTGTCGCCACAGGTTCTTGCTGGTCTGCATGTTCCGTCATCACCACATTGATAATCGTTTTTAATTGAAAATGATCCTTGAAATGAGATTCTCTAGCAGCCATATACACACCATTTTCAAAATTTTAAAAAAAAAGTTTTTTTTATTTAATAATCGGTATCCGGTTTATCGGTCGGCTGACTTGAATCAAGTTTTACAAAAGTTTAATATAAAATAATCTTCCCATCCAATTTTTTTATTAAAAGATTTAGGGTTCCATATCATTATATCAACTAATTATTGATATTTTTTATAGACTCAACAATAACTTAATCTAGAATTGGCAGAGTGACAATTGGAGCAACTCCTGTCTCACCTATCCGAAATATTAGAAAACACCACATGGCCATAAATTTATCTGTATGAAAAAAAATGGTTATAGATTCAACAAATTTACTAATAATTTTATCCAAAACAGTAATCACTAAATTATGAAAAAAATAATCTTTCTGATCATTAACATTTTAAAAGTTATAAAATAATATTTAAGTTTATAAAAGATTTATCGGTAATAGAAAACATTTTATAATCAAATCTAAAATTTAATGATTATTTTATAATTTTTAAAACTTAAATGATCAACCAATCATTTTAACTTAGTTGTGTGGTTATTAATGTACTTTAGTCTTTAGCCATTCTATTTTTATATTCACATTACTTTCCTATAAATAACAACTTCTATTTCTATTATTTCCCTATCCATTAGAAAAAACAAAGCCACAAATTTATTTATTAAAAAATAATTAAATCTTGTAAACAAACAAACCCAAAATCATTTGTTTTAAAAATAAAAAAAAATTGTTAAACTTAAACAAAGTGATTATGAACCAAACGCAATTCCATGCAAAGAAAGACACCATTTGCCCTCCGCCCTTGAAAGTCAGCAAAGACTCCCATTTGATAAAGAAATCATCTTCTTCCTCATCTTCGTCGTCGGCAGCCTCTTCTCACGGCGTCAGCGGCGCCGTGAAGCCACAACAGCAACGACACCCCGTAATCATATACACCCACTCACCCAAAGTAATCCAAACGCACCCTAAAGATTTCATGGCATTGGTACAAAAACTCACGGGCATGTCACGCAACGAAGAGGATCATAATCAGAACCAGAACCAGAACCGCGCGGTGACTCATCAGCCCAAGGCGGAGACCTCGGCGGAGGAAGATAGCAAGAGGATCAGCAACGATGACAATGAGTCATCGTCGGTTATAACGGATGAAAACTGTGAAGGGCAAGTGAATTCTTCTTGTTTTGTCCCTCCGCCATTGTTTGACCCCCCCGCAGCTCCGTTTTTAACAAATATCCCAGTTTTTACGCCCAATTCCGCCGATTTCCTTTGCGTCAACCACCATCCTCAGCCGTTTTATAATTACACAGATTCTTTGTTTTTTAACCCAAACATGAGAAGTTCCATTTCTTCTTCATCTTCAAGATTGGAGGGGATGAATGAGTTTCAGGATTATTAATTTTTTTCTTTAATTCTTTTTTGAAGAGGAAATATTTTATTCCCTTTATTATTTTTTGGGTATAATTTCCAATTATTTGGTTTTATGATGCAAATAAGTCATGATTTTGTTCATGAAACTGTAATTGTATGTTTTTAAAGAGAATAAATAAAGTTTTTACATCAGTGTTTAATATGTCATTATTGTTTAATATTATATAATATATTGTTTATGAAAAATGAATTTTCATAAATAATTTTAAAATAGGCTATTTTATTCAAATGCCTATTTTTTAATATTATTTATATTTCTGACACTTAAATAAATTTATTTTCAGTTCTAGTATTCATGAAACTCAGATGTACCGACATGGTAAGCTGTATGAGTTATTTTAATAGTTTTTTTTTTTTAATTTTGTTATCAGCTCTAATTTTAAAAAAAATTAAAAAGTTTTTTTTTTATAAAAATTATTATCAGCTCCAGTTTAAAAATTAAAAATTCATAAACCTTGTCACGTTGGTATGACGTGTTTTAAAAATAATTTTATCGAGATAAATAAAATAATATATTTGGATAAAAACACCCTTAAAATGTTGATGAGAGTAAAATATATTTAATATTACTTATTCTAAAATTGCAAACTATTTAACTAGAAAACGTATATTGAATTAGTGCATATTAAAATTAAAATGCATTTAATATTAGTTATTTAATTCAAAAATAATACTTTTATTAAATTATAAAATTTAAAAATACTATCATATCAAGTAATTGATAAATGATTAAATAATTATATATACATATTTAAATAATTTAAACTATAATTTTTAAAATTAACGTTCTAATAAATTCACTCGTAATTTTTTTATAAAATAATTATTATCACGTATCTTATTAAAAATCTTGTTAAACCTATAAATAGATAAAAATAATACACGTCATAATAAATAAACGTCCGAAAAAAACAATTTTAAAAATAATTTTTATATGTACGTTAGATCATAATACAATTTACAGTGGAAAAACATCTGTTATGTACGAAAAATTATTACATGAACCCTTTCTACCACCTAAGATATGGTCCCAACCAATTAAATTAAGATATATAATATATTTTTCTATATCAAATTTACACATAAGCATTGATCAAATCATCTAATTTAATATCTTTGATTTAAAAAAAAAAATATTATCAAAGATTTATTGTGTCTTTGTTTTTTAAAATTTTCTTAATTATTTTTATATAGATTTGGGATTTAGGTTTAGGGTTAATGATTAGTGGTTTAGGGTTTATGTGGTTTAAGTTTAAGGTTTAGGATTAGAGTTTAGGGTTATATGATATTATTTAGGTTATGGTTAAGATTTAGGTTTAGGGTTAAGGTTAGGGCTTAGGTTTAGGGTTAAGGTTTGGGTTTAAGGTTAGAGATTAAAAAAAGTTAATTAAAACAAATTGAATAATAAAAAGGAAGACAACATAAAGAATTTTGGTAATATTTTTTTTTATTTTTAAATCAAATGTATTAAAGTGGATGATTTGGATGATGCTTATGTGTAAATATGATATAAAAAAAATATATTATGTGTCTTATTTTAATTAATTGGGACCATATCTTAGATGGTGGGAAGAGTTATGTAATAATTTCTCGTTATGTACACAGTCAAAGTGAATTACTTTCTCTTTTTATCTTCCTTTTCTCTTTGATTTTGGGTTTCAAGGACCACCGGAGCCGCCGGGATGCTGAACCACCACTCTCTCAGTCTCCTCGTCCCTCTTTCCGTGGTGGCTTTTCTCGGAGGGGAATACCGTGTAAAAGTCTCCAAGAACACGGCCATGACCATGTATTTACTAGGCACCAACGCCAGAATCAATGCTATAAACACCAGCACGGCTGCGAGCTTCTCGCTTGCCTGGTCATCGTCACGGTGTTAGCACATGCGGCTCAGTTAAAAGACAAGGGAAGAAGATAGACACACTAAACGAGTACAAACCTGTGGGGAAATGGAGAGCAGCAAGGCGCGGAACTTGAGAAGGGCGATGTTTCCGTCCTGGATAAGCTGTTCCGCTTGAGATACTGCATTCTGAACAGCCAAAAGCTGCTCCATTGTGTTCATAGGAGGAGGTGCTATTACCTTGATCTCAACCAGAGGCCTGCCTTGGGTGCAAAATCTCGTAACCACCATAAATGTGGCAATAAGGAGTAGAGCTGACGCAAAGGTATAACCCAGCCATCCCCTGAAATGGACAATAACCAATTCCTATGAAAACCAGCTGAGATATCAACATAACTATATTAGCCAACTCGAGTTTCCGATTTAGATAAACCAATATGCCTCCCTTGCACAACTACTTTCTTGGATGATAGTAAAACCTCAACATGGTTCGAATTCGAAAAGAAAATGTTTGGAAATTCAAGACACATATACATTAGAGATTATTTATTCAATTGTAATGACTTGGTCTTGTACCCCCAAACAGTATTCCATTTGTTGCATCATACTTGGCAAGAAAATTAATAATAAAGATTATTTATTCAATTGTGATTCGTGCCTTACCTGATAATAATGTACGCGAAAATCAAACAGAACAGCGAAGAGTTCAGATGATCATCCCAATATACCACCGAAAGAAGCCACTTCCCTAGCTTCATCGCCGGAAGAAGTAACTCCTGCAAGTCGAAAAAGAAAAAAGTACTATGAGATGATAGAACAAGTCCTGGAAGTTAAGACAGCAATCAGGAGAAAGAACAGAACATCAGAGGCAGCATTAAGCTTCATAGTGACACTATTGAAACACTGTTCAAATCAGTTGGATCTTCTGTGATACCTTCATAACAGCTACATTGGTGTCAATTCCATTTACTTTAACCCCGTCGATTGTTTCTTGAGCAAGCATCATCTTTTTATAGTTTTCTCTAGACTCTTTAACTGCTCTCTCCATCAAACTTATCTCACCCACAGCTAGTTCACCCACAAGCAGTCCAGCCTCACCGGCATTATTTGAACTTGAACCAAACATAAAACCTAAGTTCGAAACCATTGTCAAGGCTGAGATTGTGTACATGCCACCACTAGCCGCAAAATTGTTACCCCGGTCTAATTCCCCTGAGCTTGACATATTTGCAAGAGTCTCCAGTATTATATCTCCCCCGGGTAATTGGTCACAAAGGTTAAACATGAGAAGAGACACAAAACGAACAGTACTTGAGGAACAAATTTCCTGAACAGCTTGCAAACGCAAAATTCCGAGAACAGCTTTTGAAAGTGCATCATCCTTTTCAATTCCAGTAATGTTGAACTTATTTATAAATCTATGAACATATAAAATTTCCCGGATTATTGCAAGCCAGTAATCACGCCGAGTGTGCCCTTTAAGTTCAGGAAACTCAATTATAGCTGGTTCTGATCTACAAGAGAAAATCCATACACAATCAGAAAGATAAATTATATTATCAAACAAGCTTTATGTTAAAATTAGAGCATTGAATACAAATCTAAAAAAGTATCACAAAAACCTTAACTACAGTAACAGGAAAAAAATGAAATAACTATGAATGTCTTACAAGGAAATTGATTTGTACAAGACTGCCTTGTCAAAAAGTCGAGTGCCCCATGGCCCAGTGAGCTCAGGTTTAACAATTTGCTTTAGATCATCTGATAAATCATATCTTTTGGGTTTATCATAAGATACAACTCGTAGGGCTTCAAAGTACAATGCATGATCTGTAAGTATTAATCGACCTGAAGACATGCAAGAACAATCTCAGAACAAGCAAAATATTGCACCATACAGTAATCAACAATCAAAACTATTTACAAAGACAGAAGGAAAGGAATAAGTATGGTAGAAGTAATGAATTTCACCAATCAACAAAGAAATCAACTTACCTGGCCATGTTGATATTCCAACATGTTCAAGAACTGGTTGAGTAGTGACTGTTCCATCCACCTCAAGTATCTTTTCTCCTCTTGATGATCGAACAACAGACAAAAGAGATGAATCTGATTGGCTCTTCATCTTTTTAATTGCTCTATAGAGATCAAAGTTTTTAATATCATATTTAGAGATGCAGATTTGCCATATGAAGATAATGCCATAAATTACAAGACCCTTTATCAACTATAAACTTCTTTAGATGAACTTAAAAACTAAGATCTCAAACAAGGTGTAATCAGCATTGGAAAAGGTAGTAAATTTTACTAAGCTTCTAATAAGAACTTTCAATATCATATGATTCATCATATGATATACATGTTAGAATTTCGAAATTCCATGATTATTTAAGAGAGTATAAGATTAGGAAGGGGATCGAAACTTTGACAAATCTGCAATTCCCTTTCTCACAAAATTTTCAATAAGGACTATTTGGTAGTAGTATCCATAGTGGCACTGGACAAACTATTTTGAATTCCAATTAATGTAGTGCTATAAATTGTTTACTTCTTTAAAAAGACTATCAGTTCAAGGCCCTTGGTCTTCCTTTAATGATCGATCGCAATTGACAAACCCTTCGAGGAAAAGAACTAAGTAATGCACATTATTTTTAATCTTTGACCAGTAAAGTTTTGTATTAGAAACACATAAGTGGGTCAAAACAGAAACAAAGAGGGGCATGAAAGTATATAGGATATCGACAATGCAAAGGCTCGTACCTCTCTAGTCCATTTAGGTACTTGTCATAGACAGAGAAATGAAGCCGGCCACCTGTTGAGATGGTAAGAACCTCAAAAAGATTTTCACAAATAATCACATTGGCAATGATGGGAACTGCAGGAGCTATCCTAGAGAAGGCTTCCATTCCAACTGACAGATCTTCATCTAACTGTTGGCAAGAAAAAACGATGACCGTAAATTTTAGCATCAATTCTAAGGTTTAATGGACAATTAAAGTCCCTAAACCATTTTCCATGTACAAGAGAATAGTTTGAATGTCCAACTACAAGACAAGAGGTTTTAATTACAGAAGATGTAAGATCATTTGGAATTCTCACACAATGTAATGTAGCATGCAATCACAAATTGAAAGAAAGAAGCACCCCCGCCCCCAACACACACACAGACATACCACAATAAATAAAGAATAAATAAAATATGAAACTTACATTAATTAAAGATTGACTTGCAGCTGCTGGGGCTTCCCAAGCAACCATCATGTCAAATGTAAGGCGTCGAAACTTTTTATCAGCTATATGACCTATTACTTGAGTAGAAAGAGCAAGAGTCCTGAAACAGCAGTATTCCAAGAAGTTCCTCGCGTACCATGACTTATGCTTTATTGAATCAGATGACTCAGCATTAAAGCTTTCCTGAAGCTCAATTGAAGTGGTTCCAAGGATTCTGCATTGTTTCATTTTTCATTCTTGTTAAGGAGACTAAGATTAGAACTGAGAAACAAATAGAAACCTAATCTAACAAAAAAAAAACTACAACTAAGTTAGAAGTTGCAGCAAACACAACCTACTTTGAGCATCTGCGCACAATGATATTAGCGACCGGGGAGAGCTCGGGTATCCAATTGTTTCCAGCAGATGGAGACCTCTCCAGCTCCTCGAATTCCTCTGCAAAGGAACTTCGCCTGCTAAGTAACCAATTCAATGATCCTTCTCTTACCAAAGCCTCAAACATATTTCTTGTTCTGCTCGCAAATGCCATTTCTAACTTTCTCCCTCAATTCAATCCCACTGCAATGCAATCAATAAAAAAACGTTTAAAAATCAGGACTTCACCATAAAAGTTCCACCTTTAGCAATCTTTAAATGTATCCAATTGGCATTAACAAAAAGATTCCTACAACAAGCCTAGTAACACATTTTTCCACCAACTTTAACTGGCAACCAAAACCAAAAAAGAAACAAAACTATTCACACGATGGTAACCAATTTAAGGCTTTGAAAACCAATGAGTTGAACTCCATTAACAACATAACTCCAACTACTTAAACTAACCAAAGAAACAATGAAAGAAAAAGAAAACACTTACCAGAAGAAGAAAATGTGAAGCCTCAAAACCTTCTAAACCCTAAAACTGTTAACAAGGGAATAACTGTCGATTCCTGCAACATATCAAGAACCCGTCTGAGATTAACTTGGTTGAACGGTTTTCCACCAACACATTTCTTGCAAGAGCAAGATTCACAATATTATCTCAAGAAACAAGGGGTCCAAAACGACTTGTTTTTGAAGAAAGTTCCTTATTCTTTGATGGGTCCTAAAGAAATAAATACTACTCCATACTTAATGATAAAAAGGGGAGAGTTGTGAAATACAGTAACTAAAGACAGAAGCTTTCGGTTCACGCGGATTCAATGTGTTGGGAACAAGAGCTTGGTTTGCAGTTGCACTAATTTGAGACAACAGTACAGAAGAGAGATGCGGAAGATTGGAGTTCAGTCTAGAAATATCAGCATCTAATCTAACCCATTCCTGCGTTGCACTTGTAAGTTGTACTTAACCATGTCAAGAGAAGTCAATGTGTTAGATTTTGGTCATTGTGGGACCTCAACCATTACAGTTTTTTTTAAAAAATAAAACCAATCTCTCAACCAATTTTTTTTAAGATTTTTTTTTTAAATACGAGCCATCTAGCCTTAAGCACGAGTCATTTAGCTTTAGTGATTAAAAGAATAATTGTTATTTTTAGAGATCATAGATTAAATACCAGTAATATCAATATAGTGATTGAATCATCAATGTCCAATAGTTGAGAGTATACACTAGAATAGATACTATTGTAGTCATTGTATAACTGAATAAAAAATATTTTTTGAAAAATAATATATTTTTTTAAAAATAGATTGTTTAATTTAAATACTAGTGTTTAGTATTATTAAAAATTATTTTTAAATATAAAAAATATTTATTTTAGATTTTTTAAAATATAAAAAATATGATAAAAAATAGATGAATAATTTTATTTAAATATATTAAAAAAACTAAAAACTAAAAATTTTAGTTTTTTAAAATATATAGGAAGATTTAGACTGATGTGGTGCATGATCAAGCAGCATTCTAACACACCAAAACTCATACACTTAGAAGAGCTACCTACTGGTGCTATTGCTACTCTGCTACTCAAGGCTCAGTACTCGTCATTAGATAAGCTTCGAAAGTTTTAGGCCGAGAATTTTCGAGGACATGTACCGTAGGATAGATTCGTATTCACTTTAAATTTTTAAAGATTATACATTTACCTTTATTTTTATGAATTGATTTTTAAATTTTTGTATCATTTATCAGTTGAAAAATTTTAACATTTTGTGTATTAGTATGTTAATTCTTTCTTTATTTTGTTAACTTTAACTTAACAACTTTTTTTATTTAACATAAAATGTTACGTCCTGTGAAAAATCTTACAATCCTCGATCTGAACATCCCCAACTGTTATTGAAGTTTCCCTTACAACATGATGGTCTGTCTTTCTACTCTAACAAATCTGTCTGGCCATATATGAATACCCTCCATAATTGCCACTGTTCAAAATTCCAACACGGTTGAGGCAACCAAAATTATAATTTCTGCAAGTAAAGGAACATTGTTAGTGATAGAATACTGTACTTTTAGTCACTAAAATATTATCTTGTCTTGCAGTTAGGTGTTAACAGAGGTTCTGCCATTCTGGTAACTATTTTAGAATAAAAATGAAACATCAATGACCAATTTGCTTAATAAAATCAGTGACCAAAACAGAAATTCGGTAATAGTTGAGTGACTATTATATATGAATACCGTATTTCCAAGCACATTTCACAGCAAATTATTTGAACTAGGGGCTTACCATGCGACATTTTCCCAGTGAAGGTAACCACCATGGCCTGCGGCATTCGTGAACTTGTAAACAGCTCCGAGACCTAGTCACAAGAAATCAAACACGATCAGATGTCGAACTCATTATCATAAGTCATAACTTCAGAAGTATGATAATAATGTTGGATTAAAATTCAATAATAGTGGGCACATATGTATAATGTATATTGCTATTATAAAATTTAACACTTTAAGTGACCAATTATGTTACACGTGTTATAGGTATTAAATTATCATGGAATTAAAAGTGTAGATACCATAAGGTGTATTTATAATTTGATGAGGGGCAGAGTTATAAATACTTCAGAGTTGGTTATTAAATCAACTACTAGTTGGTTATTAAATCAACTATATAAAGGGGTTATGGTCCCCAAGAATTAGGTCAACTTGCATATCTCTTTTCCCCGTCTGAGAGTTGTGCGGCAAGAGAAAACCTAACTTCAAACCTTCTGGAAAATCTTCGTCAATTAATTCAGGTACGCTTCCGCATTCAGTTTATTTATTTTATTGTTCTTGATGATTTGACATGTATAGATCTTGGGTTTATATTCGTATTGAATATATTTTAATTTTAACAAATAATACCTTCATATCCTTCGAGAACTGGATCTTCAGACAGGAGAAGGGGTGTATCCAAATCAATAAATCTGCACAACATAACTGCAGGTTAAAACTTGAAACAGCTAATCAGACTTATAAAACAGAAGAAAAGCCGCATTTACGAGAGTTGACATATACAAGGGCGAGCTAATGTTGTCATTTATTTAACAAGAATGATGATACTCACTTGAAACATCCGAGGCCGGCAGCAAGATGTCCTGCGAAGCCCATGGCCAACCTGGTTTCCACCATGCCACCAATCATGAGGTCTAGTCCTGATTCCCTGGCCAGATCAATAATTTGAAGAGCACCAAGGACTCCAACTTTAGCAAGCTTAATGTTAACATCTGCAAGTTCTCCCTGCACTATTTTCTTAACATCAGCTAAATTTCGACTGCTCTCATCTGCAGCTACAGATACCCCGTACTTGCTTTTTGCAAAATGACTAACACAACCAAGACCTTCCCAATCATCTCTATGAACCGGCTGCTCAAAAAGAACAGGAGTCACTCCCATTTCTGCCGTGAAAAGAAAAGGAAAAGGGTTAAGATTTCCAAAAATGAAATCAGAGATGCAAGATACCTAAGTGTTGAAATGTTGTTCATAACAGAGAATGTTACAAATATCTAAATTAGTTATCATGAAAAAGCAAATATTTTGTTGCTTTGTGTTTATTTTGCCATAGCTAGTACACATTTTGCATGTACCATGTAATTTTTCAAGAACTTCAATAGCCTCATGAGGTCTATATCCCTCATTAGCATCCAGAATGAATGAACAATCAGGGTGGGCAGAACGTATTGCTTGTAAAACTTCAATGTCAGCTTTCAGGTTCTTTCCCACCTTAAGCTTCAAAGTTTTGAATCCTTGTTTGCGATACTTTGAAGCTAATGCAGCAGCTTCGGCTGGGGAAACAATAGGAATCTGCAGATATAGAAGATTGAAGTGACAGATAGAAACTGACAATTCTGGAAGAGACTATCAACTAAAGTAGGCAATTTCCGCAAACCTTTAGCTGTGCTCTTGAAAGATGAAAGGGGAAGTAAATAGAAAATGATCAAGGGAGAGAAACTGAACTGTTATATCTGTGGTTATTGTATTTGAAGCTCCGCCAAATAGTCTCCATAGAGGTACACCAATGCTCTTAGCAGCTGCATCGATCAATGCCATCTCAACTCCTGCCCTAACCTTCAGTTGCAAGAACAGTCTAATGAAACACAAAAATCATCCTATTACAAGAATCAAAAGAAACAGAATGAAGGAAAGCTATAATCTTCTGGTAAAATGTAATTTGGACATGCATATGTCTGACTAAACTCTCATCCCAACCTTCAAATGTTTGAGCAGTACACGAGAGATACTAAACCCTCTAGGCCAAGGAAATTAAGAACTGAACTGAGATATAAACACTCTAGTCTTTCACTGGGTATGGAAGTTAGCAGTTGCTTATTCCTTAGATTGCCACTATCCTTGATAAACACTTTCTCACCAAGCATAGTGTAGAAAACTTATATCATCCAAGTTATTAAGCAGTTAAAGTCCAAACAACTAATTACCTGTGTCACCTGAATCTTTACTTCTCTCAAATCTTAGTTTGTCTTGGTCAATAACCAAAAACCAGAGAAGACTAAAGCAGGGATAGACCGAGGAAGCATTGGGGCCTCAGTCGCACCCCATAAAAATTTAAATTCCCATTTACTTTAGATATTTCCTTTCTATTTTTATTGACAATCTAATTTCTTATCCCCTATAATTATATAATTTCCCATCCTTACATTTCTAATACAGTTTTCTAACAGTTTGCATGATTAGAGACAAAAGAAAAGACCCTAAAACTCCATAACTGGAAAAAGAAACAAACTCACTGAAGCAAACTGATGTCCAGGCAAAAGATGACAAATTTCCCCCAGTACATCCCCAAGAGTCATGAAAGAGCAAGTCTTGAGCATCTGGCAGGCCTCCTTGGCTTTATCCATGGCAGTAGGTTGATCCTCTGCCGTAACAAAAGGCAGAATCGGAGCCTCACCCCAACCAACACATCCATCTTTCAGCTCAATCCTGATGGCCACGTTCTCCACCTTATCAAGCCTGGAGGTGGCTATGGTAAACGGAGCAATCAAAGGTACATTGAGTGGTCTGTTCTCAGCTTTATGGACTTCCACCATGAAAGTTTCCAACAAATTCTTGAACCCAAAATTTGTTGCAGAAGAAGGAACTTGGACTTGCATTGAATTTTTGACATACGGATTGCAAATGGGCAGCTGGGATTTGAAGGGTTTAAAGGGGGAAAAGGAAATACCCGATTGAGAGAACATTTGCTGGTTTTTGTTTTGAAAGACTTCGATTGGCTTGTGAGAAAGTGATGTGAAGAGCAGATCCTATAACCATAACCATGGCTGATGATCGATTCAAAAGGATTTTGTCTGATCTGTTTAGAATATTAAAAGTAGTTAGAAATTATTTTTCACTCAACATGTCAGTTTCCCTTACGTAGATACCTTGGATGGTTTCGGCAGTCCTTGCCGGCCGCCTTATTTATTAAAGTAAATTACATAAATAGTCACTAAACTTTGATTGATTTTTTCAAAAACAATTATAAAACCTCGAAAGGGGTGATTTTTAAAAAAATCGATTTTAAAAAGACTTAAAAAAGGATACAATCGTTTTTCTTACAAAGGTCTTGTTTTTTTTTTTCGAATTTTTTCAAACGTTGGGGATCAAATTAGAAAATCAGTTAAACAGGGGTAAAAATTGAAATTTTGACTTGTAGATTTGTAAAGGTGGGAGCTTTAGAGTTTTCCGGTTTCTGCCTCTCCTCTGCATCGCTCCAGAATATCTGATAACAGGGCCTGAACACCAAAACAATTCAGGGTATATAACACCATACTCAGTACTCACACCAAGGTAATCTCTTTGTTCATCTCCTACACTCTCTGCTTCTTTCTATATAAGCTATTGGGTATTGCGGAAATACCTGACCCTTCTGCTTTCCGGCAGGGATCTGCTGCTATTGATTTGAAATTTCTTCACGCGGATATTACGATCTTCACCGGTGGTGGAAGGCGCCCCTACCGTAAAATAGAGGCCTCTCCACCTCTACTTGAAACTCGGTGAGTAATTTGCCTGTTTTCTTTCAAATAATGGAGTATTCTGAGTTCCGAATAGCTCGATTTTTCAAATTGCAAACAAGTAGGATAAAGTTAAACCTGCCGATTACCTTTTGATGTCATCTCATTGCTTCTTTTGTTTTTATTAATAGTTTGAATCTTATAAAATCAGGCATGTATATAAATTTGTGTATCCATAGACAAATTTTTCTTTTGTTGATGGTATTTTGGGCCTTTGTTATGCTTCTTATGTGTTAATGAATGAAAAGTAACCTGGTTTTGGTGCAGGTTGTTTGTCATTACCATTTATCTAAAAATGGCACATAAATTGACAAGGAGGATATTTTTGAATCCTTGTTTCATTAGTTATGGTTCTACTCGATTCCTTGTTGGGTTGAATACAAATCATGAAACCGGGTTTTTCCTTGGCAAAATTTCTGGTGGGTTTGAAGGACCTGGCTTTATATGTAGACCTCGGTTCTTTTGTCCTTCGACAGGTGTGGAAAGGTTAAGTTGGGAAGGTTCTTCTCATGCAGTTTTGTTGACAAAGCTTGAAAATGCTTTGAGGGATCTCAAACTCGATGAAGCATGGGAAACTTTCAATGATTTTAAAAGGTTGTACGGTTTTCCTAGCCATTTGTTTGTTAGTAGGTTCATCACTCAACTATCCTACTCATCCAGCCCTCATTGGCTACTGAAAGCTTGTGATTTGGTTATGATGGTCTTGAAAGAGAAATCAAATCATCTTCAGCCTGACATGTTGAATAAACTAGTTCTTTCATTAGCAAGAGCTCAGATGCCCATTCCTTTATCTATGATCCTTAGATTGATGCTGGAAAAAGGGATATTACCCCCAATGAACGTATTGCATTTGCTATTTCTGCATATGGTGAAGACAAAGGTCGGAACATGTATAGCGTCCAATCTGTTGATTCAGATTTGTGAGTATTATATAAGATTTTGTTCAGGGAAAAGTCATTGTGCAAACTTGCTGAAACCTGATACAGTGATCTTTAACCTTGTGCTCGATTCTTGTGTTAGATGTGCATCATCGTTGAAAGGTCAACAAATTATAGAATTGATGTCGCAAACCGGGGTTGTTGCTGATGCAAACTCAATCATTATCATTGCTCAAATCCATGAAATTAATGGCCAGAGGGATGAGTTGAAGAAATTTAAAGATCATGTTGCAACTTTACCGGTGGCTTTTGTTTCTCATTATCGGCAGTTCTTTGAATGTTTGTTAAGCTTGCAATTTAAGTTTGATGACATCGAAGCTGCTGCTGAGCTTCTGTTGGGCATGAATAGATCTTGGGAATCCCATCCTATGAAAGATTCTGGGAAGGATTACCAGAAGCCTTGTTTTGTTCCCATTGGATCTGAGAATCTCAGGAATGGGCTAAAGATACAAATTATGCCTAAGCATCAGCAAAATGATTATGCTCTGAAAGCTGAAGGGAAAACAGATCTTGTTTTTTGTAGGGATAAGAAACTTCTTCCTTCTAATAGGGCTCTGTCCAAGCTCATTAACGGTTATAAAAGGCATGGAAAGATCAATGAGCTGTCAAAGTTTTTACTCGGCTTAAAAAAGGAGTTAGATTCTTCGGGCCAGTTAAGTTTGTTATCTGACGTGATAGATGCATGCATTTCATTAGGCTGGATGGAGATTGCTCATGACATTTTGGATGACATGGAATCTTCTGGGGATCCCTTAGGTTCTAGTGCATATGAGGCACTCCTGATGGCTTATTATAAAAGAAATATGTTTAGGGAGGGTAATGTACTGCTAAATCAAATAAGGAAGGCTGGATTTGCCATGAATGTGGCCAACAATGGTGTTATATGCAAAAATGTGGCACCAAATGTAGGTAGAAGTTCTCTTTGCCTAAAACATGCATCTTCTCTTTGTCAACCAACCTTGTCTGAATGTCTTGTTCAAGAAGTAAGCGACTCGGAGAAAGCAACATCTCCTATAACTTACGAATTGAACTCTTCTTTTTACTTCTTTTCCAAGGCTAAAATGATGGTGGATGCTCTGAATATATACCGAAGAATGCAGAAGATGAAAATCCAACCCACTGAACATACTTTTATGTATCTGGTATGTGGGTATTTTTCTCTAGAAATGTACCGTGATATTACCATTCTATGGGGTGACATGAAGAGGCTCATGGAGAGTAGGACCTTAACCGTGAGTAGTGATTTATATGAGTTTCTGCTACTCAGCTTTCTTCGAGGTGGATACTTTGAAAGGGTGATGGAGGTCATTGGTTATATGAACAAGTGTAACATGTATATTGACAAATGGATGTACAAGAATGAATATCTAAAATTCCATAAGAATCTTTATAGGAGCTTAAAAGCTTCGAATGCTAGAACTGAGGCACAAGGTAAGAGGCTCGAGCATGTTCAGGCTTTTAAGAAATGGGCTGGCATTAACTGAATGTTTTCAAGCATGTTGGGAGTTTGGGTGGTTTTTGTATTAATGCATTCTTTTAGCGCTACTATTTGATCTTTGACTTCCTGTGAAGATCGAAATTGAATGTGCTTTCTTAAGAGGTATAGATTAAGGGCTTTGATTACTTGTTTTTAAGATTCATTACTTTTTGTACTAAATATGTGAATAAATAATATATCTCTTTTTTTTTTTTGATTTGATGTTACTTTTCTAGACAGAAATACCTTATACTTTTATAATATATGTAAAGCCGTACCTTTTTGCTCGTTCCATTTTCTCCTTAAATTTGATATTTGCATCGACAGATTTATTGCTGTTTTTGTGGTATACTAGGATTTTTGTTGGCCAATCTCCCCCACTTGCCATATGTTGGTTACATATATACATATTGTCTTGGTGTTTTCTTTTAGCTGTTAGCATTCTGTGACATAAAACGTTGTTGATACATCGGTTTTCCATTCCTGTTCGGCCCCAAGTAACATCCAAGAAAACACATTTTGACAAAGGAGAAACAGACAAAAGATGACCTTGAAGGAGACCACATCCATGGACAAAGAGGTCGATGGGACTGCCATTAACCACCTACACTTGATGGGAGACCATTGATTGAAAATGCGTACGTACTGTTAGTTTTATTTACCTGTTACGCACTTGGAGCCTAATAGCACGTTGACACTGGAACTAGATTATTTTAATCATCGGTTGAGCGTTGGAGTGAAAACTATAACAAAGAAATAGTTTGGATATCAACATGAGACCCAACAAAGATGAAGATACCAAATTAAGATAAATGATATGCTTCAGGGGTCAAATTATGCATTCGGCCATTTCAATATCTAACCAGTTAAAATTTAGAAGACAAAGAGCAGAACAAATACAACCAGGTTCAACTAGAGAGAACGTACCAGAATAACCAATACTAAATGTTTGATCAAATTATTTCAAAAAAAAAATGTTTGATCAAACAAGATGAGCCTTGAGTATCAACACAATCAAATGACAATATAGAGCTGTATACTAACTTTTCTATGACACCCTTATTAATGGAATGTTCTAAAGCACTAACTTTAAAGACTTAGGGTCTAACAGTTCTAATTCCTATTGAATTTGCCAGAACAGAGCAAGGAATAACACTATAAAGAGAAGAAAATGACAATACGATTGATGGGAAACAAGCCGATGAAAAACATTACCTCAATTTCTTTGTATCAAATTCAAAAGAATGGTGAAGGAAAAGAATATGGGTTTAAAAGGGAAGAAACAAAACTGGGACGAACATACTCAAATTAATTCAAACTTAACAGTAGTCAGTAAATAGAATACATTAACTTAACAAACAGCTAGAATAAATAGGCCAACACCTCAATATCCAACCAACATAAAAGATAAACAAAAAATCCTTCCACATTTGAAACAAAATCTTAAAAAGCTTTGAAACTCCGAGCCAAGGGAAAGCAAGTGTATCTAGTAACGACCAATTCCCCAGACTCTGACTACACCATCAGTGTACCCGCTAAACAAGGTGCTTCCATCCGCACTCCAGTTCAAGCTTGTGCAGTATATGTCCTACAATATCCACCACATTAATACAACAAACATAATTCCATCATTATCCTAACTGAGAATGCCAATTAAACTATTATACCAATTTCTGCAACAACAAGTGATAATCAATAAATCAACTCCAGAATTATGCAAATCACTTTATCAAAGTGGTTACATGCTCAAGAAACAATATTATAAATATGCTAAAATACATATGTACCAGGTAACTAACTACTTGTCTTAATAAACAAATTCATGGCAAAGTGGTATTGATCAAACCTAATTACCATGTTTGAGTTCAGCTCAGTTCACATTTCAGAACATAAAAACCAGCAATATCCATTATCAACATCATATAAAAACCAGTAACATATAATGACTAAACAATTATATTCATAAAAAAACGATCTAGAGATCAATTGACAATAGAGCAGTAAGGATAAAAAAGTATTATTACCTTCTTCTTGTTGCCGGTGTCAGAGACATCAGACTTCTCAGCCTCAGCCTTAAGATCAACCTTCAAGTCCTCCACAATGCTCTTGCTCTCCAAATCCCAGATCTTTATACTGTTCTCGGTGGCAGCACAGAGCCAGTACCTATTAGGACTAAAGCAAAGCGAGTGAATGACCGAACCAGCATCGAGACTGTAAAGCTTCTTCCCTTCAGCCAAATCCCACAACAGAACAACACCATCTTTCCCACCACTGGCACACAAGGACCCATCAGGAGAAACCGCCACCGTATTCACATAACCGGAATGCCCGGCTAATGTGTTACGAAGCTTGCAGTTAGACAAGTTCCAAACTTTAACAGTTTTGTCCCACGAAGCTGAAACAATGGTGGGTTGGAGAGTATTTGGGCTGAAACGAACGCAGCTAACCCATTCAGTATGACCGTCACCTTCTTGAATTGTGTATTTGCATTCTCCAAGCGTATTCCAAAGCTTGATAGTCCGATCGCGAGAAGCCGAAACAATCTGACGGTTGTCGATGGAAAACGCAACAGAAAGAACATCTTTAGTGTGGCCGACGAAGCGACGAGTGGAGGTTCCAGTGGTTAAGTCCCAAAGACGAAGCTCGCCATCCCAGGAACCGGAGAGAGCGAACTGAGAATCGGAAGAGAGGACAACGTCTTGGACGAAGTGAGAGTGACCGGTGAGCCGACGACGAGCGACGCCGTAATTCTTTTCGTCCTTTGTTAAGTGCCAAAGGATGATGGATTTGTCACGGGAGGAGGTGACAATCATGTCGGAGTTATCGATAGGAGTGGCGATGGCGGTGACCATGTCGGTGTGGGAACGCATGGTACCACGGAGAACTAATGCTTCACCGGCCATTTTTCAAGGCGTTTGGGAGTCGACGGCGGCGATTAGGGATTTCAAAGGAAAATGTGAGACTAAAGGGTTCAAGAGGGGCTACGGCATGTATATATAGCTCGGCTTTATAGCTAATTAGGGTTTTGGAAACAAAGTATTGAGTAAATCACTAGTAGTCCCTTAACTTTTAAGATGATTGCAATATGACCATAAAGCTTTTAAAACTTATCTTATAAATGTTAAAGTTTTTATTTATTTTTATTATAAATGTTTAATTGAAATGAATTGTCACTTTGGAGAATAATTTAACTTTTAAAATTTTATTTTGAGTCAAAATACTTTATCTGAAGATAAAAATATTAAAAAAATAATGATAAATAATATGAATAACTTCAAAGAATGATAAATTAACAGGATAAAATATTTTATAAAATATTATAAAATTATTTTATATATTGACGTAATATTTTTTAAGTCTAACATATTTATCTATATGATATTGTATTTATATCAACATGTACTACCATATAAATTTGTCACGTCATTTTAAGTCATTATCGTCATTTAACTGATAATATTTATCTATAAAAGAGTTATTTTAAAAATAAAATGTTGAGATCGAATTATTCCCAAAAAGATAATAAAAATTGATAATGAAAATTTTTATTCTAAATTAATTAAATATCGAACTGAATACGATGGTAAATCCGAAAATTAGAATATTCTTAATTATTATGTGATCCTAAAGCAATGGGCCTAGCTTAATTATTTAAGCCACTCAGAATATTCTATTGCATATTCTTTACTCTATAAACATTTGTAAATATTGTGGAAATTAGAAATCAAGCTAGTAGGGAAAAAGAATGGCCAAAACACCTCCTTGGTGTCTCTCTGCTTCAAATCCATGCCCTTCCTAAATACACTTTCAAAGCAAGCTTTCGTGCAAAAACAACAGAAAACGGTGAGTTTGTCTTAGAATATTCGATATCTATCGTATGATTTATGTTTGATGTTCGTAATTATTTATCGTAATAATATTATTTCTTTTAGAGTACATATATATTGTACCGATACATGAATGCTACCATTAACATCCTTAGGCCTATTAATATCTCTATTTTTTAACATATCGATATAAATATAAGATAATATTTGTTTATATTTTTTAATTTTTTGATAACTTATATATATTACACATATTAGCGCTTAAATTATGATCTCTCGCAATGAATTTGTCTCTATGGGTTGTGAGTCCTGGTACATAAAAAAACCTAATTTAATCGCTATCAAATGTATAATCATAGAAATTTATATTAACTGTCACGTATATAACTTAATTGTTATCATTTAAATGGTTCAAGATTGGTGGTCATATCGACATCACCCTAATAATTAGATTGTCATTTAAGTAATTTATCCTTTTAATATATTGATGTGATTATAAAGTAGTGTATGTTCATATTTATTTTAATCCTTCGACGACGCGCACACACATCACACATATAAATATTTAAACTTAATAATTTAAAATGAATATCATCCTTTATTTTACCGATATCACTCATTTGAATTCTAATCCTTTTTACTTTTTACTTTTTTTATGTCTCTGGAGTGAAAATCGTCTGCTCCTTTATCGTGTTTCTTTTGTTTCTTCTACTTTAAAATTATAGATTTAAGATTTAAGATTATAACTTATAGTTATAGTTTAAAAAATTAGGAGTAGACTGTATTTTTTTATGATGTGTTTTTAGGGTTTAATATACATAAGTTAAAATTAAAAATTAATTTTTAAATATTTTTTAAGATATAATTATAGAAAAAAAAAAGATTTTTATTCATGTCTGTGTGGGTCGTGGGTCCTATCACAAAAATGAAAGAGTGGCTACCCTTGCTTTTGAAATTTTCCGGGGAGTGTCGGCAAGGAAAAAAAATTGTCTGCTTTTCCACTCCAAACAGTTGTGATCTACTCGTTCAGGGAAAGGGTCATTATTGATCTGATCAAGTTGTTTTAATGGTGAAATTCTATTTTTTATTTAGTATTTTTAATGTGGTCCCGTAATAATATCGTCTTATATTTAAACTCTAAATAAATTTAAATTATTTAAAAAATATATCATCATTTATCAATGAAATTATACGATTGGTGTATGGTTTGAATCGATAAAATTGATCATTCATGAGTTTTCTGTCACGTATCCTTGTTTTATGTTTTGTCTGATTCATTCATTTTCTGTTTAGTTACTATTAACATAGGTTATGATTGGTGTATGGTTTCTTACTACACTATCTATCGGTAAATTTAATCCGACTTTTTGTGTTTCAGTATCGAAAATGTCACTTCTGATACAAATAGTTTTCTAGTTTTTTATAATTTGAAAGATCACATTTTATGTGTTCGAATATGTGTCGAATATGAGCCTCGGACATCGAACATTTTAGGAAGACTGAAAAAGTAGAAGATAATATAGCAATCACATATTTATATGCACACTGTCAAGATACATCACTGCACATAAACTTAAGAATACTGATGGAACCTTAGAGTCCATATCTAAGGTATTAACCGAGTTGATAACCTCAAACTCAGGCAGTACCGAGTAGGAACAGCTCCTATCGGATACATAGTTGCTAACCTGCCTTGTTTTATTCAAAGGGAAACCCACACTAGAGTAGTACATATTGAACCTCTGGGGTTACTTTTTCTTGGCTAGGAAAAGCCCCCACCTCTGCTCACCTGTTGAGCTCCGGATCAGCTTTGCCTTCCATCCACCAACTATGTCATCATAGTCTTGCTGAAATTACACAAAAATTATTAAGTACCAGTAGCAGAGGAGGATAAAATCAACCGATTATCGGGCATAAAACGACCCTGTACAGAGACCGGTCTCGAGAATTGAAGTGTGACTTTGTACTAAAGGACATAACTGTGAGGACAGTCTTCACCTCTAATCGCCGGATGAAGTTCAACAACCCTTACATTAGCAATGGTCATGCTTGTGGAAATTCGTTCAGGGTTCGTACCAGCCCTCGACATGGTGTCGAGGGTAAAAAGCAATCTCACATTAACTAATCAAGGATTGGACTATAACAACCCTTGCATCAATAATGCCTACTTAAAATGATAGAAACACTCACCTGCGAAAAGTCGGAGATGAATGAATCCTTGTCCTTCTCAACTTCGTTTAGTTCACGCTGCAGAACCTTTATGAACTGAAGCACAAGCAAACTATTCACATTTAGTCCGGGAGCACCAACAAAGTTCATGATTTTCAAGAAGGTGAGAAAAGAAAGAGGTAGAATTATCCGAACCAGGTCAGTTCGATCCTCTGCGACAGCCTCATCGAAACCAGCATCCTTGAGCATCTGCAAGCAATGGAAAAGAGAAAAGGTGTAAACAATGAACACCAAGTATATAAAATGGATAACAAAAAGTGATTATTTAATTCGAAGCTACCTGACCATATGCTTTTAGATCATGGAGATCATACCCTCTCTTCTTGATATAGTTGGCGAATTCAGGTGATGGAGTTCCGGAACTTTTGCAGTAATCGCTTATAAGAACCTTGCCCCCTGGCTTCAACCATTTATAGAAAGATCTAAACAGTGCAGGTTTGTCCTGAAAATCAATTTTTATTGTGAAGAATGTTAGAGAGTGACAAAATGGATCAAGAAGAACACAAATGATAGACAATTCTTAAATGAAAAAGAATGAAAGAACCAACTGAAATAACAGAACAAATATCCTAAAGTTTGCAGCTTTGATTGTAGAAATCAATCTCATACTGATGCTTAAGCCAAATCTCTAGAGCGTTATTCAAGGATATTTATCAACATGGCGCAAACATAAGCCTCGAAACATATCAAAATCCGCAACAAAAATAAGCCTAACAAACTGTAGATGAGATAACCCTGTCCTCTTACTTGAATGTGTAGAATGGTGTCACGACTGTAGATAACATCAAAAGTGTTGTCCGCATAAGTCTTCTTGGTGCAATCAGCAACTTCAAATTCCACAGAGTATTTGAGTCCAATCGCTCGTTCAACAGCAAAAGATATCATGTTTATGGATAGATCGATGCCCACAACATGGACATCAAAATTCTCTGCCATATAAAAGTCACCTCCACCAATTCCACATCCAACATCTAGAACCTTTTGTCCTGGCTTAAGATCCAACATCCCCACAAATTCTTTGGTTGTTTCTGCTCAAGAACCACTTTCATTTCAGACTAGAATGAGGGTACCAAGAGAAAGTGCTAAGCCAGAGGAACAAAAGGGAGTTATGGAAGGACCTTAAGCTAATAAAAGAAACATAGAAAAAGCAAATATTTGAAGCAGTTCTATACTTAATATTAACCCGTTATAGCTAGATATACAGTCTAGACTTTTGAGGTGCAAACATTAGTGGAAAACTTGGAAATCATACTCCAAAACCCTTTCCACTACTAGATACACATCCCAGAGAAAGCTTCTTGTATGTAATATTAAATTTTGGAACAGTTAAGAGGGAGAATGTCCATGTTTTAACATGCATGTCGAAAGCAACTGTGTCATCTTCTTTTCCCTATTTTCTCTACTTTTGTGTAAGGAATTCATTTTTAATAAATAAATACAAATATTAGGGTGACAGGGGATACCAATTCCTCCTGTGCTCACATATCCTTCTCCGAAGACGCGCTCATAGCGGAGTATGCTGTCAGTTTTGTACTGAACAGTATCCAGGAAGCGCTGGAATCTCCTGTCATTATATGAATTAACTTTTTGCCACACCCAGCAAATCTGTCATTATGAAAACAAAACACTGCAACTTGTTAGTAAATCAACTCAAGAATCAAGACCGGGAGAATAAAACATAATACTCAATGAGATAAGGTTTACCTGATTCTGATTCTTTTTGTTCCTAACATAAGCTCCTATGCACTTGTAGCTAACTAGAGAAAGTTCAAAGGGATTTCCAGAACTGTCGGTTTCATAGCATTCCTTAAAGACCTGCATTAAAAATACATGACAAACATTTGTTTAGAAAGGTAAAGTCGACGAGCTCACTCTGTCAAATACATAATTCAATCCTCATAATGAAAGGGAAACCTTGGTGTAAAATCTGGGCTCACGGTAGTGAGTTGGATTGTTCTTTCGCTTGCAGTCTCCGGACTGATGGAAACACGACTCTCTGAAGAAAATATGTCCCCCGACCTTCAACCATTTCATCATCCTTTCAGCCAAAATCTCAACCTGCAGTTAAACGATGGTGTTATACAGGAATATGATCAACACTACAGCTAACTTGTGAATCCAAATCCTTTACAAGTACTAGCCAAAGTAAGACTTATGAGGGAAAGAAAATTATATTGAAGATGCTGAGTTATATTGAAGAAAATTACCGGTCACTTAAAAGAAGTAAAAGGTTATTTGCTCCAAGAATCTCACATATACAAGTTCGTGTGAGCAATTGTGTGTCTGTATCATGTTTTTCAGGCATATAGGAGGTCTGGAATCTTGATGTCCTATGTTTAAGTCTCACAGGCAGTAGGCTTGGTCCAAGTTTATGTTAGATTTGTCCAATTATGTGCTGGTTGATTGATTGTAATTCAGTGATTTCTTAAGTAAAATTTGTAATGCTTGATTATGATTGTAGTTACTCTTGTAGCTTGTTGAAAAAAAAGGTCATTTAAAGGGTTGAGTTTAGCAACCCAGGTTTGACCTAGAAGTTGTTATCCATCACTTTGAGTGTCAAATCTGCCTTCTCCAGTTCTCCTACATGAACTTGCAAACATACCAAAAACAGGAAGTTTTATAACTGAAATAACCTCTTTATCCGAAAGGTACATGAGCAGCCAATTCGAGAAAATCAAGTCCAGCGATCCTTCTTGGATTTTCAAATCCGGGGAAGTCACGTCGGCGCAGACGAATTCGATGTTCTTATAATGTCTATTGATGGTTTGGTTCTGCAATCAGGAGGAAAACAACACATAAGCAAGCTCCTTGTGAAAAATATCAAATTAACACAGTTTTCAATCAGGTTGAGTTTGGAATTAGAATCACCTTCTTTATAACACTGTCGATGAAGTCCAAGGCTATAACATGACCAGCCTTCTGAGCTAATTCACCAGTGAATCGGCCAATGCCAGCTCCGAGCTCCAGAATTCTTTTCCCTTCATATGGTGGAAGCATGGACAGAACCTGCGTATATCAACAATCAAATACCAGCAAACTATTCCAAACAATAACTGAAGGATAAAAGAAGGGAAAATTTAGAAACCTAAATCATCAAAAACAAAGAAAAACAAGCAAATAAATTTAAAAAAGGAAACAAAATTACTTCAGGGCGTTCTTCTTTGTCGAGATCTGCAGCTTTGGAGTCGAGCATCATAGACTCCAAAGTCAAGTTAACAGAGTGCTCCTTCCAGTAGTTCTTTTGAACCTCTCGTTCATTTCCTATCAATTTTTCCTCAATGTTTCAGTAAATGCCCATTAAATTAGTCATTTTTTAATCATTTTTCAATGTTTTTCGTCTCTAATTTCAGTTCTATCTGGAAGAACTAAGAAGGTTTGCAAAAGATGATTAATGGAACTGGAGATCTCACCATTAGTGGCCATATCAGCAGCAGGAGATCTCCAGAAAACAAATTCTTTCGTTTTTTTTGTTTAAATTCGCTGAAAAGATAAGAACTAAAATCCCTCTACGGCGAGACGAGATCTTGAGAATGTTCTTGATCTGAAATTGTTAATTCTTCCTCTCTGCTGCATCAAACACAGAGAAAACGAAGAATCATCAACTCTCTATGGCTTCCTCTGTTGTGGGAATTCTCTGCTTGCTGCACCTCACCATTTATAGACCCAGTCGGGGGCAATCTTCGTCTTTCTCCGTTCTGTGTTAAAATAATCTCTAATCCAAACGTAATTACCTTATTGATTTGAGAAATATAGTATATGTTATGTCATTTAGGGTTCGTGCCACGTACAAAAATATTATCACATGCACTAACATGCAAATTTAGCTTCAATTAATATTCGATTCATTAATCAGATAATATAAATTATATTACAAATGTTTACTACGAGAGATTAACTCTATTCAAAACGGTAATTTTTAATATTCGATTTTGTTTAAAATATTTAATATTTCATCAAGCTAGACCAATTGGTAATAAGTTATGTTGCATTTTAAATATCGAGATTCAATCGATAATTAATAGGTCTATCGAGATGAGTTGTTTGATTCTTTAAACAAAATCAAAAATTTGAACATGTTGTGAATAAAGAAAAATATGTTAGTAGGGATGGTAACAAAGCAACCAAAAACCCGCATCAGTCTTGACCTAAAAATTAAAATATTCGCCCCGATCTGACTTGCTTTAATATATTTTCTCCCGACCCGTAAAAAATAATAAATATATTATATATAAAAATATAATAAAAAAATATAAATATACCAGGTCAGGTCAGAGAATTTTCTTCCTAAACTCGACCTAGTTTGATCTTATTTTTTTAATAATCTAATTCGAATTTAATTTTTTAATAAAAGCTTATCCCTATCAGATCGGGTCGACCCGATGATTTAAGATTAAATTATCATCTTTGTATATTAAGAGAGTTGTCCCTATAATAAACCTATCTAAAACTCGACTAATGAGTTAAATACAATAATTAAAAATAAATATTGAAATTTAAATTTTATTTACTTAAATTTATAATTTGATGCGATATAAAAAAATAAATTTTAATCAATAATATTAGATATAATAATAAATTATATTATACTTTCAAAAAAAAAATGACTTTAAATCTTACACGACGTTATTATAGAAGAAAGCCACGCCCTCCGCAAATAAACCCGTACCACGAAAAATTATATCATGGGTCAGTCTTACCACCTGTTCATGGGACCAACCAATAAAAATTGTCTATTTCATCAATTTTTTCATGTCATAATTTTTCGCAAGTGAATTTTCACTTGAAAAATTAAAAAATAATGAGGTGAACAGTTTCTATTGGTTGGTCCCATAGATGACGGGGTGGGACTCAAACACGATATAATTTCTCTCGTACCACAAATATAAAATATAATACAAATAAATAAAAACTGAAAATTTTAGACACGTGTGTTTCTTGAATTGTATTGACACCTGTAAATGTTTAGACACGTCCCCTAAGTTACTTTTTTTCCTAAAAAGGACTAAACATAAACATAATTAGGAGACCATTTAAAAACAGATGATTTGGATATTATATTTGTGGTAGAGAATATTTAAGCTAAAAAGGAAATAAAAGGGAAAGTCATATGAAAACTAAAAGAGTAATTAGCATGATCAAATTTAAGGGTTTTGTTTTAAGAGGATAAAATATAATATTTATCAAAGTGTAGGGGTATAATGTATAATTATCTTATAATTTTTTAAGAGTGAGATTTAGGAAAAATTATGAGATGAAAGATGTTTCATACGTTGTTCGTGGTTTCAACTAATTAGATTCGTTCATTTTATATTTTTTAAGATGAATTATCGAAAAATTATCGATGAACCCTGTTCACCACGCCATCTATGGTCCCAAGCAATCAGGACCGTTGATCTTAATTTTTTTCCAAGTTTGAATCATCACCTCTTTCCTACATGGATTTAGTGGATGGGTAGTTATTAAGTAGTTATTTAAAGATCAACGGTCCAGATTACTTGGACCATGGATGACGTGGTGAACAGGGTTCACCGTATAATCTCTCTGAATTATCACATCTCTCTTACATGTAATCAGTGAGTGTATAGTTATTATATAGTTATTTAAAGATGAACGACCTTGATTACTTGAATCATGGATAACGTGATAAACACAATTTATCTAATAATTTTTTGAGATTAAAACAATAGTATTCGATTTTTATCGAATTTTTCAAATAAACATACATAAATTAAATATAAATTTATCAAATAAAATTATAATGACTAAAATTTAAACCGAAGACCCCAACACAATTTTTTGAATTACATAATATGCAAAATATAATTATCTATAACTTATTATTTTTTATATAAAAAATCCATGTCATAAGAAATTGACAGCTGTCCGAAAAAGGAATAAAAATGGTATTTCTCCATTGTTAATATTATTTTAGGCTTTTTGTATTCCGTTTTCTTTTTTTTTTTCTTTAAATGTTTTGAAAGGTACAAATTTGTCTTCCACTAAAATAGGGTAAAGTATACCATTAATTTCTTCCGTAAGTGAGATAAAATTTAGTATTTTTGGCCCACCTAACAAATATTTATAAAGGGATAGATAATTGTATTAATTTCTTTACGAGGGACTGTATAGTAATATACTAAAATCTGATACCACCTAATAATTAATATGTCCTTTTCCAGATTCAATAATTACGAAATAGTACAATTATTGTAAAAGTAAGTTTTAGGTATAAAAATAATTTTAACCCTTAATATTTATAATTTTTGTCATTTTGGTCCTTATTTTTTTTTGATAAATTTAGCCATTAATTTATATCATTTTGACAAATAACTTATTTTTTAATACCGTGATAACTGGATCGTTAAAAAATCTAACAACGATGACATGTTATATGCATATGATAATATATTTTAAATAACATGACACCTAACATATCAAATACATATATATAATATAATATAATTTTATTCTAATATAAAATATAAAACAATAAAAATTCAAATAAAATATTAAAAAAATAATTAATTCTAAAATAAAATAATATTAAACATTTTAAACCCTAACTACGATAGAATTAAAATCCTACCTAAAAAATTAATTAATTTTAAACTATGTTCATATTTTTTAAGATAGGACTTTGATTTTAGGGTTGAGAATATTTAATAGCCTTTTACTTTAGAATTAATTAATTTTTAAATTTTTATTTGAATTTTAATTATTTTATATTTTATATTGGAATAAAATTATATTTCATATATATATTTGATAGGTTAGATGTCATGTCATTTAAAATATATTATCATATCCATATGACATGTCATCATTGTTAGATTTTAACGGTCTAGTTATCATAATAGTTAAAAAATAAGTATTTGTCAAAAATATATAGGTTAAGGGCTAAATTTATCAAAAAAAAAAGAATAAGAGCTTAAAGCGACAAAAATTATAAATATTAAGGATTAAAATTATCTTTATGCCTAAGTTTTAATATATTTGAATACGAAACACAAGGCGTTCCTTTATTTCTGATTTTAATTAAAATACATTTATTATTTTTAAAATTTAAAATTTAATTTTTTTAATATCGACTATATTTTTTAGTTTGTTACGGTGATTATAGTAGTATCTATTCTAATGAATACTTTTAATCATTCGATATTAATCACTCTATTATTATATTAATATTATTAGTGCTTAAACCTGTAATATTTAAAAATAACAATTATTTTTTTAATTATTGAGATTAGATAACTCGTGCTTAATAACCTATTCGGACATGGCTCGTGTCACTTTATGGTGAGTCAAATTCCCATGCCAATAAGTGTCATTGTACAAATTTCCACGTGTCAATCAATAAGGGGTAAATGTGATATGTGGCTTATTTAAAAAAAAAAAAAGTTATATTATGAGTCAGTCCCATCATGTTATCTGTGAGATCAATTATTAAAAATTATTATTTTAGTATTTTTTATTTTTTAAGTGAAGATTCACTTTAAAAAAATATGACATGACAAAATTGTTGAAGTGGGTAGTTTTTAGTGGTTGGTCCATAGATGACGTGGTGAGACTGACCCATTAGACATTAATTGTTCAATTATTCTGCTGGTATTATTAATATTCGAACAAATAACTTCTAGGAACAACAAGTCAACAACCGTTCTTTTAACTATTCATACTAGATGATTTGTGCTTATATATATTTTTAAAATCAATTAATATATTTATTTTAATTAAAAATATAATTAAACCCTTAAAATAAAAATAAAATAATTTAAACATTTATTATATTAATCCTACTAATATTCCTATGGTGTCCGTTAGCGAAATCTAAAATCAAACTGGCTCTTGACTTTGTCGAGGAGACATGGATATGCGGGGAAATGGTATCAAAAAGGATCCAATGAAGCGGACACGTGAATGACGTCATCATTGCACTATTATTATTATTATTTTATTTTTATAATAATAATTATTAGATTTTTTATAATATATATCCATCACACAATTTATAATATAAATTTATTAAGAATTTGTTCTGATCAATTTAAATTAGTCCACATCGTATATTAAATTTTAGTGAATGAATATTTTAATATTTTTTTATTTTTAAGATTTAATAATAATTTTACAAAATAAGTATTTTTCAAAATAAAGTAAT
Organism: Abelmoschus esculentus; assembly: GCA_035048815.1. Classification (NCBI taxonomy): domain Eukaryota; kingdom Viridiplantae; phylum Streptophyta; class Magnoliopsida; order Malvales; family Malvaceae; genus Abelmoschus; species Abelmoschus esculentus. The sequence goes on along the minus strand of JAUCBN010000027.1, from coordinate 712,547 downwards.
TTTAGTTTAATTTTAAATTTAATCACAAGACCAGGTTATTAAGGGGGAAATTCCATGAATATGGCAGTAGAATTTTTCTTCTAAAAGTATGGCATTTTTACTTTTATTTTTAAATCTATAATATTTATAATAGTCAAAATAAAATTAATAGAAATACAATCCGATTTTATTATTTACTTTTTAATTAGAAAATATTAAAAATGATAAAAATACAATTCAATTTTAATATAAAATATTATTTAAAATTAAAAAAATTAATCCCGTTTTATTTTTAAATAATTTAATAGGTACTATATTTTTGTCAAGCTTCCGGTTCTTGGACCAACACTTCATTATTGATACACGTGTCAGTCTGTATGACCATAGAATCTTTAAAGAATCTTTTTTGGCCTACTCAAAAAATCAAATAAATTTGAATACTCCATTACCATATATCATATATGTGGCGACCTGAAATATCATATCTCTTCAGCATCACCTTTTACAAATTACACCCTCCTCTAATGACTGTTCGACACGTGTGTATGATGGAGACGCAACCAGTGTGGGAAAAATTATTAGATAAATTATTTTTTTATTACATTATTTATAGTCTCGATTAATTAAATTCTTTTATTTTATTTTTTAAAGGTGAATCTTTAAAAAAATGAAAAAATAAAAAAATTCTATAATATATACAAAAATACAAGTTTGGAGAAACTTTTGAATGGACAGAACTATCATTTATGGTTCTGCAGAGGAGGATGCCGGTGAGTGTCAGAGGGGTTTAGCCCCCCCAAAGTTTTGGATAATTCTCATTTGGCCCTCAAATTTTTAATAAATTTTAATTTGATCCTTTAAAAAATTAAATTTTTATGACAAGCTAGCGAGTCCCGGTCAATAGGCTTTGCAGTCTGGTCACGTGGGTGAGGCGTTGTAGCTCATGACAATATATGTTCCTAAGATCGTGCAAGCTTTCGGTGTTTTCATCTTCGGAATAAGTCGCCGGAGGAGCAGCTTTCAGCGAACCAGAATGAATAAGGTGAATAAAATTTGAAGGCTGAAGACCAAAATGGATTGTAGGGAAAATATCAGGATCAAAATGATAGAAAAGATAAACATTAGGGTTGAATTTGGCATTATAAATGCCACAATGCCCTTGAAGAACTTTCAATATCACTAGCGAGTGCCAGTGGGAAAAATCCTCAACAACGATGATCTTGATAATGCATAAACCAGAACTGAATGCACACCACAAAACTATGTGATCTATACACTGCAAAATTAGTATGGTCTCAATCAAATGAACACAACTCATCTAACTGTTCATCGGTCCATTGTGGAAGTGAGCCTCTTGAAACCGGTACCTTTCTTTGTTTCTTATCTCCGTCTATGGTTACAGTTTCCCGCTTGTTCGAGAAACTAAACAAGTTTGAATCACCATTGCTATGGTTGCTTTTCAAGCGATCATCAATCCCTGTCGGATTCTGCGGGCTCAGCAGCTTCTCGAGCACAACATTTTCCTCAAGCTCATTGGTGCCAACTAGCACTGCAGCATTTTTCATTCGGCTGTGGATATGCTGCCCCAGTGAGAGTTCCTTCCCTTCAGGGGCATTATGACTTGTATTTGTTCCATTATGACAGCTGCTGCTTCCAAATGCTTCATCTCCTCCAATTCCTTTATTGTTCAGCACTCTCCCTCTCATATAAGAAGCCTGTTTGAGGTTATTCATGATTTTTGCATTTCTGTCCGGTAACAAGCTGGACACTTCCGGTCGATTCCAAGTCTGTTCAGTGTTTTCTGTAGCAAGAAAGTGGATCAACATTTATAGTAATATTCAGGTTTACTATTGAAACAATCTCATACGAGCCATGATAAAACCAATGATAAAATACAAAGGTTTTGGTGTGGGATTTATCATATTGGGTTCCGAATTGAAGCCAGACACTGAATTTTTTTCTCGTATAAACTACTACTGGATAGGAAAAAGAAACCAAGAATTGTATTCCAACTAGGACAAAAACAAAAAAAATGCCTGGTTAGACAACAGAGAAACCTGTCAAAGAAATGTCACTAACCAATGGCAGGGGCAGTAGATATGACCCTTGACGTATGATTCTGTTCTGACAGAGACTCCGTAGTCTTTGGAATTGCCTGCAAAATTAGTAACCTATATCAGCAAGTAGTATTTAAACACCTAGAATTTTTTAAATGCAAAAATTAGACTCAATTACAATTTCTTTTAATATGTTTAAGAAATGCGGTTTGAGTTTCAAATAGCAATTGTAATGGAAAACATATAGGACCAGATCAATAGAATTAAGGTTGATAACAAATAAGCAGGAACTGGAACTCTTGAAAACATAGGGTTACATAACCTCTAGTACATCAAGGCTGTGACAGGGACTACTTAAAGCACCTATATTCAGCACTTGCTAAAGACCATAAATTCTTATCAGTTTATTTTGCATGAGGAACTGGAAACATGGCTCCCAACAATCTCAGTACATTAAACTCAGGGATTAAGAAACTTTGCAGAGCATCTCTTTTCCCAATCAAGAGAAAGTAACTAGAAAAAGGTGGGAAACATAGCACAAATGCAAATGTTCTAGCATTAGTCTTGACTATTGAGAGCAAACATTCACTTTTAAATAGCTAATTTTAAATGTGTACCTTGACAATATTGTTGAGTGTTATATTGAGATAACGAGCAGAGTGTGGAGATGAGAAAACTGAAACCTGCAATCACAGTTCTTCAATTTAAGTTTTGATGCAAACAACAACCTTGTAAATGTTGAATCTAGCACATGGGGTTCTACAGCAGGAAGGCCTACTACTAGAAACTATATGGATTGAAGTATAATTCTAGTTCTAATTCTAAGTAGATAACACCATATTTACAAACATTCACCATTCGTAACTAAAATTATTTTAATAGTGGCCCAAGTGGGAAAAAAGCAAAGAAAAACCTTCTGCAGTATCAAAACGGTGCCACCAGTTATGTTGTTTGCAAAGCCTCCGTCAACAAGGACTTTCCCATGCACGCTAGCATCAATTGTACCTGTAGGATCCTGAAATCCAATCACAAGGACATCAAATGTTCTTACAACATAGAGAGCATTGGACCAAAATGTGTATAATAATTGAATAATTTTTACCTTTAGAGTCACCATAAGATCACCAAGACCGTTTGATGTACAAGATTTGATAATGGCAACAACCTGATTGAATATACAAGTAGAAAGTGAGAAAAACAATTGTATTAAGTAAATACGTTTTTTAAGGGTTCCAATTAAGGCATTCTGAATGGAGAAAATTGGGTTGCCAGGGTCACCCCATAATGATCCTTTGCAAAACCCAATCCAGATTAGTCAGCCAATAGATCGGATGTCAGTGGTTATACCATAAAAATTACATCAAATAGCATTGACTAGTTTGAAAAATTAGAAAGCAGTAATGAAAAACACTGGATTAAAATGCACATGGTTAGCTAAAAAGGTTCAAACTACCCAGATATGGATCATCACTTCCTCTCTAGGATTTTGCCTCAAAAGAGAAACCAACAGATTCTAGAAATCAAGACTTCAGTAATGAATGAACTCACTTTGAATAGAAAGTAATACACATGGCAAACTCCTTAATCCAGAAGAAAACAGCCCTACCTGAGCTACTTTCCTGTTGCCAAGTTTAGGTTCAGTTTTGATCAAACTCAATGGAGTACCGATTGTCCCGTCATCATCAACCAAACCTTTCATAAAAAGAAAACCATCACTAGGGTCTAAACACCGCAATACACTAAATCTAAGCAGCTTAAGGAGTTAGAACTTAGAATTGCAGTTTTCTAATTAGTTTTGCTACTTGCTTTTTACATTCTCAAGAATGATGTATATAGAAAAATGGAAACAGTTAGAAAGCAAAACCATAATTTGACAGCGAATTAACAAATTATTAAATTCAAAAAGAAACCTTCACGTCGAATAAATTCAAGGGCGGAAAGCCAGGGATCACGCGAGAAGTCAACGTCATCGGCGCCAGGATCCAGGACGGACCTCCTAATGTACTCCTGGGTCGGAAGGGGGTCCTCACCAATGCAGAAGGAATTGTCATTGTTCCGAAGCTTCCGAAGCATGGCGGCGTGAACGTCTCCGGCAGGGCCCGGTATGCAGTTGGCGGAGGAACGGGAGGGTTCTAGGAATTTGCGTTTACAAGGGCGGAGAAGGGATGGGAGGTCAGAATCAGAGTCGTCAAGGTTTAGAGCTTCCCAGGGCTGGTCTGCTTCCATTTCTGAAACGCGGGAACAGAGACTTTGGGCAGGATTTTGGAAATGCCGGGTGCCTTTTCCTCTTTCGTTTCTTGGGCCACTCAATTTAGGCCGAATTGGGTCAGGTTTAAAAATATATGAACTTTTTAAGATAAATTAAATTTAGATTATTTTATTTTAAAAATAATAAATAATTATTTTTTATTCTAAAAGAATTAGAAAAAATATTTTAGTAGTATTTTGATTTTTTTATATGATAATAAATCATAAATTAAATACTTATTAGATTTTGTGGATATATTTTTAACTTTTAACGTAGTTTAGTAGTTAAGTTTTTTATGAGTTATTTAGAATTTAAAGGTGAAACATGTTCTCTTCTGATTGATTGATTAAAATAATAAAAAATACGATGTATATTCGATGAATAAAGAGAATGCTAACATAAAAAATACATAAAAATATTTTGATTGTGATATAACGTACACTATTATATATGTTTGTCCCGTTAATTATTCAACAATTTTCATCTGAAAAAAAAAATATTTTAACACATAAAACAATTAAAAAAATCAAAACATTCATTATCACCATGAAAAAAAGGGAATACATCAAATTTAGACATAAGACAACAAAACCAAATCATTGACTTGAAAACGTTTTAGATCCAGGAAAGTGAATCCACTCTAGCTGGATTTCCACTTCCCCACACTCCACATTTCCTAATCTAATGACAAGGTCTTGTAAGATCTTCCCGTCCTTCAAGTATATCAAACTCTCCTCCGCCAAGCAGTTGCTGCTGCTGGGTTGCAATCTTGACAGAACAGTTCCATTCGGAATTTCTTCCAAATTGGTATGTTGTTTCAAAGCTTCAATATATGACTTAACCTCGAATTCTGCATCCCCCATTTTGTCATCCTTGGTAAACGTGTCATGGTCATACACGGTCTGAGTTCATGCACAGATAAGCCAGTACCGTATGAATCAAGTTATCGTAGACAGTAAAAGAATTGAGTTTCCTTGGTGGCCAAGACACTTACCAGTGTGATTGGGATATTAGGGTCTGTTACAGATAGAGTTAACTCGTCATTCCACTCAGGGTTTACATCCCTCTTTATCATACGAGTCTTCAGTCTCTGCAACACATAGTTACATGATGTTAGTGTCTTCATCATTGAAACTGTAGATTGAGATTATAGGAGAAAAAGAGAGACCTGCTTCCCCATCTTGACAACAACATACGGGTCGCTGCTCCGAGCGTCTCGAACGGCAAGGTTTACACCTCGTTTGACGTGGATTCGGAGAAGACCCAGTAGGTTGTCCATCAAAGACTCTGTCGATTCACCATTGTCTTCTTCTTTTGAATAGCCTACTAACAAGTTGTTCATTCTCGCTCTTAGTCTCCTCCTCCTTTGTACAGCCAGCTGAAAAAGGTTTCTCGTTTCCTTCTCCACCTCTGTCAAGATACATATAAATAATTACAAAGGAAAGAAGATAACGATGACGAACGATTTAAATTATAGTTACAGTTATGTTTTCGATCGTATTTCATTTATTACAATTACGAACATTGCAATTGTGAGAACACCAATGTTACTATAAACATAACAATTACAAACATTACGATTTTGAAATATAACAAAATCTTTGATGATGATAAAGAAGAAGAGACATTACTCATGATGTTGGTAGGATCCACCCGATATCCCTTTGATGGAGAGGAAATGAAAAACTTTCTCGCCGGGATTTAGCTTGGAGCAATAGGAGTTTTGGATGGTTGATCGAGGATGTCTAGAGAAGGGGAGGTAGGGTTTATATCCCAAGAGTATGACCGAGAATTGTGGCCAAATGATTGAAGGGGAACTGGTCCTCCGATTATTCTTCCTATTCACTTCTTCCTTTTCTATTTTTATTTTTCTTTTTGATGTATTTATAATTTGACTCAAATTTACACCAATCTTATTTTATATATTTATTTTAAAACATATCAATTTTATTAACTTACATTTTATATGACATAAAATTTAAAATTATAATAATATTTTCTTAAAAGTTGTTCATCACTTGAGAACCTATAAATATCATAAAGATTTTTATGTTAGAGAGAGAAAAAGTGCAGTCAAAACAAGTGGAACCCTTCTAAGTTATTGAACATGATGGTGCAGTCAAAACAAGTGCACTTTTGTTTCATTGGGTAAGAAGGAGTGGATCCAAAATTTTAATTTAATTTAATTCGGTAATAAGACTAAAACGGTACAATGTTATGTTCCACATAATGGATAACATATTGAATTGTTTCTTAAAACACCAAAGGTACAATATGATATTAACCCTATTACAAAAGGGAAACAAAAACGGCAACCATCATGTTCATGTGGATTACAACTGAAACGCAGGCAAAGCATCATCAAACATCTTCTTCATCATCATCAGAACTTGCATAGGCTAAGCCTAATAAGGATTTGGCAGGATTTTCCACTTTATTCTGCTTTCCAGCCATATTTGAGTCTGAAACATGATGTCCATTCTTCTCATTATTCAACTCCTGCCTCTGCGACTGTAAATTGGATCGATTCCCCTCGGAGTCGGAGGGGCTTGAAAATTTGGTGCGTTTCGGTTTAACTTCCACGACTTTTTTCAGCAAATCTTGTTGCCTGCATAACAGAGAAGACAACTGAAAGTGGTGAGTAAAACAATATGATAACACAACAGTTGAGAATATAACTATAAATATTTTACAAGTGCACATGTAGCAGGAATGTGATCTCGCAGGTTTATGGGAGAGAGGCGAGGGAGAGAAAGACCTGATTCCACTCTTTGGCTTGGGCTCAACTCGAAGAGGCAAAGGAAAGGGTGCAGGTGCGGAATCTGCTAAACTTGCAGCTTTGTGTCAAATGGTTAAGAAAAAGTGAGAACCAATATAAAACAAATAACAAATAAGGGGAAGACTTTTGGGTGCTAAAGATAGAGCTCAAAGGTAGAACTATGCAGCATTCAAGACCAACTTTGTGTTGTATGAAACAATTCGTCAAGTAATCTAATGCAACCGAGAAAACAAAGCGAGAACAAATGCTATAATTCTAGAACTTGAAACATAGAAAAACGAAATTTGAGTGGTAATGATGTCTGTGTTAAAGCACTTCACTAGAGGATGATGAATCCACTATTCCTCCTCTTTCAAAGTACGAATAGCAACTGGAAACAAGAAACTCAAATGACCAATTACTTTCAACTGGGGAATCTGCAACTTGGTTTGCAATAGCACAGAAAATATACACAATTGGGCTCTGAGTCAACCTAAAAATGGGAAAAGTATACATGAGAGGTACATAACAAACAAAATAACTCTTTTCTTTTACAATCCTGAGCTCTCCACAAATAAAAGTTGCAAGGAGGAACCTAAATATTTCAGCACTTAAAACAAAATCATTCTCATCCTATGGTTATTACCAAGAGGCATAACAAATTGTAAAAAGCAAACACAGAGCGGGTAACATGCATCGACAATAACAGAAATATAATAAAAATGTGACAAAGAAACAAATTCTCTAAAATCATGTGGAAGTGAATTAATATAATGTTTGCCAAAAGTAAAACATAAAAACTCAAAATCTACATGCCATGCAGAGCAAGAATCACAAAAAAATATTCAAACTAGTATATCTCAAATATTGTTTAATTAGCTGAACATTTAAGGATATCTTGAATGCTGCAAATGCCCGTTTCTCAGTGCGGCGCAAAAGGCGTTCAGCGTCCTCCTCTGCTTCCATCTGCTCCTTGAGATAGAGCAAATCATCACTGTCCAAAGCTGCAGAAAAAATACATGATAATGTGTAGACTTACCAAAAGAAAAATCTATCTCAAGATGTAGGGACATAGAGAGAAAAGCTACCGCCCCGCCCATGTAGGTATCCCCCGCGTTCTCCAGCAACCTCTTGCATCTGCTTGTATCAAAAGCCCAATGGGAGACGCCAAGTTCCCTGCCAGGGCATGTTATCAGAAAACTACCACAACTTCTGTATTTATAACAAGAAATTGATGCCAGCCAAATTTAATTGTACAAGTAAATTATTAAAACTATAGCAAACAGCACCACTCCTTCCACTACTAGTCCTAACAGTTTAAAAGATATGATTCATGATACTAAATCTTCATTTTCTATGAAGTACTAACATAACATATTCAACAGCCATAAGCATACAAATTCAAGCTCCATAATATATGGGAGAACTTGGAATTTTTTTTAAAATACCCTTATTAGATGCATAGTCATATTCAATACTCACCCAAGTTCAGATCACAAATGTATAGCCGTATAACATGGAATGGTAGAACTCTATTAATCAAAATAATATAGAAACAACTCGTAAGAATACTCTAGTACCTTAAATCAAATTTCTGATTGGATGAAATTACCATTAAATATAGCCACAAATGAAAAGACCCAGCAAATTCATGAATTTTAAGGCGATGCCTGCTTCACATGCTTAAGGGAAATAAAAAAAAAAAATTTTGTGCAACAGTTTGAAGATTTTTATTCTCTAGATGAAACTATCGAAAATATCCTGTCGTTGCTATTGTCAAACCTCTTTATTAGATTATCCAATAAATTTTCAGTCATGACATTGAGAAACCGAGATAAACTAATTTTCGGAATTCATTTTCAGCCAAAAAAATGGAGTCTCGTAATCTTTTGATTTGGTTACATGCTCTACAAGGTGAAGTATAAGAACAAAGAAACGAAACGGTGAAGTATAGAGCAAAGTGCAGATTCATGGCGAATTCAGACCCTAATAACAACGTTCCCATAAAACCAAGAAAAAGAAAGAATCAAATTCTTGAGAGAAAAAGAAGGAAATAACAACATGGGAGAGGCGACGCTCTAACCTTGGCAACCATACGCTGGAAAGCAATATCTTCATCGTCCAGTTTGTCCTTTCCTTTCCCCCACTTTTTATCTGCAATTAATCCCTTTAGCAAGAAGAAGAAGAAGAAGAATAGATCAGTAGGGCTCCCATTAAAGTTTCGATTTTCATACTTGCCTTTGGGGTCGGTCAGATTGGTGTACTCACGAACTTCTCTCCCTGCCATATCTCAGAAACACAGCAAATCACAAAGAAAAAAAAAAAGAATTTTATACCGAAAACCTAACTGGAAAATGTTGAGCTTTGGGGATTAAATTAAATCCACCGCTACGGCAATGGCGTCGAAAGTAAACAAAACGACTCATATTGCTTTCTGGTGCTAAAGATTCGATTGGGCTTTAGGCTGGTATGGATCCAAATCTCAATCTTAATATTATAACTTTTAAAATTATAAAATAATCAATAAATTTTATAAAATTAATATAAAATAATCATTAAAATTTATAAAAATATATAAAATGGATTTAAAATAATTATTAAATTTTTAGTATTTATCAATAATTTATAACATATAATGAATCAATGATCATTTTGTAATTCGGCAAGTTATTTTATAATTTTTAAAAGTTCAGTAGCTAAAAAATCATTTTAATATAGTTTAGTGACTATTTGTATAATTTATCTTATTTTTTAATTTTTGTTTAATCGAATTAATAGAACATTTTTTGGTTCGGTTAAAATTTTACGAGAATATTTTAATTTGATTAATGAATAATAAAAAATGATTAATAAAATTTTGAAAGTTCGATTTGATCGATTAACCAAATTGATCGTTTCAACGCCCCTTATTTTAAGTTCTTAAATTATTTTTCTATAAAAATAAGTTTCTAAAATTTAAATTCTTATAATTTTACGTATCGAATAGTTAACTACCATTAAAAAAATATCCTTTAATCAATTAAACACGACATTCATATATTTATTTTTTTTTTGAAAAATAAATTATTGATTAGATAATATAATTTTTAAATTTTTTAAAAATCAAATATTTAAAATTATAAGATTAAAATTTAAAATATTTATTTTAAAAAAATAATTTAAATTTACCTTTTACCCTGAACAACTGGACCCACCGATATATCTACTTATACGAAAACAAACGCGTGAAAGGGGAAGGAGTCTGGTGGGCTGCACTTAAAGATCGTTCTTCCTTCATTTTATGAGGTTTATCCACATAGGTTTCCGTGACAAAACAACGGATCTCTTCTAGTCAAAAATTACATTTCTGCCACCGTTATTTTAGATAAAAAATAAATACAAAGTAAAAATTACACATAATTATTAAAATTAAGGATAAATTTTAATTTAGAGTTTAGAATATTAGAATGCATTACTTATAAACTAAAGTTAAAAATTTTAAAATTTATAATAATATTTTTTTAGGATTTAAAGGTTTAGATTTAATGTTAAATATATAGAGTATTAATCTTAATATAACTTGTAACATTAAATCGTAAACCTTAAATCTACTTTTTAAAGTGGGATGAATACCAAAAGAGATACAGTAAAGAAGACGATCTACGCCTATTATATAATGTATTAGTGGTGATCTTTTCTTATTTTCACAGACGTCTTAATTTTAAGGCTAAAATCCTAGTTTAAGATTTTAGGTTTATATTTTGAAGATTTACGGAATACAAAATGAATTTAAATATTAAAATATAAAATTTTAATATATTATCTTAATCTTTAACACATAAAATCTAATTTTAGACCCTAAATTCTAATTAAATTCTTTAAACAATAACTATAAATTAAATATCTAACCTTAAAATTAGTGTGAGGTTGTGTACTTCCATTGCCGAAGATGAAGAAGCAAGCGCGAGTGGGCAATGCCTTGGTTTTTTATCACTGCGATGAAATGATGGATGACAGTTTTTGCCAGACAAAAGGAAATGGCGTGGTCGAGCAGCCGCGTGCACTGTCGGTTCACGCGCCTCCACTCCTTCGCAATCACACAGCTGCTTAATCATCATACGTCTCCCTGTGGTATTGGCTGGATAACAGCAATATCATTTGAATTTTAATAAAAAATAATATTAGAAATCGAGTTTAAATTCTTATGGTTGCTTTAGAATTCGAATAGGTTTGTCATTTATATTAAACTTAAAATAATTAATTGTCATTTGAGTTAATTAAATATTTGAATATAAACAAATTTTAAGGATGAAAATAAAAAAATAATATTTTTTTATTCAGCTATAGTGGTTTCGGTAGTATATGTTTTAGAGTATACTCTCAACTATACTGATATTATTAGTGCTCAAATTCGTAACCTTTAAAAATAATAATCGTTCTTTTAACTAATAAAATTAGATAATTCGTACAAAAATTTAAAAAAAATGTTGCACTCTTTGTATTAGGATATTTCAGTTTGATAATAGATATATTTATGTTTTAACAAACATAATTATTCATTTGCTACTATATAATTTATAGATTAATAGAAAATATTTGTTATGACCATAATATTATATTTTAGTAGACGCGATCGTCTACTAATAAAAATTTTAAATTAAATAATTAAGTTTATTAAAATAATTTGATTAAATATTAAATTAATAGAATATATAAGTTAATCATCAAAAATATTATTGTATCAAGTTATTTATTCCAAACTTGGCGTTATAAAATTTTAATTGATTGATTATATTATTATTATTATTTAAAAAAATAACATATATATAACATTTTTGTATATATAGTTTTTTTTCAATAAGTTAATCTTCACTAATATTTTACATATCATTTAAATTTTTTAGATGTTATTATGTATTTTTTTTTATAATAATCATTATTTTTATTAAAATTATAAAAGATATCACAATTATAATATATTTATAAAAATATACTAAAATCATCTACAAAATCACAATCAGAGATTAACATTGTGAAAATCTCTGTACGAGTATCAATTGATTATCAAGATATATTAAAATTATATCATAAAAATAAATAAAAACAAACCGTATAAAATATATTATAAAAACAAAAAATATATACTCTGAAAATAATTTTTTTATTAAAATAAAAAATAACAAACAACAACAATGGATAACTAATATTCAGATAATTTCCGATCACTATAATATAATTAATACGAGGAAAAAGGGGTTATATTACTACAATGCCCCGAATGTTATTATGTATAGAAGTTAATATCATGGAAAATAATAAATTAAGTAATTTTTATTAATTAAAAATATAATTAATATGATAATTCAGATCCATAAATATAATTTCTCATCATATTAATAAATTTTTAATAAATTCGTAACGCGCGTCGTACTTATCTGATACTCATATCATACTCCTATATTTTTGTTCGGCCGACTTTAAAGAGTAATAAAAGGGCAGAAAAGCAGATAAGATGATAATGGCAGGATCGTAATAAAAGAAGAATGAAAGGGGTAAAAGAAGGAAGAGAAACTGGATGGACTATAACGTAAGACCAGCCCATACTTGTAATCTAACTGTATATGCTTTGTGGGGTTGCTTTCTTTCTCTCTAAAATCTGTTGCTTTTCTTGATTCTTAGCTACTATATATATAATCCTCGAGCTTCCATTGTTGAATGGAACGAACTCCAAACCCTTCAATTGAAGCTTCGTTTCTGTTGTTTCGTATCAGTTTTCCAAGCCCTTCAAAGCTCTCTCACAATCCCACCGGTTTTGAACCTAACGCAGACGCTCCATTTCTTTCCTTTTCTCATCTCTTGATAACAACCCCATCTTCTTGCTGCGTCCTACATTCGTGTTTTATCAACTTCTTTTGCAATGTAAGTTTCTTTTTTCTTCTGATCTAATATAATCCACATTGGTCTTGGAAAGGGTCATCTTCTTGTTGGTCTTCCCTTGCTTTCTTGCTTTTTTGGTGTTTGTGTTTGGTTGCTTTGAAAGTTCCAAGGGATGCAATTGGAAAATGGGGTTCTGAGATTTTCTAGTTTGGAAGATTTTCTTTTGTTTTCCCTGATAGAAAAAAAAAACCATCTTTCCTGCAGGGGAATTGGTCTACATTGCCATTGAAGAGTTTGAGAAAAATACTGTTACTCAGGGCTGAACATTTTGCAAAGGTAACATTCTCTATCACTTTGTCTTTTTCCATCTTTATTAGTATCTTTATTAGTATCTTTATTGGTCTACTTTGTCTTTGTCTTTTTCAGTAGAATATGTTCTTTATTAGTATCTTTCTTGTTGCATGTGTAAATATACATTGGGATTCTACGATCTTGATGGTTAGGAGTAAATCTTAAACTTTCTTGTGTGTTTTAGTGTAATCTTTTGTTTTGATTTTGGTGGAGCCATTGTCTGCTCTGATGAACATGTTTCCATATGGGTAATGCGCTTAGCTGGATGTTATTCATAATCAATTGCAGAGCTATGGTCTTTGGTTCTTGATTTAAAGAACTTTTGGGGAGGACTAGAAAGAGTTTGTCTTTTTGATTCAGACTTGTTTCAATACAATTCAAGAAAATCAATAAAGAAAAGTTTAAATGATACGAGGAGAATTGCATTTCTGCTATTTTTTCATGCCCTTTGATTTGCAAATTAGTGATCCATAATTATTAAAGATAGAGTGACCCCATGAACTGTCATATATATGCTCTTCTTTTGTCTATAATAATTTGACAGATAGGCTGATAAATGAGGAGGTGATGCTTGCGTCTCAATGCCATGAAACTTTAATCAGAAAAAAAAATTCTTTTAAAAAAATGTTTTCTTTCATTTGTCATTGTTGTGATTCTGTTTAAGAAGGTTTCAGTTCACTGCAGAAGATATCATTATATCAGATAAGGATTGTGAATAATTTGGTTAAATTTAGTTTGTTTATCATTTAATTGTCCTGTACTCGGAAAACGGTTAAATGACTTACTGATCCTGCTGGAATAAAACAAGTTAAACGGACACGTCTTTAGTGCATGACTCAATGGAAATTAATTTGTTCCCTAATTGGTTAAAAGATTTTTTTGTCAAATTAAATTCTCTGAATTGAGTCTATCTGGACAATTAATTTGAAGAATTCAAGTAGAAAGCTACTTGCATATCCATCAATGGGTAGGTTTTGTTGAGAGCTCGGCGGCGAACAAAATTAGGTATGCCATATTTTTTAGTGAGAATTTTCTCTCTTGTATTCGATATTTTCCATTTCCGTTTTGTATTTCTCTTTTTAGGTATCCTTTTCCTTTCATGAGTCATAACATGAATGTATGTATTTCTTCTAGTATTGTTACAAACTAAAATTGGTTATCTAAGTTAGAACTGGTTGCCCATCTTTGAGGGGGTATTTGCATTCTGTTTGAGTGATGCTTTAGCGATAGATGTTTTTGAAATCGCTTCATGGTTCCTCCAACATGATGTATAAACCACTATTTTCTATGTCCTGTTTCATTTCCTTGCAACTTTATTGACATTAGAAAATGCATATCCTGATATTTGGTGGAATAATGTTGTTAAACATTTGGATGACTTTAGTTCGTTTGCCTTTCATTATCAGACTTCTCATTTTATTACTTATAAATACATGTTAAAACATCCAATCTCAAGGTGGTTGCCTATACATGAACAGCATAACATATTTTGTGCTCTATACCAGTTATGCACCTCTGGCCTTATATTAAACTTGGGTTCCTTGACCTGTGATCAATTTGTTTTAATACTTTAACATGATATTATAGCCCAAGGTTATGTTTTGTTCTTCTTGCCTCACCCCAAATGAGGTTATGACTCTCGATGAGGTTGTCCATGTGTAAGCCTTGCGAGCTACATGTGGTAGGGAATGTTAAGTGGAGTTATCGCACATATATTTAGCATGTTAAAACACCCGACATAATATCAATAGGTGGTAATTGATGGAAGTGCCCATAAGACTCAGTCAATCCAATACTTAATAGATTTACATATGTGCAGTGTGCTTATTTGATGATTGCTACTGGGATTTTAACCTTTTCATTTAACATGAAATTAGAGAGAGTTCTGTTTTGAGGATCTGCTGAAAATCTGCTTGTTAAATATAGCTTTTCAAAAAGAATGAATTTTAATCTTTAGATAATGCTATGTTTTGTAAATGTGGAAACTACCATTTTACATAGGATGTTCAGATAACATTTAAAGGATTTAATGGTTTAAAAACCATTAAGGTTAATGCTTATCATACAAAAAAGAAAGAAAAAAAGAACTTTGGGGGTTTCTACACATGAAGTAATCCCCATTTTCTAAGAACCTAAGGTCTTTCTTGACATTGTAAATGTTAGGCATGGAATGTTTTAGGTTTCTTGCTGGTTCCTGCTCTGGCTTTTAAAACACTTGTAAATTGCATGTTTTGCTTATGCTCAGTTGCCTTCTAAGGATGTGCAACATCTTAATCAAATGTAAAACAAACTCTTGTATTTGTTTCGACTGAAACATGGTGGACTGCAAAATGCATAATAAGTCACACAAGTGTATCTTGTTGATCACTGTAACCTGAAGACTAAGTTTTGGAATAGGTAGATGTGACAAAGTGGGAACATTTCTGATTATTAATGTCATCTTTTTGGACTTCCTTATTTCTTGTTTTAATAGGTAGCCTTATATTGCATAAAGTGAAAAATGTTCTTTTCCAATTTCTTGCAGGCATTTGGTTCCTTGTAATTCAACATCCTTCCCAAAATCTCTTTTGTAGGAAGGATCTCGGTTCATCAGTCATCAACAGTGACAAATAAGAGTGTTCAGGGGATAATGGTATCAAGTTCTTGCATAAACTTGTCGGACTTGGCATCTGGGGATATGTTTAATCAAACTCCTAGAAGAATTACTCGGGCTATGACTGATCCTGGAGTTTTCTCTGAGTTAGATAGTTGCAAAACAGATGAGGGAGGTGCTGCCTCTTCTGAATGTCGTGAAAAGAAAATCATTGTGGCAAATTTTCTTCCTTTACAAGCCCAAAAGGATATAAATTCTGGTGGATGGTCATTCAGTTTTGATGAGGATTCTCTTCTGTTACAAGTGAAGGATGGCTTTTCATCTGATACTGATGTTGTTTACGTGGGGTCCTTGAAGGTTGATGTAGATTCGAGTGAACAAGATGAAGTTTCTGGGAGATTATTAGATGAATTTAATTGTGTGCCCACATTTCTTCCTCCCGACCTTCAGAAAAAGTTCTACCATGGGTTTTGTAAGAAATACTTATGGTCCCTTTTCCATTACATGCTACCCATGTGCCCGGAGTACGATAATCGTTTTGACTGGTTGCTTTGGCAAGCTTATCTTTCTGCTAATATGATATTTGCACAAAAGATAATGGAGGTAATCAATCCAGAACAGGATTATGTATGGGTTCATGATTATCACCTTATGGTTCTGCCAACATTTTTGAGGAAGCGTTTCCATCGAGTTAAGCTTGGATTTTTCCTTCACAGCCCATTCCCTTCCTCAGAAATATACCGGACAATGCCAGTCAGGGACGAAATTTTAAAAGCACTACTTAATGCAGACTTGATTGGTTTTCATACATTTGATTATGCCCGCCACTTTCTTTCATGCTGCAGCAGAATGCTTGGCCTTGACTATCAATCCAATAGAGGACACACTGTACTTGATTATTTTGGTCGCACCGTGTACATAAAAATTTTGCCTGTTGGGATTCACATGGGCCAACTCCAATCTGCACTGAATCACACATCTTCTTCTGCTAAGGTCAAAGAAATTGTTGAGCAATTCAGGGGGAAAAGGCTTATCGTTGGTGTTGATGACATGGATATATTTAAAGGCATTAGTATGAAACTATTAGCTATGGAGCAGCTCTTAAAACAGCAGCCAGAGTTGCAAGGCAATGTGGTCCTGGTTCAAATTGTAAATCCTGCAAGAAGCTCTGGGAAAGATGTTCAGGAAGCAAAAACGGAAATATATGAGAGTGCTCAAAGGATAAATAATGCTTTTGGTTTTCCAGGATATGAACCAGTGGTCCTGATTGATCGCCATGTCCCTTTCTATGAGAAAATCGCTTATTATGCTTTTGCGGAGTGTTGTATTGTTAATGCAGTGAGGGACGGAATGAACCTAGTTCCATACAAGTACACGGTCTGTAGACAGGGGACTTCCCAAATGGATGAAGCTTTGCAAATTGCTGCTGGATCTCCTCGTACGAGCATGCTTGTTGTCTCAGAGTTTATAGGTTGTTCACCATCCCTAAGTGGGGCAATCAGGGTTAATCCTTGGAACATTGATGCTGTAGCTGATGCGTTACACATGGCCATCACTATTCCTGTCTCTGAGAAGCAACTGCGGCATGAGAAGCACTATCGCTATGTTAGTTCTCATGATGTTGCTTACTGGGCCCAGAGTTTTGTACAAGATTTGGAGAGGGCATGCAAAGAGCATTACGACAAAAATTGCTTGGGTTTTGGTTTTGGACTGAGTTTCAGGGTATTGTCCCTTTCTCCAAGTTTTAGACAGCTTACTGTAGAAAATATCGTCCCTGCTTATGGTAGGACGTGCAGAAGAGCCATTTTTTTGGATTATGACGGGACAGTGGTGCCACATTCTTCAATTACTAAAATCCCCACTCCTGAAGTTATATTGGTTCTGAACAATCTATGCAGTGACCCCAAGAACACCGTGTTTATAGTTAGTGGTAGGGGACAAAACTCCCTGAGTGACTGGTTTGCACAATGTGAGAATCTAGGTATAGCAGCTGAGCATGGATACTTCATAAGGTACTTTTCAGTTTTATGTTTGAAATCTAGCTTTGATACTATTGGCTCTGTTGCGAATGGATTATTGCCTCCACTGTTTCTCAATGATCTTTTTCTCTGTTGATACGGTGTGAAAACAATGATCTAATTTAGTGACTTGTTCTTAATGTTTTTTTTTTACCTTGTAGGTGGTGTAGGACGTCCAAGTGGGAAACCATTCCAGTTGCCGCAGACTTTGGCTGGAAAAAAATTGTTGAACCGGTGATGAAATTGTATACAGAGGCAACTGATGGCTCCTATATAGAGTCCAAGGAGAGTGCCTTGGTATGGCACTATCAAAATGCTCATCCCGATTTTGGATCTTGTCAAGCGAAGGAACTACTTGATCATCTGGAAAGCATCCTTGCCAATGAACCTGTTGTTGTTAAAAGGGGCCGTCAAATTGTTGAAGTGAAGCCACAGGTATGAATGCATTTTAAGTGCTTTGTTATTCACCCTAATTTTCTTTCATGCCTCAGCTTAAGTAACATTAGCCATTTGATGTGCCAGGGAGTTACTAAAGGCTTTGTTACAGAGAAAATTCTTTCCACCATGACAAGTAATGGGAAACCACCAGATTTTGTCTTGTGCATTGGTGATGATGTATCGGATGAAGACATGTTTGAAAGTATATCAAACGCACCTTGCATATCATCTCTCCCTGTTCCTCCAGAATTATTTGCTTGCACTGTTGGTCAGAAACCAAGCAAAGCTACGTATTATCTGGATGATACGGTTGATGTATTGACATTACTTCGTAGCTTGACTCCTGCATCAAGCTCAACAGCGTCAACAAGCAACACAGGAACTGAAGTTTCTTTTGAAAGTTGTGCTTGAAACATGATGCATTTTGTTGTGCTTTGGATTAGAGTGGCATGAATTGCCTCGGTTTGGGTTAAAGAATAGATTCATAGTGGTTTATGGCCAGAAACAGTAAAAATACAGAAATGGAAGTATTTTCGGATGCTGACTCAATACTTCTCATGTTAGATGCATTGTCTTAGCCTGTAGGTAGTTTTACTGACATGAGGGCATCATTTACTGTGTACAAACAACTACAGGTTTTAGTCAATACATAAAATGCTTTGCAATTGCTGTTTCTTCCAACTTTGCTATTTTTTTCATTTGGTTTTCTTATTAAGGGGAGTTGGATCCATCATCATCTTTTAGTGTATTGATCTTACTGCAACTTGATTCATGTTATGCCTTTCGTACGAGTTTGGACTTATGCACTTGAAAGCCATCTGCAAGAGGTTCAACAGCCTCTCATTACTTGTAGCCTGCGAGATCAAGGCCATGTCGAGGACTTCAACTGTCCATTCATCTGTAACCATCATAGGCGTTGCCGGAGTAGTCGGATAGGTGGAATGATTGGTGTGAGTGATGTGTTGGTACATCGTTGGCCAATATTTACTGATGCAATTTCCAATCCTAAATCAACAATCAAATATATCTTCTTATATTAAATTATATTAACTCCTCTTTTCATTCTCATTAAAAGAAGAGAGAAGTTTGGTATCTTTAAACCCTAAACTTTGATATCTTTCCCACAAAGTCATCGCTTCACTTGTTCAAAGAACAGAAGGGGTGTATTCGGACTAAAACACGATTCATTCTTGACAAACAAGAAAAGGGTAGTCTGGTTATGCCTCATCAGGTATTGTTGATAGGACAAAGTCTGGTTGCCAAAAGGCTGAATTTACAAAGTGTTATATGCTTTAGATATCTGTCATGATATAATTTCTCCCATCTTCTAGTACATGAGCTACTGGTAAATAAAATACAAACTATATCCATCCCAAATTATCAGAGAAAAAATGGTAAATGAATTATGTAACGTAATGTATCAATTTCTGTTCATTGTCCTTGGAGGCCCTAGTATTCTGAAATTTTACTTTTATCACTTCTAATTTTCTATGCTGAGGAAAGCAATTCATGGAAACCAATGACCTCCAAAGGTATTTCATGAATCAGGATGTCCAGCAATCTCATCATCACTAGACCCCGTTTCTTCACTGTCATCCGTCTCTTCATCATCCGTCCCTTTCGTGACATTCTCTTTCTTCGCATAACGCTCACAGAATTCTGCTTTTCATAAAGAAAAAGATAACATCATCAGTAAGCCTTTCTTACAAACATCTGAAGCATAACCATTCATTACCATTTACCACCATAGTTACCTTTTACTTTTTGATCATATTGTTTCCGATCCTTCATCATCAATGATGCTGCGTCCCCGTTTAGAGGGTCTGAAGGGTTTGGATATAGCAAGAGCTGTGGAAGAAAAACTTCAAAAATGTTTGAAAGATCTGCAAGAACAGGAAAACAACACATAGGGACGTTCATCAATCAAGAAGAATGATGCGGAATGTCTGCTTACTAGTAACCCATACAAGTCAACTGATGCCTACCAAACATTGGACTCCAGGATTGGTTAATAACATCCAAACATACAGAACCAGACCTGAAATTAAACCAACACAGAAAAATTCGAGTTTCATGTAGTTTCATCAACATATGGCTGAAATATTGCAATCCATGAGAATCAAGTTACAAATTAAACTTTGCTCACGTTTCATCAACATTTGGGTGAAATATCTTATTCGTGAATCTAATAGAAGGAGACTTGTATGGATAAGCATCAGGAAGCTCAACCCGGATTTTCCAAACTCCACCTTCATACAGACCTATAAGCATTGCAGATGAAGAGGTTAAGGATATTAAAGAAAAAAAACAAGGACTTTCACAAACTGTGTTGCTCAAACTTCTCATTTTCTTAAAGTACCCGTGTTTGACACCCATGACACGTGCATATCTAGACATGAATATGGGGATATGGTCTTTCAAGGATCCTCCAAATACACAGGAATAACTTTTGAAAAACTGAACATATCTGTGTCAGACACATGCTATGCCCGACACTTGGACCCAAGCATAGGCTCCAAAGGAACCAATTTACTGGCTACACCTGACCATAAAGAAGACGCAAGAAAACTCTCATGGTATAACAATTTAATCAATTTAACAATCTCTTCCCAATCAAGCATGCATAATGATATGGAACAGTCGCTACAGAAGTCAACTGACGACTGGGTGACTAGCGTTGCCTGGCAGTAATTACAGGGACATACAAATATTGTCAAGACGGATTGAATGGATTAGTATAAACATACTTTCTTTGGGACCATGAAATTCGACATTGAATTCGTTGAGTCCATCGTTTATTGATTCCACATTATAGTCACTCATCATCCTGGATAAAATTATGTGCGCAGTGGCAAAGAGATAGAAAACTCATTAGCAACTTGGACTAAAAATCCAAAATTTCAGAAGCAAATTCCACATTCAGTAAAGCTTTCACAACGTTAAAACTAAAACAGAAACAGATCACTCTGTTCATTAATAGTAGAATAACATATACGTTTTTATTGAATAATAACAAAAAAGATTAACAACCCTATTCAGTTTAGTCCTCACATGCCCTACCTCTCTCTCTCTTTAAGGAAACAGTCGTTCTATAATGGTTTCCTCAGAATAATTTACTTAGGTTTCCCTGGTTCAAATGAGGGGGTCTCACATTAAAACTACCTGCGGAGTAACCGCTAAGTAAGGGTTGTAATCTCCCTCAAAACTATGGGGTAAAAATTTGTTAAACAATAAATAATCAATCTACTCTATGCTTTTAACTCCAAATAAAAAGTGCATAAGTAATAAACAGTTATCATGTAATCTCATGTAGTCTACAACTTATTCATGATAATCTTCAAACATAAATCAATATCATCTCTGCCTTTTAATAGACAACTGCCAAAAGATTTTAACACAGACCTACAACTTAAACAAATCCTATTCCACACAGAGTCCATTCATTAGATAATAATGTTTCTAAAATTCAATTGGTATTACCATCTTTGCTTCAAATATGTATTCATGATACTACCCTGTTAGCCATATGGCTTGAAACATCTCAAATCACTTGTTTATTTTATCAACTCAACTGGTTTGGTTCCTCAGCGACACCTTGACAAACCCCCTAGCCCCTCCCGACATAATTGAAAAGAATGGTACCCCAAAACACCTTGACAAAACCGCAGTATCTAATTGAGGCAAAACAATTGCAGACTGTTCTCAAGAATATGAAAAAGATAAGGGGATTGAATCATTTAAACCAAAGACAGTGCTAATCACAGAGATATAAACATGCAAGAAAAACTTACAACTTCATTACATCCATTTCTCGCCTCTTGCTTGGGGAAGACATTTTATCAAATATATTTAATTTCCAAAGTACCTGCCAAAACGTCAATAGTACGATTAAACTTTTGCATTTTCTCCAAAATAAAATTTAAGAGAGAAATCTGGGAAAAACACATTCTCAATAGTTCTTTCTTAACGCATTGAAGCCAAACGAAAGAGGAATTGTTGAGGCATTAAAAAGCAAACATACAACCAAATCCATCATTTTTCAATCGTTTTGATACTTAAAAACTTAAAAACGTTATTAATCTAAGATCTATAGCCAAATGGGTATCCCAAAAAACAAACGACCAACAAAACGAGATGATGTTCTTCGATCACTGAAGGAATAAACGTAGAAGAAAAACGAAAAAAATGAAAAATTGAAACCAGGGTATCTTACGTTTTAGCAAAGGGTATTTTGAACCCCAATTTTTTTTTAAAAAAATGTTCAGGAAGAAGGTTCGGTTAAATGATGATCGTCTATATAAATAGAGATTCCTGAGAAACGAACAAAAGATATGAAAAAATAAAAAGAAAAGATTTTATATAGGAAATAAAAAAAAAAAGCAGTTACCGTCATGTTTTGATATGCACGTGTTGGATTGAAGCTTAACTACGTGGCATGTCTGGTTTTGCGCTTTATTTATTAATTATATTGTTGGTGTAATAATTAGAGGTGGGCAAGACCGGGTACTCGATCAATTTGAATAGTGTTGATCTCGATCTCGGTAATTACCAGTTCTTAAAAATTAAAATCAATCTCGATTATATTGGGTCTTAAATTTTAAGAACTGGTTCTATTACTGATGGGTACTGGTTCTAATATCGAGTACCATCAATTAATTTATTCTTAAAAAATTTGAGTAATTGTAGTAAAAAAAATTCAAACGCCAATAATAATATTAAATAATAAAATTAAAATATTGTAGACTTAAAATTAAAATTTTAAAACTAGTCATACTTATAATATTCATACATAAAGAAAAAGTTTGATAAGAAAAATAAACAAAATAAAACCAATACCCGATATTTGGTATTGGTCCTGGTATTACTGGGTACCCACCAGGTACCAGGTTCAAAAATCAAGATCTAGTCCCGGTTATGACTGAGACTTAAATTTGAATCTAATCTCAATCCCACTAAAATCAATACCAAATAAAAATCCATCGAGTCTTACCGGATCCAGGACCGAGTAATCGGGTTTTTTTTCACCGCTGTAATAACTAAGGCCTTTTTACCCAAATAGACAATTTTTAAATTTATTTAATGAAATACTACCCTTATTAATTAAGAAATAACACCTATTTAGGACATGTCACACGTACCCTAATATCGGTGGTTTAATCGCGGTTTAAGTTATTAACAGTTTTAAAATTCTGTTAATTAAGTCTGTGATATTTTAGTTTTTAGGATTTTATTATTTAATTAAATTATTATTTTTATAACAATCAAATTATTATTTAAATCAAATTTTAGAGTATGATCGAGATCCCTTGGATCATGATATTGTGCTCAATTCTTGCCTTTCGTTTTTTAAGAGGAAAACGGGTAAAGTAGTAACTAGTAATCCATGTCTTTGGTTTGAAGCTTTCGAATGTATAAAGTAGTAGTAATAAATAATACTACAAGTCTTTACTTCCAGGCTCAACAAATCTAAAAAAATGGACACTAAACTAAAGAATCAATATTCACCTTGTGTGCGTTAACTTTTGAGCTTAAATAATCTGCCTAGGCCAATCAACCGTACGTGGTGGTTCGACAACAAAAATCTCCGGACTTGGCCTCCAAGTTAGAAGTCGGGTGACACCTCCAGTCTCATCTGTACAGCCAGCAACAGACCTTGAAGATTGACCTCTGGTTTAAGAGTCTAATGGAAACACTGGTTTGGCATCCAGGCCTTGCAGGTTTGGAGCGTATCAGATTTGGGTGGTATCAGTTCTCTGCAAAAATAATAGAAGGGAAAACTTATTTTAAAAGGAATTAAGTTCTGGAAATCAATCACCACTGTATAAGGAAACCCATACATAGGCCATATAGTTGAGTGCAAATACTTTTAATCCCAGTAAAATGGGATGCCATTGTTTCTATAGCTCATACCAAGAAAAAGCTATGAACACTTGGCTAAAGAAGACTCATTTGCAAAATGTAACAAAGTGGCAGAAAACCAGAAAAAATAGAAATAAAAGGTAATAAGGTTAGTGGTTTTCATGCCTTGAGATCAGAAGACATCGCTGACGGTATGCAGTGTGTTGCAAGAATATCTGGAGTAGCTGCTTTTGCTATAGTTGTTCTAAGTACTACTATCTGCATAAAACTACAAACATAAATGGTCGTGCAACAAAAGCAAGTGTTCAGAATATATTAGTGAAGAGAGACAGAGAGCATGAGATAGAGAAAACCTGTTCGTATTCTAAGTCAAATTTCATAAACTCGTCATCACAGTTCTCTACCATCTCTGCCAATGTCCTTAAATTCTTCACAGGCTTACCATTGAGAGCAAAGACCTGCATAGGTAAAAATGATAAGGTATTCATAAATAATATCTAAAAAATCAAACTCCTGAAATCAAATGTAGTTGACGATGACTAATGATACTAACCTGAGTGTTAACAATGTCCTCGTATCCAATGTTGATATCAGATACAAGAACCTTTAAAAAAATTCAAGAAACTATGTTAGAATACAAGTCAGAAGAATATGCTCACTGCGGTAAGTAGGCATGCATATGTTCATCCAAACACAAAAACAGGGAAAATATGAGAGAACCTGAGACACTACAACAAGCTGTTCATCAGGTGACTGCGGCATTGAATGCAAGAGTTTGTCCAAAAGCTTCACTGGAGCTTCGTACTCATAATCCTTCCCATACTGGGCAAAATTTGCAAATACAGTTTAGATTACTTGGAAACACCGCAAACAGGTAATTGTCACAAACTTTTGAAAAATCAAACCGTGTACTATCATACAATTGATGAAAATTTGATATTCTACATTTTTTTATGATCTAAATATTCATAAAATGTCAGAGTATAAGCAACATAAAATTGTGATCGAAATCGTAACTATAGCATTTATCTTCTGTTCCATTTATTGCATAATTAGAAAATAAATTTATAAGGAGGATGCACACGACTGGGAAAGTAATGCAGTTGGAAAGTGGCAAAAGAAAATGGTACTGGTACACCATTACAAAAATTCCTGTTCCAGATCCTAAAAATATGAAAAAGACGATGTAGCAAGTAGCAATTGATCGTCTAGTATTAAGAACATTCTCTGTCTCAGTACGTTGCAGTATAGAACCTTTATTTACAAAACTGATCAATTTGGCTTCAACGGGAACAGTAAATTAGGATATTCTTTCGCTACCACCTAGACCCTAAAGAATTTAAATGTGATGGGGAAATATAAAATTGCTACGAAAATCACAATATAGAATGAAGTTTTTATTTCCAAAGTAATCCCTAAATCCCCAAAATCAAGAAGGGTCTAGAAATGTTTAATTAGGCTATTAAAAAGGGCATAAACAATAAAATTTTGCAGGTTTTAAGAGAATATTCAATCTGTTAAGGAAGTAAACTAGCAGAACCCAGTTTACATTGCTAACTGTTAAGCACTTTGAAATCAAAATGCAACAGAAACATTTAAAACATGCCCATACTTTGATGAAATTTGACAACAAAACAGAAATTACAGAACATGTACAATCATACAAGCTATAGCATCTAAGCAAGCACTCTCCTTAACAGGCTTTATTTTATTATTATCGTGATAGCACTACATTCTTAAGTAGACAACATACCTCAGAACGTAAATATGGAACAGACACAGTTGTAAACACAAATCCTGCAATTATATAATATGAAGGAGGTATGCCCTTGTTGTGTGCTGGAATAAGCCTTCCATGGGGTGTAAGATTGACGTTGAAATTTAGAATCTCCGAATTACGGAGAACTTTAATAGCCGAACTATCTCCAGTATATTTTTGAGACACTAGGTAACTAAAACCTATGCGTTCTCCATGCCGAAAAGGAACTGAGAAACATCAAGAATGGAAAACATGTACAATATCAGGGGGAAATGTGTACAGTGATTGAACAAATGGGGAAAGGAGAATAATAACAATGCCACCCTTATTATTGTTGGGTTAGAATTGTTACCTTATAGATAATCCTACACACATATTTGAAGTAATGATAAATAAACTTACTGCAGGTATTTTCCAGGTAAGAAGTTCATGCATAATAATTTCAATCAGCAAAAGCAGAGAATATGTGAACCGATTTCTCTCAGGCTAAATATTGTACAAGTCTGTGTGTATATGTATTATTTTATAAAAAAAACATACCTGTTCCATCATTGGCAATATCAACCCCATCAAAGCTGAGTACAATATCTGATGGCTTCAAAACCCCAGACTCCGGAGAAGTGGGATCAACTCTTCTGATTCGAACACCTTTCTGATCAGGTTTCATTCCCATTGCTTTACGCAAATCTGGATTTTCCATTTTCTGCCACTCAAACCCCAAAATCGGGAATCCTAGCATGATATAAGCGAGATCATGAAACTTTAATCGCGGTGAAGTAAATAGGGCTTGCACCTCACAATAAAAAAAGTTCAACAGTTCATTAATAAAAACTATTATTTGAGATCCAAACTAAATTACCAGTATAAGCTTCATTCTTCTCGTAGTCTTGGATAAAATGCTGGACAACTGGAGTCGGTATCACATACCCTATATTTTCTGCATCTTCATGTTTGAGAGACTGAAATGCAATTCCCACACAACTGCCTTTATCATTGAAGGCAGGCCCACCAGAGTTTACAGAGTTTATAGCAGCATCGATCTGCAAAGAATAGTGCAGAATACATGATATAAGAAATCTTTCTAGGCTTGCAATCACATAGAAACAAATGCTAGAAAAGTAATCATGTAACCTGTAATCCCAGGAGCTCAGTTGATCCGTGAACATAAGACAGGATTTCTATCCGTGATACAACTCCACTTGTTACAGAAATGGTGTCTCCCCCTATTGGGTAACCAACAACAGTTACAGCATCTTGAAGAGCAGGCAAATCTCCAAATTCCACTGGTGGCACACCTTCCCAGAACTCATCATCATCAACAGTAAGCATTGCTGCTTCACCACATAAACCAAATCATGCATTCGACCCAATAGAAAAAGGAAAGTTATCATCTGAAATCATGAAGACACCCTCTAGAATGTCTTTTACTTTCACATCATACTGACTAATGTCTATGGGCTTCTCTCTTCAACATCAATTCAGACTTGACAGTTGACACTATGAATGGTTAGAACATAGTCTCCTAATCTTGTGCCATATACAAACTTTTCATCAACCTTCTGGCTACTTAACCAAGTATAACTACAAAATAATTTAAATTAAGTACTCAACGCATATGGCATATGACGATGCCAACGCAGAATGCAGACACTCTATCAGAAACAACAAACTCTTATCTCCAAAAAATTATGAGAAATATATATATATATAGAGAGAGAGAGAGAGAGAGAGAAAACCTTACACCCCAAGAAACTAAACAAAACACCCAACTCTAAGATTCACCCCTATAGGCAAAAGATGTCATTGCAACCCCTCTGCCTGATACAATTAGCAATTTTCTTTCCACATAATACATGGAAATTACTCTTTAGTTTTAACATAACAAGATAACTTGAGGGTAATGATACTATTTAGCAATAGCTAATCATAACATTGTAAACATGGCATTCATTTTCAACATATGATTTGTGTGATTAACTACAATTTCCTATTATGCATTGGTCATATTTGGTATGCATTAGAAATACTATCATATGAAAGAAGTTAACATACCAATATCACATTCGGTTCCGATAGAAAGAACAGTGGCCAAGTACTTGGTATCAGACCCACGTTTCTTAACTTTAACCTGAGTATAATGTTCGACAGAATGCGCATTTGTCAAAACTCTTCTCCCCCCGATCAGGAACCCACTACTACTAGAACTATACTGCCTTTTTCTCTGCCAAGGCAACGAGAAATTGGGCTCCGTGTGAACGCAGAACACCTTGACCACCGCATCCATTGCCGGCAACGCTCTCCCACCCAATTCCCCTCCTTCATTCCCTCCGTTTTGAAGGGAGAGGGGAGGAGGAGGGGCGGAGGAGGAGGAGGGGATGATTTCGATGTTAGTGATGGAGAAGACATCGTCGGAGGAAGGAGGGGGATCGGAGGGGGTAGGGCTTTGGGGTTTCCGGCCTCTCTTTCTTTTGGTAACCCCCATGAAATTACAGAGGAAAAATGGCGAACCAAGCTCACAGGGATCAAAGGGAAACAAATAATATTGAAGAACGAACAAAATACAGACCGCGCCGGAGGGGGTTCTAATTTCTTGTTTTTACCCAATATTTATTTGGTTAAACTAACACCAATGCCACTAAACTATCGGCTCGATTTTATTTTAACCACTGAATTAAACATTTTATCGATTAAGTCATTTATATTTTTTATATCAATCAAGCTAGCATTCGGTTCGGTTTTGATTTAATTCGGTAAGCTATTTTAGTAACCGTCGGTTTTCAGTTCGGTTAACCTTGATTTTCGATTTTTTCATATTAACGTTAGTTTTTAAAAGTTTGTATTTTATCTTAACAAAATAACTTTATTTTATAATTTTTAAACATTAAAAGGTAAAAATTTTAAGATATTTTTCATAAATATTTATTAAAACTTTATTTTTAAGTAAAAAATAAAAAATACTTCTATAGTATTTTAAGTATAAAATATATATTTTTATCTTATAAAAATAATTAAAAATCAATTAAAATATCAAATTCGGTTAACTGCGGTTAACCACAGTTCGTAAATTTATGAATCATAATATCTCGATTCGGTTCGGTTTTTGGTTTTATGATTTACCATGCTCAGCCCTACCAACCTTGACGTAGAAGTCGCATAAATTTATATAATAATACATTTAATCTTTATCAGTATTAGATTAAAAAAATTTATATAATAAAATTAGAGTAAAATATGAGATATAAAAGATTATTGTATCACTATAATAAATATTATTGATCTTATATCCAAATAAATAAGATTAATTATATTTTTTATGAAAAATCCACCAATAATCCTTATATTTACACATTATACCAATTTAATTATAATTTTAATAATAACACTTTATTATTTGCCAATATTAATTTGATTCTAATTTATATACAATATAAAAATATTAATTAAATTTAAAAACTTAATCAAATAATTATAAAAACAAAATATGTAAAAGAAAATTATTACATTTAATTTTACTATGTGTTTAAATATAAAATACAATTTTAGTCAATTCATGTAAATATCATTAAAGTTTGGACCAAAAAATTTCATAAATAACATTTAAAATGGTATATAACGGTCGTTAAAGTTATCAAAAATAATAAAATGGTCACTCAATTTATTAACATTCGTTTGTTGGATCACGAAAATCTAATGTGACATGAACAATTAACTCTCTTAAAAATAAAATACATAATTTTTTTGACGTAATTGTTTATCTTCTTTTTTCAGTGATTTTTTTCTCTAAAATTTTACTGAAAAAAATAAAATAATCGTGTAACCGTAGCTTTATCACTATTTTCGACGGATGTTTTTATGCAGAAAAACGACGTAGTTTTAGTGCCTAAAAAGGGACAGTTTACCCAAGATGGACTCAATAACATGAAGTACATAATACATGTAAATAAAAGGTCATTTTACTGAGAAACAAGGCAGAGTATATGAGCAGTCATTGTCTATTTCATACTAAGCCTCTCACAGAATACAACACATACCTTCCTCTTTTTTCGACGTCTTCGATGATTTATTTGAATAGCAGAGAGTGTTTCACAGCTTTGATGGGGAGTTGTACCACCCCCACGGCTCATCGGAGATGTACTGCGTAACCTGCTTCACACTCAAGTAATTCTCCAGACCCCTGACAAAACCACCACCAATCAAATGCTTAGCACTGATAAAAATAAAAAGGATACTTACTGTTATACTACTATTTGGATGATCCAGGTGAATACCATTCGCCGAGTTCACGGCCAAAGCCGCTGCGCTTGTTTCCACCCCATGGAGCTTGACAGAAGCATGGTTGTGAACAATTGATCCACACAATGCCAGCTTGGAGTTCCTGTTAAAATAAATAATTTACTAGTAAATTGTTTACAATGCCACTAAATTTATTTTTCTTTCTACTTTTGCACATCTTTTTCATATGTTCATTTATCTGGGTTTCGAGCACACCCTTGGGGTGCATAATGGCATAAAACTACAACCACACTACAAGCAGCTCTAACCTTGCTTATACGGTCACACCTTTCCAGGTCATTCGATATCACGGCAGCGCCCAAACCATAACTGGAAATTTAGAAAAATAAATTATAATCCAAATAATCCTTCTCTTAGACCAAACAAGAAGGGGAGGGATCAAGGGAAGAGAAGAAACCATAGAACACCCCACGAGAAAGAAGACATGTTTCATGGGATTTTAATCAAACAAAATAGCAGTTTACTGCACTTCAACATGAGAACTCGGTAACTTACTGGGTGTCATTTGCCAGATCAAGGGCTTCCTCTTCGGTGCTAAATGTTTTAACACACAGAACAGGTCCAAAAACCTCTTCTCTCCAGATTTGCATGGAAGTTGTCACATCGGTTATTATAGTTGGTTCAACAAAAAATCCCTTCTTTAAATGCTGTGAAATATTTCTCGAATATGAGAAGTGAAAACTTTTAGACAGAAGCAAAGCTAATGATGAGAAGCAACAAATACCGCAGGA
Source organism: Abelmoschus esculentus (assembly GCA_035048815.1). Classification (NCBI taxonomy): domain Eukaryota; kingdom Viridiplantae; phylum Streptophyta; class Magnoliopsida; order Malvales; family Malvaceae; genus Abelmoschus; species Abelmoschus esculentus. Next base: position 681,607 of record JAUCBN010000027.1, on the reverse strand, counting down.
CGAACTCCACCACTCAAAACAGTAGCACCTTCACTCTTTGCAGTTGAGATGAATTTCAATACTTTCTCATACTGCAGCAAATGAATAAAATTTGAGCAACTTCAGATCGTGAAAAATATGAGTATTAGCTGTCTAAGAGTCCACTCTTTTAGTAATGTTGTTTGTTAAATCAACCAAGTTTACAAATTCGGTATCTACACCTCACCCAAGTTTGGTATCAACCAACTTAAAATACCAAACAGAAGGAAGAAGGGTGGAGTTCAACATCTCTGACCAGATCCTAGTCCCTTACCTGTCCACCACTAACAACGGGGCCAAGCCTGCATCCTTCTTCGAGGGGATCAGAAATCTTAATGTTTTTAGTCCATTTCACAAGCCTCTCCAGAAATTCTTTTGCAATCTTTTCCTGAGACATTTGAACATGAATTTTCACAATGAGAGAAGCTGAAGAGGGAACCAAGAAGAGAAAAAGGGTAGAATATACTTCTGATTATAAAATATTGCAGTAGATCTGTTATATGAGATTTCAGCTGGTAGGGCAATTAAAATAAGCTAGCTTTATCTATTGTAGAACACGAGTTAAATTACAACTCTTTCTCACTACATTAGGAATGAAAAATCATATCTTCCAAGAAGAAATACAAAAAGACCAGAAAAAAAATTCAGCACAATATTGCAATTGATAAGATGTTTAAGCCCACAACACCAAGTGTACAGCCCAGCAGGAGGTCAAAAAGTGGTATGTTTACATGGAAACACTGTTTGCTTAAGCGAAATAAATTATGTTTACAGCTCTTACTAATCGTTTGGATAGTTCTTGCTGGATCGCTGCCATTGCTTTCTATTTTTCAAGTGCATTCCTGAAATAGTCTATCCAGTCTAGTTGCTTACCACACATCAGGTTTTTGGCAGTTTAGATTGGGATTCATGGGATGTTAATTGGCATGGTTATCTAATTTCCACATGAAATTATCCTAAGGAACCCTTCTAGGCTGCATGGTATATAACAACCTTGTTTTGGATCACTACAAATACTCTTCCAAGTATTGAACGAAAAAGTAAATATGGAATTATGAACACATATTTAGAAATGTAGAAAGATAACAAAATTATCAAGCAACTTACATGCACAATAAGACGGGATGTTGCACTGCAGATCTGCCCATTTGTCCAGAAGCAACCAAATGCAGTCCATTCAGCAGCTATTAAAATTGCCAAGAACTGTATTAAACAACTTCATAGACATGGAGTCAGAGAAAACAATTACCAGCAAGCAATATGTTTTTTTCCCTAACATTATAGGTTTCAGAAACCTCATATTTCCTGACAATTTGTTATCTGAAAGCATGCCCAACTGTATGGAAACATATGCTTAAATTGTAATTCAGATGACACTAACCTTTGTCAAGGTCAACATCCTCAAACACAATGATTGGGCTTTTCCCGCCAAGCTCTAAAGAAACAGGCTGCCAAAGAAAGCACAAGTGATTTTTTTGTGTCCATAAGCACGTAAGTGATTTTATGCACAGAATAAAACTGATTATGACAGGACAATGGGAGAAAAGGAAAAACTTTTTTTGTTTCTAAAACTTTAACATACCTTCACCATTTGAGCTGCTGCTGTCATTATCTTGCTCCCTGTTGTAGTGCTTCCAGTAAAGGCAATCTGTTTAAAACTAATTATTAGAATTTATGACACTGTTGTCGATAACTGACATCAGCGAGTCAAAGAAAAACTTTAATGGAATGATGACAATTGAACCTTGTCAACGTTGGGATGAGATGCCAAAGGAGCGCCAGCTTCAGGGCCCAGTCCAGTCAGAATGTTCAGGACACCAGGAGGAAGATCAACCTCCCTACACACTTCAGCCAACTCCAAACAGGTGCTGGAAGTAAAAAAAATAAAAATGCATGCATAATGAGCAGCATTGTTAGTTCCAAAAGCAAAATATAAATCAATATTTCTCAAATTGTCATAAAAACTGAAAAATAGAAAATACCGCAACTAAGCTGAGAACGTACATGGATGCTAACTCTGAGGGCTTCAATATTGCAGCACAACCTGCAGCCAAGGCAGGAGCTACCTTCCATGTAGCCATCAATAGTGGGTAATTCCTTCAAAACAGCATAAAAACAACAATATGAAAGAAGCCATTATTGTCTTCAAGTCACCACCAACGTATGAGCACAACAAATTGATATGAAGACTTATAACATCAAATGTGACAATCAAGCCTGTAAATGTATCTAATTTAAGTTGCAACTAGGACAACAATTATGCAATTACCTCAAAAGATAAAATTAATATAGGCCTGGTTTCATGTAATGCTCATGCATATGTACAGACACATTGTACCAAAGTGCAATGCACACAAATTAACTTTGATATATTGGACAAGAATAGGGCAAGGATAATGATAAGATCTATATGTTTATTGATGTAACTGAGAAGAGCAGTAAGATAATATGTAGAAATAGTTATACTACAATATGAAAAGCACAACAAAATAAGAAGATAGTACCATGGAGTAATCAATCCAACAACCCCAATTGGTTCCTTAAGCACATAACTCTTAAATGTCTCCATAGGAAGAGAGACAGGAGCCTTTTGCTTTGCATCTAACCCTTCAGCAAGGTCTGCATAATACTCAAACATCCAGCAACATCTTCCTGAATAAAATGAATCAACAGGTAAGAAAATACACCAAATACTGAATAAAAAATCCTTCATCAGTGACACGAGCATACCATGTCCCAAACTGCTTCATCAAGCGGTTTCCCACAATCCATTGCTTCAAGCTTACCCAATTCAGTTTTTCTCTCTGTTATCTGGATCGCTCAAATAAACTCAACACATTAAAGCAATACAACCAATTTAAAGATAAGCATTACAAGAATTTAGGAGAGCCGAAAGTGTCAGGGGTTCATTACAAGGTTGCCTATGGATAGGCGGAAACTAGAAACAAAAAAAGAGAAATCAGATTCTCGGGTTTTCTCTTGTTTCAGTTTCATATAACCAGACATGTCTCAGCATATACACTTTTGAAATTTGCGAAGTTTTTGTTCTTCAATCAGGCAGAGGAAACCCATGTATCAGAACAACAATAATCTCTATTAATTATGTTTTATTGTTCATCAACTTGTTCCTTATGCAGTAAAGGTTGTTAGTACTGTTGAGCCGGATAGTACGGATGCAAGATTGCTATATAACTGAAGGAAACAGAATGAGACTGGATTTTCAGAATAAATTTTCAGAGAAATTCTTTAGCTGAAGCCTGAAAAGATGAAGTAAAAAACCTGAAATTTCATTATGAAAACACTGTCTCACGCTCTTTCCTATTTCATTTATATAGTAATATATCAATAGTATGCCCTTCCTATACAGCTCGACAGTACTAATCATGTTTACTGTGCATAAGGAACAGAATAATGAACAGTAAAACATAATTAATAGAGATTATTGTTGTTCTAACTTCTAATGCACCTGAGCCCTCCCATTAAGGACCATATTCTCAGCAAGTATGAATTTCAAAAAAGTAAATAATCGTGATGAAATCTCAAAATGAACGAAAATATTCCAGACAATCCTTCAAAAGTAAATAAGTTTACAGCATGTTTACCTTAGCAGCAATAGCACGTAAATACTTGGCACGAACAGCGCCAGAAGCTGAAGCCCAATCTTTTCCTTTGTTTCTAGAAAGGGCTCTCCGAGCAGCGGCAACCGCAAGGTCCACATCTTCAGATGTAGCTGCCGGGATATCACCTGAAAAAATAGAAAATCAAACATTTCAGAAACCTTATCCGATAAACATCACGGAATAGTCAGATTAAACCAGGAATTAATAGAACTAAAAGATGAATCTAAAACACATAAAAGAAACAACAGATCAAGAATTGACCGATGATCTGTTCAGTGGCAGGGTTGACGATTGGGATTCGCTTCTTGAGAACCGGCTCTCTCCACTCGCCATCGATGAATAATTGTCGACTCGGGACTTGAACCGCCATAGTGACTCAGAGTTTTTAGTAAAATGATAGGATTCTAGCAGGTTTATACAGCGAATCTCTAAGATCTGATCTAATATGAAATCATATAAAATATTTTTAAAAATATTGATATTCAGTGTTTACATGTTATTTTAAAGAGTTAATTATTTGAATAATTATTTATATTTCTATCTAATATAAAATTGATCACCGATTTTAAATAATTATATTTTTAACGTATAAATTTTTAACCACTTAAATATTTTTTTTTGTATTAAATCTTAACTGGAAATTGATAGACACAATAAATAAAATGATAAATTCAATCGACCATATATGGTGGTGTTCGTACTTATCACCCCGTAATTCATTCTTCGAAACTAGTTCGCATATATTACGATGTTGGGAGGTACCGTATGACTTATAAGCAGTGGCGTATACACTTATAAGGTTTCACTCTATATTTTTTTTAAATTTTACATATTTATTTTTAAATTTTTAAAATTTTATGAATTAATCTTTAAATATAAAAATTATATATTATTTTAAAAAGTTAACTATTTAAATAGTTATTTATGTTTTTATTAAGTATAGAATAGACCATCGATATTAGAAAAACAATTACGTTTCTCGAGATATAATTTTTTTATTATTTAAATTGTTTTTATGTTAAATCTTAAAAAAAATTACGTGACACACTAAAAAGAACGGCAGGTTCAGTTTATTTGAGGGTCATGTTTGACAAGAAAGACTACTCTCTTGAATGCTTTGCTCAAAAAGCAGCCTTAGGGAATTCTTAATGGTGGAGTGAAGTTCGAATAGCCATTGAGAAAGGAGTCCCTCTTATCTTGCTTATCGAGCGAGTCGATCACGAGTTGGGTAAAACTTGACTTATGTTCGTTAAAAAATTTATTGTTCAATTCAACTCGTTACTCGTTAAAATTGTGTTCGATTCGTGCTCGTTAAAAAATATTATTACTCAACTCGTTGCTCGTTAAAAAATATTGTTACTCAACTCGTTGTTCGTTAAACTTGTCTCATTGCTCATTAAGCTTACTAAAATATTTATTTTATTTCTAACTTAAATTAAAATGTAATAATACTATATTGGCTTAATATTAATATAAATTAAAAAATTGAATCAAAAATTATCAAGTGTATAAAACACTTTCGGAATCCAAACTTCAAACTAAGTAACGAGTCGAGTCGAATCTAAATTTAATAATACTAAAAAAGTATTTTAAAAATTTAACGAGTTGCTCGTGAACTTATCGAGTCGAGTTAGACTTTGCTTGATTTAACTCGTTAAGGTCTCGAGTCGAGTTCGAATTCGAATTAAATCAACTCGAATTGAGCATTTATCGAACTTTAACCGAATCGAGTTTAAATAGCTCACGAACTGCTCAATTCGTTAGGCACCCCTAACTCTAACCTTTGTGTCTTAAGTGGCACGGATTTGGGATTCCACAAGAAACAGGTGACTCTACCATATGGGCTATGGCTACTAATAGTAGGAGAGACCTGTGTCCATGATCTTCTCTACTCACCGGATTTGTCCAACTCAGAGGCTCCTTTCAACCGTTCCTCTCTTAAGCCTTATTTTCAATTCAAACATTGCTATAGAACCAAGTCATTTCAGTCTGCAGTCTGCACCATCTTCCCTTTTTATTTTCAAAATTAGCATGGAACCTGACTTTGGATGGGAACCCTGAAGAGAACACTTAAATGGGATTGGAATGTAATTGTTCTGCTGCTTTTCTTTATCCGATTCCAATCAAATCGAGTATTAATCAAATTTTAATTAAATTAGATTTAAATAACTCACGGTCTACTGCGGAATCATTAATTTATGAGAGTGGAGATAGATCGTGAGGGGAGTAACTACAAACCAGAAAAGTAGAGTAGAAGCAAGACAAGACATGTGAAGGCAGTATGGGCAAAGGAAGAGAATTAGAGGCCTACGCTCGCTGCCCGTTCTGCCTCAAACCTCGCGGATCAAAATCATGGCTCGCAAATTTCCTTCTATTTGTTTAATACCACTAGGGACTAGCCCATGCCTTTGTTCGCATGTGACTAGGAATGCACAGATCATATCTACTTGCATGGTGAGACAAGTTTAAAAAATAATAAAATTTAATATATATCAGTTTATTTTGATCTTACCTTCGGCTCACGAGCTAAACAAAACGACCATAGGGTATATGCCCCAAAAAATCTTTTTGGTGATAATTTTTGTCAAAATTGTAGAATAGATGGTGGAGAGATGATAGCTCACTCTCTTTAGGATATACGAGAATTAGATAATCGAAAAAGAAATGAAAAAATTGTTGAATGACGAAAATAATGTTAGGATTGTTTGATTATTTGTCATAGTCTTAATTTTATATGCATGAAAAGTAGGATGTATTTACATTATGTAATAAATTAATCTTAGTCATCTATTTCATTCATCTAATTATTCTAAAAACGTATAATATATATATACATGTTAACATGTACAAATATTGACGTCTAGTGAAGGACAATAAGAATGACCGCTCATAGCTCTCACTTTCTACCTTCATAATTCATTAATTTTCAAGTGATGATCTAATAAAATAATGGTAGTCTTTTTAAATGGTTGAAAAAAATAATATTATCATTAGTTTCTTATACGACCATAATTTTATCAAATAAATATTTGTTAAATAAAAAATAATATAAAAATTAATAAAATATATTTATTTTATTTATTAATTAATCTCGTAAATAATATAATAAAAAACGTAATATAATTTTATTTATGAATCTCTCTCCGGCTTGTGGCTCTCGAATTATTTACTTATTTCTACTATTTTATTATTTAATAACATAAATTTATCTTCTCCTTCTTCTATTTCTGAATAGAAAAGGTTTGGCCATTGGCTTTGGGGTTAGGCCAATTATGTACATAGTTGGCAGGTGCACCCATGTAAGGAGTTTTCAGCACCACGTGTCAATTATTCTATGGACCGTCAAGCACGAGCTCGAATGTAATAATAAAAAGACTTATTCATACCGGTAATAATAACAATAACAAATAAATAAATGATTTTAGTATTTTTTTTAAAGAAATAATATTACATCTATTCAAAATAACAATTTTATATATAAAAAACAATATTTGCACTGATGTGATCGTTAGGTCGGATTAGAAAGGTATTAATACCTAACAATCAACTTTATTGTCTGTTTAGTTCCCTAACAATGTTGGTAAAGCGCATAGGACGGTATTGGTTGTGGACAATAAACGTGGCGTTATCGTAAAGAAGGGGCTGATGTGGCTGAAAAGCGCATAGGACGGATGGTGGACCCAGCTTCAGCTCATCAAAGACCCCTCCTCTTCCTTTTATGTCACGTGGCCAGCAGCCTTTGTCTCCCCCACTCTCCTTCGATACATCCCACGCGCTCTGACAAACTAAAACTGAACAAAACTAGAATCGAGTCAAAAGAAATTCAATAATTTATTTTGATTCGAGGTAAAAATATTTAACTTATCTTGAATTGATTTGAAATTTTATAAACTCGATTTAATTAAATTTTTTTTAATAAAATTTGAATTATAAAATAAAAATTTGAATAACGTAAAATTTGTAATAATTAGATGATTTATTTTTAAATTCGAGACGAATCTTTTAAATTTTTATGACATATATACTGATATATAAAAATATAGAAAAATATTATCATGTACAAAAAATACGAAGAAATATACATCTATATCTTGTATAATTAATTAAAATCGTTTAAATTAATTCAAATCGTACTATAATATAACAAATAATTATAAATAAATTTTTATAAAAACTCAAAAATTCAACTCGACTTAAAGCAACTAAAAAAATTAAATAAAATTTCAAATGATAAAATTAGATTTATTAACTCGAATAACTTAATTTTTTTATTCGATTATACTTTAAACAATTACAATGACAAAAGAGGCGGGAGCGTGATTAACCGCGCGTGGGAATCAAAATGACAAAATATCTGAAAAAACGCCTACATTTTATATCATTTATCCATTCACCAACACTCAATATGCTCCACATAATAAACCCACATTTTTTAATTAATAAAAAAGATTCACAAACCCAAATACGCCACGTGTTAAAGGTGGGACCCGAGCATTCTCAGCCACAAGACTCCTTCTCGAATTTTCCATGAAAAGAAATAATTGGAAAAAAGTCAGAAAACTGCATCTGACGTGGCATCCTTCCCTGCTTTTATACGCGAACCACTGTTTCCCCCATTTTCCTTCTTCGTCTGTTTTTATTCTTCTCTGCTCTTCTTCCATTTCCACTGTTTCAAATTTTCAATCTCTTTTTTCTAAGCAGTTTTCGAAATTTCGCTTTGATTCCGGTAAGTCTCTGTTTCGCTGATCTGTTTTGTTTTACTGATAATAACTTCAGTTGCGTTATGATATTTGATTTCGTGTGGATTACTGTTCATTGAATAGGAATGAAGTTGCGTTTGTTTTGCTTTTTTATTGGGATTTTTGAAAGATAAAATCGGAATGTTGGTTGAATTAGTTGGATTATAACTATGGCTTATTCAGGATTGTTGTTGGTATTTGTAGAGAGATTAGATGTTCTAAAGAGTGGTTTTGGTTTCCGCGGGAGTTGCTGGAGTTATTCAAGTATTGACTCCGCAAGATTTGAAGCAAAATCCGTTTCTGGTGATGGCTAGTCAGGTACAGATCAACCTATTGTGCGCTGTTTAGACGGCTTATGCTTACCCTGTGTTGCTGTATAGACCCTGATTTCTTAATTTCAAATAGTCTTTTTTTTATAAAGATAAACGGTATAAATTGCACTTGCAGTGATTTCCGCTAGTTTAATTTGTTTTGATGGGCATTCTGTACCTTGGATGGTTTCTAATAGCTGAATTTAGATTTGGAATTTAAGCTCTTTCTGAATGGAATTCAAATACATTTCTTTGAGCTAGCTTGGTGCAAAATTGCCACTATTTAATTGTCATCAGTCATCACTAAGATTGCTCAACTTCAGAAATGCTCCGTGTTTTATGGATTGTTGTAATTTTTGGAATCACATGCTCTTCTTTTCCTTCTAAGTGGTGGGTTTATTTCTTACGTGTAAATCTATCTTTGTGGAGGTGAATAGGGTTCAATGTGAATTACCATAGTTTTTAGCATAAACTGTTATTATTTGAAAGTGAGACATACTGTTTTCTTGTTGTTTAATAGCTACTGGAAATTCTGATGTAGGACCAAATTGAAGATGCAACATCTCCCAATACTCATAAATCTGCTATATGCTGTTCCAATGGTAGCTCTCAACCTGAGACATTGAACCAGTCGCGGGAGTTATACACAGTTAATCATGACCATACACCTAAGGTTCCTTTCTACATGTTGCTTGTTAATTATTGTTAATCTTTTAACCACTATGCTCAAATTTATTTCATTCCCATTAAAATAGGCTAGGAAACCCTATACTATAACCAAACAGAGGGAGAAATGGACTGAGGAAGAACATCAGAAGTTTCTTGAAGCTTTAAAGCTGTACGGTCACGGCTGGCGCCAAATAGAAGGTAAGTACACTCTGGGGTTAAGTTACCCTTGCCACAACTATGGTTTGAACTGTTTAAGTTACTCTTGTTTCCATGCAGAACATGTAGGCACCAAATCTGCAGTTCAAATTCGAAGCCATGCTCAAAAGTTTTTTTCTAAGGTTAATTGCTTTATGTCCGTTGCAAGAATTCCCTTATTAAGAAAATGTATTGCATATTCTATTACCTTGCAATGTGTAGACACTCTTAGGCAGGTTTTTCTACCGAGTTGGTTCCTGATATGCGTGCTTTTTTCTATTGTGGATTTAGGTTGTCCGAGTTTCGAATGGTGGCTCTCAGGGTTCCATTAAACCAATTGAGATACCTCCTCCTCATCCAAAAAGAAAGCCAATAAATCCTTATCCCCGCAAATCTGTTGATTCGATCAAAGGAAAATCACCATCAGCTCAACCAGAGAGATCGCCATCCCCCAACCAATTTTTCAGAGAACAAGATAACAAATCACCCACGTCAGTTTTATCCGATGCAATGTGGTCTTCTGCCATGGAGCAACAAAAGGGATGTTCTTCCCCAACTTCTTGTATGACGAATCTGCAGTCAAGCAATACGTCCCCAATTGAAAAGGAAACTGACCATGCGACCTCTAACTTATCTACTGAGGAAGAGAAAGCTTCTTTGTCATCTGTGAAAGTATTTGGCCATTCAGATGCGGAAAACATGTTGTCCATGGTAAAATTATAGCAATAAATCTCTGCCTTATTTTGTAAAGAACTATTTTCGACCTTTATGACTAATTTATTTTTATTTTATGTATTATCCAGAACCTCAATGCAGATTTCAAGGACTTTGTATGTGCCAAAGGCGATACAACACCAGTTGCTCCCTTGACTAGTATTAAGCTTTTCGGGAAAACAGTTAAGGTGAAAGGTTCCCCTAAACCTTCCATAGGTGCAAAAAAATTTGAGTCACAAACATCTAAGACTGCTCAAGAGGATATTGATGCTGTTAGTAAGATGCTTGTTCCGGCATTACCGTCAACGTGTGTGGACACAAGCTTGTCACTAGGTACAGTTATTAATAACTGGAGTGCTGTCCCTTCCAGACCTAATATATCTCCTTACACGGAATTCCACCCAGATAAAAATGACTCTGTAGAATCCACCAATGATGCTCCACTTCCATGGTTGTTTTTTTACCAAGGTCTACCCTTCTGTAACATTACTTCATTTAATCGAATCCACACAGATTCTGGTGTTGAAGAGAGGATGAGAGAGGACATTCTAAACGACAGATCCTGTAGGGCTTCAAATACCGGTTCAGTTAGTGAATCGTTAAATAGGAAGAATTCTGATTCCGTTGATTCAAAAAGCCAACATCCTCATCCCAAGGGAAAAATGTCTCCCCAGAAATGTAGTAAGGGGTTTGTGCCATACAAGAGATGTTTAGCAGAAAGAGAAATGTCATCATCCGTTGTGTCTGAAGAGCAGGAGAGGCAGAGAGCCAGAATATTCTCGTAGTAGTCGGCACTGTTCGGATAATGAAATGTCAAAAAACTTTTAAGCCAGTTTAGATAGTGGGAAGATGAAAAAAAAAATCTCAGATGCTCCTTTACAAAGGTTAATACTTACAGGGAAAAGCTTGAATGAGTTGTAGACTATTTTAACTGTTTCTGTATATCATGGCCTTCAGGTGGTGACACCGGCAGCTTTTCACTGTCGTTCATTCAACACGACATGTTTTTCGAGTCGGATCAGTCCACCGTCAGTGTTTAGAGTTGAAACTGTTTGTTTTTTATCAGTTGAGGCGTCACAAATGTTAAACTCGATGTATGTATATGCATGCTCTGGATGCTGCTAACTTGTTTTTCAAGATTTTTTAAGGTTAACTGAATAATTGTTTTCCCTTTCCAGTTTATGAACAATGTGTCATCTCCCTTCAACAACATTAAGTGATTCAGTTCTCTATGTATGGTTTATCATCAGTTCATGCAAATAAATAGATAATTCAAATTTCATTAGATTAAGATTTTCTCTGTTTACTCATTTTTGTAGAGGTTTCAAATTTAATCTTTAAAGGATTTTATTATTCGATTCGAATCAATTATATTAGTGGTGGAATATACTATAAGTTCGAGCTGTAAGGTGTGTCTGCCTTATTAAAAAGGTTAGAAAATGAACAATAGTACTACTGTTATATTACACAGGCTGATTTCTTTTTCATAAGAAAAGCTAAAATTTCCCAAATAAATGGAGGGCGGAACAAGTGTAGATTACTCACCTTAAAATATAAAAGACGGATGGAGAAGCCTAGATATTGAAGAAGCAAATAAACTATTTTTTTAATTCTCACCCCCTCCAAATAAAAGATGATAATGATGGATAAAACTCAAAAAAAATAAAATTATTTGATTTGATTTAAAGCAAGAATATTTATTTTGTTTTAATCGACTCACAATTTTATAAATTTAAATATCTTAATTTTTTTAGTAATTAATAAATTAGTTTTTATGTTCAAATTGAATGTTTAAATTTTATCTTATATATCATATATAAATAAATATAAAAAATATGTATTGTATATGTTTATAGAAAATCGTTTAAATTTAAATTAATTAATACAATTGCACTATAAATATTTTACCATTAATTTTAAATAAAAACTCGACTCAAGTTTTTTTTTTATTTCTCTTTTGATTTTCAGGGTCTTACCCTGACTAATCTAGATCGACCCATGTTGTACACCTAGGTTTGGTAGGTAAGTCTCCCAACAGGGATTTTCTACGTATGCACTATCTTAAACCTGAGACTTTTAAGCTGCTTACTACTTGGACCATCCCTGTTGGTAATAACTCAACACAAGTTAAAAATACATAATATAAAATTAGAATTATAATATATGATTTTTTTTAACTCAATTAACTTATTTTTTAACTAGATTCGAATGAATACCTAACCCTAAAAAGAGTGTATGACTTCACTTTTTTCTTCTCTTTTATTTTTCTTTCAATCATAAAGCACTCAATTGCTATATCATTCAATCTCTCACTTCTTTATCTTTTTCTGCATGGTCCAGTTGGATCTGTCATTTTCTACTCACTCTCCCTGGACCCAGCAGTTGACTACCAGTAGTAGTCTATAACCCTTCCGTCTGCTCCGAAACTGGATCTTGATATAATAAATTAAAGAGTTAATTTAAAATTTTCGATTATTTATGTAATTGAAAGAAGTAATAGTAGTCTATAATCTAAAGTGAATAATCTTTCGAGTATTACTTAATTAAGACCGATATATTTGTGTAACATAGTCTATAACCTAAATTATTATTAAGTTTGAATGGAACTATATGGAGGAAACTCTCACTCTCACAGGCATGCCGTCTAGATTGGTGCGCTCAATCATGCATTGTGTTCGATCGGTTTCGACACAAATTCTTTAGAATAGTGAGTTAACAAAGGAGTTTAAGCCTACTGGTTTTATTGGAATATGAGCATCATCGAAGCTTTTACTTGGCTTTGTTCGAAACCTACGTGATGATCAAGGACAATGGTTATTTGATTTTACTCGAAGTTTTTGGAGATGTTCAATATTGTTTCCAGAGTTATGGGCGATCCATGATGCATTACATCGCGTTTTGGCTCTCGGTTTTTGACGACGGGGATTGATACCGATAATACGAAGGCATCTCGGATTCTTATGAGTTCATCGAGAGCTCTAGCCAGTCATGCTCTCGTTTTTTTTATAAATATTTTATTTCAAAAAAATATTTTTAACTAAAAAAATTAATTAGTAATTCATATATTAATATTCTTAGGGTTAAAATTTAAGTTATAAAATTTATTTTTTAAGGTTTAAAATTAAAAGTAAGATGTATGATTTAATTTTTTAGTGACTGATATAGTTAAGACATCAACAAGTGGGCATACCATTTTTTTTTGAGTTGTGGGTATGTATTAAAGGAAGTATACATGCACATATATACGCATACATACATACATATATACGTACTGCACTTATTCCTTCTCTGTCTTTTCTGTAAAATTCAACCCAACCCCTCGTGTTTAGAGGAGAGAAAGAAAAGGAATTCTTGTTTTGTGGGTACAAAATCTATGCTGTTCTGCATTGCGTAGTGTTCCGTGTATTGACTATTGAGAAACAGGCTCTGTTGAACTGTCATTTTCCTATACATACTCTCGAGGTCGAAGCAGCAGCAACCAAAGAAAAAACCCAATCCTTTTCTCATCTCTCTCTCTCTCTCTCTCTCTCTATGGATGTTTGTTCAGCAGGAAAATGAAGAAGATGAAGTTTTCTTTCGTTTTCCCACCGTTTTCTCTTAGCTAACTAGTCAAGGCAAAGGGTTTCTCTTCTTTTCCTTTCTAAAATCTAACCTTATATCTATCAACTATCAAACTCCAGTATGTCTCAGAAAGGAGATCTCACTTCTTTGAATCGGATTCCTGATCTTTCACTTCACATCAGCCTTCCCAACACTGCTTCTTCCTCTAACGAAAGGGATTCTTCTTCCTTTGATATCTGGCGCAACGACGGTCGAAAACCAGCCGACACCGAGCTTTCCCTCTCAAATCCTGGCGGTGACGATCAAACAAGGCATAATAACGTTGCCAAACGTGGCAGCAGTGGTCAAATAGATCATGTAAATCATGGGATTTCGTTTGATGCTTCGGGACTGAAACCCATCAGAGGAATCCCAGTTTATAGTCCGTTCTCGAGTTGTCATAGCTTGTTAGACATGGATGGTTACAGTGGAGCTAGGTTTAATGGGATTTCAATGGAAACTTTGAGACCCCATTTTCATCCTCATCAGTATACACAATATGGAACGGGGGAGTTCTGTAATGGGATGATTAGATCCAGATTTGTGGCTAAACCACAGAACAAGAGGAACACGAGGGCACCCAGAATGCGTTGGACCAGTTCTCTTCATGCTCGTTTTGTTCACGCTGTTGAACTTCTTGGTGGCCATGAAAGTAATTCAATCTATTTCTCTTGTCTTTTAAGTTCTGTTGATGTTAGAAATATACTGACAGAATATGGACTAAATCGAGGATGGACCGTCTGAAACCACCATAATAATTTCCGTTCACGTCTTTGTTCGGTGTCGGTTTATTTTTGACATCATCAACAAGTTTTATTTAGTAGTCTTTGATTTTGGGGCTAATTTTCATGTTGTGTACTTGATAGGAGCTACTCCCAAATCTGTGTTGGAGCTGATGGATGTCAAAGACCTAACCCTTGCTCATGTCAAAAGCCATTTGCAGGTATGCCAATGGATTCAAAGTCCAAACCCTAATTCTCTCTATTCTTTTGATTTCATCTCATATGGCCAGACACATGAAGGCAGGCAGGTCTATAGGAATTTAAATTACGATTATAGTCTTAGCGTGTTTATCACAATTATAAACATAATAAACATTAATATCAGTATAAACTATATTTTTATAATAACAATTTTAAATAATATTATCATTACTATATAATAATCATTGTTATAGTAATAAACCACTGTTTAAATCTCTTCACTCGTAAAGCTGTCGATCATTTAAAGATTATATATTTTTATTATTACAGTAAAAAATGAACGTTCATCGATAACAGTAATCGAAATAATTCATATTTAACTTTATACATTTATTTATCAATATTTTTTTTAATCTCAAACAAACTTTTCGAAACAATAAAAAAATCTAACTTCTGTAAATAAATATTTACTCCCCAGATCAAATTTTGAAACTTTAACGACAAATCAAGGTAAAGTTTTGACCCATCAACGTTGGCTCAAAATCCTATGCATGAACAGTTGAGTCTGTTGTGTGATACAGAACAAATTCAAGTTTTTTAGTTTTTGAAGAGAGAGAATCCATCATTTCTCAATAATAGAAGCCATTAATGATCTTACCAAACATCAACCTCGTGGTTATTAGACAAACCAGCAAAAATCCACAAAGAGAAGCATCTGATCTGATTTGATTTAACTTTTTTGACTGCTCGTAATAGGACTCATATTATATTGTGAAATGCATGCAGCTGCTGCTTTTTCCTACCAAGTAAAGTGATGGAGTAATAAATTAGAGGCGTCTTTTCTTTCTTTTTAGCAAGGATATTTATTTTTCACTATCATATTTGTCTCCTTTGGCATGGCAGATGTACAGAACTATTAAGAGTACTGACAAACCTGCATCTTCCTCTGGTAATTCATATTCTTCTTTAACCTACTTGTATTTTATTTTCCTCAAGGGGCTCCTTTTTATTGCGTTTAATAATTTTTTTTTGTTAAATTATCAATAGTTTGATCTGAATAAACATTCTCTCTCAGGTTCTTCTATGTCTTCACACTGTTTATATGTATTTCTTTGATCTATTTATAGTTTATGGTTTAGGTTTAGGGTTTAGATGAACATCATACTCTTTTCTATTAGCACCACTCATAGGTTTCTTGATTTATATGTATTTATATTTGCGCTATACATGATCAATTTAGTACATTGATTAAACATCCATGGACAAATAATTAAGATTAAATGGTTGTATAATGTTTGTTAAAATCTGTGAAGCAATTAAAAATGTCATAGATAATGGTGGCAGATGGTTCAAGATCAGAAGAAGACTGTTTAGCTGTTGCTGCTGCTCCCAGGAACGCAACGAGCGAGCAGAGACCTGCAAGTCCAGATTCATGGTTGAATCATGATAATGCTAATAGTCATATTACTGATGGACTCTCCCCTACTAATCTCTGGACTAGCTCTTCCAGGTAAGGATTTAGTTATAGATATGCTGCCTGACCTGTGCCAGTGTTGTTTTAGATTTATAGACTGATTGTTTTTTGTCTGGTAATGCATGAGTAGCTTTACCTAATTAGCAAATAAAATACTCATGAATGATCTCATAAACACAGAAAGTAGTGGCACTGAAACTCATATATATAGCTTTAGCAGACCTAGCATTAGCAGGTTCATTTTTAGTGCATTTTCCATTAGATGGATAATTAGTCAAAAATAAATAAATTGCATTCTTTTAGTTATGCAAAACCCACACTGCAAATCCCTTTTATTCTTTTTCACTTCTCCCCTCTAAACTTAAAAAATATATACATCTTCTTTTTTAGTATAAGTGTTTTTATCTAATTTATTAGTTAATTATTCAAATTAAGTGCCACAAAAATTTATTATACGGTGATCTTTTAAACTCGTTTTTTTTTTTCATTCATAATGTCAAAATTTAAATCATAAACGTTATTTAAGAGACTTAATATCTCATCTTAGAATAGAAAACACTCTGCCCTTTTCGGTGTTCATTTCTATGTCTTTGCTCAGAGTGTAAAATTAAGATTTAAAATTAGTGTTTATGGTTCAAAGAATTATAAATATATTATATTTTTAGTGTTTATAGTTTATTGTTTAGAATTTAAAAATATGTTATAATTTAATTGTTTAGTGTTAGAACATAGAAATGAATATCTAAATTGTTTCTCATCTTATTAGACCAACCGATAAATTATTTATTTTTCTTAATTATGACCGTACCGCTCTTTCATTTCTTAAATCATTTTTTTTCTTAATAAATTTTTTACAACGTTCTTTTGAAAAACTCTACCCTTCATAACTGAGGACTCTGATGCATGCATATCCACATCACAATACCGAGCTGACATAGAAAGGAAGACCGAAAAGAGCGAAAAATTATACGGTGAATCCTGTTCACCACGTCATTTATGGTTCCAAGCAATTAGGATCGTTGATCTTAATTTTTTCCAAGTGAATCATCATCTCTTTCCTACATGGACTTAGCGGATGGATAGTTATTAAGTAGTTATTTAAAGATCAACGGTCTTGATTGCTTGGACCATGGATTACGTGGTGAACATGATTCACCGTATAATCTCTCGAAAAGAGCATATAATTTTTATTTCTACAAAGAAACTAAATGAAACTTTTTTCAGTAATTATCTTCTTAAAAAATATAATAATTCAAAATAACCCGATTTGAGCAACCCTACCTCCTCTTGGAGAGGTAACTTCCAAGAGATAAATACAGCATTAGGGGTGTTGCATATGCCATATAGCATACTTGTTTTTAGTGGATACATGCATGTATCATCTCATGCCTGTTGGTACTAGGGCCAGTTCTGCAGACACATCTGAATGCATTCATGTACTCTACCAGCGGGTGGATTTTGTTCATTAAAATGAATCTAATCACTTGTACCTTTCAATATATATTGTGGTTGGTAATGGATCAGTATAGGGCCTGCACTGCACTTGGCAGTTGTCAACAAGTTTAAAAAACGACTCAGCCATCTTTGTTGGCTAAAATGGAACCTCATTTAAGATTTGTTCCAAGTACTACAGATAGTTCACTGTTTCTGATCTAAGAGTTGACCTCAAGTTCTGATCCATCTTTATCTGCCACAGTTTACCATTATGTTTGTTCAAGATTTTATGCAAGTCATGTGAACTATTAGGGAGTAATATTAGATATTCAGAGAATGTGAACTTAGATACAGGGACAGAGTCAAGATTTAGAGTTAAGGAGACAAAACATAAATATTTAGAAGGGAGTTTGACATTTTTAAGGGTGGGTCCACCCCACGTGGCTTCGTCACTGCTTAGGTAATCGATAAAAGATATGTAGTTATATGGGAGTTTGACTTAAGGGTGTGACCGCCCCTTCGGTTCTCCTTGGTCCATCCTTGATCGGAAAAAGCGGATTTTTTTTCTTCTTCTGTCCGTCTGTATAACTAAGATGGAAGCTTTGACTGAGTGTTGAACTGAACATTACTATTATTTTAGAGAACGATGAATAATGGATTGAAAGTATGAAGCTAGCATTAATCAGAGAAAAATAGCTAATCAACTTTAGTATTTTTTTTGTGCAGTAGAGGAAAACATGGAAAAAGGGCAGATGATTTGCACTCCCTATATATGCATGACTTATACATATAATTTCTCAGAAAGTCATTGCGAATAGTAATTACTAACCACATAGCAGTTACTTACTGATTGCTGAAATATATTGGAGTATATAATTTTTCTGTCCTTTAGAATTTTGAATTCATAGATTTTTATTTTAATCATAACAGGGAATCAGTTACGGTGAAGAAAAATTCAGAACGGGGCCAAGCATAGAACTCCATAACCCAAGCTTGGAATTCAGCTTAGGAAGACCAGACTGGCAGAGTAAAGGAAGTGATTGATAGATTGACTCAAAATAGGCATATTATATATATACGCAGATGTGAGCTAGATAGAGCTGTTAACTAGTCATGTTTCGATTATATGAACGGTTCACGAACAATCTTCTGTATATCATACTATACTTTTAATGGTGGGTTGAGATTAAACAAGTTGCTCATCTGGTTGGTGAGTTGATGTTAGTTTATGCTTTGAAGCAAAAGAGCTGGTGAAGAAAAGAAAAGAAACAGTTTCAGTGGTGCAGCCTATTTATATTACTATTCTTTCAGCTGCAGATTAGGTCATTTTCTTGTCTGTTGATGCAGTTTCAGATGGAATAGGAAAACAGTGGGTGTGAAGTCATGGTGAGAATAAAATGACTTTTTTCCCATTGGTTTATATAGAGGATAGACCTTGCTCATAAGTTTTAAAACCTCTCCATGCAAGAATGAACTCGGAGAGAGCTTGAGGGATAGTCGCCCTCCCTAAAAATTAGTTTCATTGTATTATTTTATATTATTTTATACGTCTCTATTACGAAACTTTTATACGGATACTAGTAAAGCAGACAATCAAACTACGCATTTACAAGTAATTTTTTTTACAGTTTAGAACATACCTACAATACCAGTGCAGCTTCAGTTCCAAAGTAAAAATGTTATGTTTTCCAAGACTAGAGAAGTTCAAGACAGACAACCTGAAAGGCTAACTAAAACTCCGTTCATCTTTGCATTATAACCGGTAAGTTCGGGTGATACGGATCTGATGAGAAGAAAAAAACATATACATGTTAGAACTTCAAATTCAACATTGCAGATATGGTATAATCCACCGTATAAAAATCTCAGAACAAAGGCAACATATGTACATGCAGCCTGGAATAATCCGTCGTATAAACAAACTGGAATTGAAGCAAATAGAGGTTCTAGATCCAAAGGACACATTATCGGGCAAGAAATAGTACAACATTTAGGCATGCACATGATAAAGTGACAACAATTACCTGTGCAAAGCCATAGATAGCTCGCAAAATTCTAGCATAATCAGTTCCTAGCATCTGAATGACAACGTCAGCCATAAATGTTCCCCAAAACCTACATTATATGAAATACAATCAAACTTGAACTTGAAGAAGAGCAAGCCACGGAGTTATATTGGTAATAGCAATACAGGTGGAATTTTTTGAAAATTTGAATGATTAAGAAGAAGATAGCTTGTCTTAATTTGATACAGGTTCTAGTTCTTCAAGGTACTTCGATATCATAACTAAGCGGTTCTAAGCCTAAGGAAGAAATTTAAACAGATCTCTCTAAGGATGATATCATTACTGAGCAGTTCTAAGGATGAGGAAGTGGCTCCAATTTCTAAACAAGATCACTGATTCCCATCCTCTGAATATATGTACTGAAATTTTAAGGTCTAGAATTGGAAACCAGGATAGGCAAATTTTTGTGAAGCAGATTGATAAAGAGTACTTGGATTACAGAAGCTGAATTGAGAAGAATTGACCAAACCTCTGCAGTGAAGTTGACAGATCTGTATAAAGTGGCATGCCTCTGCAAGCTAAGGAGATTTGTTCAAGAGCATACGTGACCTATGCTTACTAAATTGGTAAATGGAAGAAAAAATGTTTGTTTTCAGTTTATTCTATTCTGTGGTCAATAAATATTTCCAATTAAATAAGTTATCTTATGACGAATATCACTAATTCTAGTTAGAGAAATAATCTACTTTTGAGACTCATTAAGCAACCACAATATAACTGAATATTGGTCCCTAGTGTCTTTAAAACACTACCTAAACCCTAGTATTATTGTTCGATTTTCAATACTACATTGATTTTATTCTCTCTTTATTTGTTTTATTGGTTCTACTTCCACACTACACATATTTTGACAGGAAAAAAAGGAAGTGATAATCACATATCTCCATGAAGCACATTAAACATTTAACCTTATGAACATTGAGAAGATGGATTTGCATCAAATTTCTGTCTTTACCAAGCCAAGAACACCAAAGTTTAATATGCACATAAAAAATGATAAAAATGAAGATATAAAATTTAGAGTCAGAAAGAGTCAATACAGTGGGCCAAGTAAATTCATCATACTCCTCAAGCCCACATATCTTGATGCAGCACCCGTAAAACCCTGTCCATGGTTTAGAGGGCGGAAGGAGAGAAATAAAGATGTCAAACAATAATAATACCAGGCGCACACTATATATCATATAGTTTTAACATGCTTCAGACATTAGTTTTCCAACCATTCATAATTAAATCTTCACAAAACTATTCATAATTAAAGCTTAACAATGTAATAATGAAGTAATGCTCTCTCCCCAAAAAATCGTTAATAGAAACTATCTGGATTTGTTTATATCAATTAACCCAAAAGGAGATCAATATATACCATGCAAACCTAGCTTTGAGACTAACAGTGGATTAGAGGTTATCACTTGACACATTAGTTTTAACTTGATATATTGACATCCAGACACATGTATGACCAAACTTGGGAGAATGGAAAACACAGAATTTGAGAGAGAAGCATGTACCATTTGAAAGTTGAAACCACTAAATCAAATTCATTCATTATTAATTGTAGAGTATTTACCATATGACAGTAGATATTAGTAACAAGAAACTTCATATTCTAGCATTATGATGATTAAATTACCTGCTTAGCTGCAAGCAGGGCTGCTCTTGACTCTATACTAATAGCAGCTACCTGTCCCCCCTAGAAATCAAGAAGGCAATACAGCACATTAAGAGTTTCATAGATAAAGTATGTTATGTTTTCTAGTATCTCAGGCCAGATAATATCCACTTATACAAAAAGAGCATTACAAGTCGATATAAGATGGTAAAAAACCCGAATAATAAGGAATAAAACAAAGTTGAATTTTGTCAGTCACATTACACCATTTTCATCAATAAAAGAACGTGATGTTTACATCGTAATCAAGAAAGCATCATCACCCATAGAGAATAAACACGTAAGCAGCAGAAAAATTATCAGTGACCCCGCGTTCAAGCATGCTAGAAATGATTTCTTTCCATGATGGTGAGAATGAAGGTATCTCAAATTTATTACAACCTATTCGGTCAAAACCTCTAGCTGTTATGAACGCAGATTTTACCTTTTTAAGAGCTTCCTTTTTCATCAAATAGTTTGCAGCTTCCAAAAACACCTTTCCAGACAATTTCTTTGTCAACTACCACAAACAACAAATAAAGGTCAATAAAGTAACCAACAACGCAAGATAAAACATAAAGTACTAAAAAGTTGAATGTCTTACCAATTGATAAAGTTTTGCCAAAGTAACAATGCCACCACCCTAAACATAGAGAAGGAAAGAATTACATGTCAATTTATATTAAGAATCAAAATAACCATTCACAAATTAAACTAGAAAATGTATGAATACCTTCAAAACCATTGATTGAAATTCAGATGCGCCAACCTTACCAGCAGCAAGGACCTGCACCTTCCACTGGCTGAGACCCAGTTCTAGGCTATTTTGAATGTTGGAAATATTATTATTTTCCCATAGGCCGGGAAAAGTTCCTGATTCTTCACTAAACAAGGCAGAGAAAATCTAAAAGTCATCACTGTACATATACATAACTGATTTTTATACTTTAATTATAGGTTTCTCAATCATCTTAAGCAAATTGATTGCAATAATACACTATAATGAAAAGAGAAACAAGCTAAAACAGTTAGCTGGTTTCTTAAAAATTTATACAAACAAAGATTTCTAAATCTAGTTATTTACCAGTTCTATTGTATCATCTTTATAAACATTTGCACTTAGTGGAGTTGAAAATGAAGAACATTTTCCAGACCTAAACAGGCCAATAACATTTATTCTCAACTTTGGCTGGCAAGTAATTCTCTTACTGGGGTCATTGATCTCATGTTCTTGAACTACAATATTTTTCCTAAACATTGAGATTAAATGAGGTTACCTTGAGTACTCCCTCAATAGATGAAGGAAAATTTCTGCTTCAAGATCTTCAGTGGACAATTTGCTTGAGCAAGGAATGTTCAACCTTTTCCTCACCGAAAGCAGGACATTTCTGTATGACGGCCTCCAACCCCTAATCATAAGATCAAATGGGATCGGTGAGATACCTATCGAAACGAAAACTCAGCCGATACCAAAAGAAGTCGAAAGTGTTACACACAATAATCATATTGAATGTTTGATTTCGTTCAGCAAAGCTGTCCTACAAACAATGCAAGCAGGCATCCAACAAAACCAGAATCATGGAAGCAATCCAAGGCACTGACCTCAATGTTGAGCGGGCATCAGCCGCAAGGAATAGGAAACGTGATTCAAGGCCTGCTATAAAAGCTTCACGCTCCTCAACATTCTCTTCAATCATCATATCTTCCCCATCATCTCTATTGAGCATGGACTTTAACAAGGGACTAAAGTAGCTGAAATTTGAAATGAAATACAAAAATTTGAAACATCAAATTAAAACCCGAAATTCTGGGCAATGAAAACCAAGCAAAATCGGAAACCTGGGACCAAATAGGATTCTTCGAAGCTCATATAACTCAGCGTCCGTGGCTAGTTCAAGCACCATTCGAAGGTCCGGATCGGATTCATACGCAACTGAAACCAGAATTCTAAACAAATTTAAACAGTTTCAACCCAAAATTTCAAATTGCAACTTCAATTAAAAGGAAAAAAGAAATGACCTTGGCCGTGTCTTGACACCGCGGCATTACTACAACCCACCAGCCGTATTGCATTCGCGCGCCGGCGCCAAGTCAAATTCTTAAAAGTTTAAACAAAAGTAAAATCATGAGAAGAAGAAACTGAAAAAAGATAATGAATTGGTAATCGGAGGTGAAAGTGTCTTACCGGCGAATAGGAAGAGAAAGGGAGACAAGTGGTGGCGGTGAGGGGAGAAAAGTAAGATATGAAAAGAGCCATTTTCAGGAACACTGGTAGTAGTAGTAGCAGTAGTATGATTAGGCGAAGAATCCCATATCCAGTGGTGAAGAACCAAGTGTTGAAATCGATTAGCAATTTTGTTCTATTTCCCCCCTCAAATCAAAGCCACGAATAAGTGTTCTACCGAAATATAGAAAGCCTATTGTATATTGTAAATTTTAGTTATGTTATTAACGATAAATAAAAAATTGATAATTAAATTATTATTAAAATTATAAAATTATTATCTAATTTTTTACTATTATTTTATTTTTAGAGTTTAACCTTTATTAATCCAGACCGATCTATGTTGCATATTTAATTTTGGTGTTAATCCTCTTTCACTAAATTATAAAATCTGAATTTATTTATCTTATTTATTTTATTAGTTAAGGTGTTGAATCCTCTTCTTTCACTAAATTAAACTTTTTAGTTAAAATATTCGATCAAACATTGAATTATTTTTTTCATTCTGCCAAAACAAACCCCCTCCCTGCATCAGAAGACAAAAGTTCCCAGGTGAAGCCATTAAAAATGCTAAAACAAGCGGCTTAATAGGATCTTACACCAAAATTTGATGGCAACATGACAAACACAGCTACTAATAAAGTAATAATAATTCTGCGCATTCTGCCTTAATACCAATGAAGAAATAATTAATGACAGCCTGCTAGATTTGCAAGCCAGTTAACCACAGCTTTGTTTATCACCTGTTGACTGATGATCAAACCAGCATCGGTTTGTTGCATATTGTCGGGCTTTAAAAGAGACGAGGGATATTAATTTCACATCGAAAAAGAATAGGAAGAAGACATAAAAACGATAGCACTGCACATTGTATCAGACATGCTTCTCGATCAGTTGAATATAGCTTTACCAAGATTTGATTTCCAGCAGATTATAGATGGAAGAGATGATGTAAACTCAAATCCCTTTCTAAATAATCGAACAATCAAGGCAAATCAGGACATATTATCATGTTACGCAATACTTTTAACATTTTATTTCACACGAGAAAAGTAGCCGTATGGAAAGAAAAGTAATCAACAATGGTGAATATGTTACTGTGAATTACCATAAACGTTATTCGAGCCGAAAAATCAAGGTACAGCCACGGTATTCATTGAAACTGTCTGTTTTCGCTGCTAGATCACCTTATAACGGCTGTGAGATTCTGATTTGCTGATTACTACTATCAGTAGGAAGCTGGTTTGAAGCATCTGCCAATGCAGCAGCAGCAGCTGGAGTCAAGGTTTGATACTGTGGAGGCTGTTGAGGAGCTTGATGCTGAGCATAGTACATTTGATCTTGTGTACGATTTGGATACTCGTAAACGTAATTAGTAGCAGTAACAGCAGGTGATTGTGGTGGATGTTGCATTTGGGAGAAGCCTACATATGGTTGCTGAACTTGAACCACTTGGTGAGTCGATGGCACTGCTGTTCTATACACAGTTGCTGTCATTTCAGGTTTAGCAATAGTCGCTGTGCCGGTGGGGTAGATGGGAGGTACGGTCTCTTTGTAAGCAGTGGAAACAGAAGCCATTGAAGGAGTTGGTGTTGGCAATGGGCGGCCATCAGCTGCGTTGGATTTCATAGTCACAACACCGGTGTTAGATTGCATGGACATGTAGGATTGTGGTTGCATAACATACACTGCAGGGTATTGTTGGTCAGCTGGATGATGAAGCTGCTGCTGTAAAGGTGGAGCATACACCGGATAGTACGATGACATCGGCATTGGAGTAGCTGCTGGAGTATGGTGAGGGATGTAGTGTATGTTTTCTTGCAGAAACTGTTGTTGTTGTTGATCCAATTGTGAAGGCAAAGAATTGGAATCTTGATAGTACATGGGCTTTGAGAATGAATTTGCAGAGGCAATGCTACTATCACTGCATGTTTGGTTGAAACAAAGGCAACAATAAGTATATACCATTTTTTATTTCTAAACTTTGAAATCAATAAAATTGATAGTACCCTGATAAGCTTACTAGAATGTAAATGCCAACTAGGGACGGACCGAAGGGTTGCCGCACGGTGGCAGTCACACTTAGTTTAGATATTTTCTATTGAAAATCTAATTTCTCACCTCTGCATTTCTAATCCGTCCCTCATGCCAACTAAACATAATTATGAGCAAACATTTCCATTGCATTGGACTATGGGGTTTAAATCAAGTGAAAAGCAAGTCATAGAAACTGGAAAATACCTTGCAACTGAATCAGGGGAAGGTAAATTATAAGTGCCGCCAGCTTTCTGTTGTACTGGCTGCAATGGTAATGGAGGTTTTCGGAAACCAACAGGCACTCCCTGATCCGATCTCTCGTCATCGGATGAAATACGATTCAAGTTGTCACTAGACCCCCCTGCACGAGTGACCATAGTGGTCGAAACAGACACCGGATGCGGAGGCAGAGCAGACACTGCCACTGCCCCATAACAATCATCTTGCTTCTGGTGCTGGATATTAGTAGCAAAACTCATATGAGCAAACTGCTCTTCCATGCCAACCCTCTGGTCCTGCAGTTTAGTACCTCCATCTTGATCCACTCGAACCCGAACCGGTGGCAAATTGGACATTGCAGGTGAAGAGGGAGATGAACCGAAAGACGACGTTTTCTCCACCGCCATCGGCGAATCTTGGAACGAACACTGCACTTCATGAACTGCGTTATTGTTTTTGACTTGCTTATTCTGTTCCTCTGCTCCTTCTTCCGCCTCAAACTCACCGTCAAGATTCAACAAGGTCTGCATGGTAGCAGAATCCGAGTCACCTCTAGGAACCAAGCCTGAACCATTAAGAGCATCGACGAACCATGTTTCCGACTTGGCATCATTCAAAAGTGGACCCATGGAGGCTGCAGTGTCAGGCTTGTTAAAGAAGAGAAACAAACGGATCCGAGAGGATGTCAACGATGAAGCCGATGATGCTCCTACACGATCGTATTCTTCAACCATGTTCTCGAGATCCTCATCGGTGGCAACCGATACGAGGGAGTCGAGGTCTTCATTGGGAAGCTGGTACTTCAAGGTAAAGGAACGGCCATTGAGAAGTGCACGGGAGAGCCGTGCACAAAGAGCCGAGAGGGAGCAATGGCGATCGACCGCAACGATACGAGTCTCACCACCTACGTAGCAAAGCGATTTATCATGTGGGCGTGGCATTATGTGACCACCAAAGCTGCACATTAAGCGTAGCCTAGCTCCAGGAAGAGCCGGGAGAGGATCATCGTAAGCATTGTCATTACGTGAGCGTGGAGACAACGACTCTATAGAAGTGGCCGAGTGAGGTGGTGGATCCATTGGAGTAGGCGTTTCTTGTTTTGGGGTGGAGGCCGGTGATTGGGAAGGGGATGCAAAAGGGTTCACCAAAACCAGTGGTTTTAAAGTTAATCGTCTGTTCATCTAGTCTTCCTCTACAGAAAGCAATGCTGTTTTAACAGCTAAACCTTAACTGTGGCTCTGACAGCAGAACTGAACTGGTAATAATGATGTGTATTTTATTTCTGGTGTACATATTCAATGCAAATCACAACTCCCCAAGTAGCATGGCATGTGCCATGGGGGCATTGTTAGCTGTATACATGATGGGAATGGGAATGTGGTGGAAAGGGAATCCTCAACAATCTATGTAACCATGGGCATGGGAACATATTTTTGATGGGAAATGGATTCCATCACGTGAGGATTTATTGATCTTCGTGCGGTATCATAACTGCTAATTCATGGTTTAGTAATAAAAAAGAACTTCAGATGTTGCCAGCCAAGATTATGAAAACTACCACCTTGCGTGTATTGAGTTCTGCACTTCGCTTTCCAACGAATACGACGCGGCTGTAATAAGTATACGAAACCCAAGAGAAAAGCCATCGGACGTAAAGGGGATAGGGGTTCTATTTCATTTGACCATCTTACGAAAAAACTTAGATTTAACATTTAAACATTCATTGTAATGCAAATTTGAGGTGCTATAATTATCGTAAAATTAAATTTTAATCGAATTTAAGACGTTATAATCATTGTAACATGTTTGGTCTATACCATAGCACAGCCTGTGCTAACTTCAAACATATGATTAAAATTGATAAATATAGTATGCATTGTATACATTTAACACAAATGTTTATAAAATCAATAGCAAATAATAATAATTGATAGAACAAGTAAAGCTTAGGGTTGAGATGTTAAGAGGACTGATGATGGATCAATTTGGCCTCAGAGTCTTACTTTTTATCTCTTCCGGTAGCTCTATTTGCTACGTAGGTTCTCAACGACGGGGAGTGGGTGAGACCGTCGGGCGCGACTGTCGTGTTCTGTGTTCCATTCTTCTGTTGCATCCTTCTCTTGGCTATCAACCCTCTGATCCATGGGGTAACATCCTCGCTGATCTTTATCATCATGAAGAAGATGATGCGGTAGATTATGATCATGCTGAATAACACACTCAGGTCGATCCACTTGGACCGATCTACGTCGATTTGGAATACGATTTCCAGTATGTATTCACCGGAGATCTTGGGAAGCGTTGGTGACTGATTCTCGAAC
Source organism: Abelmoschus esculentus (assembly GCA_035048815.1). NCBI lineage: Eukaryota > Viridiplantae > Streptophyta > Magnoliopsida > Malvales > Malvaceae > Abelmoschus > Abelmoschus esculentus. Next base: position 653,392 of record JAUCBN010000027.1, on the reverse strand, counting down.
ATCAAACCCTTCAGATCATTCTGGTATTGTCCCTGATGAGCCAATATGGCATTCATTTTGCATTTAGTAAAAGAATTTGCTTAGCAAACATGGATATATAATAACAGCAACTTCATGTGGCATGTGCTACTTCACCTGTAGAGCCCAGAAGTGGAAGCTGATGTATGACATCGGGTAACGCCAGACAGGTTTCGGGATGTCATTAGGAAGCCTGAAGTAGCCTGATACAAGCATGAAGATTCCCTGAATCCCTGCTCCTATGATGATGCCCATCAGAAAATTCGGGATGATACTGGCTATGGCCATCATCAAGCTCTCCACCACGGTAACACTCGCGTAAAGGCACAACACGAAGAACATATAATGTTCAAAGCCCGGGTGAAGACGAACCATGAAGTAACAAATAGTTCCAGAGATGAAGGTGATCATAATGAGGAATGGCATGGCTGACAGAGTATTCCCAATAACAAATGCAGCTACACCATAGTGCCCATTTAACCTTTCCCTTTGGAAAACCTACAAAAGATCAGCTCATCAAAATGTTCCGGTCGCCATTAACCGTTAACCTGCAATTTACGATCACGACTCACCTTCATATCCTCTACAAAGGAAGGGAACCCACCAATCGACATGAATGTGACAAAACCAAACACAAAAGATGCACATGAACCTCTTGCCTGGTGCACAAGATTTAGAGCTGATTAACAATTATAACCTTAGCAGTCCAAAAAGGTGAACAAATGAATTCCATAGAGACACATAAGACAGTACCAGAATTGAATTGTAGCCGGTTCCAATATCGAGATAAATAGTTCCGATGCAGACAGTGACTACAATATATATTAGCAGTCTCAGCCAATAGTAGCCAAAGTCTCTTGACATGTTAATGAATGATCGCTTGGTTAAAGTATATGACTGCATCAAGAAACTAGCTTGACTGCCTCCAGAATCTAGCACGGTTCCTTTCTGCAACGTACGAAAATTAAATTCCATGCGAGGAGAGAAGTAAAGATTAGTCTTCAACAAGATCTATAACTGTGGTATGAGCACACAGAATAATGTTTGCAGAGGGTTGCCTGGTCAAGCACTTACAACTTTCGATATCTCATCAACCTTTTCCTTTGCAGCATAGCATTGCTGAGATGTTCGGTAGAAGTCGACAAGAGTTCGGATTGCTTCAGTTGTGGTTATTTTATCGAGGGGATCATCACTTGCATCAAACTAATTATAAAACAATTTGCAACATATACAAGAAATGATCATTGTAGTAAGAAAAGGATTCAAATAGGAAGGAATACTAAACAAACATTAACAAAATCGGTACCCGAAGTTTCATGGATCCTTTGAGAGTAGCCTTAACCTTATCAAAGTCGGAATTGATACATCTAAGAAAATGATCAGATGGATTTCTCAAGGCAGGGCATGGGAATCCAGCTTGAGCAAAGAACTGTGTTATCAACAATTCAAGCAACACCATATGTAACTGAAAATCCAGATCATGTCAAATGTTGAAAGGAAGTGCAGCTCGGAGCAAATTCTTACCTCATATGCTTCAGACACCTGACCAAAATACACAGTTTTGCCCCCAGAGAGCAGATATAACTGATCAAATAGCTCAAATACTTCACTACTTGGCTGATGGACCGAAGCTACCACAGTTCTACCGTCTCTTGACAACCCGCGTAAAGTCTGCGTAACGAAAAATGCCGAAGCACTGCCATTTGTATATGAAGGAAGAAACTATTAATGTAGGTCCAATCATAAATCTAGCAGATCTGATACATATTGAGATTATGGACCAAAAAAGATCTATATTGAGGATGTTCTGTAAGCAAATCATTCCAAAAATCTATAGTAAAAGGAAAAACAAAAGATAAACCTATCAAGTCCACTGGTTGGCTCATCAAGAAAGAGCAATCTAGGCCTCATCAGGATTTCAAGAGCTATGCTGACCCTCCTCTTTTCTCCTCCACTGATGCCACGCAAATGCCAATTCCCGATGACGGTATCAGCGCAATCTTGGAGCCCCATCTCAATAATTGTACTTTCCACAAGTGCTCGCTTCTCAGACCGTGGCATCTTATCAGGGAGACGCAGTCGAGCGGAGTACAAAATAGTTTCTCGGACCGTCAACGTGCCAATCAAGTTATCATCTTGAGTCACATAGGCCTAATTGGTTCATAACACAAATTAATAACATGATACAAGACATGACAGATGACTAAGTAGAACATATAACAAGTACTCACTGCAGTCCCGAAGGAAAGCTTGGTTTTACGACCGTTGAGAAGAATGGTTCCTGAGAGGAAAGCGTTAGCCGCCAGGCGACTCGAGAGTGCATCAAGAAGCGTCGACTTGCCGGAGCCAGAAGGGCCCATGAGAGCCGTAAGAGTGCCAGGTTCAGCATAACCAGTGAGCTCTTTCAACACCTCTTGAGTCTCTCCATTGTTGAGAGTTACCATGACGGTAAGATCTTTCCAAGTGAGCCTGGCCGATACATCTCCGACAAACTCCGTGTTAGTCGTCTCCCTCCACAGTGTCTCACTCAGCGGACTCAAACCTCCGACCACCATCCCGTTCCCAGCGGGTTTATTGGCTTCTATCTCCGTCATAACACCAGTAACAGAATCCTTCATCAGCTGCTGCTAACCAAAGTGATAAGCTTGAATCTTTTTCTTCAAGGGCTGCTTATCCTTGTGTTCACATACTTTGGGATAACCATGGAAGGTCAGAGCTTGAAGTTGAAAAGAATAGCCGAACACATTAAATTCATTCCGGTGGTTGTTGGTAGATGCATTTAATGGGAGTAATGGATCCGAGCTACTCTCATACATGATCAAAATATCTTTATGGAACATCTCAACATGTTTAGCATTTTCTAATCATAATCTAATCCTATTCCTAGGGGAGTTTTAGCAAATACGTCCACAGTCTACACTATCAATAAATTTCTAAAAATACACATTTAAGATAAATTATCGTATTTGGAGTAGAAGGTTGAGGTGAATTTAATTTTTTAAAAGATTTGAAAATTTACTAAAATTTTTATAATTTTTTGAGGGTTTAACTATTTTTTAATAATTTTGAAAGATTTAATAAATATTTTTAAAAATTATGAGAAAAAACTTAATTAAAAGTATTCAAAATTTTTGGAAAAAAATCATAATCTTAGGGGGTAAATTAATTTTTTTAAAAACTATTAAAAGGTTAAAAAATATAAACAAATATTACATTATAATCATCATGATTATTCAAAAAATAATAAAATATTTTTTAAATTACTGTCGAATGAATAATATATTGATCTTAAATAATTAGTGTATAATAATTTTAAATTAACGCTAGAAAGTATAAGAACTAAAAATGTAATGAATTTAAAAGTAAAATAGGCTAAACTACATTCCATGTCACACAATTATTAATAAGATTACAAGTGATCACCGTATTTTAAAAAGTTGTAAACATGTCACTCTATTTATCTAATATAACAAATAAGTCGCTCTCTCATAAAGTGGGTAATGAACATTAATTTATTAGCGACAATAAAGACATTCAATTTATAGATTATAACAATCAAATCACTATATTTAACAATTATATCAATTGAGTCACTTAATCCTGACTCAAATAATACAATAACAATATAACTAAACTACAATCCTTCAAATAGTGAAATTAGAGAATAAAAAGTAAATATGCAATCATCCTATAATATAATTGCTAATAATAAAATTTAACTCAACAATGCATAATTATTGTTTGGACTATAAATATATACAAAAATTATTGAATTATAATATAAAAACTAAAACAATACTAATGAAAAAAAATTAAAACTTTGTGTTTATTAATGTGAAAAGTATATATCCCACTTGGTAGATTTTAATAATAATAATAATAATTAAATGATAGATAGGTCGTTAGAAATCATTGGTTTGGATTGATCATACTTTTCTATATAAGTACAAAAACATTTATTGATTTTAATTCGCTTACTTATAAAATAAATATTTAAATTATATTATTTTAAAATAAATGTTTAATGTTTTTCGGTCAGGTGTTAAATATTTTATTTATTATTATTATTTTAAAATTGACATATAAACGTTTGTAAAAGATCGTTATCCTATGAATATTAGACACTTATCTTTAAATTCCAATAAAAACTCTTAAATCTCTAACAACTAAATCCCTAAATTTCAAAATCATCCTTTTGTTTATTGTTGTCAAGAAACTTACAGCGCCGGCCACCATCTATTTCTTCTATCGTCAGCCCGAGTCGTTTGTTGCCCTTACTGTTCCTAAATTATTGTAAACTATCAAAGGTTGAAGAGGTGTCGTTTGTCGATTCAGTTTAAGCGGTCGTGCAGGTTTGCCAACGTCGACCATTCAATGGGCGGTAATGGTAAGTATTTTGGATTTAGGAATAGGTATTTTGAGATTTAGGAATTTGGCGTGGCGGCGAGGGACGATCGATCAATGCATGGCAGCGATGACTGTAACTTTCAACTACCTCTGTATCATAATGACCTGGAGGTTGGCAATACCCATCACTCACTTCACTAATCCCATGCCCCAACCAAAGTTGAATGTGGAATTAAATATCATGATAACAAGAACATACCCGAACAATTCCCACTTGTTAAAGATGAAGTCAAAGCAAAGCGATGTGGGTAAAGCTGGTGTGTATGTACGAACAAGTTCTTCCTACAGGGTTGGTTTATCCGATTCGAAGAAAAAAAATCATTTTACTGAATACGTGATTTAGAGTTAGCTGGTGGGCTAAGGTTACTTCCAGATCAAAGAAATATAAGAGGCTTCGACCAAAAACAAAAGAATGGCCACCAATGTTTACCCAAAAATTAATTAGGATAACTGCCCGATGTTGGATCAGTTCAATGCTCTACCAAAACGGACCAGAAAACAAACTGAATTATCGCCCCAACCGCCACTCCTACCTCCTCCCAAAACCAAACACTTACTCAACCCTATTAAACAGAAAACATTTCAGTTATAACATCCAGAGACTTTTAGCAGTTAAAAAGGGGAATATCATCCGGAGAAGCTAAAACAACCAACTGAAAAAAATAGTTCTTCATTTTAAGTTTTCACCAGAAAGACATCCTAGCATAGAGTGTTATAGCTCATCAGTTCATTCATTTTTACGGAAAAGAAAATAGAATCAAACAAGAGTTCACCGGAGATGAATGATTAGCGGAGACAGAAAGTAAAGTCCAGCTTAGTTCTTCTCAGCGTGATTCTCAAGTTCCCTCCTCAGTTGTAATGAGAAGTCATCGGTGACATCATCATCATCCCAATCATCCTCCCACTGCTGTGTCACCTCCTTCCCTTCTTTGTCCTCCCACTCTGCCAAAAAAGAAAATTCCTGAATTGTACCATCCAAAGATACAACCTACTAAAAAGATCCAAAAGGAAGTATATGAACCAAGCTCCATCAGCTGAGACTGGCAAGAGGGGGTAAGAAATTTATGAACCAGGTACCATTATCAAATGGAAACATGCAGTAATTCAGAAAAGAAACAGACAACACATCCAGAAGAACAAGCAATGATCTCAGCAGCCAGATTACTATGCATAATTAAGATGTTTTAAATGAACATTGACTATCATAGCATCATTGTTTACGGCAACAGCGTACAACCATGTAACGAGTGCAGGCACCAGACTTTGGGAGTTTTGAACTAGGAAAGATTGTTAGTGATCAAATGCTGTAGAAAACTCCTAAAATCTGGAGATGCATTTTTATACCTAACTGGAAAGTGGAAACAATAAATATATTTCTCACCAATAAGCAAATTTCAAAGTCAGGCTCACAGAAGGATACTATGGCTATAAGGTGGCATTACAAATCTTGTGAATTGAAAATGGGTAAGTTCTGCTCGGGTCTGGTTAAGAAAATTATCAGTCAATTGTGGCAGACAAAGAGACATGCTTTTCATTCTGATTACAGCAAACCTTCGATGAATCAAGAATCAGTTGTGCAGGTTTCAAACAAGAATTTATCACAAGATCTCAAGCCGGACCTAGTATATTATGGTGACCCAGACACAAAAAGGAGAGTCTAATTGCATAAACAAGCAATCCAATGATACAAGTCATTATATATAAATATCTGCAAGCAAATCTGGAAACAGTTTACATGAGTATATGATCCAACATTAACAAAACTGCAAGAGAAAGTGAAAGAATCAAGCAATCGACATCAACATTTTCATAATCTTTAAGCAGTTAGCACTCCTAAAATTAAACCGAAACTTTCTTTTTCTTTTAAAAAAGAGATAAAAATTACCTTCGTTGATCTCAAATTCTTCAAACTCGTCATCATCTTCAAACAAATCAACCTTTACGTCTTCAGTTGCCGATTTTGGTTGTTCAGTTGCCATCTCTTCTTGCTGAAAACATAAAATTAATATTAATAACAAACCCTAATTCTCTACAGGTACGGCAAATGGAGAATCAACAATAGAAGAAATAGATTGTTACAAGATTACAAATCTTGACAACAGATAAAATAATATTATTAATTAACTTACGAATCGCAATTGCACGGAGACGCCGGAGATTTCTTGAAGATGGGGTTTAGTATACTGAAAAGTATGTATCCAGATAAAGCGTATATATAGATGGGGGGTACGCATTAAATGACTATTCTACCCATGTTACCTTAGAGGGGCATTTGGTCAAACAATGTCAAATATTTTAGGTAAATTACTTATTTGATCATTAAATTATGTGGTTGATTTTATTCTAATTATTAAATAAAAAGATTTATTTTTGTTAAAAGAAAATAGTAATATGTATAATATTTTATTGATGAAAAATAAAAAAATATAAATAAGGTCGTTAGTAACGGGTTTTACAAAGAAGATCGCTCTTTATAACCCATCGCACGTAATTGATATTTCGTTTTAAACGTTGATTTGTTTCGTTGTTTTAACCGATCTAATTCCGAATACATGATAACAAAAAAAAAAAGTTCACTATGAAAATGAGTTGGTAACGGTCACAAATTATACTATCTTGCCTGATGGCACAATTATTATTCTTGGAGGTCATAAGTTCGAATATCACTATTACAGTACTGTGATTAAACGATTAATGTCTAATGATAAAAAATATTTTAAAACAGATATTAATATAATCACCGTAACTGATTCAAAAAATAATAAACTTATAACACAACAAGATTAGCAATGGATGAATCGAACAAAATGTTTTATCATCATTACAACCAATAATTACAGAAATACATATAGAATTACAACAAATAGTACAGCCAAATCCACAAAAAGGAACTTGTTTTTATTCTTTTTTACTCATTCTTTCTCACTAATAATGCATCATCTTCAACCATAAATACATACACAAAGCCGTACATATCAAACCTTGATTCCATCTCCATGTAAAACATGTGGATTGGCATCAAGAAGGGTTTCTAATGACCTGGCTTTCCGGCTCCGAACTCGTCCCGCTTCTTTTAATAATTCGGCTAACCTTTGCTTCTCGTCACATACCTCCGGATTCGCAGTCCCGAGTTTTTCCTCTCTTGTCACAACAACATACTCCAATATTTCAATAGCATCATCCAACCTGTGTGTAGGACAAGCATCGTAACAAAATTAGAAGTTGAGAATCGGGTATGGAGACGAAAGGAGGACAAGAATATTTGTACCTGCCACTTGCATCATAAGTGCCTGCAAGATTGCTGTATACTCCGAGTGTATCAGGGTGATAGGGTCCGCACTCTTGCTCCAATATCGTTTTGGCTTCTTCGAACAACTCAACCGCCTCGTGTATAAGGTAGCGTTGCACGCAAGCTAGCCCCATTTGATTGAGTATAATGCCAAAGAAGGTGGATTTCCTCTTGCCACATGCACGTAGCTTCAAAATGGAACTTTTGAAGGCGTTGTAAGATTCTGGATAGTTCCCTAGCATGTAATACATTACTCCCATCTGTGCTTCGATCCCTGCGATTGTGCTTTGCTGACCGGGGGAGTTGTTGTATAGTTTTAAGGCCTTGTGTAGCAACTTCATTGCTTGATCTAGCTCATTCATTGATTCATAGATAGCGGAGACATCTGTGAGGCCACTTGCAATTTCCTCTGGAGGGATCCCTGGCACAGGCTTTTCATAGATTCGGAGAGCATTCTCGCAGTATGATTTTGATTCCTTCAATTTCCCTGTCTTGTTATACAAATCAGCCAACCGGACAAAGACTGATCCAATAACTGGGTGGTTCTCTCCTTTTATTGTCTTAAAAGCTGTGAGCGCTTTCTGATAAGCAAAAACAGCCTCATCGTATCGAGACAATGATAAGTACGTGTCTCCAATGCTGCAATCAACAGAAGCCACCTCTGCCTCCTGGCCATTTGCCACCATGGTCATACTGGCTAAAACAAGATGCTCCAAAGCAGCTTCATGGTCTCCCTTTGTTTCACATATGAGACCCATGAGCCTCCTATCCACTGCCTCTTCGAGAAGAGCCGGTGATCCATTTTCTCTGTGAATGTCAAGAGCCATTTGGCATAGCCTCTGAGCTTCATCGAATTGCAATGCCTGGACATATGCTTCAGCCAAATACCTGCAGGTCTCACCAACTCTGGGATCTGTTTCTCCAAGAACTTGTTTCTGGACTTGGAGGCCTGTGGTATAACAAGTTATGGCCTTCTCAAGATGTCCTAACATTGCATAAGTGTCACCCAACTGCATATGACTGGCAAATTTAGCGAGAGCGTGCTCTTGGTCTTCCTCAATCACTGGAATCTCAATTGATTGCTCAAGAAGAGGAACCGCCTCTTTGTACTGGCCTAAGCTGCAATATATTGCTGCAGTCACATGCAAACACATGACCAGTTCTAAGCTGGGTTTCTCGATGGCACAGAGTTCATATGATTTTGCTGCTCGAAGTGCTAATTCAAGAGCTTTTGAGGGATTCTCTCCTGCAGTTACCAAATCTCTAGCTTGCTTGAGTAAAAATGGTCCAATATCCGGATTACCTAACCATGACTCAGAAGCATCCTCGGTTTCATTTTGTAATTTCGACCCTTTCCCTTTCTTCACGGATGCAACTCCCGTGTTTGATCTCTTTGGAGCCTTATTGTTCTGCTTACCGACTGGAGGTTTCTCAGGTGGACTTTTTCCCTTGAGACCGGTTTTCGTCGATGCTTCAGACTCCAACCGCGATTGAGGCTCTTTCATGACATGGTCTGAAGAAATGGATTTCGCACTTGCAGATTTGATCTTGTCCATCTGCCCTGACTTCTTACCACTAGACGAACCTCCCTTCTTAGACGAAGAATTACTACGACTATCATCTTCGGGTTTATCCACATCCACTTGCATTATCTCAACTTCTCTCATCTCTACTCCAACAAGATGTCCCAATTCAGAATCTATCCTAGACTCCTCACCATATGATTCAAAGCTCGGCCTTGAGGGTGACCGATCAGAACTCTGTATATCACACACATTCTCAGAAAGTTGCTCAATGGAGGTGTCAGACTGAATCGTCCCATTATCGGGGTGATCTGCAGATTCCGCACCGAGAGGGCCTCGGGAACTCATACTCTTAGGGGACTTATTCAAAACCACATTTTCCTTAACATGTGATGAAGTCCTATCAACTTCATTCATAACTTCTTTAATTTCATCCATAACAAGACCGGGCATTGTTTTGCATCGACACCCCGAAAAATCCTAAACTTATCTGCACCAGAAAGTTTCAGACACAAACTCATCCTATCAAACAGTTAAAAAACCAGATCCTAGAAAGGAAAAGGTAGAATTTTTATGCCATATCCAATTATTTAGCTCATTCAGAGAACCAAAACCAACTAAAACCAACGCCAAAAACACCATAATAACATCAAAAACTCAAATCTTTTAGGACATCATAACAATTTCTTATGGAAACTTCCCTTAATCCACAAAGACAACATATGGTAAGAAAAGTCGATGGTCCTCAATCAGTTCTTCAGGAATCGAATCCACCCAATTATCCATTAATTCATCAACAAATAAAGAAACCAATCATGCAAATCAACATAAATAGACAATAAGCAGAAACCCCACAATGAATATCATAAAATATCAAAAAGAAGTGCAGTTTACTTTATAGAAGATGGAATAAAAGTATAAAAGTAAAGAGCTGATAATACCTCAACATTACAGCAATGAAGTAACCACCAAACAAGGTGAAGAAAAAGATGTTTATATACCTTAGGAGGCCTGGTATAAATAAAGCCTGTGCCTGGAGGAAGAAGTAGGCGCGGGAAATAGAAGGAAAGATAGAAGGGCAAAAATGCTAAGAATGAAGGTGTTTGAATGTATGAAAGGGATGAAACCATGCGTATAAAAACACTAGGCAAGTTGATAATAGTCCATGGAATTGTGAATTAGGCTATAATGCCCTTTGGTCAAGTTGGGATTAGAAAGCTCTTTTGACTTGAAATGGTTTTTGGGTGGAATGTTAGCATTGGGAACGGACAAAGTGTCATAATCCTATGAACTATGAAGTTTCCTTCCCTTCTCTTGCACTTGAAATTTACTTTCAGCAACCATGTCTTGTCTTTGGTTTTTGCAGTTTGATGTTTTGAAGTTAAGCAACCCAGATGTGTTTCACAGCTAAAATCTAAAACATACTCTGGTATTTAGGATTAATAACTTATTGCAAGTCTTTTACTTTGTTCCCTCTTCCTTTAGCTTCCATGGCACCAGCAGAAGAAAGCTAGATATAAACAGTGTATGTTGAAATATTAAAAGAAGATTATGATTTGAGATTTAATCTTGTGGAATAATTTCAGCAGTAAATACTGATATACTTCATTCAGATAATCTGAATTTGAATATTATATGTGTACAATTTATTTACCTTTACTAAAGGTTAAAAATTAAACAAATAATATTTTATAATTACAACAATATATTAAAAATATAAAATTGAATTTTTTAACATTAGATATGAGAATAAAAAAATATTTTGTTCTCTGAATGGTGCTGTTCTTTTCCTTTCACAGGTAAATTATGTTACAAATCACTTCAATATTAATAAGATTATAATACAGATTGTTTAGGCCTAATGTTTCGAAAATTTCTATACAAATTTTATCATCAAAAGATGCAATTAAAATTTATGATTTATAGGTTAAAACCTAAAATTTAAACCATACTAAAACGGGCGACATAAATCACAACGTTATTTTTTTAAAATAATTTTTAAATAAATATCAAAAGTCTTTAAGAGGGATTAAAAATAAAAACATGGAAGAATCATTCAATCTAAATTTTAAACAAGTATTATAAACAAATCAAAATTCCCATAAATATATTATACCTTGAATATGATTTTAACATGAAAAATAATACAAATATAAGTATATAACACATGGGAATGGGCAAGGCAAGTAGTAGCAACTCAATCACAAAACCATGGTAGTGAGTTCAAGAGGGCTAAGCAACGTCCGTTGCTAGCACCGGGGCGTGGCCTCGGTCTTACAAACGGGGCAAGTATTTTTATGCAGAAGCCATTGCTTTATACATTGGACGTGAAAACCATGTCCGCAACACAGCTTTCCCATCTCTTCATCTGGTTCGTATTCCTCCTATCCGAAACATTGCAAGTGTAAATGAAGAGAGAAGATAATGGGATTGGAACATGACTGAATCCGATTCGATTGTCAAACTCACCTGGCAAATGCTGCACTTGTTTTCCGTAATCGAGCCCTTCATCTTTCTCAGGCATCTACTCATCTCGTCTTCTCTCAATCCCGTGTTGACGTGACCGATTTTATCACCAAGCTCCAGCAATTGCTGTTTTGCAGCCGGGAAGACGATGTTTGTTCTTTAAAGAAATGGAATCATACAATTTGACAAGGTAAAGACGATATAACATACCTCGTATGACATGCTATCGATATCAAGCCTCCAGTCACTAAATCGATCGTGTGCTCCCATTATCAAGTTGTTCTGTAGCATCATCATCTACACCAGCAACCACCAACAATTTAATTTTTTTACTATTTGAATTCGTTTTTCGCTTTCGAGATATTGAAATCTCAATAAATAAAAAGCTCTTTTCAGCATTTACTAGAATCCTTCCTACACAACACCATACACCATATGTACCTCTGTCCAACCATATGTGAGTCGAATATTCGTATCTGTCTAATACAGGTGCAAGGATCATTTGAAAGTCATAAATCGTATTCTCATACAGCTCAAACACGGGTCTCAAATATGAATACTTGAACAAACAAGGAATATATGTTAAAATTCCATTTAAAAAAGAAAAAAAAACAAAACAAGAACAGTCAGATTCACAAGCATTCATTGTGCTAGTAGCCCTCAAAAATATGGACATACCTCAGCAAGCTATACCTCAAACAATTAACAATATTGCAGAAACGATATTCGCTTGAAATTCGTATAGCAGCACACAAAAATATGGACATACCTCAGCAAGCCCCTCCGGAGAAGGATGTCGAGCATGGCGGTAGTATCTAGCTCCAAAGAAATCGGGTTTAGGACGCGATGAGATGAAGGCTGCATCAGAATCAAGAAACGAGAGTGTTTCAGGATTTACAGTCCGCCTTGCTGTACAAGAAGGCTGTCAACATATGTGAAACCAAATCAGCCAACATAATAACAGTCATGATATAAATTACTCCAATATAGAAGAACACTGATCATGCCGAAAACACAAAACAAAATCAGTTACATGAGCATTTACATGCTTATCAAAGCTCTGCATAACTATCTCCTAATCTGATAGGGTGCATTACAAGCTTTTCATCCAAAGATATTGCATTTCATCAGTGATATTTGTGTGTTAGGAATTTGAAGTGGAAAAGAAATTTTAACAACGAGAGATCAATCAAAGAATAAGACCATAAACGGGATTTAGCGTGGTTTGGACCTGTCTACCTTTACAGATAAGAGAAGAAAATACACTATACAAATAGAGATTACAAAGGAATTCACTATATCCCCCAAAACCAGTATACCTAACAAATAGGATATTTTACCAAAAACACTTCCTAAATCTCTACAAAAACCATCTTACAAACAGTGATTTATAGAGCCAAATACTTAGTATTATTCCATAAGACTTATTATCAAATATGAATAATTACTTATTAAATAAACCCTAATCACCAAGTAATCTTAGACCACTTAGACTTGAGTCAGTACATAACATGTTATATACTTTGCTTCAAATGCAAAGAAGGAACCAACTAAAGGCACAGTAAAACTTTCGGTAATTGCAATTTGTTCATTCACAAACAACAAATCTGTGGATTTGTCTAAAGTATTGAAGACTTGAAGTGCTTCCTAAAGAAATTTTATTCACATTTTGTTTATCTGCAAGAAAAGAATGAAATGAGATTTTCCCAAGGGAAAAATGAAATTTGGGGAGGGGATCCATTTACCATTCACAATGAATTAATGAATGACCAAAAAGTGGTGTAAATAATTATCAAAGAGAAAATGAAAAGTCATCTAATTAAGCAATCTCATAAATAAAGCATCAGCTTTCTAAAGATGAATGCATCCACCAAACTAGGATGAACACAACTAAGCATCAAAAATGGGAAAATAGGAACTAAGCATCAAAAAGCGCGAAGCAGCTTGATATAGTTAAGCATTGGCACGGATTAGTGAGGACTATGAACAAAGAAAAGACCTAATTCTAGAGCCAAATCCAGATAAAAACTGTATGTATAACATAAAAGGATGATGAAAGGGGATAAAATGGATATACCTCCCTGTGGTTGATCTTTTCAGCATCAATCTTCCCTCTGGCAGATACATTTCTCCTTGCCACAACACAATCCACAGAACCAATAGCATCAGCTGAAAACCCAATTCCAGGTCCACACCAAACATCCTGAATCACCCCGCAACTAATGTTATAACCACTCCCTTCATTCAAAACCACACCTTGCTGATGATGCACCTTATTACTTTCATTTCCAACAAGTTTACTGTTTCTATTTTTCTTCTTCTTTGCTCGTTCCTGCTGCTGTGTTTTGTTTTTCTTTTTTACTTTGTTAGCTTCCCAATCGGCTGATGTGCGTATCAAGGCAGGCACCGACACCTGCTGCGATGCAGATGCCGTGCAGCCAAGTCCTCTGAGAGTGGACTGGCTAAAAGGGTTGGCTTTCTTTTTGGTTGTCCCATTGTTGGTGGAGATGAAAAGAGAGGAAATAGAAGATTTAGAACGAGTGGATTGCATTACAGATGGGATTTCCGACACTGGGTTTGGATCTGTTTCTGTCATGTTGAACTGGCTTCTGGTTGGTCTACTTAGTTTTAGATGTTCTGCTATTGTTGTTGAAGAAGAAGTTGTTTCTGTAAGAAATGGCAATGACATGGCTATTGCTATTATTGAAAAATACCAGAATTTTGGATTAGGGAGAGAGATGGATAGGAGGAAGAAGATGGACCGACTGGAACATTTTCTGCAGGTTGCAGCTCAATTCTTATTTATTCGTTTAATATTTTTAAAATTAATTTGCTGAGAAATTTCTTTTCTTTATTAGCAAGAATTTGTTCGGTGGGGCTATAGTAGGTCTTCTTTTTGGATTTTGCTATCAAACAGAAGCTTGGTCTGTGTCCATTGGAATCTGTAAAATGTAAGTAAAGCTTTGCTTTTTCTTTAATCTTTGCTAAAACTTGTATTTCATTTTCATGTAAGATTTAAAGAGAAGAAGAAGCAGAGATATATTCTAGATGAAAAAAATAAATATTTATTTTAAAAATTTGAGTTCAGACATTTATGTATATATTATTAAAAGATTAATAAAAAATAATAATTCAATAAGTATATTAAAAAATTCATCTTTGTTTGTATGTGTCTTCCCCTACAAAGTACACAAGCTGGTTTGAGTCTTTACTTTCAACCATTTCTTTTTAGGTAATGAACAGAACAGAGTGTTGGAAAAGTCAGCAAGTGTGTGGGTCCTACAAAGAAAAATGAGATGAGATGATTAGGCCAAATAGCAGCAGGCAGCAGCATCTTTTCCCTTTAATCACGCTTTGATTCTCAAGTCAGAGAGGAAATTCCACTACCTTCAATCAATCAAGCATAGTATATAGCTATTATTTATATACATGATAAGTTAGTTGAGAGTATAATCATATTATTTATATTCACATGGATAATAACCATAATTTATTGGATAATTATAATAAGTTTACGATTAGATTATCTTTATATTTTTAAGTTTTTGAACAAATAATAAAATTTATAGTCTTTTAAATATATCTTAAATTTGTTATTCGTTAAACTCGAAGAACTAGTATTTGCATGAATGGACGAGAAATGAATAAAAAGAGCATCACTGAGAAATACCTGCAAATAATGTTTTCATAGACTGGTCTTTTCTTTTGCCAGGATACGAAAGGGACCGGACGACATGCGTCTGTTGCACTTGGAACCACACAACACACTCATATTCGAACCAAGAGACAGAGCACAGAGGAGGAGCCAGTAGGGGTTAACTTTATATTTTCCGTACACTAGCTTTAGTTTAAAGTTTAAAGATTTAGGACCAATTTGACATTATTTGGTGAAAATGCACAAACTATTGGTGCAATTAATTTATTTATCAAACAAAAATGGTTTATTCACCAGAAATACACATAGACATACATACAAGACCTTGTTACTCATAGCAAGCAACTGCCCCTTGGAACCTGAATGAAGAAGACATTGAGGAAACTGTATGATTTCTCTGAATCAATAACTTTAATAGCATCTTCTTTCTTCATCTCCTTGGCAAACCTAACAATCAAGACAGGCATCAACTTTAAATCTCTTGTTCATTAACCATGATTACATTAGAGAGATTAAATAAAACCCGAGGGACCGAAACCATTAAACCCTTACTTTATTAACTTCCATGATTCCATCATATGACAAAAACAAAGATTTCAACAAAAAATAGGTGAACTTTGAACTACCTAAGCAATTTAGCTACAGAATACTATGATGCTAACTACTATTTTTTGCTCATCAATTTAAAGCAAAGCATTTATTCTTTTCTAGTCAAGCAATAGTGGAATGAATAGCAACAAGTAGGGCAGGGAGTTGATTCATGAGAATGTATAATTCAAACATCAATAAGTTATCAACATGACATATAACAATACCAATTAATTTCAATACATAATAATCAATTGATTTCCAGCTCATTAACAACAATATTTCCTGCATATGTAACTCGAACAACATAGTCAAAACTCAGCATAATTTTTATTCCTATCCTTTAGATGATTCCACTGGTGTTAGAACCAAACATAATTGATAGCTGAAGAGTAAAGTGAAAATAAGGATAGTAAAAAAGGAGTTCAGAATCAACATATCTGATCAAAATCTATGAAAGTACAAAATGGGAGAGGAGGAGAAGACTTACCAGGGGAAGAGGACTGGAAAAGAGGAGAGTAGGTTTTTCTTTCTAGGGATTTTTGTCCAAAATGACATTAACTGTCTAATACCTATGAAATCAAAGGGAATGACATCCCAGGAATATACCAAAAATGTGCTACCCTTGGGAACTGGATATTACCCCTGCGGGGAGTTCTCTAAAACCAAATGTTGCTATGTTATTGTAATGATCTTTTCCACGAACCAAACTTTTTCCCAGTGTTCTAACCCAGGTGATAGGGCAGCAAGTTCACCAACCTCCAGCTATGCATTCAAGAACTTCAAATTCATCCAAAATACAGAAGGATTTGCATTTGTACAGTCAAGAAGCATAAATACTCCAAAGGATCAGTATGCCAAACTAAGAAATGGGATTCACAGTTTAAACTGTTTCGAAAGACGGCCACATTTGCTCTGCAATCTCAAAATCTCCTTTGAGAAACCTTGATTACCTGTCAGCAAAAGTCCATCCAACACGCGGTTGAAAGTTAATCGCCGGGGCATAAATCCTCTATCAACCATCTCAATCAACAACTTCCCAGCCACCAACATATCATCGGATCTCTTCCTTACAAACATTGCACTTATCAAGATATTATATGTATCCAAATTTGGCAAGCAATTTCCACCACTCATCTTCTCAAACAACTCCAAGCCTCTCTCGATCTCACCAGCATTACAGAAATACCGAATCACAATATTGTAAGTCTGCACATTGGGGCCACAATCATCATCCCTCATTCTATCCATATATTCCATACCCCTTTCCATTTGTTCTCTATGACATAAACCCCTAATAACCACATTATAAGTGGTTGAATTCGGAGCATACCCCTTCCTCAACATCTCCTCAAAAACCAAAATGGCATTTTCTACACTGTCTTTCATACACAAAACTTGGATCAAAGCATTGTAAGTTGCAACGGACGGCAACACGCCTTCATTAACCATCTCATTGAAAACCTTCCAAGCCCTTTTAATCTCCCCAACAACACCAAGACCATGAACCACAGTGGTGTAAGTAACAACATCGATTTCACACTTTCTCCTTTTCATTTCCAGGAAAAATTTCCAGCCCTCCTCGATTTGACCAGCTTTAAAGTAACCTTTTAGAATTATGTTATAAGTAGTTAAACTCGGACTCAAACCTCTCTCCACCATCTCTTTTAAAGTCTCAAGAGCCTTATTTGTTCTCTTAATTGAACACCAACCATTTGCAATTATATTATAACTGATAACATCAGCTCGAAACCTTCCTCTAAGCACCTTAAAAAAGTTCCATGCTTTCTCAACACGTCTAGCTTTACAAAGAACATCGAGAATAGTATTAAAAGAATGTAAATCCTGCAGACAACCATGTTGATGCATCGACAAGAAGATTTTAAGTGCTTTATCGGGTTTCCCAGCGGCAACATACCTTTCAGCGATGATGGCGAATGTTTTTGGGGTGGGGTGGAGGCGGAGAGAGCGCATGCGGTGGAGGAGGGTGAAGACAGTGGCGTAGTTGCGGAGACGGGCGGCGATGTCGATAGCATGGTCGAAGGAGGAGGCGGAGTGGACGTAGGTCGGATGGTTGTTGAGGAGGATGTGGAAGAACTGGAGGGCTTTGGGGCCGTGGTTCCAAAGCTGCTTAAGGATCGTGTCAACTAAAACAGGGGTCCAATAGATGGAGGGGCAGAGGAGTGATTTGATTAGAGACTGGCGGTTGGTAGATGCCAAAATGAGGCCGGTGAGAGTGGAAGCGGCGGCAGGGGCGGCGTTCATGGTGTTATGCGGCGGCGTACACCTGACGGCTCATGTCATTGGAACAAAGCAACGATCTTTATATCTTTAGGCCCAATCATAACAGCGAGCTTCAAAGGCTAAAAAGCAAGTCTTTTCTGGGCTTTGTATTAGCCCAATTTGATAAAATAAAGTTCTGTTTTTTTTTTTTTCTTTTCAAAATGCTGGGCGTTTGTTTTTATGAATCTTTTTGTTTCAAGTGACTGATGTTCAAAGAAAGGCGCCAGCTTTATTGTTGTTATTAACACTTTAATTCAATGCTGATGGCAAAAATAGATAGAAGTTTAATCTGATAAGGAACCAAAATTACCAGAGATCAATGCTGATGAGATTCCAGTTATGGTATAAACATTGGTTGAATAAGCTTAGAAAATTGTTGTTGTTTAATCACAATCTCAGAGGCTTTAATCTTCATGTACGTGTTATGGTATAACCATTAGTCGAATTTTGAAACATTCTTTTAACTTGAAAATCTTGATAAAGCATCAATTTCAAGCACCTATGTGTTATAGAATGAATCACAGAAAGAGCTGCACCTTTTTCAGTCCAAAGTTCTCCATGACTGAGCTTTTCAATAAACTTCGGTAGCATCGTGTTTGAGGCGAAAATTTGAGGATTCAACCTCGATGGGGTTTAGGGACGACCAAAGACGGGTTTCAAACGTTCAATATTAAGATTACATTTGGCAGGAGTGTTATTTTTCCTTGGATTTTCTGGAATAAATTTAGCATACATTTCAACAAAGCTATTTGTGGAAGTTATTGATTGATATCCAAGAACAAGAAATACCAGATCCACAACAACAATGAACATTTGGGGTTGCCAGGCCGGAAAAGTTATTACCTATGAACTTCCTTACCAGTTCTCCTTAACTCCGGATAAGTTAAGTAGGGAAAGTATGTGTTTTGCGATCTCCGAAGAAGCATCGGGCTTTGCAGCTTTCAGTGCCCTCTCAGACATATCTGCCAGCAATCTCTCATTCCCTGTCATGAAATAGAAGATAAACCAAAACTCAAGCATTTGCCACTTTAGTTTAAAACAGGGTCTACCCTGCCTAAACTCTCCAATAATAGAATGACAAAATCCATGCAGCAAATGTATTCTTCGTTAATTACACGGACTCATTGGTTTTGTACAATCGAATGTATTCTTAATGTAAAGGGACGCATTTTCATGACTGTTTTTAGAATTTCATATAATGTCCTAGTTGATTATCATTTATCAACATATATTTGTAAAAGAAAAAAGACTTTGGTATGTTTCAAGCATAACACTAGCATGACATGAAACATATTTGTCCCAATACATAGGACTACTAGGCAAATTTAGCAATCCGGATTCCCATCAGTACTCGCAAGTGATTATCAGATTTCCAGTCTCTAATCACAACACTAATCATAAAAGCAAACAACAGCTGTAAAATACCTAATATTTCAGATATAGCTGTCCCAAGGGTGGTTGAATCAAGCTCATCCTCGGTTATAACCCTGGAACCCGCTACATCTGCCATTAGAGAAGCATTTTTGTGTTGATGTCCTTCTGCAACATTTGGCGATGGTACCTACAGCATCCAGGAGACAAAAAAGCATACAAGTTAATAATAAAAATGAGGCAAAAAGTTGTAATTCGGGTGGGAGTCTTGTCTCTATCAATATAATATGAACCTTTGCCTCTGCTTCCAAGAGATATGAAAAATACATTACAAATGAAAATGCTTCGATGCTTGATATTTTAAGGATACCAACAAATAGCAATATTAATACCTGAGCAGCTAGAATGGCATGACAAATACACATCATCCACAATTACGTAGTAGAGCAGACCAACTTGAATGAATTAATCCAAAATTAGCATCCATCATGCATGATATCTATTGTTTATCCATAGTTGTTCAGCCAAAAAAATTGTTAAGTCGATAATAGCTTAGTCTTAGGATTTGAGTACTTGAATGATTCGAATCTTAAGACTATGCTATCAATCATTTACTTTCTCATATTCTAATTCTACATTAGCCATGATCTAATCCATATCAAGAAAAAGAACAAGTTAGAAAGATGTATAAATTATATAGGGACATGTACCATCGACTATACTGTTAGACTTCTGCATTATGAAACATTTTCCTAAGCATGATTCCAGAACCTTGAAACGGAAAACAAACTATGTATACTAAAGGCACAAGATGACCAGTGTTAATATTATTTTAGAAGAAAAAGATGCAGTTATTAAGGAAGAATTTTAACAATTACAGAGAAATTCGAGTGATCACGGTCGTCATGGTTGATGCAAGATCCATGGGGATAAACCTTTTCATTTAGTTTTCTTCTACTAACTTCTCTTAGGTTAATCTTTAACTTTGTCACCAGTACTAACATTATTATATAATGGCACAAATTTCAAGAATTTCCTTTACCAAAATTGGAATAATATGTTCACCGAACAGATAGCCATCTGTAAATATATGTCAAATGGTAGTACCATCATAGACATAGCTAGCATATTTGATTAGTGAAATAATCTAGTTAGCTCCCTTATGGTTTCAATAATTGATGCACGAAGAGTCAAAAAAAAAGCAGAAAGAAAGAGAAAAGCGGAAACGGTCTTTAGTGTACCAATATAGCAGGTTTTCCAGTAGCCAAGATCTCAGAACAAGTCATTGCACCAGCTCGTGAAACAATGAGGTCAGCTGCTGCATATGCCATATCCATTGAATGCAAAAACCTTCATAATTACAGAGCTAAATCAGATATTAGGAAACTCAAAACATAGACACTTTGGTAACCACATAATCATTTAAAAAAATCACAGAGCTGCTTCACTTAGCAACCACAAAATAGACAAGATTTGAACGATAAGCTCATCACATTTTGAACATACTTCTAGAAAATCACAGGAACGATAAGCTTAAATTGATTGGATGGATGGCAGCTACTTTACATGAGAGATTTGCCTTTCAGTGAGGTGGTGAGGCCATAACCCACCATAACGTAAACAGGAGCCTATTACTTTTTGTGAATTCCAGCAACAAGATGGGGCACCTATAGGTGTTATCTAAATCCGCACAACCATGTGGAAGTAGCTCTCAAAACTATTTACACTTATCACTACAAGAGATAGAAAGATAGAAGTTCAAAAAGTAGATTCCAGCAGTCGAGTAAGGTTAAGATAAAATACAAAGCATCAAACCTTACAAGGCAAACAAAAATATGCACCTTGACCTGGATATTGGAACAAGCCCAGGGTGGTTACATTTTTTGTCTCATCTTCAACGTGAAGATGTGTGAATGAGGGTGTTTATCAAGCTAAGAACATAAAGGAACAACTGATCTACATGTGCTTATGCGTGTTTCAACCAAACTAACGTGCACTTGTGTTGTGACTTGTGACTAATGGAGAACAATTCAAAAAGTACCATGTAGTTCCCCCACGTATCTTCTCAACTTCATTTTTATAGTCATTTTTCTTAGATCATTAGCAATGACGAGGTAAAAATAAACGAAGTCCTTACAGAGTTCAAATCTTCAGTTTGCTTCAAAGGCATTATATCTTCAGTGTTAAACATCATTGCCTCATTAGTTCATTCAGTGTTCTCGAATCATAACTAGCAGACCAGATATAATAGAACAAGGTGAATCGTACTTAAGCATTAAACAGTTGAAAGAAAAATACAGTATCAGTAGGAAACCTAGTATCATGTCCTAAACTAATCAAACAAACAATATTAGTCATTTGACATGACAGAGCAAGAAACAAGTAAGTCAAATCCTATATCCCCAAAACACAGCAACTTACGGTGTCAGAAGCAGGTGACGGTGGTTCCTAACCAAGCTGTCCATTTCATCAAATGAATGTACCCCTGTTTGCCATATAATGTACCAATTCTTATGTTCCAACAGCAACTGGGAGTACACGTGCAACAAAGCAATGTTAAGAGCATTAGCTCCTAAAGACCCTCCAAGAACCAAAATCACTTTAATCTCCTCTGAAGAACCCTCCATTCTTTCCAGAAAAGGGAAAAAATGCGACCTTGACACAACCTTTCCAACAGAACCTTTCAAAGACAATCTCACAGGATTCCCACAAACAACACATTTTTCTTTCCTCGGGAAACTCTCAACCGTTGAATTGAATGCAACAAACACCAAATCAGCAAACAAAGAGAGAACCGTGTTAGCAATACCGGGAACAGAGTTCTGCTCCTGGATCACAACCCTGATCCCTTTCAGGAAAGCAGCTAAACAGACCGGAAAAGAAACATACCCGCCGGTTCCAATGACTACATGGGGTCTGAATCTGGACAAAAGGACATAGCATTTGATGATGGAATTGATCAGAAGGTAAGGGAGGAGGAGATTCCGGAGGGAGAAGAAAGGCCTGGCTAACTGAACAGCCGGGATTGATTTGAACTCAAAATGAGCTGAGGGGATCGCAGTGCTTTCCATGCTGTTGGGGCAGCCAAAAAAGATGAACTTGGAGGTTGGGTGGACGAGTTTGAGCTCATCTGCGATTGCTACAGCAGGGTAGATGTGTCCGCCTGTGCCACCAGCAGCGAATGCCACGCGGAGGTCGACCGGGAACTTGTTGGTGCTGCTGGTTTGATCATTTCTTGTTTGTTTTACAGGGAGGCAGCAGCTGATGCTTAAAGACCTTGATTTTGAAGGGGAGGAGTAGGAGGGTAAATGAGGGGGAGAGATGAAGATTTGGGCTTTGGACACCATTTTTAAAGCATTTTTGTTCCTGGAGAAATGAGGGAGGTTTATGAACTGAGGAAGATGGAGAGTTACAGTGGAGGTGCCATAACCATTGGTGGGCCTTTCGTCTTTGTCTTCTCCATTTTTACATAAACGCTACACCAACCCAACCAAGCTTGAATCTTAAACTGGTCATCCTTATTAAATATGTTTTCCTCACAAAATCAATTCATTTTCCATGCGGGGTTTTGAAGAAAAATCTCTAAATATGATTTTATCCATACGATTAATGCACTTGAATAAAGCTGAACTCCATTAAAAATTAGATTTTTTTGCTTTGCAGCAAAAAATTAGACTTAAAATTTTTTAAATAAATTTTAAATTATTAAATGAGACTTCAAATAACTCAAAACTTTTAATAGTTATTAAACTAATTTTTAAATTAAATTTGAGTTTTTGATCGCATCTAATATATGATTCATTTATTGAACTAGTCCCAATCAAATTATACAGAGACACACTATCGAAACTCCTATCACAATTCAGTTTTCTTCATTCCAGATTTAAATTCAAACTTTTGACCTTATTCAAGAACATAACATCTCGTCTCATTAGATTAATTAATTGTTAACTTGTCGCTTCAACTTTATACCTTCTCTTCTTCGAAAATCTTGTGTCAATCGAATAATAAAACCTTTATGAATCGAAATATTTATGTGGTGTAAAAAAAATTTAATTAGTGAACTAATTTTTTTACTAAAGCATTATATACATATTGTTGTGCTATAATTATTTTTGGTATTCAAATAAATATTATGCTACATTATTTTAAATTCCGTAGATGACATTTTTTGACAATGTTAATTTTTTTGGAATTTACAAATTTTGATAATTCGTTGGAATTCATTGACCTTTCTTGTTATTGTATTTTGCCTTCGGTTTGGAGTTAATTGGTGTTTCTTCGAATACGGTTCGTTTTTTGGTTTTGTTGTGAGTCTTATATTTGTTTTTGGTTTAATCTTTTAAGAATGTGGTTCGAGTTTGATTATAATAAATGACACGAACAAACGAAAATTGAAAATTGAAGATAAAATATAAATGTTAAAATATAAATTTTTATTCTCGAGGGATAAGAGCCCCTCCCAAAACCAACATCGATACACTTTCTGTCCATATAACAGCGAAAAAAATGTACAACCTTCCTTAGGGGATGATTCAAAAGACCCCTTTTATTTGGTATCCAAAGTACAGTATGTACAGATTTTCTCTACTTCATCTAAGTTTAGCATTAAACAATGAAATATGTTGGTGCTAAACCTGAGTCATCAGAATATGAATTCTAAGATGGTGTAGGGATTTGGTATTGCCATCTTCTGTGGATCAGAGCTCGGGTCAGCATCCACAGCCTTTGAGCCTCGGATTCATCGTTGGCTAAGGCTGAGCAGCTACATTCATTGCAGTCTGCAAAGTATTTCCCGCTCAACTCCTGTGCTTGTGGGCTCAATGCTACATAGCAACTGGTTGATGCACCCTGTGAGGTAGACTTGAGCAATTTTGAAGCTATAAAGAATACAGAATCTGCATTTGGATTACACACAATAATTCATTAGTTGTTGAATTAGATTTGATTAGTTGTTTCGGGGTGCTTATCAAGTCGGTAGATCACGAGTTGAGGAGTATTATTGTTTGATTCGATAATTATTTTTAAACTTATCGAGTTAAGTTTTGTTTGACTCAAAAGATGAACTATATGGGGTGGGGAAGGACAAATTGCCTGCTCACCCTCAAAAACTTTTTAACTTTGATTAGTTGTTTCGGGGTACTTATCAAGCCAATAGATCACGAGTTGAGGAGTGTTATTACTCAATTCAAAAATTATTTATCGTCCAATTAAGCCTTGTTAACTCGAGGGATGAAATTGTTTGGGATTGGGAGGGGCAAATTGCCGGCTCACCCTCAAGAACTTTTTTTAATTTCGGTCCTCTATAATATTTTATAAAAGAATATTTTGTTTATGAATTTATCTCCCAATTTTGAATATTTATGTTTTGCCCTTAATCCTAAATTTTGGTTTCATACCTACTCGACTAAACTAGTTACGGTATCAAGTCGAGCTTGATAACGACCTTAACCTGTGATCTGAGTTGCTTAACTCAATTAGGACCCTAATTATTTCTTAACATGGAAAGAACTTGCCTGTAACAAAGCCCTTGTGTGCTCTGATAATCCCAGTCTTTACAATCCCTGGATGCACTGCATTGATGGTTACCTTTGCATCTCTTGCCTGCAAATTGCAATGATTGTTTGCAGAATTAAGCAACGATGCTTCTAAAAAAGAAAATGGTGAAAAGAAAGTTTGAACAAATTTCAGACCTTTAGCTGTCTGGTTAGTTCTTTGGCATGTAAGATGTTTGCTAGTTTGGATTGAGCATAAGCACGGGTTGCATTATATCTGCAATCACCATTATCAACAAAGAATGTGTTTTATCATAATATTCTTGCACTATAAGCAAGGATGAACCGAGGGTACTAAGGGGATCGAACCCCTAACATAAAATTCTGTGTCCGTTCCCGATTTTAGGTTTATAGCAGAGTGTATGGAAAATAATCAATTACTTGTTGGGATTGAGCATTTGGGTGAAGCTGAAACAGTCTCTTTTCACCCAGCTGTGAATTACAGAAGAGAGGTTTATGATTCTTCCTTGGATGCCTGTTTGCTCTGCTGTTTCCACCATCTTTTCTAGTAGCATTTCAGTCAATAAATAATGTCCTGCCAAAAACAGGTATGTCAGTATTCGATCCAGATTAATCGATGAATAAAATCGTTAGAAAACAGTATGTACATTTCCTAGTAATAAATTTGAAAAGGAGAAAGAAAGAAAAGGTTGTGCATGTACCCAAATAATTTGTTGCAAATGTCATCTCAATTTTATCCTCAGAGAACTCCAAATTCTGAGAGAATATGCCAGCATTGTTTCTGAAAAAAAATGAAGCTTGACATATTTTGTAGAGAAGAAGAAGAATCAAGTAACGTATTTGTTTTTCTATATTCTGGTGTGATTACATGAGAATGTTAAGAGGTAGTCCGAGAGCTAGAAACTGAGTACAAAATCTCTTGACCGAAGCCATCGAGCTGAGATCGATCTCGAACAAGACAATTTCAGCATTAGGATTCTCCTTTTGAATCCCTTCCTTCAATGCAACCGCCTTCTTCAGATCCCTCGCTGGTATCACTACTCTCACTCCTCTCTTCGCCAGCACCCTCGCCGTCTCCGCTCCGATGCCGGACGTCGCCCCTGCAACACACATGCTTCCACTTGTTTAAGTAGTAAGACTAAAGAAAAGTTATTGAATAAAACCAGACATGACATATCTATATGTTACAACAATACTTAACCAATTAAACCATGTCGGAGTTTAAAAATCGACATACCAGTGATTATAGCAGTGAGAAGATGAGGAGGGGACGAAGAACTACGAGCAACTTGTTCTGCAGTGGTCTTGGAGCCATATCCACTAGGTCCTGCAATGCCTGCCAAGTACCTCAGTGTTTCCTTCATGGCAGTGCGACAGGTTAAGCTAAGAATCTCGAAGAAGCACGGCAGCAGAATGGCTAGAACCAAGAAATATATACTACACATAGCAGTCTAGCTAGAACCAAGAAATATAAAAGTCTTTTTCTTAATTTCTAATGCTGTGTCGACCAATTAAACCATGTGGAGTTGTCAAGCTGCTGACATTGTTGATGAGAATGATTGGTTTTCGAGGGGGGGAGAGCACCTAGGATTGCGTGGTCCAGTCAGTAGGCTATGTTTTTCGAACAAAGATGGAGAAAAAAACCAAGCATTATCTGATGTCATAATCATTTGTCTCTCCGCCATTGATGGGCTGCTGCCATTGTTGATTATGGGATGGACTTTTTGTTGTTTCTCAATCACAGGGGGTGATTTTGCTGATTAGGAAAGCAAGAGTGGGATTTATATGTATAATTCTTACTTTTTCTTTGGATTTGGATTTGTAATACGTGGATGGATATCAGACAAAAGTGTCAATTAAGTCCGGATGTCATGGATTTTGTAATAAAATGGTATTCAAATAAATGACAATCCGGACATGATTCCATTACGGCATGTAATTATTGGGTATTGCACACTGGTTTGACTTACATAGTATAATACCAGAGTACAACCAACATACCATAAAATATGTTTTCTTTTGCTTCAAGATTGTAATATACATTCAAATATAATGTATTATATAATATTAAAAAAGTCTTATACGTGCATAAGCCATTTAACTTCGGTGATCAACAATTGTTGTTCCTATTGGTCATGAGTTCGAACACTAATAATGTCAACAGAATGATTAATATACACGAAGGCAATGAAGGACAATCGTCTTCAACTCTAAATTTTTTTTTCACTTTTGTTCTTCTATTTAATAATTTTAAAAAATAACTTATTTATAGATTTATCCTTACTTTTAAATATTTATATTTTACCTTTCAATCATAGATCCTGACTCTGTCTCTGAATTTAAGATACATAATTAATTTACTATTGAATTAGTTTCTAATTAAATCATTACACCAAACCCAAACATAATTTTAATATCAGTATAAACACAAAATATTTATACTCAAAACATATATTATCAATAAACAAATGAAATAAGTTTTTAATTCAAATTATTTCATTCATAATACTAAAACACAAATTTATAATTTTTATTTAAAAATCTATCATCTCAACTTACCAAGAATTACTGTATTGTAATAAAAGTATATCTTCCTTTCCTTTGTTCCAAAGTAATACAAAATGGAATCATCTTTCATGTTTCCACTAAGTTGAGAGAGCGTTTGTTATCTCCATGATTCCAACGTTGACAGATTAAAGTTACAAGCAAACCGTGTGATCTCCATGAAAATAACTCAAACTCCCTCCATAAAGTGAGTGGCAGCAGAACACAGAGCCAGCACGATCGGATTGCATGTTACTCACACGTGCACAGAGACATGATATTCAAATGCAGAAGTAATGGAGACACAGGCACAGGCACTGGCACTCAAGTCAGACAAAAACAATCCCTTGGACAAGGCAAGGGAGAGAGATAAAATAAGTTATATATTACCTACGATTATAATCCTGTTGGATAAAGTGGCATAAAATTGTATCAAATAAAGCAGTGACTTTGACTCCTCACCCATGGTGGTTGTGTCCTGTGAAAGCAGAAGGGTCCAGGCCAGGGTCCACCAGGGTCTCCTCAGCCGACTACAGGTATCATTCCCTTCCAGAAGCACTCAACTCTGTAGCTGCACATGCACTTCATCCGCATCATTCTTTCACACATGTACTGTCCAAACAACATGGATTCAAAGGGGCCAAGGAACACTGTTGCAGGCAAGCAGGCAACAGTAAAGTTCGATGGAGGCTAAGTCCCTTTTGTTACGATCTGAAAACAGAGTTAGATCGAAGGATAAAATATAAATATATAAATAATTTATTTTTTAAAAATTTATACATAATAAAAAAAAAGTTTTATATATTGATAATTTTTTTCACTACATTTAATTTTTAAGGTTTAGAATTTTTAATATCTCTCTATTTCTGGTGACATCAATTAACACGTAATGTTATAGATAATACTTTTAATGTGATTATGAAAAGTTATGTAATAATAATTGTGGTTATAGAAAATAAATACTACAGGAAAAAGAAAAAAAAAGGGCAAAGGGAATAGGTTGACTTATTAATCCCTCACAAGGTTAAATTATTATCTCAGTCAAATCAATAACAACTCCATCAACTAGACACACACCTAACCAAACAAAAGATCGGATAATAATATTCGTTTATTTTAGTGTAATTTTTAAATAATTATTTGTTTTTTAATTAAATTTAAAAAAATATTAGTAGATTTATTTCACCATATCATTTATAGTCTCAATTAATAAAATTTATTCACTTTATTTTTTTAATAAAAAATGATAGTTATTTATGAGTTAATATGAGATGGATGAAACATATTATATAAAATTACAGATAATATAATAAATTGTTTTTTTAAAAAAAAAAAATCCAATACTCATCTTTAAATTTAATATGTTCCAAAATTCGTCACGAAATGAAAAAATATAGTTAGAAATTAGATGACGAATGAAAAAATTATCTAATTTTAAAGTTGATAAAAACTTAATATTTATTTAATTTAAAATTTAATTCGACACGTATAAAAATTAATAGAGATTAAAATCATCATTAACCAGAAAAATAGAAACACAGACCCCGTCATTTTCTTATTAGTATGTTTTTTTACTTTCACCAAAACACGTGTTTTCAATCTTAGACACGTGTCACCATACATGTCAGCAACAAGAATCTAACAAAACAATAATGGAAGGATGATGGGAAAACCCGATTGGAAAGAGAATTTGAATATTGAAATAGAAATTTTTAAAGTTTAAGGACTAATTAAAGTGAGGTTATAGTTTGAGGATCTCATGTGCAATTAACCCAGTTATTTGTTATTTTCTATAATGCTTTTATTTTTTTATATAACTTTTAAAATTTTCTATACTTCTCTATAATTTATTTATTTAATCGAAAAAACCTATACAGTAAGGATTAAAGCAGTCACTAGATTAATGTTTTAAGTTTATAACAAGTATTTTTGACCCCTAAGCCATTAGAAAGTATTAGGATAATAGAGAATCTAAGAAGTGATTCCAATATTATATAATAATTTATTTTTCGGAGGATTCAAATTTGAATAGTATTGTCATGGGAAAGGATTCTACTATTATATACTCTTTGATAATATAGTCCGTTATTGTTATAGCGATCGTTATATACCGATTTTAACGTTATCCAAAATAATAATACAAACAACGGTTAATTCGCAATAATATACACTATCTGATAAATTTAAAAAAATAATATTCTACGATCGTAATAAATATAAAATGACCGATAACACATTCGTAACTGTAATTTAAATTACTATTCTAGCTTACAATTTATTCCCTAATCCAAATAATAACAGTAAAAGAAAAAAGATAACTACATAACTAAGTCACTTAAATATAGGGTGAGTTCGATTTTTTACCACTGATTTATTGTTTTTTTAATCGAATCACTTAACTATTTAAACGATCTCAATTAAACTGACATAGAAAGTGATGCTGTAGTTAAAATTTGATATGATTATATATTGGTCTTCATTTTTATATATTTAATATATAATAAATTAATTTATATATTTTAGAAATTTGATCTTAATTTAATAAATTTAATTATCTAAATAATAACCATTGTTGTTATATAATTGTTTTTTTACTTATTTTAATAATTGTTAATAGATACTTAGTAATTATTTGGAGGAAACTTTTATTAAATTAAAATATTTTTTTGACAAACGATGACTCGCGTCAATATTTAATTAAATGATTAAATTTATTGAATTAATTTGAATCTAAGACCAAATTATTATAACATATACATATTTAAATTTAAATATATAATTATATTAATTTTTATTTCTCGCATTAGTTTCTACGTTAACTGTTAATGATATATAATTTAATTAACCTAATTTAAAAGTTAAATGACTTGATTGATAAAATTAACAAAATAATAGTTAAAATATAAGTCAAAAATCATCTCAGACGGTTTTAAATGAATAGATTATTTTTTAATCACTAAATTTAACATTGGCTTTTATTTTATATCATAAATTTTTAATTTAATCAAATTATATTATATTGAGATCATTAAATAATTATATTAAAAATTGAAGTTAACACATTTATTTAACCCATTTTCATATATAATTAATAAATATTGTTTAATCAATAATATAATTACTTTTTGTTATGAATTTTAAGAAATTTAGTTGTTTTTCATTGAATTTATCGAAATAAAATGTTTTAAAGAATCATATAAAAATATATTAAAATTTTTAATTGAATATTATTAGATGATTGTGAAAATTATTTTAAGTGTCAATTTCTTATTTCATTTTTAATAATATTAGTACAATAACTTAATTTCTTAATGATAAAATTTAATTTAATTAAAAAATTGTGATATAAATGAAAGTGTAGGTCAATTTCTAAATTAGCCGTTTTAATTTTTAAACAGCCATTTTGGATTGATTTCCTCTAACAGAATCGTGTGACCGCTCACAGCGGATCTGAGCTTCTCCCTCCACCCTTCTCACTCAAAATCAAAGTTTTAGGGTTTTGTTCGCAGAAATCCTTGCTTTCTATGGCTTCTCACGCGCATCTCGATGATGTAAGTTGCTTCATTCTCATCACTATATGGCGCTAATGCATTCCATTTTAGGGTTTCCAGTTTGCTTTGCTTTTTTCAATAATAGATGGTTGTGTTTTTGAGAATAGGATGACGATTTTGGCGGTGACTTTCCTGGCAGTCACAGTACCAGGCATTCAGGTAAATTTTATTTGATTCTTTCTTTTTCTAAAATAAGTTGTTTTAATTATTTGTTTTAATGAAGAATTAGTACTCTTTTCTTTGAAATGCATATTCAGGTAATAAGAGAAGTTTTGGTGATTTTGAGGACGATGAGGATGACATATTTGGATCAAAAAAGGTAGCAACAGTTTTTAACGTTTCTTCTTCTTAAACCAAATGGATTTGAATGAAATTTTGAACATGGAACCCTAGTGCTCTAAGTGGATATCCTTATTTAGTACTTAACCATTTATCAGTTTCGTTTGACAAGCCTTTGGTGGAGAGACAAAAGATATTTGTTTTTTCTTATCTGAGGAATTTTGTCTGTTTTTATCGTAGGGCAATCCTAAAGTAGAAGAAACTGCTCCTGGTGTAGCAACGGGGATGATTTTGTCACTTCGTGAAAAGTATAAATCATAGAATGGCGTATACCTATCAGATTATTATCATCTACATCTACTCTTTTTTTTGTATTCAATTTTCTATAAGACTTATCTTCACTTTTTTTTTTCCTGGTGATTTTTTTGTCCTCCTTTTTCAGTCTTAAGAACTGTAAAGATACCCTTGCTACGTGCCAGGTATGTACTCATTTATTGTTTGATATTATCTGATTGTTTATTGGAAATAATCTAGGAAGTAAAGTAAAGACATTAAGTATGAGAATTTTGCTTCACAAAATAACAAGTTTTATATGAAAAATTGTCTACAACATAGATTTTCAAGGATTTATCGTTTTGGTTGCACAAGTTTCATTCTTCCTTGTTGATCCGGAATGTTTTTCCGGTTCTTTGCAGTGAATACTTTATGGTTTTCCTTTTTTAATGGGTTTAGAAGGGGAAGTTGTCTTTAGGATTGTGGCTTTCATGTCCTTGTTAGCTCTTTCTATTGCTTTAACTTTGAAATGACATTTTATATGGGAACCCATAAGAAGTTTCATGGTTGAAGAATTTAGTACTAACTTCTTGAGCTTTCTTAGATTTGATCTTAAACTGTGACCAATTTTTTTTTTCTCTCCTTTACTTCTTAATTCATTTTTTATAATATTTGCTGTTTTAGTCGGAGCTTGAAGCTGCAAAATCTGAGATTCAGAAATGGCATTCTGCATTTCAGAATGAGCCCTTCATACCAGCTGGAATAGCTCCTGGTATGTCTTTTCATGTAGTTTTCCCCGTATATATGTTTTTATATATTAAGATCAGTATCCGTGTTTCCCGTTTAAAGTTTAATAGATATAGATCATTTTATATGTACTGGTTTTCTGATGGAGCAATTTTTTTGTTCGATTTCTGTAGAACCTAAGTTAGTAATTAATTATCTTCAAACTCTGAAATCCTCTGAGGAGACGCTGAAAGAACAAGTAAGAATCTGATGTGCTTATTTTCTCACTCTATTTTTCTGCATTAACTGTTCTAATCTGTCATGCTGACTTTCATACATGTTTTCTTCTTATTTTTCAGCTAGAAAAAGCCAAGAAAAAAGAAGCTGCATTTATTGTAACATTTGCAAAGCGTGAGCAGGAGATTGCTGAATTGAAGGTGACATCTTTACTTGTGCTTTCCCCTCTTTTGATTGCCATCTAATTGTTTAGCGTGCAATTTGCTTTTTAAGTGATGCTATATGGCAATATGGAAGGGTGATTTTATATATATTTTTTTCTAGGAAAGATGAGCAAAACGTATATGAATGTGCAGTAATGATTGCTGTAAAACTTGAAATTCATTTTAATTAAATATTGATTGTTACTAAAGTGGCTCATCTTTTAAATCTGATATTTGCACCATCAGGACTTGCTGGTAAATATGTTATCTCAAATTTCTGCTGCATTTCTTTCTTGAGGAAACTGCATAGTTTCTTTTTTTCCACTGTTGATGTTTAACTATGGCTCGTAGTTTCTGTTGATCTCAAGTCAGAGAGAAATCCTTTAAATCTAGTGGAGTGAGAACTGATCTTGCTCTTCTATATGCAATCCTTTAAGATCTTCCTTCTGGGAATTTCTCTTTCCCGATGTTCATTGATTACATGGACAAGATAGTCTAATAGCTTGGCCATTTAACATCAATGTCTCTCTTTTAATTTCCAGTCAGCAGTTCGTGATTTGAAAGTTCAACTGAAGCCGCCATCAATGCAGGTATTATCTAACTTTCATTATAAATAAAAGTTATCCTGTTGGTAAATATTGTAAATCTCATAGCTTCTCTTGTTTCATTTCTGTTTTCTGAAGACTTTCAAGTAGAAAAAAATGAACAAAACATGTTTCTTAAGCATTATAGTACTTATGTACCATTTGCCTTGCTTTGTTCATCCCAATAATCTGGTATTGGATTTTATATAGCTGAATCAATAGATAATATTCTTAAATTATCCAGAAAGAAGGCACTTAATGATACTGAGTTTGTGATGATTTGAGACATATTTATACCTTATATAAAGTTCTTGACTAAGTTGGTCCCGTGAGTCAAGTGACACTGAAACCTATCTCAATAAGGAAATTACATGAAAAGACATATTTTTTATAATAAATAAAATAAAAGTAGGGATATTTAAGTCCAATTTTTAAACAACCCTCTATAATATAGATACTTGCTTCCAAAACTACTTTGCTAGTTTTAAAGTTTTGCCCATTTTTTTTATTTTAAAAATATATCTTTATGGAACATATTTTTCGACCAAAGAGTGGGGCTTGATAATTTTAGTGTTTGTTATTCTATAATCAAAGTAATTTGAATCCTTTTTTTATTTATTTTATACGGGGCTGGGGGCTGGGGTTGTACAAGGATCAAAACAGGGACCGGTGTCAACTAAAGACTTGATACAAGCCCTTTTCCACTCTACCATAGTTCAGTTCTCAACTAAAACCAAATGTTCTCTTGTCTCAGGTTCACTCTTACTGCAACCATCTATGTTCCTTGCTAATGGTTCAATTGTCTTTTGGGCTTATCTGTGACAGGCCAGAAGGTTACTACTAGATCCTGCCATTCATGAGGAATTTACTCGTCTAAAGGTTTGATCTTAAAGTTCATTTTAGCTTATTTTGTTATAATTATATTCACAAGGATATCAATTCTATAAATGAGGTAGGATGGATTTGGGGAGAGAGGAATATAAAGGGAGTGGCCTGTTTATTTAGCAGGCACTGCATTACAGGCCACAGATGAACCATATAATATTACTATTTGTAATGAATCTTGGGGCTTTGGGGCTCAGGGTTGTTTGGAAATTTTGCTTAAGTTGGCTTCATAATGGATTAGGACTGAAACAAATCTGGTTTCTTCTCTCTCTCTCTCTCTCCCTCTCCCTCTCCCTCTCCCTCCTTCCCTACCTCACTCTTAACTTTATGCATATCAGTTTATCAGTGTTCATTTTGGACTGGTAATCTTGAATATGTAAAATCTTAATAAGATGAGGCTTATAAGTTTAATCTGCTGAGTGCTGTCACATTGCCCTGTGCTTATATTAAGCAATCCATTGTGCTTATGGATCAGTTATTTTTAGTTCTACTGTTATGGTTATAGAATCTGGTTGAGGAAAAGGACAAGAAAGTTAAGGAGCTGCAGGAAAATATTGCTGCTGTCAGTTTTACTCCACAGAGCAAAATGGGAAAGATGCTGATGGCAAAGTGTAGAACATTGCAAGAGGAAAATGAGGAAATTGGTACTCAAGCAGAGGAAGGAAAGGTATGTGGTTATATATGCACTGTTTTCTTGTGCATGCCAATTTATGTGTTTAAGCATTCATCTTGCCTATGGTGCAATTAGGGGGTGGCAAATGGATGGATTGTGAATGACAGGCTGCATTATAAAAGCACCTTTGTGCTTTGAACCGGAAAGAATCCTGCTATAGATTATAATGTCATTTGAAGCTGAATGTTAATTTTGTTGAGACATTGGTTTGTAATTTATGCTTATTATACTGACTTTCTGTTGGACTCTGTTTTCTCTGCAGATGCATGAATTGGCCATGAAACTTGCATTACAAAAATCTCAAAATGCAGAACTTAGAAGTCAATTTGAAGGTACATGTTAAATAAATTTTTAATTTTTGTTGAATGAATCAGATTAGGATGCCCAACTTTAATGAGAACTTGAATATGCTCTGTGCCATTTTTTTAATTGAAGTTCTTATTCCATTGTTGAAAATCTTGGTTCATGCCATCTGATCATTGTTTTTCTGTTGCTTGCAGCGCTATACAAACAAATGGAGGGACTGACAAATGATGCAGAAAGATCAAATGAAACGGTTGTTCTTTTCCTCTCGCCTTCAATCTTCTCATTAAATTGAATCATCAAATATTATGCATTAAACGAGGAACACGTGGAAATTTTGGCTTTAGAGACTTAGATTCTTAGAACCTATTTTAAGTAATATTTACAATTGGGGAGTCCTTTATGACCACTTATTTTGTAGATCTATCACTTGCCTATCCTACTTCTACTCCTATTCTGATTGCCTTTTTCTCTTATCTATTTTCTGAAACAATTCCATTTATTTTTTCTTCATGACTGAAGATGGAAACTAGACAAGAACCTGAGGGAAATGAAACATACTGGTAATATGAATTCTTAGCAATTTGTACTACCTTAAGCTGAGATATAATTACTGACCTCAGCAATAGTAACATATCTCCATTTTTTAGCACTTTAGGTAAGGGAAAGTAAGAGAAACAAATAAAACTTAGGTCTATGCTATTCTTGTCTATAATCTAAGAAAGAGAATTAACATCCGAGGTAGTGGTCTTGTTTGAGGAAGAAAGAGTATTAGCATCCGGGTAGTGTCTCCTATGTTTTGTAAGGAAAGGGAAGAAAATGGTGTACACCATCAGGGCTCGACCCTTGGTCAATGCAAAACACATGGGTGATCTCAATCTCAGAATAGCACCGGGCCATTGATTCAGTGGTGGTTTGTCTATCTCAGAATACACACAAACCATATCATATTGTGCTTCACTTGAGCAAGTACTTTTATGCCTGTGGCCAAACACCTAGAGTGTACCTTGTGCACTTAATAACTCCGGATAGTTAAAAGTCATCCATGAATGGTGGATCTTTTTACCATCTCGAGATGATCAATTAAGATCAATTACTACTAGTGTTCTCCCATGATTGTCTTAGTATCTGTTATAATTGATTGATTAAGAACAGCTGTTGATTCGACCAAGTTATGCTTCAGGTTTATATCTTGCAAGAGAAACTAGAAGAGAGAGACAAGGAGATTAAAAGACTTCAGATGGAGCTGCTGCAGAAGATGGTGCCAGTTGAAGAAGATGATAAGACGTGTTTAGCCTCTGATACCAATAAGTTGAACGATGATGAGATGATAACCGATGACACTGGGAACAATTCCCAATTGGATTGACATGTTTTGCAGGTCTGCCAATTGTTTTCATCCCTTTGAAATTTTCTTTTGTTAGTAAATTTTGAAAACATGCTACTGTTTCGTTATTGAAGTGCATGTTGACGGCGAACCCGAGTATGCTGTCGTCCATGAGGCATGGATGACATATTATGGTGTTGGTTTGGTAATGATTTATTTCATCATCTTAGCTTTCTTTGGATAGTTGCTTATCTTTTTGCTCGGTAGATTTGTTGTAGAGGGAAAAAAGTAACCAAAGATCCAGCCAGATTTGTGGAATAGTGTAATTACATAACGTCTAATTGGTCATCAACTTTATATATTTTTACTCCAAGTATCATTATTTATTTTACGAAATGTTAAGAATTTTACTCTATTTCTATTATAATCTAAGTTTGTGTTTTTAAACTTTATAATTTTTATTCCTAAGATAACTTGCTAACATGTAAGTATAATCTAAGTTCGTATTTTTAAATTTTATAATTTTTAATATAACTCGCTATCATGTAAGTTGCTTTGTGGAATACTGATGGAATGGTCAAATAAAGTATCTGTTCAATAACCAAAATTACTCTTATTCTGACTTGAACATCTCAAACGTTTACATTATGAAACACTATGATTCCCCAAGTTCACAACCTTACATTCCTAGTAGAGAGCCTAGAGGCTAGAGGCGGCAGACCAGGAGGAACAGATCCAAATATCATAGTAGTATTTCATCTTGAACGCTCACATTTAGCGTCTTGTGAGGAAGAACAATGCTATTGGTGACAACTACTTCATCTTCAACAGACACTGATTCTCCTGTAACAGAGGCGAATAACGGATTCACCATCGTTAGTAACAGCCTATCTTACGAGAAGGAAATGCAAATAATAGAAGCAAATATTTGTGAGATACCAAGAATTGTGATTCCCAGTTTGGCATTATAGTCTCCTTCAGCCTGAAACAAGTCGATTGGAATTTAGCAAGAAAGAGATGTAAAATATATTCAGTATCAACTCATTTGGGAGGAGGCAATCTTGAAAGGAAATTTATGAAGGTCTTGGTTCTCATAAGTCATACCCACAGATAATTGATACTTGAGGAAAAATAGAGTATATTTCAGTCAAAAATATCATGTAAAACTTGCCTGAACACGGGACCATTTGCCGATAGAAGACTTCCACCCTACGATGGCATGAAAAACAACGGCATTTTCCTGAGGAAAGAATAAATGAATCACCAATAGGGAAAAAGAAAAATCAATATTCATGCATCAGATTCAAGGCAAGCTCGATAAATGTTTTCTACACAAAAATTTAAAATAAATGAACTCAGTTGCATACCGAGATTTCAACACCATCAAGAATGATACAACTGATGAGCCTTACACCTGCTCCTATACGAGCATTGGCCGATATTGAGACATTGGGACCGATCTGTTTAACATGTAGCAGAGTAATCAATCCCATAGACTAATTGGGCATTGTATTTTATTATTTTTCAAAAGCATTTAAGGTATGACAAATAGCAATACAAGTATCAGAATACTTTATTACACACTTAAAGTGGGCCTCAGGTGTTACTACGACAACGAGAGGGGACAAATGATAACTTTTTAATAGTCAAATGACCTAGAGCAGCAGCATTCAACTCTGAAAAAAAACATTAGGATCAAAATGCAATGAAAATATGTTACCTTGGCACTTGGATGAACTTTTGCTGATGGATGAATATAAACATCACCAATAATAGTGGCACTTTTTGTACCATCCCCACTAGCCAAAAGACTGGGAGAAGTCAACCGAAATTGGGCAAGATACAGAGAAGAACACTTTAAGGACATTCTGCGGATATACACAAGGAAAAGGCAGGCTTAGTTGAAGGGGGAACTTGTGCTTTTCTTTTTCATCTTGTCCCGCAATTCTCACTATGTTTTTGTT
This sequence comes from Abelmoschus esculentus, assembly GCA_035048815.1. NCBI lineage: Eukaryota > Viridiplantae > Streptophyta > Magnoliopsida > Malvales > Malvaceae > Abelmoschus > Abelmoschus esculentus. Next base: position 614,727 of record JAUCBN010000027.1, on the reverse strand, counting down.
AAATAATAATAATGCAAAATTAGGGGGCAAAATGAAGATGGGAACATAAACGAGGTGACAATATAGCTCACCCCGGGGTTTTGATTTGTTCCCAGAAATCCATGGTCTCGTATGTATACAACTGCTTCTTCCCTGCAAAAGGTGTAAGGATGTCTTGATCCAACCTTACAAAATCTGAGGGAGGATTCCTGATAAAAGGTGCTCTTATTAGGATACATTTTGAGGTTCCAACATAAAGACGAGTACTCTATGTAAAAAGAATGAAAAAAAAAAGTGGGTACAGCCAGTACAAAAATCACAATATGGGTTAAAATTGTCCTAATGTGCACAATTCAGTTTCATTTAGTTTTCATCACTATGTAACTAAAACAGTGTGTAAACTATAGTTCGTATAGCTCCCCCAACCCACCCCGAAGAAAAAAATGCCAAAATCAAATGGACATTTTGATGGTTGTTATAAAAGACGCTGAATAAATATTAAACACCGTTAATCTATTATTTGCAATTGCTTTAACAGCAAGATTGATGAGGCATGCCACATATCATAACTTCATCAGCGTAGGTTCATTTCAATGGAGGTAGAAATTAAGTGATATAAAAAAAGTGAAAAATTATTTGTGTGATTCATGAAGACAAAGGAAGATAAATGAATGGAGCATGCACCTAATATGCTGTGATGCTGTAAAATCAAGAAAAGAACAGACATACCTTGTAGCAGACTGGAGGGCTTCAAAGCTCGAAAGACGTCTTAGATTGGCTAGGGATAGCAAAATATGAATTCAGATCTTAGCCAATGAAGATTAATGATATTCACATATAAGGATATGAACAAAGGAAAATTTTCTATTAGGCGAGGATGTAGAAAAGTGGGATAACTTCAAATGGAAAACTTGACTTTTTGAAATAGTCTACAAAAAAGAAAGAAGAAAAAATGTAGAAGAGGCCAGGTGGATTCAGGTTATGTTTCCGCTGAGTACACAGTCCTAGCAACTTTGGAATTAGAAACGCAACTTAAAGATAGTTTATCACCAACCTCTATCTTTCCGTTGAGAGGAAACACCTTGGATAGCAGTAAAAATATCTGGTGTAAACACATAGACACCGCAGTTGATTCGATCGCTTACCTGCATTATGGCAAGTAATTAGAACATAGCATCCATTAAATTCAAGCGTTGAAAGATAACAGTAACTAGTAAATTTTGGAAAATTGTAGTTGAATCTCTGATCATACAAAAGTTTCAGGTTTCTCCGTATAATGTAACAGTTCATTGGTGATTGGATCTGCTACCAACTCCCCAAACTGATTGGCTGACTCAGCTGAAACCTGCAAAGAGCCAGAATGTGGCCAAACAACAACAACAATAACAATAATACAAGTACTAAAAGATCAAACGATGACAGAAATTTCATCAGTGAACATCTTGCAAGTGTGCCAACCAACCTTGATTACTAGGATAGTCCCCATACCACCATATCTTTTGTGAGCCTCTACAGAAACCAAAAAAACAGAAAAAAGGAAGAATTAATCCTCAAACAAGACAATAAACACAGGCATAAACCCTGATGTAATTTTATATTGTCACTGCTAATTGACACTAGAGTTTCTGCAATCCAAAACACACTACATGGCATGATAGCAGCAAGAAACTATATTAAGAAAAATAAGATTGATAATTACATGGTTCAAACATTGGAAAAAGTATTACCAAGCATTTCCGGGAGTGGAAAACTGCAGCAAACATCACAATTTAGCAAGAAGATATGAGACTGCACAAAGAAAAGCACACAACACATCCAACTTTGTTAGTCAAGGTGAAGTATGTATGGACAAACAATGCAGATTTCAGCCTGTGTGTTTCACTTTTCGAAAGATATGCCTCTATGAAGGATACAGTAAAAGATATAAACCGGATTGTCTTCCATGATCAGATCTCTGAAGTTGTAAAGGCCCCCAGCTGAACCATGAGGCTTATCTTCCCTTAAATATCTGAGAGCAGCATAAAAAAAAAGAGTATCGCCACTAAGATGAAGAAATCACAAAGACACACCAATATAAATCTAAAAGAGCAGAAAAGCAAGGATTTACCTGACAGGAACTCTTAGCTCAGTAGAGATTGATGAGACATACAATGCAAATTCACGCTCCTCGTAGAAACCAACTAGATAGATCTGGGCTAGATTTGGAATCTACAACAAAGACGTTAATCTTAATAAATACCAGAACCATAAACAAAGGCGTATATTTTATGTTCTGTTAGTATAGATCAAAACATAATACCCTTTTACAAGCAGAAATTGGGTGATGAACCATAGGTTGTCCGGCCAAAGGAAACAGAGGCTTAGGAATGTTCAATGAGAGAGGACGAAACCGAGTGCCTGCAATATGAAAAATTCAGACAAAACTCTAATCTATAACAAATTCGGACAAAATAAATGCATCTCAGGTTCCGAAATCTCAAACAAACAATTGAAAAAGAAAGAAGTTCAGTAATTTGACTTCAAATTGTGAACACAAATGAAAAATAAAAACGACAGATTCACATACATATACAATAATTATAAACAAACAACCCATAGAATTCAAGATTATTTAAAAAAAATCATCATAAGAACATATATCTCAGCATAATTCTTCAAAGGGCAAGATCATACCTTTAGTAGGTCCACCCACCATGATCACAGCAACAACTTTCTCGTCTGAGCTCCCCATCTTCAAATAATCAAAAACCCAGATCTCCAGTAACAGCAATTCCCGAACAAACTATTATATAACACAAATAAGACTAAAAAACAAATTCACACCCAATAGAAGACCCAGATGTAGAATTTCGACTAAAATTCAATCATTCGCTACCAACCAAATAAGTTAAAGCGGCAGTGACTAAAATGTCTGAACCTTGAACAGTAAAATGAAAGGGTTGTTAGGGAAACAGTTTTCTTGAAGATCCAGTAAAGTGTGTAGAGAGAGAGATTCGGGAGTTGAATTTGGGATATACGAGGAGGAGACAGACACCACTCGCTTACGATAACTAAAGCCTTTTGCGCTTCGCCGAGCATCACAAAATTTTGTAGAGATGAATCTTGTTAATCACGTCATAATTCAAGTAATTAAAATTATTTATTTTTAATAATTATCTAATAATTATTCAACAATTAATTACATATAAAAAATATATAATAATTTATTTTATAAAAATTTAAGATAAACGATACTAATTAATTAGAACCATTAATAACTTGATAAACAAGATTTACCTAATAATTTTTATTTTTTTAATACCCAAACTAAAGATGACAACGTGGTAGGTATTTGTCACCCTACGACGCCTAAAAAATTAAAATATTTTTTCTAATTTCAATCAATATTAATATATTTTATTTTATTTGATCTAATATAATAAAATTATAATTCGATTATGATGTAATTTTAATATTTTAACAAAATTTTTAATTAAATTTAATCTTAGCTAAAAAATAAAAAAAATATTTTATCTTATCAAATCTAAACCCGTCAAATTCGAATTAATTTTTCTTCCTTAACCAAAACCCTACATAACAATATGTATTTTCCTCCAATGTGTATTACTTTTATTATTATATATAATAACTATAAAAAATATCATAAACGTCTTAATTTAGATTTTTTATATCTCATAATTATTTTATAATAATTTAATTTTTTAAGTCAACGATAGAACGACAGATTATCGTATTAGTTAGTGTTCAGATTTATTGAATCAAATTTGAGATTTTTATGAACTTTGAGTTAATTAGGTGTAAAGGTTTTATTTTTATGGGATAAAGATTAGAAATTCAAACCCATAAAAATAAATATTCAAAATCCTAGTTTTTAACCTTAGAAATTCAAGTTGTATATTTTTTTACATATAAGATTCAAAATTAAGATATATTATTTTTTATTTTTAAAGTTTTATGAGAGTAGTTTTTTTAAAAAAGATTTTTATTAATAGGGTTTTGGAGGATTCAATATTTTTTATTTTCCACATATTTTTAAGGTTGTTAATTTGTAGATAAATCTTTATTAATTTTTAGCTTAAATCTTAATTAGTTCTCTTGATTTTGGGGGGTCATCTAAAGTGGGGTGTTTCATAGTTTTAAGACTTGTTAAAGATGAAATTCAAATTAGATGTTAATAATATATTAATATATAAAAATAATAATAAATTATCTTAAACAACTCTCGTAAAGATGTAAGTTTGAATCGAGATGTTAAAGTTTTCGTTTTTCGTTTTTAAGGAATGATTACTTGAGCCTTGAAAGTCAATTATATGTTCCGCTATAGTTACACGAAAAGTATATATCGGTACCTTATATTCCATATGACGAGCACATACATAATTTCAAATGAATATTGGTACATGTTCCAACTATACAATTATTTTATTAAAATTTTAGTAACACAAAAATATATTGGTACGCTTGGGAGCATAATGGTAATAAAGAGGTATCGATACATGACTCTCGTGTACCGATATAATGTGTTATCATACTGTTTACATATATGAAATCAGATATTAGTATGTTTAGATAGATATCAATACTTATAAAATAATATCAATACTTTAAAATGAGTATCAGTACTAATTGAATAATCTATATTTATATATTAAAATAAAATTTAAAAAATTATAATGTTTAAGATTCATATAAGATAACGATTTTAATCACAATCATTTCTCGATCAAAACATTAGAGGATGTTGCATTGGGAATTAAAGCTATTTTTTATAAAATTCAATGATAAAATACATAAATAATCTATCACTAATCTATCTTTAAAAATATTAAATAATTATCATTTTTTCAAAATTTTATAATAGATTTTAAATTTTAATTTTTTTTATGAATTGATCACTGAATTATTAACTATTGTTAAATAAATGATATAATAATTATAAAATTTTGAATAATAAAATATTTAATCTTTAATATTAATATATTTAATCAATTCTATTATTCAAAAATTTATTTTATAAATAATTAAAAAAATAATCGAGTCTATAAAATTTTTAATTTTATATTTTTATATTCAATCAAATTAAATAATTTGATTTTCCGAATCCAGTCATCCCTAGCAGTAGCGCGTGACAAATGTCTTGATTGCGGGAGTGGAGCGTGTAACAGAAATAAAATTCCCGCTCACACTAAATCCGTAATTCAAAAATTGAAGCTCCAATCCCTCCCTCCGACTCCATTTCCAAATCTCTTTCAAATATTTCCACCCCGCCAACAACAACTCCATTTATTTATTCACTCGACGCCACCGCCGATTCAATCGCTCCACGCCTCCGCTGCTCAAAAATGGCGGAATCATCCTCACGTCATTACGGATATAGTCGCAAGCAGAAATCTCTCGGTCTCCTATGCTCCAAGTAAGTTCCACTTCCTTCTCCTTCTCTCTTTCTAGTCCTTTTTCATTTTTCTATTCTAAGATCTGCCTTCTTTCTTCTTTTCTTTCTCCACGTTGCAGTTTTTTGAGCATGTATAATACGGACACCACTGAATTCATCGGTCTTGACGAAGCCGCTGCAAGATTAGGTCTTCTATTTTTGCCTTTTAAAAAAATTAAATCACCTATGATTTTCATGTCTACTTAATAATTTTTCTTTGGTGACATTTTCAGGAGTTGAGAGACGGCGGATCTATGACATTGTCAATGTTTTGGAAAGTATTGGGGTAATTTACTGTTCTAATTTTTGTTTTCTCCCTCAATTTTTGACTTGTGATTTAAATTAAATGTTGTTTGGTTTGCGTTCATATGTTTTAGGTTCTTACGAGAAAGGCTAAGAACAAATATACATGGAAAGGTTTTGGAGCAATTCCCAAGGCTTTACAAGATCTGAAGGTAAATTCAAACTTTTTTTGTGTGTGTATGTGTACTGTTTTGGTAAGTGTAATATTGAGAGAGCTGGTTGAAAATTGAACTGATTTATGGCAGGAAGAAGGTCTCAGCAGTAATTTAAATAAATCGGATGCAAACAATAATGCAAAGGTAACCTGAAAGTTTATACTGCTTTTTTTTTTCCCGGTTTCCATCCATCGAATTGTTCTTTTCCTTATGCAAACCTTTTGATCTTTGATGGTTTCAGATCTCAGATGATGATGACGAAGAAGAGGATGAAAGCTTCTCCAATCCCAACACTGGGAGCCAGACTGAGACTTCAAGATCTAGCTCTATTCTCAAGTCTTCATCCTCTAAAGTTGGTAAAATCCCAACCATAAGATCTTGTGTAAAACAATTAATCTTTAAGAATCTGGTTTTAGTGAAATGTAATGGTGTTTTAATACGCAACTGCTGAAGAAGGCGCCTTATTGTTGATTATTGTTTCGGTGTCTGCAGATAACCGAAGGGAGAAATCCCTGGGTCTACTTACTCAGAATTTTGTGAAGCTATTTCTCTGTTCTAATGTGAGCCTTGTCCTTGCTCTCTATGAATTGCCATTTTACTACTTTGTTTTGTCCATCATTTTGATTTTTTCTAGGCACATGCTTTTTCAGGCAGAATTGATTTCCCTTGATGAAGCAGCGAGGTTGTTGCTTGGCAATGCTCATAATACTTCAGTAATGAGAAGTAATGAACCACATATTTTCTGCCTCATTGTGAATTGATGAACTTATAGAAAGGGAAAACAAATTGTCTAATTTGTTGTTTAATTGATTGTTCGACAGCAAAAGTAAGGCGGCTGTATGACATTGCAAATGTGTTGTCTTCCATGAATCTTATTGAGAAGGTAAACACAAACCTAAAGAATTAGAATCACTTAATCTACAATTTGTGCACCTTGGAATTGTTAGAATTAGGTTTGAGTTCTTAAGTTTAAATGAATGTTTGTGCAGATCCACACCATAGATACCCGGAAACCGGCATTTAGGTGGTTGGGGTTGAGGGAGAAATCTGAAAATGGATCTGCTGATACTAGTGCTCTTAATGAGTCTAAGAAAAGGGTGTTCGGAACTGATGTCACTAACATCAGTTTCAAGAAGAGTAAGATTGATTCTTCAAATGAACAGAATACCAACCAGTGCATTAAGCCACAAAAGCCTAAAAAAGTTGAGATTTTAGCTGATACAAGTTGCTCGGAGGGTTCAAAACAAGGTTCACAGAACTATCAATTTGGTCCTTTTGCTCCTATAAACTTGACCAAGAGTGTCAACTCCGAGAATGGTCCGAAGCCGGTCCATGATTGGGAGACTCTTTCTTCTACATACTGTCCTCAATATCACAATCAAGGTAAGGTATATAATTCCAATTCTCACTCTGTATTTCTGAACCGATTAGCTCTTTTCTGATATGACTACCATTTGCACATTCCCCTTTAGCCAGTTAACATCATTTTTTGCAGCTTTAAGGGATCTTTTCTCCCATTACATGGAAGCCTGGAAATCATGGTACTCGGAAGTTGCAGAGAAAAACCCTATACAACAGATGTCCTAATGGTTTTGACTCAGTGAGTCAGTGTAACCCCACATGCTTTCTCCGGTTGACTGCAACTGAGCAGCATTCTTTTCCAAACTCTGAACTATCTTCTGCTCTTTTCTTTTAGGTATAAGAGATTTTACCTCTTGTTAGATGCATGTTCTCTTTGCACCAATTTGCGTAGCAAACACATTTGTACACAAATTCAAGATTTTATGATAAATTTGGAGACATTTTAATTTCTGCATTTTTTGGTACTGAAGCTTTGAGAATGATTAGAGTTCGAACTTTTTAAGATTAATTTTAATATTCGAATTAAAATAAATTAAAGTTTTAAATTCAAGTAAAGTTTTATGCTATTAAATTAGATATATGGTCTGTGCATGAGGAAAAAAGGCCGTGTGTGGTGGGCATGGGTTTGTATGTGATTCCAAATCCAAAGAATCTCAGACATGAGCAGCTGATGGGCACGTGCGGTATGGGGCCATCAGACAACTAGTGTATACGTGTCACGTCGGCAGAAGTGAAAACATGGACAGATCTGTCCTGTCTCCGTCATGGACGCTTTTGCCCTGGGTCCAATACTATTTCACGTCCACCTTAGGGATTCATACTTATCTATAATGTCTCCCCTTCTCTACTGGATTCATCACATAATAGATAAAATATTATTTATTTAAATTAAATCAATTTTTAGATTTTAATATTTTAATTTAGTATAAATAATAGCAATTAAATTAAGAATTCTAAAATAAGGATAAAATATAACATAAGTCAATGAATTATGTGAATTTGTTACAAATTGATAATTTAAAAAAAATATATTATAAATGTCATTGCATTGTTGAAATTAAAATAAACTTCTGATATGTCTTTTAATTTTTATGGATTAAAACTATTATTATATCCAATTTTAATTATAATAAAATTGTAATTAAATTATAAATTAAAAAGTATTCTTGTTTATAATCAAACACATAATTGAATTATAATTCTTGAACTATACTTTAAAAATTTTATTTTTTAATAAATTAATAAAATTATATAATAATATTTAACACTTTAATAAAATATGTATATTTTTATATATAAATACTTAGCTTAAATCTCTTAATATTCTATTTGAATTTAAAATAAGGCAGAAATTGCAGTAGGTGATACATGGAGTGGGACCCATTCTCTTTTATCCCAATCAGTGGGTAAAGTAGATCGTGGATCGGATGCCACGTGTTAGGACATTTCCGAGCTCTGGGTGGACCCCTGAATAGTGGAGATTCTTCACTGCTATGCACTCTTGTCTTTGATGGAGATGGCTTTGTTCACGAAAAATTAATTTACGATGACGTTAATTATGATTTTATTTGTTAAAAATACAAGAAAATGAAGAGAATAGTTTAAATAGAAATTAATATTAAAAATATTGAAGATACTAAAGGATATTTAAAATATATTTTTTATAGCGTAATTAGAGAATATTATTTATATATGGTGATTTTAAAAAAAACGTCACTTATAAATAATATTTTGATATTTTTTATTTTTGCATATGATAAATTTAAAAAAAAATTATTAAAAAATATCAACTACATATAACCTTTTTTTTTAAATTATCATATATAAATAATATTATATTTATATTATAAAAATTTTATATATCTTCAAACAATATCTTTATGTTTCAAATATTAATTTTTATTTAAAAATAACAATTTTAACTTGACTTTGTATTGATATAAAAAAATATATTAAAATATAAATCAGGAAAAAATCGACACCTACATGTGATATCTTTATCCAAATCATCATAGGTAATAATTTTTTTTCACTGTTATTTTTATTGTAAGTTACAAAATTTATTTCAACATTTTATATTTTTAAAAAAATTATTTAAAATTATATTATTCTTTTAAAAAATAATTTTATTTGTCATTACACTATTCCAAAAATTTCACTAACAATAAATTTTTATATAATAATTTATTTTCTACTTAAATGAGAAAAAAGTAAAAATATATATATTAGAGAAAATGGTATAAAAAAGTGTAAATAATTATTTTTTAATGGATAAGACTATAATCGATTGACGTGGTAAATTGAAATTATATAATATTTTTTAATTTCTAAGATTTACCAAAAGAAAAGCAACGTTCAATCACCGCCCTACACGTGGGATGCATCGATCAAAGCCCCACCGTGTACATTTTATTTATAATTTAATCTCTTAAATTATATATTTTTTATAATTAAGATCATTAAAATTATTTTTTATAATTAAATTTTTAAAATTATTATTTGTTAACCTGATCGGATAAAGATCAGATTTAAAATATTTATTTTTAAGTTATATCAAATATTTTAAAAAATATATTGATCAGTTTGTGTGAACTAAAAATCTGACTCGACCCATTCTTATCTCTATTAATTTCATGTTTTATTGCTTATTAAATATTTTTTTATAATTAATCCAAACTTGTAATTATTTCAAACCACAATTAAATATAAATATTATTTTTTGTCAACCCTATAATTATATAGCTTGTTGCAACACTCAAGTGTTGCTTACACCTAAGTTTCAAGTTTTATTTTCTTTGATTTATTCATAATTTTCTTAGAAGTCTTGTATCAACCACAATTAACCTAAATATGATTAAATTTACCCTATGTTTTTCAGAAAAGGAAATTCTTATCATATTTTAATATATTTTAATTAAATTATAGGATAACTTCAAATTTTATATTTTTTCTCAATTTTTTATATTTTATTTTTATAAAAAAGTATTTACTGTTTTATTTTTATTTTGATATTTAATAGTTTAAATATCGATAATATATTAGCTAAAAGTTAAAAAAATATATATATCATATTGATTGGAAAGATAAAAAATTACATGTGGTAGACTATCATATTATTTTTTTTATATTCGACATATCACATGATTTTTAATAATTTTAATCGTTATGATATGTTGATTAAAAAATAATATAAACAATTTATCTTTTGTGTGATCTTCTCTCTTCTACTCAATCTATTATTTATTTTTAATAATATAATATCAAAATAAAAACAAAATTATCCTTATTTTATATAGTTTTATCACGATATTTTCTTTAATATTATAATTACATCCTAAATTAATAAAATATTTTTTATTAAAAAATATATATTTTTTAAATCAACTATAATATTACAGTAATATCTATTTTAGAGTATACTCAACTATTGAACATTGATTGTTCAATCACTGAACTGATATTTCTGATGCTCAAATCTATAATCTATAAAAACAAAAAAAAAAATATTATTTTAACTACTAATGTTAAATAATTCGTATAAAATATTATCAATAAGCATGAAAGTGATGCTTTTGTTGAGAGACTTTCAACCAAACCTCTCTTTCTGCATCAAGTTTTGGATTCTTCCACAAGAATCAACCCAGCAGCAACCCAAAGGTCGGATTCCAATTTCCAACATTTCTCAACACAAAATATATTTATTTTACAGAAGGAAAAACAAAAACAAACCATCGATTTCCAATCCAAAAACATTTCAGGATTGGGAAAAGTAAACACAGGAACAAGAAATAATAGTACACAAACAAGATAACAACTTAATAAGCCGAAGACCAAAAGGTCTGATCTTCAACATGGAACCCGAAATTACATGAACTTGCAGGCGGGTCGGAGTAATAATCAGTGTCTTCCAGTTTGGGGAAGATGGAAGGAGGTGGATATGACAGGGTCTTACTCAAATCATCTTCTTCCTCATCTTGGGTTACATCAGACTGGTCTGGTTCGAAAGAATGAACCCCATCGGTGTAATGAGGGCTGTCTGAAACTGAATCAAGCATGTCACTTTTGGAACAACTGACCATGTCTTCCTGTTTGCAGGCCAACTCGGAAGCGGCGGGTTGATCTGCAATAACATCAACAGGCTTCTGCGGTGGTTCTTCTTGCTTTCCTTTCATGGACAACTTATCTGTGAGCTGAAGAACCTGACAACAATTGAAACATGAAAATAGAACAATTCTTGTTCAAGGAAATTAGTATTAGTAATTATTGATTATTAATTACCTCTTGTTTTAGTTTGTCATTCTCCTCGAGGAGATGATCATAGTCAGCCTTGAGGCCATTAAAACTGTCTTTCAAAGTGTCATAGTCTTTCTCGAGCTGCTTCGTCTTCCACCGTGCGCGGCGGTTCTGAAACCAGATGGCGACTTGTCGAGGTTGCAAGCCAAGGTCTTTAGCCAGCTGAATTTTCCTATCGGGTTCAAGTTTGTTTTCCACCTCGAAACTTTTCTCGAGAAACTGGACTTGGTCAACAGTAAGCCGCTTCTTCTTCTTCTCAGGTTGAAGAAAATACTCATCTAAATCATCATCATCATCCCCATTTCCTTCTTGATCAAACGTTGTAAAGAATGATCTGTTGCTGTTCGGTCGATGAACATGTTCGAAGCTCAACATCGATGTCGTGCCTGAAAGTGAAGGAATTCATGGTAAAACTAATTGATTATTTATTTACAAACTAATTGAATATTACCGAGGAAAGAAGAGGCCGGAAGGAAAAGTGGGTCGAGGGGCTCAGACGAGGGAGGAGGAGCCCTTTGAGTTTGCAGCAAAACAGAGAGATTGGTAGAAGCGTCGCCACCCGCCATTAAAGTTTGAAGCTAAAGGATCGATCTTGGTATTTGTTCAAGATATCATCTTCTTCTTCTTCTTCTTCTTCAATTCATCATCAAATGATCTAAAAAATCTAACAAAAATTCCTCTGGTTTTGTTTGTTTTTGAAAGAATACAGGATTTGTCGAGTTGTTTTTAAGACTTGTGACGGAAGAAGCTTGTGATGATGATTTCTGTGATATGGGATGTGTGGGAACAACGGCAGCTCAATCCCATCACTCAGAAGAAGATAATTTTTTTCTAAGCTTTGCCAGATTAAACTGAGGAAGAAGATGAAGAAACGAAGCAAAGATTCGTTATCTGAAGGGTTGAGCTGTGAAAGGGTTAATATGGGGCTTTCATCAAATATGGTGCCCCGTTCGAATTACGTATATACCCTCTGTTTTTTATTTATTAAATAAAAATATTATATTATTATATCAGCAAATTTGGTAAAATATTGGATTCCAATAAAATAATTAAGGATATAAAAAATAATAAATTTATTTTATAAAATATGATATTTTTATTTTTTATGGTGTTTAAATATAATATTATATGTATATGATATTATCTCTTAAAATATAATTATTTTTCTTATAAAAGTAGTTTAGTTTTACGAAATATTATAAAAATAATAACATTTTAAAAAATAATATTATGTACGTGTGACGTTATTTTCAAACATCACAAAAATATCGTATTTTATAAAATAATCTTTCCTTCTTATGTCTTTAATTATTTTATTAAAATTCAATATTCCGCTAAAATGACCTCTTATACCACAATACAAAATACAATAATATAAAATAAAATAAATAAATATTTTTACCGACTCAATTAATTTTATTATTTTACTTTTTAAGAAAAACTGGATATTATAATTATTTTAATAATTTTTTGAGATATATATTGTGTAAGATTTATTATACATAATATGTTCATTTTAAATTTAAATTATAACTTATAATTTCAAATTTTAAAATTAATACCTATATATCAAAAATATTTTTTTTATATTATGAGTGTATCACATTCCTTTTGTGCTCGAGTTTTTTATTAATATTAATATTCATTAAAAAATAATTAATGTTAGTATCACATTTCTCAATGGTAACGTTGACCAAATAATTTATCTGATGTAAATTAAACTTTGACTTTGAGTCACGAAACTCAATGAATTTGTACAAAAATATTAAATTAATGATAATAAAATAATTTATATGATATAATTATTAAAAAGTTTGAACTTTAATAGTAATTTATATGATATAATTTATATTTTTGTACAATAATAAACGATTATTAAAATCTCTAACATAAACTTTAATTTCTTAAAATTTTCGTATCTTAAGAATTCTTCTTCCTCTTCTTCTTCTTTACCCTTCTTATCTTCATAATCTTTATCTTTCTTCTTCTTCTTTTCCTTCTGCTTTTCACCTTCAATCTTTTTCTTGTTTCTCCAACTTTTCTTCTTTGAAATCGTCATGGTTCTTAAACTATACTTTTTATCTCGTAATTTTTTATTTTACATATAAAATTGTAAATTTTATTCTTCGATAGAAAATATTACGATGATTCGAATATAGTTTATTTTAAATTTTATATAATAAAAAATGTAACAAGTATGAGGTTAAACCTCTACGACTGTATGATAATGGATCCATAGCTAATCCGAGAACTATAAGTATCCGTTTTAAAGTTTTAAAAATGATGTTAGAATATAAATGACTCACAAATAGTAAGAGACTGGATTGAAAAATCTTAAATTTGAGGTCTTTGTTCCTTAATTTATGTTTTCCCTGTTACTCCATGGCTCCAGTGCGAGACATGGGAAATGGACCGTCCTGAGGGCAAACAAGTTGCTGCCTTGGTTGTCTTACTATTTTTATTTTTGTGGATTGGGTTTATTAAGCATATTTATTTGAAAGTGATAGGCCCAGGCCCAGTTGTAGAGTTTAAGGCCATTCAGATTCGACAAGCAACGGTTCATGGTGATTTAGTCTCAACTCAACATGATAATGACCCGAACAAGAACCTGTTTAGGTGGAATCAAACCCATTAATTTAATCTGACATTTCAAACCTGATCTAACTCAACATGAAACTCATTCGAATTTGATTTTACGTCCCCAGTTCTAAGCATACAGAGGATAATCATTTGTTGTTGGGTTTGAATTCCGATAGTTTATCTGCTTCAGAAAGCCATAACCAATACTCTTATTGCTTCAAGACACTATTAGACTAGTCAGTGATTTAAATTATAAACTACAAATTCTATGGATTTCACATCTAATTCCATTATTAACAATAATAATGCCAAGGTCTAGACATACAGGTTGGGTTTGAGCCAAATAATTTTGAAAATTAAAGTTGGTAAAAGCTGCCAATTGCCAACCAAACATCTTGACTTCTACAACAACAACAATCAACAATGTCACACTCTGACAACATAAGCTATTATAGCTCATGTTTCGAATGGAGTCTGCAAAATCCCACTAAAATTTGTACTGACCCCATGTCTCAGAATTCACTTCAACAAAACACAGGCACAAATCCATGAAAAAGATGGGATTGAAGGTGAATATAGGGGTTTTATGTGCTGCAAAAAGGAAAACAATTTCAATGTAGGCTTTACAATAATCTAACTCCCACCCATTTGCAAACACCTTTCCCACTTCCTTTCTCTTATTCCAAGTCTCCCATGGCCAGTCCATGAATTGCAATAACAAAAAAAGAAAATAGAAAGATGTAATGACTACTGGCACTGGCAGTGGCCACTTTCTTCCACTTTTTCACTCCTTACAAGGTTATTTAGGTGTAGGGGGACAACATTTTTCAACATAAACAGCTAGATGTTTATGATGTTTTCTCACCCTCTTTTCCCAACCACATCCCACATAATCTGGTGTCTTAAAATTGGCTAATAATATATATTATATTATATTTGTGTCTACACTACATTAACCTGTCAGATAAACTTGGAAGCCTTCGGAAAAAGTTCAAGCTAGCCGGTGGCATGGGGTCTCTAAACATTGGGTGCCTTAGATAATAAAACCCTAATGCCACTGCCACCATTTTCGGTGGCACCACATAGAGTATCAAGGTGATGGCTAAACACACCCCTATGAACAACTTTGTAGCCCTTGGGTCCCTCCAGCTCACCAAGGCTTGGACCCTTTCCCCTTGGGTTGCAAAATCTCCCAATACCGTTTGAACCCTGCCTGCTAATATTCTCAACCTATCGTATCTGGCTCGAATTATTTCCGGTGGCTTTGAACTCGGTATTGTGTTGAATTCCTCGTCGATTTCGTCGGGATCGACTGTTTCAGCTTGGGACAATCTTATGTCCATGCCTGCCGGGATCTTGGGTTTGAACCTATAATACCAAACTCCAATCAGAACAACATATAGGGACCCTGTTGGCATGACCAAGTCCGGGTACCAAACAAGCACCAAATATAGAACATGAACCAACACTGTAGTGACCGGGTTTTTCCACCTACGGATATTATCCAACCATTTGGCCAACCCGACTGCCCATGCTAGAACCGCCACGATCCGAAACCAATTCGCCTTACTCTTTCTCATGCTCCATGTATGAGAGTCTGCGTCCAGCATGTACTTTACCACCTCCTGCCCGAGCGGTGGCTCAGATCTCGCTAGCCATTGCGCCACCATCTTGGTCGCGGCTCCGCGTAATGCTTCCTGTTGAGCCACCCCGAGTGGGCGGAGATAATGCATTCTTGGAAGCAATGGCTGCCCGTAAGCCGAACATGTGTCCGGTAACAACGACGGACATGCAAACCGGACTGCTAACTCGATTTCACCCATTTTCTTTAGCCCCATTCTTGTTAGAATCAAGAGTGGATACGAATTTGTGTACACTTTGTTGCTCTCCAGCATAGATATTCGGATCCGGATCTTACCGATGTGGGCGTCGGGTTTGTCTTCTGACACGTCAGCAAACATTCGCCAGTTGTCGAAAACTCCGACAGTAAGGACGGTGCAAGGGTCATAGACTTGCCACGTGTACTGCTCGTTCCAACGTGGATCAAAGCTGTCCGTAACAGTCCGAGTGCGGACCCACTTTTTCCCGTATTTGGCGACGCAGTAAGCATCGGTGGAGCCTTTACCTCCACCTCTGGTTTTCATGGGGAGCAAGCCGCGAGCCCCGAGGATCCCCAGCTCCAAAATCCCAATAGCCGGCTTCCATAGCTGCTTAGCCGTGGGCCTAAAGTCGCTGCACACGTGCGCCGCTTCATCCAGCACGTGATAACCACCTTCCAAGCACAGCCGCAGGTGGATTCTCCCGCAGTAGGGCCCACTACCCCCACCGCCACCTCCTTCCAAACCAAGCCATTTGGAGGCCACGCGCCGCTCATCTATCCGTTGCTCGATTGAGATCAAAGGGATCATGACGTGGCCGAGAAGGATCACGTCCTTGTTCGTACGATCTTCCACCAACAGAATTAACGAATCTTCAAGAGGTTCGCCGGCGACGAGTATCAGGTCCTCGTTCCAGTGCACTGACATACTATGATTGTTCATGTTCCCTCTCCTTGACCGTGCCGATTGAAACCCTAGCTGCGCTTTGACTCGAATTTCAGGCACCGTTAGAGGAGGCAGATTCGGAGCAATTTGAAGATCCTGAGCTTCGATAATAGTCAGTCGCAAGTACCAGAGCTTGGGAGATTGATAAACCTTTGATCGACTGTGCGCCACGGATGGTGCGTCTGAACTCCTCGCTTCAGGAAAAGCGTCATCATTTTGAGTTCCGATCCAAACAGCAAGTTGAATGTCACCGGAAACGCTGCCGGAATTTTGATCGACGGCACCGCTTTCGAGACGGTACCATTGTGGTGCTAAAGGACTATCCGGTGGCTCTCGCACGGGGACATCAGAAAGATCGAAACAAACGCCGCCGAGAAAATTTTCCGTCGGAGAGTCCCAAACAGAGATTTCAAGCGTTGCGTTAGCTGATTCTTGTTTATTGTGACCTAAAGCGAACACGTCGCGCCACTCTGGTGAGTCGGTTGGCTCACCCGGACGGTAAATCGTCGGGTTCGATTTGAGGTAATGGTTGGAGGTACGGATTTTAACATAGGGGGATTCGTTTGGAGCCAATCTACGCGCTTTAACAATCTTAACAAACAAATATTGCATTGGCTCGACTAGATCGTATGGATGGATCCTCTCGGCGCCACCGACGCCGGCTGAGGCGGTGTTGTCACCTTGAGTTTTGTTGCCCCCTATTTCTCTAGGTGAATAATCTCCATTTGGTCTCTTCAAAACCCTAACTCTCTCGCCTCTGCTACTCTGCATCTTTCTCACTTCTGGCACTGGAAAATGCTCCTCTGGAATCGGAAGTCCCGGCGCCATACGTGGTTGCACAGGCATGGGAATTGGCTCAGCAGGGGGCGGTAGATCATCGTGAACATGAACAACGTCCGGTGGAGATTCCTCGGCAACCATAACGTGCGGTGAAGGGTAACAAGGAACGGTACCATGCCCATGAGAATAGCCATTCACTCCATGAGGATACTCCATATGTGCACTAGGAGTAGGAACCTCAAATACCCTCCCTTCCTCTACAACAACAAGCCCGGGAGTCGGTTTTGTATCCTCCGTTTGCGGCGGTTGTTGCTGCGGTTGCTGCGCTGGTTCTTCCGGCGGAGGCTGATCCTCGACAATCTCATCATAGTAATAAATCCTAAGCCCGATCTCACCTCTAATCCAGCTAAACACGCTCTTCTTCTCCAGTGGAAAATAAACCAGTCCTTCCTCTCCTCGCTTGGCGAACTGGCTCCCATACAACTTGACCCTACCCAAAAAGTGATTCTTCCGGCCACTTCCATTCCCGAATTTCTTATCGTTAAAAACCTCGATTTCCAGCTCTTCAACATCCATAGCATCAGGGTCAGAGACAGTAAACTCCAGCGCCTCATTCCAAACGGGGTTAAGCTCCCTGTACTTGGTAGAAGTTCTCTTCTTTTGTCCATCAAAATCGGCAATAACATAAGGACTGGAGCTTCCTTGTCCATCTTTGGAAAGAAGGTCACGAGCATCGACCACTTCCACGACCACTTTTCTCACCGTCTTGGGCGGTTGCGGTTGAAGCTGCTGAGACGGCGTCGTCATGGTGTCATTTTAACCTTGTCAAAAGTAAGTATAAAAAAGCAAGTATAGATCAAAGAAGCAGAAAAAATGGGTTACTGAATTGATGGGAGCGAGACAAAAGCTGGCTAAAGCGTTGATAGCGGAGGTTTGTTGTTTTTGCTTTTGTTTTCCATATTCTGTGCTGTTTATTTTTATATATTTCTTTGTTTTTGATTTTAGATTTGAGAGAGAGGAAGAGAATATAGAGATGTTGCTGCGGTAGTGGGGAAATGAGATTCCATTCTCTCTGGCGAAGCTTCTCCACCTCTCTCCCTAATTTTCTTTCCCTTCAGGTAGGTTTACTAATATTCTTTTCCTGAGTATAATGCTCGGGATAACTATTTAGTTAAATTTTAGATTAATTTATATAGTAAAAATTATTAAGTGAATCCTGTTCACCACATCATTTATGATCCCAATTAATAACGTCGTTAATTTTAATTTTTTTTAGTGAATCATCATCTCTTTCTTACGGATTAAATTAATTTTAATTTTAAATTTTAATCTTAAATAAGATCATCGAAAAGTGATAAAAGATTTCTATTCGGGTTTATGTGATCCCAATCGGTCATTTAGATGCGTCCAGGCACATGATTCCCCTCCCAACCATGTCCCATTCCTTTTGTTTAAAGCAGCTACATTTTGAATAAAGTTGATTATCCCAGTCCCAGTCCCAGTCCCAGTCCCAGTCCCTCCACAAAGCATCAACTTTATTTACTAATATTCCTTTTCTGTTGACCCTAAAACTTGTCTCCTACCATATCCAGACATATCATCTATCAGGATGCCCTTGGGGGGATGAAGCTTGGTTTATTAACTTTCCTTCTCCTTTACTTCTTTGTATCTTGGTTATTGTTCTCTAAGAAATTAGGTTTATAAAAATGGGATTAAGTCGAGTATACTATCGAAGGGGTACTGAGGGGACAGTCGCACCCTCTCGTATTTTGTAATTTAGAATCTCTATGTTTTTAATATAACTCGTTAACAGTTTGTACTCTTGACATAAAATCTTACGTCTGTCTATGAGTACTAGTGCGAGACTTGTAAGGTTGAACAATATGTTAGTAGCAAATTATGAATTTTGTAATCACACTCCAGCAACAACTGTTAGAGATTACAAGTTAGGTTCATAGGCCATGCCACTGCCCACTTGTGACTGAGGCATCTTCCTCCACCCTGGTTGATTTCAGATGGGTATTCGACACTTTTTGAATTGGTGGACTGCTGATGGAATCTGATCCTATAGGATAAAAGTAGTTTTACAAAGAGATGCTGCCAGTGCCTGGGTTGGGGATGTTTTTTCCTCTCTTGCTTGGGTTAATGGAGAAAGTGCTGGCAACACATACAAGAATGGAATAGCCAATGGATTGGGGACAAGATCTATCATTTTCTATTTTGTATCTCACCGCTTCATCTTGCACATAAAATTTATGGTATTTTTTAAATACATCAATATGATAACAAGTTAGTATTTATATAATTTTTTTCTTAATATTTTAATAACGCACATACATCGTGTATATAGTGCTTAAACCTGGATTACCTAAATGAATTATATCATCCTTTACCACTGAGATCACTTTATAAGTATCTTATAAAACATTTAACGCGAGAAAAAAAAGAATAATATATTACGAGAGTAAAAAATAACCGTAATAAAGGCATAAAAATGTTAGGAGTTTATATTCTGATAAAATACATGTGTATTTTATGATTTATTTTTAAGTTTTTTATATATATTTTTTAAATTTTTTAAATAATATATTTTTTCATTATACCCAAGACTTATATGTAACGAGAAGAAAGTGTTTTACAGCAGCTGGGATTCGAACCCTTGCTCCCTTGCATAAAGAATGAACCAATTTAATTGAAACGAGGCCTGGGCCATGAGTAGTCAACAACCAGCAAAATGACGAGCCCAGTTCAAAGGACAATGCATCGCAGGGTAAACTACATTCATGTCTACTCAATTATATATATGATTTTATTTTTACCACTAATAATTTATTTTATTAATCATCTCACCTGATTATTTAAATCGTATCAATTAAATCACATGTTATTAAATTTAGTGAAGAAAATGAATAATAGTTACTGAAAATTTATATAAACACATATATCAATAATTAATTGGAGAGATTTTGATTTTTTTTATTTAATTCGTATCGTTTATTTTTTAACAGTCAAAGATTAATACGTGTCACTAATAAAACAAATGAATAATTAAAATAGATGGAATGTTAGAATCCAAAATTGCTAAATGTGATGTTCTACAAAACTCATGGCCTAAACATATACATGGACACTTCACTTCATTTTAGGAGGATTTTTTTTTTCAATGATCCAACGTTTTTAACGTCTTATAAATCTAAAATTATAACTTTAAACCCAAAATTTTATCAATCCTTAAATTTAAAATTATTATACTTAAAATTCTCTTATAAATCTAAAATTATAACTTTAAACCCAAAATTTTATCAATCCTTAAATTTAAAATTATTATACTTAAAATTCCTAAACTTTAAACGAGATCCTTAAACTAAAATATTTATGTAAACAAACTTTTTATAAACTATGTAATTAACTGTCCATGTATATTTGTAGGCCATGAGTTTGGCAACATATCTGTCCTACGAAAAATTATTAGGTAAACCCTGTTCATTACGTCATCCATGGTCCAAGTAATCAGGACCGTTAATTTTAATTTTTTTTTTTCAAATTTAACAATTGATGAGTCTAGTAGTTCAACAGTTGAACGACCCTATTGAGTCATTTATTAATACAAGCCTCGGCCAATATAGTGGGAATATTGGCTAAGTAATTTCTCACGTCCGAAATAAACGAGCGGCATTAATCTTACATCGGAAAAGAAAAAGAGATATTCGCAGTTAACTCTATATTAGTTTCTACAAGGAAAAGCAGTCCCCACTTCCCAGTCCTACAGAGGAGGTCCTCTTGACAAACCTGCCTTTCATTCTAGGCCTTTTCTCCGCATTCAGCTTCCTCACTGCGTACCTTATCTTCTTCGAAAACAGTCTCGTTCGTCGCTTCTCTCGATATCTCGATACCCTAGCTTCTCTTTCTATGTCTGTGTTGTTTCCTCTCGTCTGCCTGTATGTTCCACCTATGACTCCATTCAGCTGAGTCTCCTCTCCAGGATTCGAGCTCTGAGGTGCAAATGATTGTAATTACTTGATCAAGCATGTAAAAATCAACTACTACATCGATTAAAATTGATTGAATTTATCGATCGTGAAGTTTAGACATTGGCTTGAATTGTACCATGAAATCATCCGGATTGAGTTCTGGTCTGGTTCCTGTTGTCCAAGGAGAGCGTTGGTTGGTCCAAGCATTGATCACTGACTCATAGTTCAGCCTCAGCAACTTGGTGCTTGTCGTCTCTGCCTCACTCACACAATTCGTTGTTGTACACTCCGCTACCGGAATCGCCTTCTGTTCCTCCTCGTAAACGAAACAAGGTGTTCTACTTTCTTCTTTGATTTTCGATATCTTGTGTTCATGAAATAACTCGGTTCTGTTTTCGATTTTGCAGTCTAACAATTCAATTCCTTTGATGTCATGAGACTCCTCATCAGGTCCAACTCCTAGCAAGCTCTCCACATGGGCAGCAAACTCAGCAAGATCCAAATCTGATTGTAAGAAACCATGCAAACCATCATCCAATTCGAATGTTCTTTCGTGTTCGAAACCGTCCACAACCAAATTCCCATCTCCATCCGGCATAACAACTTCTTCACAATCACTTGTTACCATGTTACATAATTCTCCATAAAAAGGATCGAATACCGGAACTCTACAAAGCATCTGTTCTTCGCTCTCATCGACTGATCCTTCTTCACTGCCAACCTCAGGAACAAGAGGATCAGCAGGATACAAGGCCAATTCCTTCCCCCGACCTTTTTGCTGCCATGACATAGACTTGTTTTGCCTCGGTGTTCTCGCCTTTCGAGTGAAACCTTGGTGCCATGCCGGTTGAACATTTTGATTAATAGTACCACCATGCACCAAAGAAGCATTGAACTTGGAAGATTCAGTTTGAAGCCTAACTCTTTCATGTCTGCTGGCTAACTGATTAGCAGAGTGGACCGAAGTGTCGCAACCCTGGCAAAGAAACGCATCATCGGCCACACAGTACCACCGTGCACGCTTCTGCAAACAACCATCACATGCTCTCGCCGTCTTGCCTCCCATGGCATTCGCCGCTTTCCTGTCGGTGATCATCTGATTGTACAGATAGAAAAATGATGAAACAGGCTGCAGCTAAGGTTTGGAACTAACTTCACTCAACAGAAGAAACAAGTGGAATAGGCGAATTGGCCTTACAAAGGAATAAAGGGGTAAGTCGCACCTATTTATTTTTAGAGGAGCCAACTGTTCAATGATTGGGGTTGAGTGGTAAGTTGTGTTCGAACTCGAGTCTCGAACATTATTCTCTTTTCTACTGAAACCATTTGTTGGGTTGAGAGGTAAGTTGAATTAATACTTCTGGTTCTTGTGCTGAGGAGAGCAAGTATAGCCCATGCTCTTTTTGTTGGCATGCCAAAGGGTGGTTTTCAACTTTAAATTTCTCATTTTTGGACCCAGAGCATGGGGATTATCTCAGTGGTTATTGGCTGAAACTTTGAAGTCCATCCTAATCCCTGAATTCTCATTGGTTCTTTGTGACACCCCAAGGATTCCTGGTGGTCCCTACTGTTAATTTCTGTCCGAAATCTTCCAATTGTGATTTAAGACGGTCTGGTGTTTAATTTCTCATATTCTGTTAAAAGTTTACCTGTAAGAGTGTGAAGGGAGCGGTCCCCTGCCGACGTGTGAGGATGTTGTGGCTGCCAGTGCCGGCACCGATCCTCTATGGTCTGATTGATGCAGAGGCACACAAACATCAAACTTGGGGCTTCACAAGATGTTTTGTTTGTTGTCATTTTCCTTTAAAGGGAAGAAGAAATTCTGGTCTGGTGTTGTCGTTTCTTCTGAAACTAGTTAAATTTGCCTTTGCAGCATGTTTGAATGAATAATATTATTATTTTTAAAATTGTTTATATTTAGTTTATATTTTATTTTTATCATTTAATTTTAAATATTATAAAATAGACATTAAAATTACGATTTTGTTATAAAATAATCACTTTGACATTAAATATATAAAAGGATGACGTAGTAGTTAAGCAAAATTATATAGTTAACGATATGTACACTTTTAATCAATTTAGTTCTAATTTAATAAATTTAATCTTCATTATTTGATCTTATTTTAAATTGGAGGATAAAATATTTCAAATTAAAAATATAATTAAATTGACAAAAATTAAGTAAAGATACTAATAAACATAAAAATTACTCCCTCTGTCCTATAAATATTGTCTCTTATTGACTTTTTTGAGTCAAAATTTTTAACTTTGACTCTTGATTATTTAAAATTTATTATTGATAAAAATATGAAAAAAATATATTTTAAAAACTTCTAATCGAGTAGATTTTACATATATAATTTATAAAATTTAATTATTCAAAATATTTAATATAATTATAGTCAAAGTTTTAAAAAATTGACTTTTAAAAGGTCAATAAGAGACATTATTTTTGGAACGAAGGGAGTTGTTTCTTGTGCTTGCATGAAACGAACATTAACACATACATACTACATAGAGATACAAATCTAAAAAAAAGGATTAGTAAACTTTAAACTTTAAACTTCGATCCCGAAACCATAAATCCACCCAGAAAACATAACTACAGCAACAGCCACCATTGCTAAGAGACCACGTGTCTTCAATCTTCTAGCATTGCTCCTGCCAAACCCCGACCCCGTGATGCTTGGTCTTGGTGCCACCGGAACATTTGGGTTCACCATGGTGGGAGAAGATGCTGAGGAACACAACCGAAAACAAAACTTATAATACAATGATCAGTTTAATAACAAATTTAATCCACTTCTGGTTATAAAAAATAATTTGATTACCAGCAACCGAAGAAGAGTGATTTGCCCCTAGAGAAACTTGAGAACCGGTTGAGCCCGGAGGGGAGGACAATCCTTCAAGCAGAGAAAACAAGCATGAATGCAAGAGAGTTAGGCTCTCTTTGCCATTGAAATAAAATGGTGTTGGGCAGCAAACGGGACAATAACAGGTTTAGAGTTATAAAACACAACAAAAAACAGTCTTAATTGAGAAGAGTTGAAAGGGACTAGTGGGATCTCAACTCCGTAAAATATTAAAGATTGATTTTTTTTTAATAAATATTTCTTTGACCCCTTAAAAATATAAAATTCAGTGTTAGTCCTTAATGAATAACATGAGTTCTGCTACTGTCATGATGGTACCTGGGCAAGCAGAGTTGTTAGCTTGGAGCTTGCAAAGAAGAGGTAACTGGAGAGCCAGAGTCCTGTTTATAGGAAAAGCACTCATGGTGGTGTCATTGAGAAGGAGACAAAGACAACCTGGTTGCAGTCCGTAGAGTTGGTTGAGATTGTCACAGCAGGATTGTTCTGGTCTCAGAGCATTTCCCCGGACAAATGGTGCACACGGCATGAGAGCCACCAGCCGAGGGCTGCAGTCAGATAGGGTTTGTCCTTGGCAAGTGGGAAGACCCACAATGAAGAACAGTAGCATTACAATACCAGAAACAGCTTGTAAAACTGCCATGGTATGATGGTAAACACTGTAAATCGTAAAGTTGGTTGAACTGTGCAGAAATTAGGGTTCGCCGGGTAAGTATTTAAGATGTCAAGGCATGGTTTAAGTGTGAGTAATTTGCATGCATGGTGTGTGTTAGTCTAAGTTCTAACATGCAGATTTTGTTCGGCTTCTTCTCTTCAGCACAGATTTTGTTCTAACATGCAGATTTTTTAATTTAAACAATTAAAGTATAATTTAATTTTTAATAATGATTAACTTGCATTAAACACGTAAAATATAAACATTTCTATTAAATAAAAAAATAATTAAATGTGTATTTTTATTAAATAAAATAGTCTTACATGAAAACAGGAGCTCAAAGGTCTATCCCTCAGCTAATAAACCAACTGATCAGAAAACACAGAAACCATAATATGCAATTGCATTGTAGCATCAAGTCCAATAGTACTAAGAATAGGTTAACGGAGTATGAAGAATGATAGATCCATACGTGACACCAAATTACAATAATGTTACATAGAAATAGGAAAAACTTTAACCTATGTTGCTCGGATTTTTCATGAAGTATCCGTGTCCGACGCTTATGTATAAATCCGAGTAACAAAGATTTTAACACCAAACGAATGAATAATGTGTGCTTGATTTGATTTGCACACCAAACTAATCTCTTTAACACAAAAAGAATGAGGAAAAGAGCAAGCCCCTCCAACAAGGTGCCTAGGTGCTGCAAGCTTTGGATAATCACCTAAATGTGAGAATATGTGCCAAAATTGTGGTCAACAAAGTTAGAAGCAGCTTGGTGTTGCCACAATGCAATGCCATTGCAGAAGAGGTTAGTGATTCTCTGCAAAACACAAGCTTCCATCATTAGTAATACGAAGCGAAACCGAGAAATTTCAATAAGGTTTCGGTGTCGGATGTATAACATACTTCTGCAAGCTTCTGAGAGCACCACAATATAAAACATTATCAGGAGGAGCCAACTCTGTCTTGCCATTTTCCTCAGGATTCACAATTCTCATGTAGGTCTCTTGGCCTAGGTACCACCTATCCAAGTTCTCAACTCTAAGGTTCCATACTCCCACATTGTCAAGAGAGATAAGGACTGCTGTCCATCCACCAGGGTATACCTACACAAAAACCAAAGGCATACAAGATAATTAAATACTTTCCGAAAGCAATGCGAAACAATGTGTTAGTTGTTTAGAGAAAAAACAAACCTCCGTCGTGCAGCGAGAGATCGAGTCCCATTTATTATAACTGCTTCTGCTGTTTTCTGTCCACATACCAAAATCCATTCTGCATCAAACGCCCAAAAGAGTAGTTCAGCACTTGGCACATTATTACACATTCATACTAGTATAAATTCCTTACCCAACAATATAAAATGCATAGCCATCCATGTGAAAGCTCTGTACTTTCGTGTCGTTATTCTGCAATATAACCTCTGCGAATCCTCTGTATGTAGCGTTGATTATGGATGTGTCCATCTTGGGAGTTCCACCATGAGGCTTATGGGGGAAGTCCATCTTATAAGCACCCTTTACATGGTGCAGGTCAGCTAGCCTGATTGGTGTATCAGGTTTGACGAAAGAGATACCATTGAGTGTAGCACGAAGCTTCCCGTTAATCCTTCGTGGAGGCATGCTTTGTATTATGTATGTGTCGGTCACATTAATCGAACCGTAATGAAAAGACCCTTGGGGATTCGGTCGAGCTCCACTTGCTGTAGTATTTTGCCTGATTATTACAGAATAGAGTGTTCAATATGTGTAAACAAGGTATGGATCTGAAGACATGCTTAGGAAGTGTGAGCATAAAACCTGACGGCTCTAGGCTGGTTCATTGCTGACCATTGGTTATAAACATCACTCAGCGGAACAGGCAGGGGACCTTTGGCCGGTCCTTTCGAGTTGGAATAATGCAAGATGGCTACACCGGTTACTCTTGCCCACACCGATTCGTTCACATACCTAGCACTTGCCACAATGTAGTAATCTTTTGTTGCATTCTGATCCATGGTAACTAAAAACGAATACGACTGTCCCACATGAATGTCGAAGCTAGTGAAATTTTGTTGTGTCGTATAACGTCCCTCGGTTTCCACTAAGAGGAGATTGTGGCCCTCAATCCTAAAGTTCAAACTAGTCGATATCCCAACATTATGCACTCGGAAACGATACGTTTTTCCTGCAATACACAATGCCATTGCAGATTAAGAACTTAACCCCCCTTTCAGCTGATGTTACATGAAACATTATCAATAACTTGTTCGAAAAGAATACCTGGATGAACATTAATGGTTTCATATTCAATACCATCAGGGACAAGAGTTGAGTTATACCGGTAAGGACCCTTCCCGTTAATGAGAACTCCATCCGGCATACCAAGTTCTTTACCAGAGTCCAGAGTTGTTCTCAATGCCTAAAAGAAGAGTGTCGACTATTAGACTTAAACTGCAAAAAGAAGTTCGATGCACATAAAAACAAAGTTCCGATCCTTCATCGCATACTAACCGTGTGGTTTTTGGTATACCAGTCACCAACCAAGACGACAATGTCACCGTCCGGTTTAGCAAAAGGAATGTCTATAATTGCCCGGTTATTAACAATAATGGGACCGAATCCACCCGATGCTCGTTGAAAATTGAGCGAGGGGAAGTAGAAAAAGCTCCCGATTTGATCCTTAACTTGGAACTGGTAAGTAAAATTCCTCTTGGGATGAATCGGACAATTCGTGCCGAGAACACCATCCTGCCATGAGTTCCTCCGCAATTGAATTCCTGACCTGTACAAACCATATATCACAAGTTCAAGAACTTCACTTTCAACAAACAATAATATCCCAAGGAAACTCAGATCCTACCAAGTCATCAAAAGATCTTCATCCAGTTGATTGTGCACATTGATAACAGCATTGTAATTGGTTGTGGCATTAAAAACAGGACCAGGAAATGCCCCATTAACTGCTATAACCTGTCAATGGAAGAATTAAACATAAGGGAAATCAAAGAGCAAGGATTCAACCAACTAACAGCTAGAACTACCCGTTGATCTAGTGGTACGAGACTTTCAGATTTCAGACACTTGAACAATGTTTAAAGTTTGGATCTTTACATTGTCTCTATACTATTCGATTCGGATTAGTCAACTAATAAGATGAATGACCTAAAGTATGGATCTTTGACCCGCTAACAAAGATGGGGTAAAACCAGCATTTGAGAAAACTAACCTGTTGAGGAACACCGAGAGGGGAGGCGGTGATGTAAGAGAGTTTAAAATCATAGAACACATAAGGGTCGTCGGCAAAACATAAAGTGGAAAATAGGGCAATGTGAAGCAAAAGAATCAGTGCCATGTTACAGAGAAACAACAGCAAGCAGCTTTTTTTTGTTTCAAGGAAAAGGGTTTGAATAAAATGAAATGAAAGTAAAGAAAACAGCTTGTTTATGGAGTTTCCCAACAGTATTTTATTGGTGTATCATGTATGAATGGATCTGAAGTGGGGGAAAACAACAAAGTCTAAGACAGCACATTCCATGGTTTTGGAAATATTTAATTCAGACTGTGTATTGCCTTCACCTTCTGCAGCCGGTGGTGGCACAAGCAACCGTATGTGACACGGAGACAGACAGCTATGTAATGTAATGAAGGAGGAAAGTGCAGTCTTTTCTGCCGTGACCAATATTAAAATCAGGAAATTTCTGGAGCTTTCAACGTTCAGTTTGAGAAAAGCGTCAGCCTCACATGGAACTCAAGGCCACTCACCATTTTTTCAGATTATTCAATTCCTCTCTCTCCTCTTCCGGAATTCTTTTATTGTGCTATTAATTAATATGATCAACTTGCAAGTATGGTTCAATAATTATGGTTTATGGATGGCAAATTGCAGCATTTACATCAAATTCATTCAGCACGTTATAATAAACTAATTTAGACCGCCTCATATTACGGTGTTTGAATTTTGATCCTATTCATTCATCAACTTCCCTATATCTCTCTTCTCTTCCCTAATCCCTATAGGCTATAATAAACTAAATCTGGCAAAGGGAGAGGGATTTGGTTCACATCTACACAGCTGGTGTACATACATGACTAAATATTTAATTTTGGCACCGGATTCCGTAAGAAATATTAACTACTCGAATCTTAACATTATAAATAGAATAATTGAGCTGGGAGGTTTACCCATCGCAACACTCTGAGAAGTGCTCTAAAATTTTTTCGACTTCAGATGATCAAGAAAAAAAAACTTTTTTAGGAATTACTACAATAGTAAAGACTTCTAGTGGTAAGGTGAATGGGAAGGGTGCAAATCGTTTATATTTTTCTTATGTTCTACTTGTGCTTACATTTTAAATTAGAGGTTTAGGATTTAAGGTTAGAGATTGTGGTTAAGGTTTAAAGAATTATGGGTAGAGTAAATTTTTCAGGGTGTAAAGTTTAAGATATATAAAATAAGAGTTACGATTTAAAATTCAATTTTTAAATTTTTTCAAAAGAGACACGAATGTCACGGGCCGCGAGCTCAACGAGCCCAACAGTGAGATTGCTACAGTCCAATCCGTCCAAGCTTATCTCACCAAGGTATTGGGATTGTCAAGCCCATGAAGATAGCCCACTTATCCTATGTGAATATAGGAGATTCCTTTCCTTATTTAGATAGGAATATTCTTGGAATGATGCCCTTTTATGGTGGCGACACAGGTGTACTGAGAAGAACACTATTAAGACATGGAAGGAATTCGATGACGAATTCAAGGAGCAATTCTATCCAAAGAATGCTATCGAGGACGCCCGCAAGAAAATGCATAACTTGAAGCACGATGGGTCAATCCTTGACTATGTCAAAAAGTTCAAGGAAATCAAGCTTCTCCTCAAGAACATGGATGAAGACGAGGGGTACTACGCCTTCAAAAATGGGTAGCAACGAGGGGCGCAGATGGAGTTGAATCGAATGGGGGCTACAGATCTTTCCAAAGCCATTAGTTCAGCAGAGTCCATTGCGCAATTTGAGAAATTGGAGCATCCGAAATCCGATTCTTCCAAACTTAGGCCAAAGTACAACGGAAATGGTGGGGGAGAAAAGGAAAAATCCGGAAAGACATATGGGAAATACCGGAGACCATCAAACCATTTGCAGAACGTGAAACTCTCGTTTGAAAAGAAGAAGGAGGGTCCCGTTGCGTGTTACATATGCCAAGGACCACACAAACATAGAGATTGTCCCCAGAAAGCAAAAATCAATGCCATTAATGGAGGAGAAGAGACCGAGAACGTGGCGGTCAAACTCAACTCAATCATGAGCTCCGTTCAAGTCAAGAGGGGCCATAAACATAGGGGACTGATGTTCGTAGACATCATCGTTGCAGGGAAGAACTTGAGTGCATTAGTGGATACGGGTGCGTCTGAACTTTTCATGTCAGATGAAGCTGCCAGGAAACTTGACCTTCATGTGGAGAAGGCAAGTGGAATGATAAAAACTGTCAATTCCAAGGAGAGACCGATCGTGGGAATTGCCAAAGGAGTCAAGATTGAACTCGGAAGTTGGCACGGTAAAGAAAACATCAAGATAATTCCACTTGATGACTTCGATTTCGTTATTGGCTTAAACTTTTTTGACCGGATTAATGCGCTGCTTGCTCCATTTGCCGATTGTATCTGCATATTGGATCCAGATCAAAAATGTCTTGTTCCCACAAATCGAGAAACTGGAGTGGAGGGAAAGATGCTTTCAGCCATCCAATTTTCCAAGGGTGTTGTGCGTAAGGAGACTACAACATACTTGGCGGCCTTGAAAGGCGACGAGTCTTTGATGTCGACAAAAGTTCCAGTAGAAGTGGAACAAATATTGGAAGAATTCGCTGATACGATGTCTTCCGAATTGCCAAAGCAATTACCACCGAAGAGGGAAGTGGATCACAAGATCGAGTTGATCCCTAATGCGGAGCCGCCAGCAAGGGCTCCATACCGGATGGCCCCACCGGAGTTGGAGGAGTTGAGAAGACAACTCAAGGAGCTGTTGGATGCCGGGTACATTAGACCCTCCAAATCCCTTTATGGTGCACCTGTTTTGTTCCAGAAGAAGCATGATGGCTCTCTTCGAATGTGCATCGATTATAGAGCTTTGAACAAGCTCACAGTGAAGAACAAGTATCCGATCCCCCTCATTGCAGACTTGTTTGATCAACTTGGGAGTGCAAAGTGGTTCACCAAGTTGGATCTCAGATCGGGATACTACCAAGTGAGAATAGCCAAAGGCGATGAGCCAAAGACCGCGTGTGTGACTCGGTATGGCTCGTATGAGTTCCTTGTGATGCCTTTCGGCCTCACGAATGCTCCAGCGACGTTCTGCACCCTCATGAACAAGGTATTGCATCCATTCTTGGATCGTTTTGTCGTTGTTTACCTTGACGATATTGTGGTGTATAGTGAGAACTTGGAGGAGCATGTAGAACACTTGAGACAAGTGTTCCAGGTACTTCGAGAGAATGAGCTCTTTGTCAAGAGAGAGAAGTGCGCATTCGCCCAGAAAGAGGTACCATTCTTAGGCCACATTATTGGAGGAGGCGTAATCCGTATGGACAGAGACAAGGTGCGGGCAATTGATGAATGGGGACCGCCAACCAAGGTGACGGAGCTTAGATCATTCCTTGGATTGGCCAACTACTACCAACGTTTTGTTAAAGGCTATTCCAAGATCGCCACACCCTTGACCGATTTGCTGAAAAAGGACAAGACGTGGGACTGGAGCGAAGAGTGTAAAAGGGCCTTTGAGAAACTGAAGGAAGTCATGGTGAGTGAGCCAGTATTAGCTTTACCGAACCATGCTAAGCCTTTCGAAATCCATACTGATGCGTCCGATGTAGCCATTGGAGGAGTCCTTATGCAGGAAGGATATCCGGTAGCTTTCGAGAGTCGGAAGCTCAATGATGCAGAGAGGCGATACACCGTCCAAGAGAAGGAGATGACCGCAGTTGTCCCCTGTTTGCGGCTGTGGAGACATTATTTGTTGGGTTCGAGATTTCAGGTATTCACCGACAACGTTGCCAACAGTTATTTTCTAACCCAAAAGAAATTGTTTGCCAAACAGGCTCGGTGGCAAATGTTCTTAGCGGAATTCGACTTTGTCATAGAGTATAAGTCGGGAAAGACCAACTGTGTGGCCGATGCACTTAGTCGAAGGTGCAATTTAGAGTTCATCAATAGACCCGAAGGACCACTGTTATCACGCATCAAGGAGGGCTTGGATCAGGATCCGACTGCTCAGTCCTTGATCAATCATGCCAAAGAGGGCAAGTCTAGACGGTTCTGGCTCGAGAACGACCTCTTGTACATCAAGGGACGACGCCTCTATGTTCCGTAATACATGAAGTTGCGGAAAGAGCTCATACGGGAATGTCATGATTCCAAGTGGGTTGGTCATCCAGGAGTGCACCGTACGATGGCATTGTTAGCGGATCGGTATTATTGGCCACACATGGACAATAACGTGGAGGTCTATGTGAAGACTTGTCTTATATGCCAACAAGACAAGATCGAAGCCAAGAAACCAGCAGGGTTGTTGCAGCCATTGCCGATTTCGGAGCGTTCGTGGGAGAGTATTTCTATGGACTTTATAGTCGGTTTGCCGAATACTGACGGGGTTGCCAGTATTATTGTCGTTGTTGACAGGTTCTCGAAGTATGCCACCTTCATTCCTGCCAGCAAGGAGTGCCCAACTGAGGAAGCAGCTCGTCTTTTCCTCAAGCACGTGGTGAAGTATTGGGGGGTGCCAAGGACGATCGTGAGTGACCGAGACCCCTGCTTCACGGGCAAGTTTTGGACTGAGTTGTTCAAGCTGATGGGGACAGACTTGAACATGTCCACGAGTATTCATCCATAAACGGATGGGCAAACCGAACGAGTGAATGCGTTATTGGAGATTTATCTCCGGCACTATGCTAGTACAACTCAGCGTGACTGGCCGAAGTTGCTTGATGTGGCCTAATTTTCATACAACTTGCAGCGGACGGAGGCCACAAACCGAAGTCCTTTTGAGATCGTGAACGGACAACAGCCACTCACTCCCAACGCTGTTGTGCTCGGTTACGAGGGGCCTAATCCAGCAGCTTACCGCACTGCCAAGGCGTGGCAAGAACATCTTGACTTAGCCCGAGCTTGTTTGCACAAGGCGGGTAAGCGTACCAAGAAGTGGGCTGATCGAAAGCGCAGGGACGAAGAGTTTCAAGTTGGCGACCAAGTCCTTGCCAAGCTTCACTTATTGTTGAGGAAACCAGGAACACACAAAGGACTTGTGCGAAGGTACGAGGGACCATTTAAGGTTATAAAGCGAGTAGGTGCTGTGGCCTACAAACTGGAGTTACCACCCAAGCTCAAGGTTCACCCGGTTTTCCATGTAAGTATGCTCAAACCATTCCATGCGGATACTGATGATCCGGATCGAGACAAGTCACAAAGAGCACCAGTAGGAGCGAAAGTCTCCTATGAGAAGGAGGTTCGAGAGATCCTAGCAGACAGGATCGTCTGACGGAAGCATCATCGACCAAGGCAGGAGTACTTCGTCCAATGGAAGGGACTTCCCGACAGTGAAGGGAGTTGGGAACCAGCCGAGGACCTTTGGCAATTTCAAGACAAGATTGCCGATTTTCATTCTCAAGTCGCAACGAGGGCGTTACTGAATTCAGTGGGGGAGAATGTCACGGGCCGCGAGCTCAATGAGCCCAACAGTGAGATTGCTGCAGTCCAATCCGTCCAAGCCTATCTTACCAAGGTATTGGGATTGTCAAGCCCATGAAGATAGCCCACTTATCCTATGTGAATATAGGAGATTCCTTTCCTTATTTAGATAGGAATATTCTTGGAATGATGCCCTTGTGGTTGGTGAGAGTTAATCTTGGCCATTGATGTATTTTATTTGTAACCGTTGGATGTAATGGGTGCCAAGTATAAATATAGGCTCACCCCTCCATCATTGGTCACTTCATCTTTGAGAAATACAAAGCATTTCACTCATAAGCTCTCTCTCTCTCTTTGTTTATCTTTCTTCACTTGTTTGCTTCCGCAAGCTACAAAGCTTTGAGGGCTTTGTGTAGAGGCTGACTTAGGCGAGTCGAGTCCTAAGGCCGCACGGTTTTGCTAGATCGAGTCTAGATCCGTGACAAAAGGATGTATGATAAAGAGGTAGATGATTTTTATTCGAATCGGAAGTGTTTAGTGACTAAATATAAAATAATTAAAAGGTTGAAGATTAAAGTGTTAAAAATGCGTTTTAAGGAAAGATGAATGGCAAAGGTTAGATTAAACTATGAACTGATATCACACCTGTGCCTGAGTGTTTGGGCATCTTTCCAGTTTCCATCATCACTCTCATGGGAACTGGTGTTTCCTCCTTGTTCATCTGTTCAACATTTCCCACCACCTATATCCATTCCATATATAACAAATTAAGAATATATACGTAAGGATATTCAGACAAGAAACCAATAAGGTTTACCTTGGTAGAATAAAGATGTTAATTTCTTGTTGGAAACATTATTACGGTAATGGGATACTACTTTTCATGCAATTCCAATGTATACAGGTAGACAGTGCAGAGAACAGGGAGAAGGCTAACAACAAGGAACCTTGCATGTTCAAACAGGTGAACAAACAAGAAACAACAACCATTCTAAAAGGGAAAAACTATCACATGGTAAAGGAATGCAAAGAACTTAAGAATTTCTAGGGGAAATAAACACTGATTCAGAAGGAAACAACTTGGAGTCATTTGAACAGATTTCAGGCCAAGTCAAACATTTCTTCCAACAGTTGGGTGGTGCTCAGGGAGTTCCTTTAGACTTCCCTTTAAGAGGATTTGGGGAGGCAATTTACTGCAGAGGAGTTAAAACAAGCAATATTTGAGCAAAAATGGTGATAAAAGCTCCAAGTTGCTTCGCCTAGCATGGGAGACGATGTGGTGAGTGCTGTTTTGTTGTTTGTTTCAGTACTGGTTTTTTGCTGCCAACCTTTCAATTCTGCAGAAATTGCCTTGGTTCCCAAAGTTCAAATCTCCAAAATTATCAGGGACTGAAGACCAAATCGTGATGTACAGTTGTTCATAGTGGACTTCATGACTCAACAAGTAGTTCCGGTGGAAAAGATGTTCATCGTAGGAAATCCGGGTTTAAATCATTTTATCTGAAAGGTATATGTACATAGTCAAATAGTTAAGAATATGTATCGATATATATTACTGTATAGTCACTTTAGTTTTTGAATGTCTTAGCACACTCGTCAAATGATAAAATCCAGTCCTGTGTAAGTGCATATAATTCTTGGCACACAATTTTGAATAATGCTTGCTTAAATCAAAATAATGTAGCATACAAAGTGTACATACGGATTGACATGGAAAATCCTTTCAACTACCTTTTCTTCTTCTTCTTCCTAGCTGCTAGTATCTCAAGATTACCCAATCCCTCAGTATTACGAGAGGACTGGGAAGGATGAACCTCGGGTGTACCGGTTATTGTGCTAACGATGAACGTTGGTTAGCCAAGTGCGAAGCGGATTTTGGGCAAGTCTATCCCTGCTCTTTCTTCTGTTCTCATTTTCTACAACTTCTAAACGGAACTCCATGGTAATCAAAACTAGAATCATGGAGAAGGCTGAAAAATCTTCTCCTCACCAAGTTATATCATTTCATAACTATAGCAAAGAAAAATATGTAAAACACACTATTTATACGCTTGGAGCTTATGTTGCTCTATAAAAAGAATCATACATCCGGTTCTGGAGCTTCAGATCCTGATTGGGATCCTCCTTGTGACCTCGATTCGGAAATCCTAGTCGCAACCTCAGCCACCACAAGCCTTGTCAACAGCAGCCCTGCAACTAATGCTGCTCCCATGAGCATAGTAAAAACTGCGCTCCAGCTCTTAGCAGAGATGTAACCAGTTAATAGTGGTCCAATTGCTGCACCAACAGAACCTGTTCCATCTATGATTGCTGTCACGGTTGCCAATGCCTTTGAGTTTCCTCTTAATGAACTGTGTGTTCCCAGGTCCGCGGAGACAGCAGTTGTTATAAGAGCATAGGGGCCATTTACGAACATTCCGCAAATGAACATGAGTGCTATGTTCATCGCCAAGGAAATGTGTCCGTAACTACGGTAGAAATACAGAGCAGGAATAGCACAATACATAAAAGTTGCTGCAGTTATGGCTCTGGCATCTAGGCGATCGGAAATGTGTCCGGCTAAGATCCCCCCAAGCACCCCTCCAACGTCGAAAAATGTAGACAAGTTTCCAGCCGTCTCATTGGATAAATATTTACCCTCAATTGCTGCAAGATTGAGGAATAAAAAAAGACAATTAGTAATGGATCACATGTATCTTGGTCTACACGAAAGAGACTATGTCAAAAAGAGCAATTCATAAATTCCCATGTTTCTTTCTATGGTCAAGCTCACAAAGTACATGAATGCAGAAACATATATATATATATAATATATGGAAAAGGAGATAACTAAGAATACCTGTATGGCTAATGTAGTATGGAAGCCAATAGAGGAAAGTGTAAGCGACCAATTTGGCAAAGAAGAGGCAGAAAGCAAACGGAGCAACCCCAGGGATTTTCCATGCATCAATGAACCCCACAGCTTTTTCCTGAAGCTCAGTATCTGAGCCCAATAGAGGCTCAGTTACTTCGTCTTCGTTCTTCCTAAGAGAATCCACTTCATCTTCTTCTTCCTCTTTATCGGCTCCGACTGATTCAGGACTAACAGGCAGAAAAAGGAAAACCACCAAGCCGATGAAAGCGATAAGCAAACCAGGCACAACAAAGGACCAACCCCACCCATAGTTCAATAGTGCTGAAGCGATCAAAGAACCAGTAATGTTCCCAATAGATGTGTGAGCATTCCATATACCCATAATTAGCCCTCTCTTTTTCTTCCCAAACCATTTACCAACTACTGCAACAACCGAAGGCCACCCGGTCGATTGAAATAACCCAGCAAGCATTTGCACTATCAGGAAGTAGTAAAAGCTATGGACTTTAGCCCAATAACCAACACCAAATAGTGAAGTAAACAAGCCGGTTCCGACCATTCCCACCGTCAAAAAGATCCTTAAGTTCGTTCTATCACCCAAGTGCCCTGAGAAGTACATCCCAAAAGCATATACCGCTAGAAATGCTACATCAAGTTGGCCGAGCAAGGCCGTCCCATCAGATCCATTGAATGGTGCCCAACCATCTCCTAGAACCCATGAAAGTGTTTTGCTTTCAGCTGGCGCACTAACGTATGTCACCCTCCACGGGAACTTCAAGCCTACATCAGATGATTGGGGATCGAGGACGCTCTTGACAATGCTGGCGGTTTTCCTAGTCGCGTGATAGCTAGTGTATGCAAAAAATGTAACGATCAAGACAATGGCTTGATGACTCTCATAGGAAAGCTTCGTTTTCTTAATGTATTCAAAGAATCGAATTCCGAGAGGCTTGCTGTAACTTCTGTCAGCCGGCAATTCAGATCGCGAACCCATATATTTCGACCCCTCAAAAAAAAAAGACGAAGCAGAGCTCCAACTTCCCCTGATACACCAAAATCAAACAAAACCAACATAAGCAACGCAGGAATGTAATTCCATAAATGACTTCCAAACTAAAAAAACGGCTGAGAAATGCAGTTGCAGATTATAAAACGTAGTACAACTGATTCTTACCAAATCAAACAAAAAGAGCAAATTAAGATCCACGGAAATGTAAACACATCAACATCTAAGGCTTCACTTAGTACGAATGATGTAAAGATGAAAAAATTGCTGAAGAAAGAGCCAAACTACAAAATCAAAGGCAATTATGAAGATTAATCATCCATTAAGAAAGTTCCCGTTCTTTCCAACCAAACGAGAATTCAGGGATTTAAATCTATATCCACGATCGACATTTCAAAGTTTTGAAACAGTTCGAAACCGTTATTATGAAAAATACTGTTCACAGCAACAGTAATTCATTTACTATGTCCGCAATCGAAAACGCAACCGACGGGGATTTAAATCTCTTACCAAGATCCTAGCCTTACGATACTTCTAAGATGATTCAATAGAATCTTAGAAGAATGAACTAAAAAACGGCAGCTAAAACGCAGCAGCCAGCCAGCAAGTTATTAGTCTACACTAATCAGAAGTTGCATAAAATTACGGGACATGAAGATGATAGTAGTCTGCTACTGTAATAATGACACCGTCTAAACACGTTATTACGAAAAATAACGTTTAATCGAATACAATACCATCCGCAGCAATTGTAATAGCATATAATCGATCAAAAATATAACTGTAATAGAAATTTCAATCTCTGAAACAAATTCTACAAGAAAAAGGATGATTACCTCAGTCGATTGATTGCTCTTGCTTTAAGCCTTGGATTTCTGTATTGTTTTTCCTGGAGATGGAGGAGAAGACGTTTTCTCGGATTTTTAAGCACCAATCGCAGCGGAGCATTCTTAAAACTCAATATAAAATAGTAGTTTAAGCATTTGAATTGTCGATCATGCCCCTAATTGGATTTTGTTCTACACAGTCACTGGATAAGACTCCATCAAACTGACTTCATTGCCCTCTCCTAATGTGTAGAAAGTTTGAACTATTGAAAATATCAGTTAAATCCTTGATTTTTTTATTTTAAGCAAACCCTTAAATCAATAAATGAATTAATTAAATCCTTTGATTAATATTAATAATTATATTTAATAATTTTTAAATTAATTAATATATTAAATTATGTTTATTAGGTAAATCTTGTTCACCACGTTATCAACGGTCCCAAGTAATCAAAACCGTTCATTTTAATTTTTTTTAAGATGAAATATCACCTCTTTCTTACATGTAATTAGTGGGTGAGTAGTTATTTAAAAATGAATAAACATGATTTCATGAACCACGGATAACGTAATGAAAATGATTTATGATATAATATCTCGTGTTACAGTATTATATTTTTAAAGGGTAATATTGTTACTTAATATTTTTTAAAAAATATTTTATTTTAAAAAATGTTAAAAACCTAAAAGTTTTAAAAATATATATTAAAATAATTATAAATATCATATAATTGTAATATATTATGCGATGGTGATATCTAAAAATTATTAAAATATAATAATAAAAATTGATCGAAACTTAATATATTTGATCGGTTGATTTAAAAATTTAATTGAATAAAAATCAAAATTTAAAGGTTGATCTATTTTTTATTTAATTAATTGTAGTATAAGTGTAGGGGCAACTTGGTCTCATCAATCCAAAAAAGATAAGAGGGTGTGGAGGGTATTTACGTGAATCCAGTAGTGTGTGTGAATTTAATAATCAAAAAGGCTGATGGTGTCTGGAAAGGCATATTCGCATATCCTGAGAAGAAATATTCTTCATGGTAGGCGTACATCCTCTTTGAATCGGCGGAGGGGACCCACAACTTCCACGTAGGAAATGAGGAGATGACGTGTCATGAGTGTAGACCGTGTGTTAAGGGGGGAAGGTTATTTTTGGTGCACCGGCAGGAGACGTGGATTCGGCTCTATGCCTATTGCCTTTTGTGTCTGTTTTCCATGGCCATAAGGCTGTCCATATCATTATCGGCAAGTGGGAGCGTTACGATTGGGCAAAACGCACAACTTTTCATGCCTAGCAATTCACTATTTAACTTATTCGGACTTCGGCTTTGGATAAGTAACCGAAATAATTTTATTACAATTTATAATTTGGGTCTAATTTATTTTTTTCAGCTTATTAGGTGAAATTGAGATAATATCATAGAAGTGGGTGAAACTTGTCTCCGCTTTTAAAAAATAATTTTTGTATTTATTTAATGATTAATTTAAAATTTTATAAATTATAATTTTAATTTAAATATTGCATTCATTTTTTTAATATATGATATAATATACTTTGATTTTTAATATATGATATTTGCTATGGGACATATAAAGTCGAATTTAGTTAAATTCGATTTTGAATGATAATTTTTTAAAAATAGCCTTAAAGGTGTATACAATAAGATCCGATTTTCTGCCATCTTAATGTTACAATATGAGTACTTTTTAAAAGTTATTATTTAAACTCAGATTCAATTGAATTCAACTCATACACTGTAACAAATATCATAGACTAAGATCTAAAGTGTACTGTATCATATTTTTGAGATTTTTATACAATATCTAAGTCAAAATTTCTTATAAATTTAGTTTAATTTAAAAAAAATTAAATTAAAATTTTAATTATAAAATAAATTTTTTAATAATTTAAAATTTTAAATAATTAATAAAATAATTAATAAAAATATATTATATAAAAAATACAAATTATACATATCTTATATAATTAAAAAAACTTTTTAAATAAGATATATATCTTATATATAATTTTTGGGCAGGGGACTGTTGCCTACTGATTCATAGAATCATAGCTATTTCTCTCTCTCTCTCTCTCTCTAACTCTGCGTGCAACTTAACTAATGTTTTTGTTAGAGCAAACTACGCTTTTGATCACTCAACTTTATTGATGTTTCTATTTTGACTCTTTAATTTAAAATATTTTTAATTTTATTACTGAAATTTTAAATTTTATTTATTTTAATTGTCCAACTGTCAAATTACAAACGAAGTTTCTTAGACATGATCATGTCAGCTCTTGCTATTGAATTCGAAAGAGGGTTTGCCGAACTGAAGCCAAACTAATATGTGCAAGATTCTTGT
Organism: Abelmoschus esculentus; assembly: GCA_035048815.1. NCBI lineage: Eukaryota > Viridiplantae > Streptophyta > Magnoliopsida > Malvales > Malvaceae > Abelmoschus > Abelmoschus esculentus. The sequence goes on along the minus strand of JAUCBN010000027.1, from coordinate 574,085 downwards.
CTAAAGGCTATGAAATGCTCGCAATCAGGGGCGTAATTATTTTTTATAAAAAAATTAAAATATATTTAAAAAATAAGATTTATGGGAAAAAAAATGATTTTTTAAAAATAAATTATATTTTTATTTTTTTATTTTTATGTAGTATACGAAAACAATAACTGGTAGAGATCAGACCCCAAAACCTTTTAATTTTTCGTCTCGGATCGTAACATGAGGTTGTCTTATCATCAGAATCAACAAAATAATCGATTTTATTTTTTTTTTTTGTCGAAAGATATCGACGGTCACGGCCTCACGGAGCCTACACAACCTCTACGACCGTCGGAAACGTACCGATGGTACCTAAAGCGAGACTAACAATTATAAAAACTGAAGTGCAAGACGACATCGACAAGCTTGTTTCTTACAAATGACAGATCCATGTATGCTCGATAGTAGATACGTGCTCGTCTTAAAATCTAAAATTAATTATTTATTTTCTTAGTGTTATATACTCCGAAATCAAAATTCTTTTATGTTGGTTATTTATTTTATAATATTCATCTTGAAAATTTGTATAATATATATACCTTTAAAATATTTATAGTTTCTTCACGGCTTAGGGATTTGAATAATCAAAGGGATGACGACAAGATGGCCCTTTACTAGTTTCTAGGCTTGGTTTGTCTTGGACTTAAGGAGTGGACGAGGACTAAATTGATGAAACTTGTAAATTTAGAAGGTTAATTTAATTAATTTAAATTGATAAAATATATAAGTAAAGAGGATTAAATAAATCGATAAAAATTAAAAATTTTGAAATTTAAAAATAAAATTTAGGATAAATCGGATACATAAAAAAAATTAAAGATTCATCGTATTACAGGCTTAAAAGTTATTTATGTCTGAAAAAAATTAACACTCACAATACCTAAAATCGGTACTAAAAGTTTACAAATTGATTACTAAGGTGAACAAAGTATTTAATTTTTTGATTTGGTTATTCAAAATTTCCTTAACCTGAATATAAATTAACGATAATTACCTATAATAATAAGATAACAAAACAATAACAAAATAAATAAAATTAATAATTATAATATCCTAAATCCTAGAGCTAAATTCTAAAACTTAAACCATAAAATCATAAAAGATAATCAATATTATATATCATAGACCTTAAAACTTAAATTTAAACTATAAATTATAAACTATAAATCAAATTTTTTAGTGTTAAGACATAAATAAAGTGAAAAAATAAATAATTTTTTTACAAAGTGAGGAATAAAAATGTTTTGTTTTTTCGGTGACTCTAATATCTTAACATTAAAAAAATGAGTTTAAGATAAAATTTAAAGTTTAAAATCATCCGTTATAGTTTAAAATTTTAGGTATGAGATTTAATTTTAGAATTTAAAATTTAAAATTTATAATTATAATATAAGATTTAAATTTAATGTACAGTCAGTGTAGTATTATTCCACTCCTTTCTTCTGGCACTACAAACAGCTTATCCTACATATATGGTACACAACATGCAGTAACATATGAAGAACAAATTTGTCCACATGGCAACCGAAAGACCTGCCGAGATAAGAAGACACAGAACAAAAAAAAACTACTGGCTATCACGAGCTTAACCACAAAGCAAATCCATACCAAAAGCTTGTGGCTACCCATCCTCTTTAATCCACCCCACTGCAGAAAACAAATGAAATCTTCAAGCTCAGAACTTGAACAAAAATGAATGACACAGTAGACAAGCTGGTCATCTTCCTAGCCAAGAGAGACGGCATCGACAAGCTGGTGAAGACGTTCCAATACGTGTCCAAGCTAGTTAACTGGCAAGTCGAAGCTACTCACCCGGACATTGCACATAGGTTCAAGCAATGGGAGGTTGCCTCGGGTCTTAGCCGGAAAGCCTTTAGAACCGGCAGGTTCCTCACCGGTTTCAATGCCTTGAGAAGAAACCCTGGGGCCACCCCAACGTTTAAGTTCCTAGCCGTGCTTGCTAATGCCGGGGAGATGGTGTATTTCTTCTTTGACCACTTGCTTTGGCTGTCGAGAATCGGGACGTTGGATGCTAAGTTGGCTAAGAGGATGAGCTTTATCTCTGCGTTTGGTGAGTCTTTTGGGTATGTTTTCTTCATTGTTTCGGATTTGATTGTCATGAAACAAGGGCTGGAAGCTGAGAGGAAGCTCGTTGCTTTGGAGAAAGAAGATGATTCAAAGGAAGCAAAGGAGAAGATACGGAAGATTAGAGGTGATAGAGTGATGCGTCTGATGGCGGTGGCGGCGAATGTTGCCGATTTGATAATCGGACTTGCTGAGATCGAGCCCAACCCTTTCTGCAACCACCCTCTGTCTCTTGGTGTCAGTGGCTTGGTCTCTGCATGGGCCGGTTGGTACAGAAATTGGCCATCATAGAACATCTTATTCTACTCATAAATATTGATGAACACAGCTTGAACTGTTAGATGGATGTCTGACTCTGAGATATGGATTTTCCATTTATATATGTTTGTTGATGAGTGTTTGAACTTTGAATGCTACTGTCGTTCATGTCTCAGTTTTAGAATGAATTAATATGTTGATTCCTGAACGATATATTATAGTTTGATTAGTCGAGAATATATTTTAAAACAGATATTACTGTAATTAGTATTAACTAATTCAAAAAAATTATATATTAACTTTATGATTCAATTAAATTGATGCCTGATATCTAGCACAGTGTTCATATAGAAATACACTTATATGGGTAATAGGGGTGAATAAAGAAGCTAAATAAACTCAACTCAATTAGTAGTCCTAATTAAAAAGTGGGTGAAATTTATTTTAGACGATTTAAGTTTAATTATTTTTGTTTATAAAATGTGTACGTTGTCAAATTATTATTAAAAATACATATAAACAGTTTATCTTATAATTAATTTTAAATTAATAAAAAATAAGTAAACTTAAAATCTATTTAAGTTGTCACGTTTAAAAGAGAGTATTTATTTAAATAATCTTAGATGGGTTATTTATCTAAATACTAATTTTAATACGTATATTCGAATGATTTAACTAGTACTGTCCACAGTTAAAAAATATAAGTATAAAAACTAAAACTTAAAATTAATATGAAAAATTGAGATTTTAAATTACTCAAAACAAATTGTTATAAACGGTTAATTTTTTTAAAAAAAATTAATCCATCTCAACCAATTTCACCCTACTGAATAATCCAGGGCATAAGCAATCATAAAAAATAGAGGGCCCCAAGAGAAAAATAATTGATCCAATAATTGTCTGTCTTGCTCCTCAAAGTGCCAAAAACATGAAATTTACTACATCATCGTATCTTTTACCCTAATTACACTCTTCCCTTCTTCTTTGAGTCTTTTTCCTTCTAATTATTGATATTCGATTCAGAGATTGATTAATTTAGATATAACGTTATTAAGATCTATATAAAAACAATCTTTTAATACAGTTTTCTTTATCCACGCTATATGATCTGAACTCATGACTTTTATTCAAATGTTATAATAATTTTTAATTTATGTATCCATAAAATATCTAAACTCGATAAATACTAGTATTTCAGAAGTTTATTTTTTAGAAGAAAAATGAACTATGGTTTTCTATGTCTGAATTTAAATCCATTATCCTTCTTAATGTAAGACCAAAATATGCCTAATAGAAGTATAAGAGTTAAATCTGATATTAGAGAAAATTAAAAGGACTTAAATCATAATTTTACCTTCTTCTCTCACTTTTTGAGTCAAATTAATAAAGCAAATGCAAACGTTGGCAGTCAAAGTTTGAACTTCAAAACCTTTTCCTGCTACGAACCTCCCACACCCACCGCACCGGACCACCTAGTTTCAGTGAATGGAGAGGCAACGTTCATACAATGGACGGAGGAATAGAGAGGAAAAAACCCAAAAAACACCCCAATACACACTCCAGCGCTCTTCTTCTCTGCCGCCGTTCGCCAGAGCTCCTCCCCCTCCGCCACCAAATGAGCTCAAACTGGCCGCAATCGCCATCGATTTGAACGTACGGCTGAGATCCGCGGACATGCCTCTCACGATGCAAGAGCGAGCTATCAGGAGAGCCAGGGCTGTACTCGACGCCAACCCAGATAACACGAAACGACCCACTCCCAATCCTACGCAGCTCGCTATGTGCCTGAAGAAGGTAACCTGAAATTTTCGCTTCATTTTTTTCCGATGACTTTTGGAGTGATTTTGAAAGGGGGTTTTTGTTTGGGTGTAGGAATTCGATGCGTTATACGGACCGGCATGGCATTGCATTGTTGGGAAGAGTTTTGGTTCGTTTGTGACTCACGCCGGCGGCGGATTTTTGTACTTCTCTGTGGACAAGTATTGTTTTCTTCTGTTCAAGACGGAGGTTCGCCCGCTTGTTAAACCTTCTTCCTTGCTTAGATTGAAAATTAATAACTAAATGGCCATGGGTACTGTTGTTCTGGGTAGACGAAGAATTTCCAAGTTGTTCTGGGTTGATGAAATGTTTCCACAGGTTTGGTTCAAGTTGAAATCATTTAATTTCATTTTCATTGAGTTTCAATTTAATTTTTAGATTCGAGTCTAATATCGAGTTTTAAATTAAATTTCTTACCCATCGAGCATTGAATCTAATGAAATGTACAAAACAAATAGAGTCAAATTGAATATTATTTCATTTCTTTTGATATTAAAAAAATATTTTGTATTAATTTAGAAACTAAAAATTTTCACGGTTAATATATTAGATATAAATAATTTAAAATTAAACTCTAAACAAAGATCATAAAATTGATTAAAAAATAAATACAAGATATTTGAAAGTCTCACCATCACTATTAAAATACAGATGTAACGAATTTAATCCTAATTTATTCATCTAAGCAGAGATTCGATGTCAACTTAAAGATGATGATGACTTAGATATTAAAAGAAAATTAAACTGAACTAAAATTAACTCGAAATAATCTCACTTGAACCTGATGGGACTGACTCGATTAAGGTATTTCCTCCTTGGGGTCGTTTAATTTCATACACACGTTAAAACAGGGTCTGAATCATGAGCTTAGGTCTGGGCCTGGGCTCCGAACCAGACATCCAAGATCTGATCCCCATCTATGACAACATTTTCTATGATTTCATTACTGCTTGGGGATTTTTTTTTTCGGACACAGTTTGATTAAAAATTGTTTTTTTTAATGATAGATTTGAATGAGATTTTATTGATGATACACTGAAAGATATTAATTTATCAGATGAATTTTACTTTTTAATTATGCAATGTGTATTTTTGGTATCTATACAATTGCTCTGGAATGTGTTTATATCTGATTTTTTTTTTCTTTCGCGTGGTATTCGTCAGAAGATCCTCTATCTCCTTATTTATTTGTGCTTTGCATGGAAAGACTGACACAATTGATTCACCTTGTTGTACACGATGATTCTTGAAAAATTATACAACTTGTCAGAAATGGTCCGACAATTTCTCATTTATTTGTTGATGCTTTCGAGTTTATTAACATACCTGCGTCCGGTAAACTTAATAAATATGAAAACTGTTATAGGTCATTAGTTTAGTCTCTCAATTCGTACTATCTCTTTATTTTGTCTAATAAAAATAAAATAATTATTATAATGTTTTCTCTCTATTTGTATTTTTTCAATTAACTCCTTATTTTATCAAATAATAATTAATAATTTTTTATTTATGTCAGGTCAAATAAGGTTAAGTTTAGAATTTTACTCTAGAATTCAGTGTCGGGATTAAGGTCGATTTTGAATAGAAGTATTAAATTTTTTAATCAGGCGTGGATTGGTTAAAAATCTGATCTAACCTAACTCATAATTATTCCTACTGATAATCACCTTAAAAATATTAAAAATTTACATGTATTAAAAAATTTAAGTTCGAGATAAACCTTTAATTTTGCCTCATGTATATTATATGAAAATATAAAAGAAAAATTATATGCACATTATATATGATTATAAAAAATCGTTTAAATTATAAAAAATAATTTGAGTTATTAAAATCGTTTATAATTAAATTTAAATAAAAATTTAATAATTATATTAGAGATAATTTTATAAATTTAATTTAATTTTAAAAAATTAAATAAAATTTAAATTATAAAATATAATTTTTTAACTCGACTAATTCGATAGAGTTTTTCGCCTATAAAGGGGTAAGGCAACAAAACGCCGTAGTTTGATAGTTGGGTAGGACCCAGTCATAGTGATTTAATTGAGCAGAAGTTGCAGCCAAGTCAAATCACTATCGGCATACTTATCCAGTTCCTCAATGGACTACAACTATTCCTTTATTAATCATACCAAGCAAAACTTCTGATTCTCAATCTCTCCATTCTCCTTCTCATATTTCCCTCTCCACAACCATGGCCAGAGGATTCTCAGCCCACGATGTCTCTTTTGACGGCACTGGAAGCGTCGGCGGTGGCGGAAGCCAATACATAACGCAATCTTACTCTTCGTCTTTTGTCTCCGACTCTTTCTACCACTCGTCGTCGAATCGCGGTGCAATCGGAGACGTATTCTTCGGAAGCGACGATATAAAGGACACGAGAGATTTAGTTTTCAAGGAAGATGTTCTGGAGAGTTACCGTAGGGAAACGGTGATGAAATCCTTGAGGCGACGGTCGAAAAAGGAATCGATCTCGAATGTCGGCTGCGTGGAGTTCTTCAAACTTCTCTTACGGTATTTCTGCAGATGTATAATATGATTCGTTTCTTTAGTTTAATCAGGCTGAAAATAACCTTCACAGATTCGTGATTGATTTGAATTTAGATTCAATAACAGTAATAAAATCAGCTGTGAACTGTACAGATTGTTTTTCGTTCGATTGTTTTGGTGATTGTGACGGCGGTTTAGATACCGGAGTTCGCCCACATATTCCTCGCCAAGGCATCCTATTTTTGGCTTCATTTAATTATTATTTTATTTTATTGGTTCATCTAAGTATTGATCTATTTTTGGCATTTTTTGCGTGTAAGATTCATAAATGAGTTGGCATTTGATTTAATCGATTTTATAATTAAATAAACTTTCTTTTAAAGAAAACACAATATACTCCTGCTAGTTTAAAAGGCAAGTAATTAAAAACAACCAATTATTATTTTAATATTTTCATTAATTTTATATAATTTTATTAACATAATAAATTTTATCTTTAATGTGTAAACATTATGTTAATTTAATTTGAATTTTAAAAAGGATATAATGTTAAAAAATATTCTTTAATATTTTAGCTGATAATCGTTTTTATTTTTATTTTTTTTCTATTCCATTTGAATACATAGTATTATGTACATAATTTTAAGATTCCGTTCATTGAAATTTTTGTGATTGATTTTGGCCCAGAAAATTTCATCAAACATTTTAATTTGTGTTATTTTACTTTGTTTCTTCGATATTTTTATTCGATTTAATTTTTTAACGGTTCTATTGAATCTTAAATAAAGATATATTTAATTATATGTGGTTGAATTTAAATTATTCAACTGAATAATTACTTTAATTGATCTTAGTTTTTTTTGTTTTAAAGCCTATTTTTATGTTATATATTTATATCAAATAATTAATTTATATTTTCATAAAAAATAGCCTAATTTGACCCTCAAACTCCCAGATTACAATAATATTACCTCTAATATTTGTCGGTTCCATGTTCTGCATGAAAGGTACACATAAAACACATTTAAAATAAGAATTTATCACCAAACAAATAAAATAAGCCATCAATTTAGCCGTCCAAAGAGTGGGCGGCAAGGATGGTGAAAGCCACTCATTTTATAAGTTATAGCCGACTATACCTTATAATAAACTTAGGATAGGATTAAAAGATGATATATTTTAATATTTATTTTAATAAATAAAATATTATTTTTTGTATTTTTAATAAGTATTAATATTTTTCTTTTAGAAATTTTGATATTTATTCAAAAATTAAAATATAGTTAAAACAATTAAATATAAATACTTACAAAATAAATACTTAAACTAAAAATAAATAAACTATTATTATATCAAAATAATTTAAAAAAATTAATAATCTCATCCATCCACTAGTTAACTTCGCCTCCGATTATAATAAAAATATTTTTTTATTTGAATTAAAATTAAAGACTAGAAAATTAACAAAATCGTTTGATGTGATTTTGGTAGCAGCATAGCACAACTCCGTCCACATATTTTTCTTTTATAAATAGAGTTTGCTTTTTAATATAATTTAATTTTAAATAGTTTACATTTGTAATTTTGTTGACTCGTGGTGTATTATTTTTAAAATATTTTATAATTTCTATTTTTATTATTTTTATTGTCAACGTTAAGTGAATGTAAAATGAATTTGTTAATTAATATCTCTCTATTTTTATATTTCCTTTACCATTATTTTATACCTCCATAAGTAAACCTCCACTTTCCTATTATTTTTTTAATATGCAGACATATTATAAATTAGAAAAATAAACTAATATAAATTAAAGGTATAATGCTTTTAGTTAAATATTTTAAAATATAATTATTAGTAATAAACTTAATTAATTCTAAAACTTTCCTTCCCTTTCGTGTCTCCGTCTTTGATCTTCTTGGCTATCAGAATGGCTCCGGCGTCCTTCACTTCCGGTTTCAAGCAATCGGTTACCCCCGAGCCCTCCGAGCCTATCTTGCGGAGTTCATTTGCACATTCTTTTATGTCTTTGCAGTTGTTGGTTCCGTCATGGTTTCACGTTGGTTCTTTCTATGTCTGTTTCTTTTCTTTTTCGAAACGTTCAAATGAAGACGATAATATTTTTTTTACCGGGGAAGTTGATGCTGGACTCGGTAACCGATCCGTCCAGTCTGGTTTTAGTCGCTGTCGTCGATGGTGTACATGTCGGCAAATGTCTCGGGTAGGCATGTGAACCCGGCCGTCACCTTCTGGTTGGTAGTTGGGGGACATATCAGTGTCTCAACGGCGCTGTTTTACTGGCTTTCTCAAATGTCGTCCTCCGTCATGGCTTGCCTTTTGTTGAAGGTCGCCACCGTGTCTCAGGTAAAAGAAAACGATACCGTTTGATCCTTCATTTTTGTCTGGAAAACAATGTTTTCTTAGTGGTAACTTTTTGCAGGACGTTCCGATCTATACAATAGCAAATGAAATGACCGGGTTCGGAGCATCGCTGGTGGAGGGAGTTTTAGCATTCTGTTTGGTGTACACTGTTTACGCCGTTGGTGATCCGAGGGACGGTCCGTTAAGGAGCATTGAACCGCTGGTCATAGGATTGATGGCAGGAGCCATGGTGCTGGCGGCAGGGCCGTTCTCGGGAGGGTCAATGAACCCCGCATTAGCGTTTGGGTCGGCAGTGGTTTCAGGTCGGTTCAAGAATCAGGCTGTTTACTGGGTGGGTCCTTTGATTGAAGCAGCGGTTGCTGGGCTTGCGTACGACGATATTGTTTTCCCGGGTCAAAGACTGAATTATTATTTTTATATATTCGAGATTTATTTAATAAAAATAAATTATTATCACTCGAATTAATTATTTTTATTAAATAACCTTAAATTTAAAATATATTTTCGTGATATTAAATTATTTTTTGTTTTAAAAATAATCATATCAGTTAATTGTGGGTGTGGGCCGCCTGCATTTGCCCAAAGTAAAGGGCTTAATAACTTAATACCGTCTCTCCATATATAAACTCAACTTAGCTCAGTCCGAATCTCTTCGTCTGGCTGTAGTTTTCGATGGAGAAAAACAAAAAACCCAGACTGTGTGGCATCTGCAACCGAAGCTTCGCCCATGGCAAAGCCATGGGTGGACACATGAGATCTCACCTACTCAAACTCAACCTTCCCTCTAATCAACCGTCTCTTCCTCTTTCTCCTCTCAGTCTCACCAAACGCCAGCTTCCTGCCGAGCCCGACTCACCCACAACCAGAAGATCTAAACGTCTTCGTAACTTGGCCTTGAACTCGCCTACTTTATCTACCGAAGATGCCGCCCTCTGCCTTTTAATGATTTTGTCATGGGCCGTAAGTTGGGGTCCAAGTTGACACCATATAGTGCATATTTGTCTGTTTGGGGTGATTTTGGGTTCGAAAAGACCACTATTGTTAGCCTGATTTAAGGAGTGTTCTAGAAATTTTATACATCCAAGGTGTGTGAAATAAATTGTCTGAACACAAAATATAGTTAGGTGAAAATATTTTTAAATTATATTTTATAAATGGATAAGATTTTATCTTAACGGTTGATCTAAATCTATATAGACCGTCAGATCAAGTGAAATTCAAGTATAAATAGAGGCTTTTCGTACCTATTTGAAATAGATGTCTTTCCTACCTATTTGAGTATTCTAAGTTTTAAAGGAATAAAGCCATTTATTCTAAAAATTTTTGAGCATTTTTATCGTTTTTTTGTTCTTAAACATTCTTTTTAAAGTTTTTTCTCGCTCATCTCGTTTAATCTGTTTCCGCTTAAACGCTTCGCGTTTGCTGCTTCTTGATAAATTTAATCTTTCGAAAGTGCTGAAAAGGCCTTACTTAGACATCGCCTAAGGCTACACGATTGATTAGTTTTTAAGTCTAACCACGTGAGTAAAAACTCACTCAAAGTAATACAAGTGTGAGAAATGTAATAAAAATTTCAGATCTCACCAAATTTTCGAAAAAGACGATGACTATAATTATCAGAATAATCTTAAACAAAGAATATTCGAATGTCCATTTTGCGAAATGGTGTTCCAGTCGAGTGGGCTTCCATTACATTTTGCGAAAAAGTGTTTCAGTCAGGTTAAGAACTGCGTGGCCATAAGAAAGTTTATTTTGCTTACTCATCGTCTCCCATCAAGATAGGGCTTCCATTACGTCCTCCTACACTGTTCAATCGTTCGATTTTAATTTTTCAACATCAATAGATAACATTAATGATGACGACGATAAAACTAGCCTGATAGCGAATTCAACACCGTTGATTTATAAAAAATCCAGATAAGTGTGCCTTTCAAAAAAATGATAACAAAAATAATGTTGAAATTGAATTTTATATAGACTAATGCTTTTCTGTATATTTGGACACACCGGGTTTTCTTTTTACTTAGATCTTATTTGGAAATAAACTTCGTTGAATTTACAGTGTATTTGATTGAGATTCTTGAACTTATTTAATGATTTTTTGGTTTAAACTCTATCATTTTAATTTTATAATTATTTGTATATTTTTATCTAACATGTTAAATAAAGAAAATATTATCAGAATCAAACAATATTTAATTAATTAATCAATAGTTGATATAATACATTTTTAAAAAAATTAAAAATTCTTAAAGTTAATATTCTTTAAATAAAATTAATATTTATTATTTATTTGTATTTATTTTAAATTATAATACATATATCATATTTCTAACTCGGCTACTATTAAATTTTTCTCCCATCAAAACCTTTATTATATTGTCTAGCTTTCTTCAAGATAAATATTTTCATGTCTTACACTTAATTTAATTTTGGTTAATATCCTTTATTTGGGGTGCAATATTTTTTCCTTATGTGAATGAAATGATTAATACCTCAGCTATATCCATATCTTACCATATTCTGAATTTGAATTTTATCCATTTCGTTTATATAATTATTTTAATATTTTTCTATTATTTGTTTTTTTATTTTTTACATCAAAGTATTTCTAGGTTAAACCAAAGCTTGTCACTTTAATACCATTTATTTCTAAAGGCGCAAAATATAAATTCTAATCATAAATATTATATTCCTTAAAACAATTTACAGGTTTACATATCAAAGTATATCCTTAAAACAATTACCATGCTTAAATCAATATTATCTAAACACAAATAATTATTGTTTAATATATTAGTACGATTACACGCTTTATACATACAAATATTCGAACTTAAATCTCATAAAATAAATATTATGTTCTTTTATATCATATCAGAGCTATTCATCGGATTGAATAGACAAATAAATTTTGAAATACATAACTATATAATGCAAATAAATTTGAATTTGGATAACGAATTAGGTATATTATATCGTATTATATTAATTTCAAAGAAAGTTTTGGTAGGTCGTAAATAATATTTCTTGTTCGTGGAAGCCTTGACGTGAGGGAAAGTAGTCTTCTCCTCACCTAACTTACTACACTACGGACATACATTTAATCAAATACATATATATTCCATAACAACGTGGCCTCAACTTATGCAAAAAACATTGAATTTGAACTTCATATTTAAAAACCCTACTCCAAAACTCAACTCAATTATCATCTGATTTATCTGTACCATGGAAGCCTCTTCGACTCGCCGCCATCACTCGGAGGCAAGGTCCGTATCGCCACCGTGTCTACTGCGGACTCGAAGTGGAAGCACAGCCCTAAAAAGGGAATCCTCGGTGATCAACTCAGCCTTGAGATCGACTAATAGGTCGAAGTCGTCGTCGAGGTCGAGAACCTTAAGAAATGGAGAGAATATCAACCCCACCACCATCCTACCAAGCATGCCAAAGAAGAGTCATCATCAAGAGAGTACTACTACTAGAGATGGGTTCGTTAGGTTCTTGCAACGTAGCGGTTCAAAAACAAAGGGGTCATCAAGATCGGTAACGAATTCTCCGTCCGCGTGGGCATTGTCTCCGGGCAGGTCTTCGCCGTTGATGGAGCCGCAAGTGTGTTCTTGGACAAGTGAGGTAAGGGCTAAGTGCTCGAAAGGTGGCGGTGGTGTCAGTGGAGTTCTAAAGTATTTCCGGCAGAAGAAGGTGTCACCTATTCAAGAAGAAGAGTACCATCAATTTCGAGTTGTGTATAATAGGATGTTGCAATGGAGGTTTGCCAATGCTAGAGCTGAGGTTGCCATGGCCGCCGTGGATATAGATGCTCAGGTATGAACTCATCAACAATTAGTCATGGATATAGAGACTGGTCTAAAGTATTAGAAGTAGTAAACGCTTTGTTATATATATTTAATTTGAGTTTTAAATTTTTAAATATTATAAAATAGTTATTAAATTTTATTTTTAAAATGATGTAATCAAGGACGATGTTCTATATAGAGTGAAAGGACTCTCTCTAAATATAATTTTTTTTTTATCTTATTTATATATTAAAAGTGGATTAATTGTGAATTTATCCTTCCATTTAAGATATTTATGTTTTACGTCTAACTCTTAATTTTGACTTATTCTCTAAAATCTGGTAGTTAAAAAAATTATACAATAGCACATTTAATTTTTTTATATTCATAGATTCTATTATTTTAGTTTTAATTAAAAAAAACTCATTCAGTTTAACCCTAATTCTTTACTTATTCTATCAATTTGATAACTTTTTTAATTATAAGTAATTTGTTATTTTTCCTCAAGCAAGAAGGTGACTATTTAAAAATAAAAATAAATTAATAGAACAATTTATTAAACTTTGCCAATCAATTATAACATGTTTTGCGTTTGATTTTGAAACTTATTTTAATTATTACATTAGTTTAATTCTTTTTTCCCCTCTCCTTTCTTATTATCATGCATTAGTATAAGGAGGCCCAAATAAAGGTGCCAAATGTGTCGATTATTTCGGATTTGGTTTGAGTTATTTCGGTTTGATTATAGTTGATATAAATTTAGTTTAAATTAATTTAATCCTTGTTTAAATTTTTAGTTCATGTTATATTAATTTTTATTTGGGTATTGGGTCAAGTCGGTTGATTATCAATTCAGTTGAGTTTTGATTCAATAATATTTGTTTCATTTATTTTGATTTAAATGATTTCAAATCAAATTAATATCAAATTAACAAAAGATTTATCGACTCTAATCAGATTTTAGATCAAGTTAGGTTTTTACGACTCTAATTAGATTTTAGATCGAGTTAGGTTTTTACACCTTACCCTACATCTCTCTATAGTATAGTATATATATTGATTTTTACCAGAATTATAAGATATAAAATTTAAGGTTTATGATTTAAATTTTATCATTTATATATAAAGAATTGCATAAAACATGTAAAATACTTTTATAATTTGTGTATCAAAATATAAGCTTTTCAATTTTATAAGGTGAGTTAATAATTTAACAATTTAAAAACATGCGATTTAAATATTTTTAAATGATCCCACAAAAGAAATGACCAAGATATCCACTAATCCATCATGTGATCAAAGATACTCATAGATTCGAATCTGTAACCACTCTCTCCTGAACCAAAAACCCATTTAACTCCAATATATCATTCTCTCTTCCATGGCCTTAAACCAAACTTCACTATAATTTACAATGATCACAACCACACAGCAATCATGGGAAAGACTATATAGTTCAAAACCAACAAGAAACGACCCTGGTGGGAATGGGATACACAGATATATACGGTTTCTTTCACCTGCCAAACTCAACTGGGAAAAGACATTAGCATCAAGGAAAGCACTAGAAAAATAGGTAGTAAGACGTGGACATAATACCAAAGGAAGTAATTTACCTTCAAAGGATGTCGAGGATAGGCAACTTGGAAGGGAAAATCTAATATCATTAACAATAAACAGGAAATATTAACAAAGCTGTTAAACTAATAACCCCACAGAAATCAAAAGGATCAGGAACCAGCTGCTGGAAGAGGCACGAGAAACCAACCGTAGTAGAAATAGAACATTAGTTATCAGACATAAACATAAGAAAATAAGCATTCATAGAAAGCACGACTTATTCCTACAGTGCATTGTCTATTTAATGCTAAAAAAAAGTTTGAACAGCCTTTTCCAGAATGTCACTTCATCAACTCTAGCCAAGTATCTGCAAATTTCATAACAGTACACGAAGGTTAAAGACGTGAGTTCCAAACTTCCAACATGTTTATGGCAAGAGGTAAGAAATCATGTTCACAACAGCTCCAAGAAACATCAATCCTGTAAAATGTTACAATAATAACAAGGGAAAAGGTTAAGAAATGTAAATGTAAAATAAAACAGCAAACTTGGTAAGTTCACATGAAATACCCGAAAACAGAACGAGCATTTTCTCATAGGAAAATATAGAGTGAGATCCAAGCATCTCTTCGAATCCATCACTAAACTATAATGTTACATGAATATAATCTTAAACATTAAAAATGTGGTCGCAAATTTGTAAGCTTATATCAGACTTTAAAAAAAACATAGTGAAGCAATTAACATGTGAAACCCTGATACTTGGCAAGAATTCCAACAATTTTATTTCAGTAGAAGACAGTCTTGGAGTTGGACACTTATTTCCATTTCATATATACATACAAGTCACGTGAGAAAACCAAGATAAAGAGACAGATGGAAAATGCAAAATTAATGGTGCAAAATATGTAGATAAGAAACAATCAGTCAAAAGAACTCTTATTAATTAACCCTGATCATGTGCCTATAGGATCTCATTTCAGATCAATTTCGTCTTCAATATGCGATATACAAAAAAGAGGTTATTCTCAATCGTAACTTGGCCTATATATATATATATGAGCATTTGTATTCCTTTCACATAAAGAAGATTAGAAAGGGATTGTGTCTTTTACACTTTTATAGGTAACCAGCATCTAACAGGCAGCAATGAAGAAACAAAATCAGTTACAAGCAAGCAGTTGGTTTACATGGTCATGACCAGAACCACGTGTAGCACTGCTAAGGATCTTAACATGGTTATGTTGTGGTTTATCAAAAATGAAACCAAAAACTAGAAAAACAGCATATGGTTATAGAAGAAGCAAACATGTTTAACTCGTTACCTTGGTGTATAAATAAAAATGCAGTATCTGCATCACTTCATCTCCGCCATGAACTTCTCATACTCAGCATCTGCACCATAGGTTGCTTTCTCTGCAGGTGAGACTGTTGGAGGCAAAGGAGGGTTTGGTGCCCAAGGTACATTACCAATGCTCTGGGAATGGTCTGCCAAAGATGTGGGTGCTGGAGGAAAGGGGGGAGGAGGTACTGCATTGTAATAAGAGTAACCTATAGAAGATGCTGGGTATGCAGCTTGTGAATTAGACGGTATAGCAGTCATTGAGTTCTCAGGGGCAGAGGTATTGCTTTCAGATTGCACCCCAGGTGGGAAATTTGGTGGCATTTCACTACAAGTCACAGGTGGAGATGGAACACCTGGGGGAACAATCGGCATATGTGGGGGATATTGCAAGCCATAAGGTGGCATAGGCTGCCCTGCAACAGGAGGATACATGGTCAATCCAGGAGGAGGAGGAGGAGGAGGAGGGTAAGGAGCATAAGGAGGAGGAACTGGTGGTCCCCATGGAACTGTATTCCCAGCATAACTAGCAGGAGCAACATTAGTAAGGGGACCTCCAGATGTAAATTGTTGTGATGGATAGGCACCAACTGGCTGACTAGAAACTGGGCCAGGGGCCACTGATGATGTAGGAGGACCAGGAGGCACAGTAGGTTGAGGTGGCTTGCCAGCAACTCTCACAGCAATGGCTCTTCCTTCTAGACGATAACCATTCATTGCGTTAATAGCACTGTTTGCCATGTCAACATTGGCATACTTCACAAAACCATACCCCTTACTCAGTCCAGAAACCCGGTCCTTAATTACCTTTGTCATCACAATATCACCATAAGATGAGAACAAACTGATCAAACCATCATCATCGAGATTGGGAGGTAAGTATCCAATGTACAAATTAGTATCATCAAATTCCTTGGGGGGCTTAACTGCATTGAACCCTAAGCCAGGGTGCGCACTTCCACTGTTGCTAGCCCAAGGAGGATTGCTTCCAGAAGTAACAGATGCATTGTTTTCCTTGCTTGCAGAATCAGGAACAGAACCCCCTAACTCGGCCAAGAAATTCTGGTATTCATCATCCATTTTCTTCCCTGTTGTCCCTTTCATTGGACAATCAATTGTTGGGTGCCCACCATCACCACAAATCTTACATAAAACATCACTCTTAAAAGTAGAAGTGCGCGAAGGACATGCATACTGACGATGACCTGGCTCTCCACACAATCTACAATATTCTTCATCTCTTATAGTTCCATTCAAAGCAGCCAATTCCCTCAATTGTTGCCTTTTATGCTCGTTCAACACCTCATCAACAGGGTGCAAGAGCTTTTCCAACATTGCTGCAGCAGCTTCAAGTGATTCTTGTGTTTCAGCCTCAACCAAAACATGCAAGTCCTCATTCTCTGACGGATCGGGCTTCATATCCCTCTTCTGCTGAAACCTACCTTCCTTCACCGAACCTTTACCCCGAATTACAATCTTTGCACCCGTTTCCTTCTCCATCCTCTTTTGGGTATTCCCTCTTGGCCCGATAATCAACCCAATAAAATTGTAACCTGGGTATTCTTTCATCGGTATATAAAGCTTCTTCTGAAGCTTGGGTGGCCTGTAGTCTGCTGGGGGCTTGAACGCTGGATTCTTCTTAAGGATCTGAGATATGATTTCTTGTCTCTCTTTGTTCAATCTCTCTCTAGCCCTATATTCCCTGGTATTAATCCTAATTCCCATATTATCATATATAGGTTCTGGAGAAGGTGACCTAGCACCCTCAGGCCTATCGTCCAAAGGTAACCCAGACTGCAACATTCTACTAATCTCTAACAACCTACTATTCAAAACCTGAATCTCAGGGTCAAATTGGATACCTCCGGTGAAATCTTTCATGAAATCAGGTAGCTGAATCACCGGTTTAGGCTCATCATCTGCCCATCGGGACTTCCTCTTCTTGTTCCCACTACCCGTCTCACCATTCCCGTTCTGGTTGTCGTTCGAATCCGAAGGAGGGTCCCAACGGCTCCTCCTCCTCCTTCGGCTGGTGGTTTCCTCTTCTCCGCCGGAACAATCTTTTTCGGTGGTCCCGCTCAGCGTTTTGGTTAACCCATTTTCCGATAGAAGAGGTTTTCGAATCTCGGGTTTCGATAAAGAACCGTTGTTGTCACGTCCATGGTCAGGAGCAGATCCTAGAGTTTGGGAAGGATCTGACGATATGGCCTCCGATGGAGGTAGCGGCGGCGGATAATCGACAGGTAAGGATTGAGCAGAATAAGATTGGGAGTCGTTAAGGTTTGTCTGGACAGAATCCATCGAAAGCAAAGTCCCAAAGTAGGGTTTGAGTTTGTTCGACAGAGAGCGGCTGAGAACTCAGAAGAAAAATGAAATTTGGGGAAAATAAAGGGAAATTTCTAAGGTGAGGCCTTACTTGGCTGTTACGAATTAATCCAAAATTTTAACTTCTTGATAACAATTTAAATAAAATTAAATTTTTTATTAAATAAATATTTATGTAATAAATTCTTAGAAAAATTTATATACATCGTAAAAACATATATAATTATATAAATTTTTATTAAATAAATAAATAATTATATAAATTTATTCAAAATAGTACTCCTAGTTTGTGCAGTCGTCTCACCGCATGCAGCTTGAAAATCTTTTTCATTACACGGAGTCCAAAATCTTATTTTATTAAATAGTTATTTAATTATATTAAATTTATAATTAAAATATTCTAAGTTGAAATTGAAAGCCTTGATATTTTCAAGAACGTGTTGATCATTTTCTGCATGAAGCTTTCATGAACTCCAGTACTCCACAAATATCGTGGGCCTATTGAGGCGTAGAGCCCATTATTAGGCACTCGAATATTATATATAAAAATATTAATTTTTATTAATATTTTTTAAAAATAAAATTAATTTTTATATCATTTATATCCTCAATCTTTTTAATTTTCAAAATTTAAAAGTAATGTAAATATTTTTTTTCTAGTTAAAAGTACTTTTTTATAATAATATGACCAATTTCAAGGGAAAAAATCTTCGATTCTACAAGTAATAAGGGAAAAGTACAGTCTGAAAACATATGACAAAAGCCAATAATATGTCATGATTCATGATGCAGACATGTAAAGAAACCTCAATAAATATGCTAAAAGTTATAGGATAGGACTTGATTATTTTAAAGGATTGATATGTATTTAAATACAGGTATTTTCCCCAGAAAATACAAGTGTAATCATTTGCATAACAGTATTGTTCCCAAAATTCCAGTAAGTATATATATGTATATATTATGAAAAAATTCCAATATAAATTTTATATTTAGATTATATAATAATAGTAGGTTTCTTCTAGACTCGCTTATTGTTGATTGAAGATGTAGGAGTAGAAAGAGCCAACCAAGTTCTTGGAGAGGAAGGTGATGAGTATCCCCTTAGCTGCTGTTGCCGATTCCCTGCTTCCCAGTGGCTCATCTCCTTCTCTTTCTTACCATATATCATCTGTAAAACACAGTGAAATCACAATAATGTCAGTTTCCACCGTGTTATACTGTCAGGTGAAACAAATTAATGAAATGGGTATTGTGGGAACATATATATTTATATATATATATATGTACACACTCGTGGCATGGAAGTAGAGGGTGTCGAATGATGTCTTCTCTGATATGTGAGTGGACAAGGTGAGCTGTGAGAGTGAGGCCCATAATATCCATGGTGGTCTTGGAGGTTGCCATTGCCAGGGACCTCGTTCAGGTTGATGAAACTATTTGCATAGTGGGGGGTTGGTAAGTATTTGACTGCAACACTTGCGTTTCGCCTCTCAGGCAGGCGTTTGACAACGGAGGAGCTGACAGAGGGAGGAGTTGGGATCGAAACTAGGTCCTCATTTGGGGTAGCAACCTGGAGGGATAGACTCATGTTTGGCCATAGGAAGGTCCCTTGTGGTTTGCATATCCTGAACCCACTCTTCAGCCTTTCATTTTTTGATGCTTTCTCCTCTCTTGTTACAACTGGACTTCGTCTTTTTCTAGTAACTGCTGGACTCTTTTCTTCTGACTCATTATCCTTTTCTTCATCTGATATTACCAGTACAGTTTTGTCACTTTCAGTGCTTGATGGCTGTGTTGTTAATCCCATTAGCATTAATGCATTTGCAGCTTCCACTTTAGACTTCAGCTTCCCCATCTCTTCCTGCATGATTCATGCATTCCATTACTACATCAGAATTATGTGGGGGGAAAACTGTTCAAACTCCAAAGTAACAGTATGTAATGTAATCTTCTATTACCTCCACTCCACACAGAGTTTTTCCAATTTCACCCAGCTGCCCCTCAAGTTTGTCTTTCAATTTCACCAATCCTGTGTACTTTTCCTGAGCAACAAACCAAGAAATTTCTATTAATTAAATGAGCCATATGAATGGTAAACAAGACAAGTACTCAAGAAGACTAACAAATCTACCTTCAATGGAAGTAACATATCAGCTTCATGAACCATGTTTTGGCTTGCAGCAGCAGAATTTGGGGTGGTGACAAGAGCTAGATTTTCTTCAGTCTTTTTGTTCTCCATCATACCCCTTTTTAAACATTAGCACATGGAAAGACCAGTATTATCAGGCAATCAAAAGCTGCTTGTTTGTAAGGGATAAAGTACATATATGTAGTGCAGCTCAGGTGAATGACAAAACAATAAAGAGAAGAAAGGGTCCGTACTTTTTGAGTTTGGCTATCTCTTCCCTAAGCTCCTTGAGCTCTCTAGCACAAACAGGATCTTGGGTGGGGTTATCCCCAAGCTTCCAACCAGGAGGTGGGGTCCAATAAGGATCCTCCACCCCGGCCTCCTTCCTGATATCCATTAAATCAGCACTCTCCAACCAATACTCCATTGCCCCATCAGCATTATGTCGCCTCATGAATCTTTCTTCACCTCCAGGCGCCACCTTCCAAGCCATGTGCTTCAGCAAATGATCCAACAAACCAGTGTCCCCAATCAGCTTCCTAGCTTCTGCTCTCAATGCTGGCCTGAGTATTGGGTTCCCAAACATTGCTCCTTTCTCCTTCATTATCTTCAACATGTTTTTCTCAGCTAAATTGTACCTTTATTACCATTCAATCATCAAACTTAGAAAACCAGCTTTTTATAAAAAGAAATTAATTCAACAAACATTAAGTAAATAAACTATGTAGCTCACCTGTGAGCGGACCATCTTTCAATGGAACTCTTGACTTCTCTTCTCTTGCTTGGCTTGTAAAGCGTAATTTGCTGATTATTTTCATGCTTTAGTTTCTTTGACGTCTGGACTCTTAAGCTTGCTCCATGGAGCTTCCTCTTACTCCCCACAATTTCTTTCTCTTCTTTCTCCTCCTTATCGTCTTCTTCATTGTCTTCTTCTTCATTTTCCTTTTCTTCCTCTTCTCCTTGGATAATTCTTGTCCGTCTCTCCTCCTCGTGGGGACTAAAGAACCTAACCTGCCTACGCCGACCCCATCGGACCATCCCTTCGGATATCAACTCAGACCAGCACAAGCCTTTCTTAAGAACCATGTTGACATAGCTAGTAATGATAGCTGAGCTTGGGCTTGGGTTCATACCTATTTCTTGTTCCACAGGAGAAACTTCCATTACCCAAAAGCTCCATTGATTCCTTTGAACAGCAAGTTCATGTGGTGGAATCCTCCGATATAAAACATCCCCAGCAATCTCGGATACCATAGCATACTGTTCGTCCAGTGCAGGTAATAACGTCTTTGAATCCACTAATTTCCTCCTGTTTAGCTGGCTGAAATGCGCTCGAAGAGAATACATACTTGGATACCTCAACGACACGCTGCACTTGGACTTCTTACTCACCTGGAAAACAAAAGTTAAAAAACTCAAAACCAAATGTATTTCTTTCTCTTATGAATTCATTTGAGGTCGTTTTTTTTACCATGACAACCCGAACTAACTTGAGTTGGTCTGGGATTTTACTTGGAAGCTTAGAACGATCAATTTCGTAGTACGACCCAACTTTGATATGAGATACAGCAGCTGAAAAGCGGGCATTAATGGAGGTTAATGAAAACCACAATAAAACAAATGAAGGGTAGAAACTATAAAAGCATAAAGATAAGGTTGAGTAATTTACCAGCGGCAGAATCAGGTGAAGAAGGGAGCAGCAATTGTCTGCCCAAACAAATCATCTCCTGAAACATTTCCAAACAATATCATAATCATAACACCATCTGGGAATTAATTGTTGTACGTGAATACTGAATTTTAACCCAGAAAAAGAACGAACAGCGATGGGAAAGGAAAGAAATGCTGGGTTTATGCGCGCGTGGCAGACATAAGGGTTTTGCATGTCGCGGGAAAAAGAAAACGTCACTTTCGTTCAGTACACGACGCGTACTTGGGTAGTAAGAAGAATGGCGCGTGAAGTGAGTGCTCGTGTGGGTTTAACAGAAAAAAAACAATAATCGAAAGCGGAGGAAAAAACTGCAGGGAGCAATCAATGAGATGAAAACGAGCGGCGAGAGATTACAGTGAGATTCGTCGCAGCAGATGTATCTTCAGCCCGTTTATGCGACATTTTCTCCATTTTACAGATCTGGTAATCACATAAGAACAAACGGAAAATCAGTTTAATCCAAATGAACAAGAAATGATTTAAACGAACATGCATGATTATTGATTAGGGTTTCCGAGAAAGACTGAGATTGTAAAAAGAAGTTGATTCATGCAGCAGCTATATTTTAAACATGGCAGAGTGATATTATGATTATTTATATAAAAAATTCACAGTTCTCGGGAGAAAAAAAAAAAAAGAACAAGAAATGCAGGAATCCATTAAATGCGATGGTTAAAGTTTTGACTAGAGGAGAACGATCAAACGTAAAGTTAAAAGAAAAAAACGAATCGGAAACAAGTAAAGATTAACGAGATGATTAGGAGGAAAATAAAATGGAATGAAATGATTGAAATCAAACAAGAAAGTCACTGGATTAAGACTTCAAAGTAGAAAACAAAACTTTTGTATGCGAAAAACTTTCTCACAGTTTCTTGGGAACCAATCAAACAGAAAAGCAAAATGGATAGAAGAAGAAGAAGAAGAAGATTATACAGTGTTTTTGTTGAATAAATCTCAGCTTGGCAGCCTGGAAATCAACTGTTTTGAAGAAACGGGGATTTGGAAATTAACGATACAAAACAGAATGCGGAAACATTTGAGTTGAGAAATTATGAGAAGAAAGGAATTCAGCAGAGAGGAAAGTGAAGGATGCCGAGATTGAGTGTATATATATTGAAATTAGAAACGGAGACCGAGTGATAGTGAGACTCAGTGAGTGGGTCGGGTGAGTGAAGAAATTTCATTTCTGTTAGTCTTAGCAGTGAAAGGCAAAGGCGGGAGCGTTTGGGGAGAGAGAAAGGGAATGATTCTTGTTGTCTAGATTTCCCTCCACCCCAACTAAAATACTTGAAATTCAACTGAATGCTTCCTCTTTTACGAACTCCTTCCATTAGGATCGTTAAGACGATAAATTTTTTATATAATATTATCGGGTATTTGAAGTTATATATGACCAACAAAATAAATCATATAATAATTTTTTGTAATATATTATTTGAATTAAGCGTACTAATTAAATATCAATGATTCTATTTAACAAGTATATATTAAATTTTAAATTTTATTATTTTAAATTCAAATTGAAATAGCATTATTTAATAATAAAAAAGTTTAAAAAATAACTTTAAACTTTTAAATTCAAGCATCAAAATGTACTACTTTATTTGGGCTTAAATCATCTGTGTCTAATTGTATTTTTATTTATACCTTATTTTAAAATTGTAATCTTAAATTTAGTACTTAAGGTTTAAAGTTAAGATTTATGATTAAGTTTAGAAAATTAAGGTTAAGGTATATTTTTTAAGTTTTAAAGTTAAGATTTATGATTAAGATTTAAGATTTATGCTGTTTTAGTGATTATAATGGCTAGTCCGGAGGTTGCATTCATTAAATCCCCGAGGTTTGGTGTATGAAAAGTAGGCGCATAAAGTGAATGGTAGCCTGAAAGTCCACATTTTCCCAATGATTTAAACCACAAGTTGGACTTTTCCCAGCTACAATCAAAGGCAGACAAAGCTCTGTACTTGACCTAAACTCTTTAAAGAGGAAAGCTTCATCATGTAGCAGTCTCTCCCACGATGATCCAAACAGTTTCAGAACAAACAGAGCTTGGTGACATACAGCTATGGCGGTTGGGTTAGCCATGACAAGGGAAGGTGGACTATACAATGGCAGAGTAACTCTGCTGGTTGTGCTTTCATGTATCATGGCAGCTATAGGAGGAATCATATTTGGTTATGATCTTGGAATTTCAGGTTATAGATTCTATACTATCTTCTTCTACCATGTTACAGCATCTTACAATAAGCATATTTTAGCTGTTTTGCTTAATCTGTCAAAATTTTAGCATAGTTGAGGGACTAAAAATAGAATTAAACAAAGATAAATTGATACTTGGGATAAAGAAAAGTCAGATTTTATCTACTTATCATGTGTTGGTGCTGTAACAAAAGGTGGAGTGACGTCTATGGAGCCATTTTTGAAGAAGTCTTTCCCAAAAGTTTACACGAAGATGAAACAAGACACTAACATCAGCAATTACTGCAAATTCGACAGCCAATTGTTGACTTCATTCACGTCCTCACTATATATAGCTGGCCTTATTTCGTCTTTCTTCGCATTGCTGGTGACTCGAGCATTTGGTCGCAAGCCGTCGATCCTTGTAGGAGGAGCTGCATTCCTTGCTGGTTCAGCCCTTGGTGCTGCAGCTATAAACGTCTACATGTTGATATTCGGTCGTGTCTTGCTTGGTGTCGGGGTCGGATTTGCTAACCAGGTATGTACACTAGTGCGTAGATTCGAATCGAGTCAATTTGAGATTTAAAACCATAATTGTACCTTTTATTTATATTTGCTTGATTTGGGGACCTAATTGTGTTTTTGCTTTGTTGCATTTGGTTAACAGTCAGTTCCATTGTATATCTCTGAAATGGCACTTCCCAGACACAGAGGAGCAATGAACATTGGCTTCCAATGCGGTGTTGGCCTCGGTGTTCTTTCGGCTAACATTATAATTTCGGCGCTGAAAAGATCGAAGGCGACTGGGGCTGGCGTATCTCCCTGGCACTGGCAGCATTACCGGCATCAATCCTAACAATAGGAACACTTGTTCTCCCTGAAACACCCAACAGCTTAATCCAAAACAGCAATAATCCCGAAAAGGCTAAAACTGTGCTGCAACGTATACGCGGCACCACCGATGTCCAAGCCGAACTAGATGATCTCATCAAAGCAAGCTCGGTTTCTAAAACCATCAACCACCCATTTCAGAAAATCACACAAAGAAAATATAGGCCTCAATTGGTAATGGCAATAGCCATACCATTTTTCCAACAAGTAACCGGCATAAATGTCATCACATTTTATGCTCCAATACTATTCAGGACAATTGGCTAAGGTGAAAGTGCTGCACTCTTGTCCGCAGTCGTGACCGGCCTTGTTGGTACTACTGCAACATTCATATCGATGCTTGTGGTCGATAAACTCGGGCGGAAGGCCTTGTTTATGATCGGGGGAATTCAAATGTTGGCGACACAAATAACAGTAGGAGTAATCATGTCTGCTTTGTTAGGGGATCATGGTGGAGTAAGCAAAGGGTATGCATACTTAGTTTTGGGCTTGATTTGTGTATATGTAGCTGGTTTTGCATGGTCATGGGGTCCATTGGGATGGCTTGTTCCTAGTGAGATTTTCCCATTGGAGATTAGATCAGCAGGGCAAAGCATTACAGTAGCAATGGGATTTCTCTACACCTTCATTATTGCACAATCTTTTCTAGCTATGCTCTGCCGGTTCGAGTCCGGGATTTTCTTCTTTTTCGGGGCATGGGTGGCGCTGATGACCGCATTTGTGTACCTTTTCTTGCCGGAGACCAAGAATGTGCCGATCGAACAAATGGAGAAAGTGTGGAGGGATCACTGGTTCTGGAAAACTATTGTTGGAGAGATGGATGATGATGAAAAGAAGGCTTACACACAAGGGCCATAACAGAATTAGAATTCGCAAAATAAATAAGTTTATCTCCGGTATAAAATCAATAAGGCCTATTACCTTTTGGTCTAATTATGGTATTAGTGCTTCTACTCTACTTTATTATGACATACTTAGTCTTAAGTATATTCGAATCAATAACACCGGTAGTAGTTGGCATCACTTAATTTAATTGCAGTATTTAACTGTTTTGTTATCAATTTAGACCTATGGATAATATTGTAAAAGTTTATGGATTAAATAAAATTAAAATAAAGAGGTTAAATCTTAAATTCCAACAATGTTGAGGGATTAAAACTGTAATTAATTTCATTTTTCCAATAATATGTGGGCAGTCAAAAGTATTCTGAACGTGGTCCATTATTTCTTAAATTTTGTCACTATCAAAGTTATAAATGAACAAAAACAAAAGGGAGAAAAGACGGACTTTTCTGCTTGGCTTAATCTTAAAAATACCAATTGGTACAGAGTTAAATATTAAAAAAACTAATATATTTTTAAAAAATAAGAACTGATTTAGACTTTATAATTTAAGAATAAAATTAAAATATTTAAAAAATTAAAAATTAATTTAAAATAATAATTTAAATATAAAGTTGAAATACTCATAGTTTAAAGATGAATTTTAAAAGGATAATCACTTTTTTTCACAAGAACGATATATAATTTTATATTAAAAAAATAAACTTATAAAATTTTAGAAAAACAAAAATAATTTTTTAATAAAAAAATATATAATTTTTTTTAATTTTATTGCTCCCCTAAAGCACTTGAGGCAATTTTATTTCCCCTAATTCTAAAAATATCTTTAAAAGTCAATGAAAAATGAATTTAATTAAAAAATATTACATTTCCCCTTTCCCCCTCAAATGAACAATTGCAGTGCATGAAAGTTATTCTACCTTTAAATAATATTAAAATAAATAGAATATTGCAAAATAATAATAATAATAATAATAAAATAAAATATACTAAAGATCATTCAACTATTATTGTTTTTGAGGGGTGGGTGTTTTTTTTTCAAAACATTATAATTGAATCACTCAAGAAAAAATTATTAAAAAAATATTATTTTGTCATTAAAATGAAAATGAATATATAGTATAGTATGGTATAATAATAAATTTGGTTCTGACAGTTATACATTGATTAATTTGATCTTAATTTAAAATAATTTAATAAATTTAATTTATTTAATATTTTTATATTATCGTCAAGCAAGTATATCGAATTAAAGTAACAGTTGGATAACTATAACATGAAAGTAACAAAATATCCATGAAAAGAACAATTAATTTAGAAAAATAACAAATACCAAAATGATGAAGTTTTGTAAATACAAAATATTCAATTTATTAATTTTTTCAAATTTAAATTAAATTAATAAAATTTACTATAAAATTTAGAGACTAAAATCGTTATTATAACAAATGATGAGTCTATCAGGTGCGTTGAACATTGTTGAACATTATTAATGTTGAACATTGTTGAACACCATTAAATTAATTAATAAAGATTACAAATTTCAAAGACTTAATATATAATTATAAAATTTTTAAAATAAAATTTTAATTAAATTATTTTTCATATATATTATATTTTTATTTTTTTTAAATAATTGAATCAAACACTAATCATACTCAATCCCTAAATTGAAAAATCTAATTTCCTCCGAAGATAAACCCTAAACCTAAATCAAATCATCCTCGTTTAT
Organism: Abelmoschus esculentus; assembly: GCA_035048815.1. Lineage (NCBI taxonomy): Eukaryota > Viridiplantae > Streptophyta > Magnoliopsida > Malvales > Malvaceae > Abelmoschus > Abelmoschus esculentus. The sequence goes on along the minus strand of JAUCBN010000027.1, from coordinate 546,511 downwards.
CAATATTACATTAGATGTGTTCGAGTTTGAGGTATCTCAGATTATTATAATTTTGTTATTGTTTCGATTAGAATTCATTTACAGGGTGAAGTCGTCGATACGAAGGTGTCATAGTTATTGAAGGACGTGCCAAGAACACCATGGTTCTAATTCGAAGGAAAAGATTTAGGATTTTTTAATTTAGGGATTATTATAATTGGTATTTAATTTAATTATTTTAAAAAATTAAAAATATAATATATAAAAAATAATTTAATTAAAATTTTATTTTGAGTAATATATAATTATATATTAAGTTGTTAAAATTTTAAATTTTTATTAATCAATTTAATGGTATTTAATAATGTTCAACGTTAATAATATTCAACAATATCAACGCCGTGGTAGAATTTTTCTTGTAACAAATCATATTACCACTTTTCATCCATTTTAACAATTATCGATATGTTTATAATAATTTTTGGTTAAATAATTAAATTATAATTTAAAAAAGTACCCGTTCACAACCAAACCAATAATCGAAACACTTTAAAATACATTTTACACTATAAATTAAATGTTTAAATTATATTTTTATAATATATATTTAAAATATTTTAATTGAAATATATCTCTAAAATTTATTTTTAATTTATTTTAAAATTTACTAAGATATTTATTTTATATAAAAAAATTAAAATATATATTTTAATTAAAAAAAACTTTAATCATCTATTGACAAAATACATAGTTTAGAATAATGCATATTTGTTTCCACATTTCTAGCATTAAGATAAGAAATCTCTTTGAATAGACCCTAGTTGAATTCAGCTACAACTCAAACTCTTTCAAGTCTTACCTGAAAGGATCGATCTTTACTATCGTATCCGTAAAAAAATGGAGTCTTTTCTTGTTTATTGAGGATTTTCTAGGAAGGCAAACACCAATATTTGCAATTTTTTAAAGTCAGAACCAACCAATTAATTGTCGTCTACTTGGCAAACACAAAAAACCCAGAGCTAGTTGCAGTGTGGAAACAAAAGACAATTAAAAAATTGAGGAAATTGTCGTTTTCAACGAATGGTAAACGCTTCACGGTTTAGTCATCTCTGATATATCTGAAAATATAATGTATATTAAGCTTGGTGGGATGGGAAAACTATGCTTTGCGTCATCTTCGTTTGTTTATGGTTAAACTAACACCAAATTTACTTACATTTCAGCATGATTTGGTTTGGATTCTTGGTTAAGTAAATATGGTAGATTAAGGTTGAAGTTTCAGAGGAAGCCGGTATGTTATTTTTCTTCTTCTTCTTCTTTTTCCCCCTTAAAGCCCCTCTTTTGATTTGATATTTGTATTCCTGTTATGGGGTTTTATCAGTTCTTGAGTTGTCTGAATTAGGGGTTCAGTTTTCAGGTTTGTCTGGTTGTTTGATAGTTTTAAAGTTGTCTTCTATTTTCAGGTTTTGAAATTCTATGCCATGGAATCCTGAAATCTTTGTTCATTTATGTTTAATCTCTTTTACTGCTGGTAAACCATGTATTGTATGTATCTATACATCATTTTCTTAAAACATGTCATTAAATTCTAGGCAAGAATTTGCAGTTTTTCCCCTTATATTCTAGGTTAAGCATAGTATTAATGAATAATTCTAACATGGGATGTCTTGAAAAGCTGCAGAGAATTAGGTCTTGTAAGGAAACTAGCAGAATAATGGAGAAGCAGGAAATGGAAGAAGCAGAAATTGAACAGGTGTTCCCACCTTCTCCTACTTTAACCATTGGAATAGCTATCAATGGAAGTAGACAAAGCAAGTATGTGATTAGATGGGCGTTGGAGAAATTCGTTCACGAAGGAAACATCGTGTTTAAGTTGTTACATGTTCGTCCCAGGATTACTGTTGTTCCTACACCGAGTAAGTCATGGTTCCTAGAGATATGTATATCTGCTTATGGATGCTATGTTTAGTGTTAATTGACTGAAATTGTCTTGATTCTAGTGGGGAACTTGATTCCGATTTCTGAAATACGAGACGATGTAGCCGTGGCATATAAGAAGGAAGTGGAATGGCAAGCAACTGAAATGCTTCTTCCTTATAAGAAAGTGTGTACTCAAAGAAAGGTATCCTTTTTTTTTTCTTACTGAATCTTACTGGCTCTGCATGTTTTCCGAATAAGTGAATCAAGTTTGTTTAAATTCTGAATTTAGGTGGATGCCGATGTCATAATAGTTGAATCGAATGAGGTCGCGAACTCAATAGCAGAGGAGGTTACAAAGAACACTATCACTAGACTTGTTATCGGAGCTTCATCTTGTGGGATGTTTACGAGGTATTCTAATGAAACATAGTGAAAAGGCAATTCCATGACCTTGTGGGACATAAATCAAGTTGTGTAGGATCTAGTGATGCATGTTTTCATATTTCTGGAACTGGGGTGCTAAGGATTTTTCATTTTATTATTGAGGAAGGATGTCGCATTTTTTCCGGTTTATCTGACGAAAAGGAGGGTGAACATCAAAGAGCTGGTCTTTGCATATTTGTATACTTATATGCTCTATATTTGCAGTTTCCCATTAGCTCCATCAATAATCCTGTACATATGATATCTGTAGGAAACATAAGAAAAATAGTATGTCCTCAAGAATCTCAGCCTGCACTCCGAGCTTCTGTACTGTCTATGCTGTTTCGAAAGGAAAGTTGTCGTCCATTAGGCCAGCTGATTCGGAGATGAATGGAAGCATTAGAGATGACAGTAGCGAAACAAGTTTTTCTTCCAAGAACTCATCAGGCTACACTTTCAGTTCACAGACAGGTACTTATTGTCGAGTTGTAGTAGAAGAACGTTGATGACTAAGAATGCAAACAACATTTATTTTTCTTCTCTGTAAATGTAGAATCTGGCTCAGTGGCATCGTATGCTGCTTTCCGTTCAGCATCCCTGCCAATGCAGAGACATCAAGCACTTGCAACTCTAAATCATGCAATTTTACATTCGAAAAATAGTTCTCTTGCGAGTAACCAGTTCAAATCGATTGAGTCCCCACAGTCTAGATCTGCTGATAACAGTAACAGCCATTCTAGATGTCATTCTATGGACACTGTGGCAGGGAATGATGATTTGAGCTCTCATCCTAGCTGTGCAGAATCTGGAGAAGCAGTCAGTCGAAATTCTAGTTGCAGAGGCTTATCAACCGATCAACTATCATCTTTACCGGATCAAATTTGTACCTCAGATGTTCAGACGGATTGTTATCCGTCTGATAGTCTGGTAGGTTTGGCCTTTATTGTTCAAGAATACAATGAGTGTTATGCATCATGATATAACCTTAAGACAAATGTGATTTTTACAGAAAATGCATAGTGCCTTTATGGTTTAATTTTGGAGCTCAATACGAAACTTGCATGTATATGCAGGTAAATATCAACTTTGAGCTAGAGAACCTGAGAACCGAACTCAGACACATTCGGGAAATGTATGCCGTAGCTCAAAACGAGACCATTAATGCCTCTCGGAAGGTTAGTTGCATAATATGTAGTAAATTAATCTCTTTTCCTTTTCCCTTGATCGTTGAAGTTTTCACATCTTTGCTGCCATTTAGCATCAATGGTCATTGTGTTTCATCATTTTCTCATTGTTTACGGACTTGTTTAATTCTCTGTCAATACCATGTCTTCAGTTGAACACTTTAAGTGAACGTCGGCGAGAGGAAGCAATGAATCTTAAGGAGATAAGTTCTAAGGAGGAAAAAGCTAAAGAATTAGCTATACAAGAGAAGGAGAAGTCTGAAGCTGCAAGAAGAGAGGCCGAGCATATGAAAGATTGTGCTGAACGAGAGGTTTCACTGAGGCGAGAGGCCGAGATGAAAGCCTATAGCGAGGCTAAAGAGAAAGAAAAGCTTGAAAATTTTCTCACTGGTCCCGTCCAGCAACACCAGAAGTTCGATTGGGAAGAAATTGTGTCAGCTACATCCTCGTTCTCGGAAGATCTTAGAGTGGGGATGGGAGCATATGGAACTGTCTATAAATGCACATTCCACCATACAGCTGCTGCAGTGAAAGTTCTCCACTCAAAAGAAAGTAGTAGAACCAAGCAATTCCAGCAGGAGGTATAAAATTTCATGGATTAAACCAAGTCTGATGATGTGTTGTTATTGTTTTGGAAAATATGCTGATTAAGAGGTGCTTTATCCCCAGAAATTGCTACTAAATACTTGTTTTTTCCTCTTTCAGCTCGAAATCTTGAGCAAAATTCGCCATCCACATTTGCTTCTCCTTCTTGGTGCATGCCCCGAACAAGGTTGCCTGGTTTATGAGTACATGGAGAACGGTAGCTTGGAGGACAGATTACTCCGGAAGAACAATACCCCACCAATCCCTTGGTTTGAGAGATACCGAATTGCTTGGGAAGTAGCCTCAGCTCTTGTTTTTCTCCACGGCTCAAAGCCCGAGCCAATCATTCATCGTGATCTGAAGCCTGCAAACATTCTACTCGATCATAATTTTGTGAGCAAGATCGGTGACGTCGGGCTTTCCATGATGATAGCTGCAGATTCTTGCTCTACATCCACCATGTACAAGGACACGGGACCTGTTGGAACACTCTGCTATATCGATCCCGAGTATCAAAGAACCGGGTTGATATCTACAAAATCCGACATTTATGCATTTGGGATGATAATATTACAGTTGCTAACTGCAAAACCGGCAATGGCACTAACTCATGTGGTGGAAACAGCAATAGATGACGACAACTTAGCAGGAATTCTAGATTCAGGAGCTGGGAATTGGCCTGTTGAAGAAACAAAGGAATTAGCAAGATTGGGACTGAGCTGTGCCGAGTTTCGACGTAAAGACAGACCTGGTTTGAAAGATAGAGTACTTCCTGTACTTGAGAGAATGAAGGAGGTCGCAGATAGGACCCGGAAATCAATCTCCAATGTATCAACTGCACCCCCTAACCACTTCATTTGCCCCATATTGAAGGTATGCCAATAAAATCATTAAAGTGTGGCAAATAAAACACCAAGATTTATCATCTTTGCACTTTGATTTGAACTCAAAGAACATATCAACAGGAGATTTTCAGATAAATGCATTAGACACTGTCATAAATCCTGCAATTCAGTTGTCTGATTGAATTTGGGGTATTTTTTCCACTTTCTAAACAGGATGTAATGGATGAACCATGTGTTGCAGCAGATGGATACACTTATGACCGCAAATCAATCGAGAAGTGGGTCGAAACAAATGATAAATCACCAATGACAAATCTGGCTTTGCCAAATAAGAATTTGCTTCCAAATTACTCTCTTCTGTCTGCAATTGTGGAGTGGAAGTCCAGAAAACAGTGATCTTCTTACATTCTTCTCCTTAAAACCAGTATTCATAATACATATATATATATATATATATATGGTTTTCTTTTTGCAACTTCAATTTCACTCAAGTTTTGATAGTATTACATTTTTCTTGAGGTTATTATAGCTTTATCTTATATGGAAAGGATAGATAGGTTGGTTTGTCTAGAATAAGAAATGCAATTGTGTATCCTCCATATCTACAGGTGTATGTATATCGAGGTTTGTTTTACTTAAATAATACCCTTTGTTTTTGGTGTTGTTTCGGCATATTAAGTGTATAACTTTGTTTTCTACCGGTTTTCGAGATGAAAGATCGGTTCGGTTTGCGTCCGGTTTTGGTTGTGGACTGGTACATGTTTTTGAACATCCGTTTCTTTGGGGTGCAGTGGCTACCACTGCAATGGAGTTGTTTTGGAGGTTTCCTTGGGAGTAAGACCTTTACAAGCATATCAAATTAGCGTAGGCCACCATTATTTAATTATTTCAAGTAACTCCGGAAAATTGAATTCTCACCTCAGCTTCAACCATCTTTCGACCTTTTCATTGGATCAAGCGACCTACTCTCCGATGGGGTGAACATGAAGTTCCCAGAAAACATGAGGTATTTTCACTTGAAGTGGCCTGGACAAGCCTGAATAAAAAGGCAAAAAAACCTTGATACCAACTTCATTTGAAGTGGCCATGACAAGCCTGTAAAAAGGTAAAAGAACTTTGTTGGTAAGCAAGATGAGCAACTTTTTACATTTATAATCATATTATTTCTCCTTGTTCATTGTTTCTTGAACAACAATGACGACTCCCATGGCGAATTCCTGAGTACAGATGATTTCACGAGCAATCCTATATCGGGACTACAAATAAATCCATGTATTCTAGTTAAATGCCTTAAAGGCATTGAATCTTGTCTAATGTCTACTAATATGTTTAGCAACAAAGTGAATATATATTGCGAAGAATGGGAAGTTGACTGAAACTCCAGGGGTGATATAATAAGCAACAAAATAGTGCTTAAAGCCCCGGTATGGATTCAAGGTTGTATTGTTTAGATGTTGGAGTCCCAACTTGTTGGTTGTCCTGAACTTCTGGCCTGTTCGTGGCCTCGAAATTAGGCAAGTAGGCATAGGAGGCTGTCCGATTAGATGAAGGGCCAGGATTGCTTATTTTGCTAGTCAAGAAGCGACGGATTAGACCTCTAAGGAACGGGGACATGGTATCCGGCTCATGTTCTAGGTAGTACATGATTCCTCCCATGCAAGCACAAAATAAGGCCACCTGTAACAGTTTGGAAGCATCAAGTAAGGAACCGAATTTATACAAAAACAATCGACTCAGGTAACAGAGTAATGATGCAAGTAGATATATCGAGAACAAAGTTGGCTAAATCTCAAACTATGGGGACAAATTTTCACTTAGACCAACATAGTTCTCATGAGAAAGAAAACTACCTCAGCATTTTTAACATCAGGAAGCAGGTGCCGGTATACTAAAATATTCCACCATGATTCTCCAGCTCGTGGAAGAACATAGAGAGCTAGTTCACCACGTCTAGTTTTTTTCTCCAGTAATATAGAAAGTCCAGATAAAGCACCAGCAACCCAATATACTAGCTTATGGTCTTTCGTTGCAATCTTTCTATGCAAGCATATAACCGCCTTGAATTGCACAAGCAAAATGTTCAAGGAGCATATAATACCGATTTTAGCATCAGGAAAAAGTGAATGAGAAACAAGAAATTAGCTACCTGAAAAATTCCAACAAATGCAGACAAGAAAGATGTTGATTGAACAGCTCCTTTAACAGCAAGCCAGCAGGCACGCACAGGGGTATCCATAAACTAGAACCGTACCATGATAATGCAAAATAAACAAACAAAAGAAAAACAAAGGATCAATTCCAAAAATAAAATCTCATTGTAACGCCAATTATGCATCGCTAGAATCTCTCTCTCTGTGTGTGTGTGTGTGTGCGCTCAATATCTGCTCAAGTGGAGCAAAAGAAACCTGCAAAATAAACTACAAGAAATCTTGTCTCACTTACAAAAGGATAAAATGTCAATTGATTCTTCAATTTTACCTGGCACAACAACTTTTAATCTGACTATAGGAAGATTAAAAGAGAATAAAACCATCATTCCCGCTTCAAACCCCAAAATTTACTAAACCAGGTTTTGGTAAAGCAGATTGACATTACATTTTTAGTTATGTGATTTTTACTAAACCAGATTTTATTTTTCAGAAAATTGTTTCATTTTTTAATAAAGTGCACACGAACGCACACATATATTTGGCCAAAAAGTAAAGCACACACAAAATGCTAAGCCCATTTGTGCCTTGATTTGGTTGCTTCTTTGATATAGTGCCCAAAATGTATCAAGGCCATTATTTTATAGTTTGCTTCTTTGTTATAAGAAGCACATGAAGGAAGCTCAAAAGCAAAACCCAACTCCAAGGTCCGTCCACATTCGTGGATGAAGAAAGGAAAACCAATATGTAATGCAAGATATACCTTTTGTAGGTGCAGAACAACGAATGGCACAAAAGTCAAAGAGAAGTATAGAGGGAATGTTTTCCTGAATGTAGCTGATGCTGCCTTGGCATTGTGCGCTAGACAAGAATTTGTGTCCGGATGAATAACAGAACAAGGAATAATTGAAGGGAACTCCCCCAGCTTCACATTATTGGACTTCCTTCGGCTATTTAAGTAGGCTGATATAGATGCAACATCCACTGGCCCACCTCTACAGTTCTCCTTAACAGCCTTATATACAGGAGCAGCAACAGGACCAGTCTTCTGAATAAAATCACTATATGATTTGGGCAAGCTCGCAGGACGCATCACAAAGGCGTACATAACCTGGTATAAACATCAACCAGTAAAATTGGATGAAACAACTACATTGACCAAACCCTACTAAATGAAAAGAAATGAATGCACAATAAATTCTCCAATCTTTTTTAACCTCAGAAGAAAACTCCAATTCGGTAGACATAGAAATCTTCCCTAAGTATGAACTTTTAGATTGGAAAAAATACACTCTGAAAAAAATGAACTGGAAGTACACTTCACATAATTTCACAAGAACAAAATAGAATTAATTACACTTCCAGAATGGTAATTATAAAAAAGTGATGTTTAGTAGTATTTCTCTGGAATTCAGCTTAAGCTTCTCTTTGGCACCTTTTACTCACCAAACTGAGCAATTCCCAGCGTTATGAATGTTTTATCATCATCAACTGATGTACAAAGATAAATATTTGGTCCAAACATCTAGACACAAAAATCAATATGAACTTTATATTACCTGGGCGCAAGCTAAAGAAAAGAGCAGAGAGTCCCCATGCCTCCAATGGCTTCCCCACAAGTGAAACTTATTTTTTGACTTTGCAGAATTATAAGCACACTGAAGAGTAAAGCAAACTATGAGACAGTACAAAAGGGAACTAGAACCTACACTGACAAATTGCTTTCAAAACTTACTATTTAAAAATGCATTCATTTACCTGAGCTACTCTAGCCAAAAGGTACAATGCAAGTGTTCGCCTTCGATTTGAATCATCTAAAGCTAAAATAGACAACCCTGCAATGGAACCTGCTAAAATTCTGTTCCATCACCACCTTAAACAATGTCAAATATGAGATAGGGAAAAGGCTACAACATGCATCAAAAGTTGTCAATAATTTCAATTAACCATTACACATCGAGATATTCATCTAATGCAAAACAGCCATTTACATCAAACTTACGCATTTCTTGGTGTCTCTTTCTTTCTCCATTTTCTCAGTAAGCATCGAAGTGCGTGGTAAGAACCGGTGAATCCACCAATAAGTAAACCAATGCGGCATGCTTCCTCTCTCACAATCAAATCTTTCTCTGAGACAAGTTGCTGGAAGATCAAATTCAACACGGTTAATATCACATTTCAGCACTTTCTTACATTCATAACTCCTAGCAAAGACAAATCATAGAACCAAAAATCACAGTTTCGTCCAAAATTTAATCGAAAAGAGTAGTTACTTTTTATCTACTAACTAAGAATACGACATTGAAATAATCCAAACCTTCGAAGGAGGTCGTGTACATAATCATGCATTAAACCCATTTAATAAAGCACTTTACATAGATAAAAGGAAATACAAATACATTTCCAGTAAACATTTTAGAATTTACAAAACAACCAAGTCAAAGGAAAGCCTTTTTATGAAACTGACATAAAAAACCCTAACCTTGAGATCAAGGAGCGAGGAGTAAGACTTTCTTCTGGCGAGCTTGAAACCGCGAAGAAGAATCCCGATACCCACTCTAACACCATAAGAAAGGAGAAAACTTTGGCAAAGATTGCCAATGGCGTTGGCCACGCATGAGTCATCGGCGTGGTCACACGGCGGGCAATCGCCACACGTCTCCGTCCTCTGACGTCTATGGAACTCCTCCATGGCTTCCCTCAGTCGGTCCTCCGCCTCCCGAAGCCGTCGCTCCGCCTCGGAGTTTTCCGCCAAGAACCGCGCCGAGGAATTGGAGCTTTCGGAGAGAACCGACATTTCAGATTCAAAGTTGACGCTGTTTCTTTTAGCATCTGAAATTTAAGCGATCCCCGCAAAGGAAAGAGGGAATGGCAGATTGGCAACGAAAGAGAAATAAACTATAAATAGTATAATTCAATCGAGTTGGCTTTCTTTTGGTAATAGGAGTATAAAAAAATTATTATGGGAAAGTTTTAGCGAACCGCGCCATTAAAAAAAAACAGCTAAAAAATAATTGTATTGATTTTTTTATAAAAAATAATAAAAATTTATTTTTTAAAAAATAATATATACTATTTTTTTTATTAAAAATGTAAAATTATAAAATATATATTTAAAAAAATTATATAAATTTTAATATATATTTATATACTAAAATTTTTATAATTTTTATAAAAATGATATAATCGTTTTTAATCGTATTTTTTTTTTCATGTGTTTGACTCGCATGGACTTAAAAAGATAAAAATAAAATTAAAAAAATAACCAAGTTTAAAATTAAATATTACTTTATCCTTTTATTTTCCATGAAATTACGAAGTTTTTAGTTGGAAAATTTATGATGTTCTTTATTTATTTTTCAGGTAATTTTTTCAAATAAATGTTGATAAAGTTACCATTTTTAATATAAATACCATATATAAAATAAAATTTATTTTATTTTAATCATAAAATGTAACAATACAAATTTAAATTAATAGAATCCTGAAATTCATATTTGAAGTGACATAATCTGAAATGATTACAAAAGTAGAAACCTCAAATTTTGAAGTGAATAATTCAAACTTAAACATTCCAATTTAAAACGATCTAAACCTAAAAGGACTTGATATGAAATTATACCGAACTATATATTGGGATGAGTGTGTGATTAGAATAATGAAAAAGAATGAAAAATAAAACGCTTAGCTGTCATGATATTTATCAAATTTTGATAATAAAACGTAAATTTTCTAAATATATATATTTTCTGATTTTTTTTTTAAAAAAAACTAAAGATCATGAAGTAAGTGCTTTATTAAAACATTGAGTGATTTAAAAGTATGTTTTTGTCTGAAAACGCCATCTTCAACACCTTTAAATTTAGAAACTTGTTACTTTTATTAGTAAAAATATTCAATACCGAATTTTTGTTATTTAAAATTAATTATTAATAAAAATATAAAAATAAAATTGACAAAAACTAAGTGTATTGTTAAAATATGTTATACTTTCAAGAGGAGAATACGAGTTCAAACTTTAAAAACGATATTATAAAGAGCGATAATCTTATACTTGAATATAAATTGTAAAACGAACAAGATTTTGACAAAATATTCTGAGAGTATTATAAATTTTATAATTTTATCAAGATGTCTAATATAGGAAAAATTATTGATATTAACTTTATTGAATACAATCTTAATGGTTAGGAGTAAGAAAGCAACATTCTAAGCAAAGAAACTAAAAAGGATTTGATGTTATCACAAATAATAAACTGCTTTAGAAATTATACAAAGAAACCAAATTAAGATTTTCCAGTTTTGTTATCTTTCCAGGAAGCTTGCCATTGTTTATCATAGTAAGTAACCTCATCTGCAAGCTTCCTCAGGTTATCGAAATCTTGGGATTTCCTCAACAGCACGACAGCGATGACCGTCACGAACAACCCCGTCTTGCAGACGAAACTCCCTGTTTGCCCGATTAAATCCATCCCTGTTAAACCGTCCACCATGTAAGCCATGAAGAACCCTATCATTGCTGCTCTACCTGCAAATGATTCGGAAATTTTAGAACTCAAAGCGAACCAATCCAAAACTAACTCGACCAATCGAATGTCTAGTTTTAAGGGAGTGAGAATAGGGCATTAACCATTGAGCACTTCTGCCTCGGGAAGATATGTTCTCATGAACCATGCCCACCAGGGTATGATTGAGCTTCTGAACTGGACTGGTTCTTGGTTTGAACTAGCTTCTGGGTACATCTCCAAGTACTTTCTCCTCTTTGCTTCTATGAAAAGAGAGAGAGGGAGAGAAAACTGCAGTTATGGGAATATGTATACATAACAATATGTACAATTAGATATTCATGGAAATCTTACCTGCAACAATCACACCATCCCAATCCATCCTACCATTTCTAACAAACATATTCAAATCCCATGTTCCATTCTTCCACCTTTCGTCCTCGAACATCCTAGCTGAAGCTCCGGTCACAAACTCGTCCGTTGTCAGCTTTTCTTCAGAATCCTTTGGCTTATTAATTTGTGAAGATGGTTTCTCCTTTTCATCGATTTTAAACCCCTTTTGGCCTTCATCATCTAAGGTGACAGCATTCATAACTTGCTTTGTCTCCAGAGAATAAGCTGGTTTGCGTTGTGCATGTTGCTTCCTGGGGACATGATGTGAATTGCAAGCTCTTTGTAAGGAGGCAGATATGGCAATGGAAGCCATTGTTGTTCAAGGGGATTGTTGTTGATTTTTCTCCTTTGATCTTCTCAGAAGCTCTTTGAGGGGGAAAAGTAGACAATTTGCCCATACTTTTTTAGAGAAAAATAAGATAAAATCTGTCCATGACTTTCTGCCAGAGAGGTATGGGAAATGTTTTTGGTTTTTCTTAGGTCTCTGACAGAGTATATAATTATCCGGTATAGCTTTGCAAAAATGTCTTCTTCAGAGATTTAATTGCATTATTCTGATAAAAAGAAGGTACAACAAAGGGCAATACAAAATCAATTCAATGTCATGGTTTATACTGATACTAATACTACTACAAAAATAAAGTTATGAAAAGGACTGCTTGCCGGCGTTGTAGTTCCATCTTTCGGGAGGTATAGTCGCTAACAATGATGCCGTAGTAATAAGATGATTCCACCCTTTCCAATGCATTATTGTTCACCCACTAATGGCTACCTCTGGCAATGGTCAATGAACCTGCAAAACAATTCTATGTTATTCCAACATGTAATAGTTCGTCCACTGATAACAACTACCGAAGCAGAGATAATAAAATAGGATTTCGAGTTTCACTTGACCATTGATCAGTATCAATATATAGCATAAATCACACATGCATAGGGGCAAGCCCTTGGTGTAATGTAAAGGTTCACACACATATGCGAATGATACAAGTCACTAAAACATAATTAAGACATTAAATCAGCAGAGCAGAGATTTCTCACTTTTTGATCACAGTGGTATTAGAAAGCAATATTTAAGAACATATAATAGTGGCCAATCAGTTTCATTACAAAAATATGTTACCTCAAGAAATACACATCTTACTACTTCAACATAGATGGTTGGTCAAGTTAACTTCTTTCCTGTAATGAGCAAAGTGTTATCATCAGAATGAGGGTCTTTAAGATTCTCCATGAAAGGATAGCAATATAAATATATATTTGCATTTATTTAAATGGTTATCAAATACCTAACTAACGGTAAGTAGCTAATTTTGTGGGTACAAACTTACATGCTTCCTTTTTCTTCGATCAATAGCACTATTCCTCATATCATTTTTCACACCAGCAGATCCAGACGGAAGGCCATAAGGCATTGGAGAAGGCGCTGAAGCATGAGCTGGAGGAGCAGTTGTCATAGTAATATGGCTAGCTGACAAGGGCAGCTGAGGTTGAGCAGAAGCAGGGGGTGGGGCTGCAGGTGTAGGAGCTTCTTCGGGAGGAGGCTTAGGCAAAATGAACTTCAGCCGATTGTTTCGATAGTTCTTCCAAAAGAAGAATTGTTGTCTATGTGCCACTTCCTATAAAATTTAGGTACAAAAACGAGAAGACACCCCAAAAGTGAACATAAAATCATATTGATATAAAATAATAACACATTTCATTTGGTGGTCACTGGTCATGAACATATTTTAGTTGAAAATACCCAAGAATCAAGTGATAGTGTTCTGTAATGCCCGAAAATATCCCTCTTAACATATCCTACTGATTGTGGTGTTATGCATCTCAAAACAACAAACATTAGAATCTTATAAAAGCAACTGCATCTCTTTCTAATTATCTGTCACCATCAAACCATTTTTTTGCCTGAGCTCTGTCTTAAGAAGGGGATCCCTGAGACCTTGGTTACAAAGGAGATTTGAAGTTTTTTTTTTCCTTTTGATGTGGCAATATTTATTAGGACAACAGGATCAGAAAGAAAGATTAAAGCCAAACCTTGTTGGCAGGATGTGCCATTGCATTTCGGAAATTCGCATTTTGAAGAAGTTCAAGGAAATATAGACAATGGGGATACCTGCAATCATCTTTCTACATAAGTTCATGTGTGACATAAAAAAAAAAACAAGGGAGCTATAAATTAACTATGGCACTATTACTCATCATTTATCATGCAGTAAAATATATGCTAGTTTTAAGGAGTTCAAGCCTAAAGTATTGAATGGCAAGCTTTCAAGTTACTGACATGATAAATTTTATATACTCTGGACGTTGCCAGTACTGAAGATATTTCAAGTATCCAATAAATGCCTCATCTTCAAAATAGCGATTTTGAGCCAAATCTGCATCACAAATTAATTGAGCGAGTATCAATGAAGAATGCATCCAATTGGCAAAATCAACAAGTGAATGCAAAGCAAATAGAAAGGAATGGAACTTAAAGAACAAGACAACTAAACTAATGATATAATTCATTATGATTTGACACAATGAACAGCCAAATTGATCCAATTTGTGACTGTGTTCAAGCATTAAGTCGGGAATTTAACCATAAACAACCAAAGTATCCCATTTGAGACATTCGCAGTCTAACCCTAATCCAAGAAGAACAGAGAACTTACAGTGAATGTAAGTAGGGTTGGCAAGGCACTGCACGAATTCTAATTCGAGTAAGAATCGTTGCCGCCCATCATCCGGATCCTTGTACACGTTTTTGGGCCTGAAAATCATCCATTCATTAAAAACAGTGATAATAAATAGCATGATTTGTGCTACATATTAACCATTCAAAATTTCTGTCAAGAGAAACGAGGAATTCGGAGCAAAAGAGACAGAAGCTTACGAAGAGGGAGTCTCGGAAGCGTTGTCATTTTCTTTAGTGGAAGCCATTGAATCCTTCGCCCAAATATAAAAAGGGATAAAAGGGGGCGATTCAAATTTTAGCTAGGTTTGATCAGTTGATCAATACAACGGTTAAATCAAAGGAAACTATGAATGGCTCCAAAACCCTAACCTAACGAAACAGAAACAGAAACAGAAACAAAATCATACGAATTCAAGAAAATTAAAATTGGGATTGGAGATTGGAGAATAAAGTCGAAGCGGAGGGAGAAAAAATCGGTTCCCTTAATGCAATTCCAGTAAAGTCGAATAGTTTTGGTATAATAACATTTGGGTTCTTCTGATTTAAAAAATAATTAAATAATTTTTTTATTTTTTTTATATTTTAGTAAACTCTTATCTCTCGACGTTTAATCGTTAAGTATTAAGCTGAAAAAAACGTAACGTTTATGTCAATTTATGTATTTAATTTAATTTTTTAATTAAATTTGTAAAACTCTGAACATATCAAAATAAATTAATTTAAAAATATTTAATTTTATTTGAAAGACCAACCATTACAACACACGTCAAACACCAACCACTAGCGCATTGAATGGTTAGGAACCAACCAACCAAGGAGTGTGAGGGCTGCAACTTTGAAGTTGCTGAAAACACTTTTCAAGGGACCAGATAAGCTTCCACCACAAACAAACACTAAGCAACCGCCAACCTACGATGGCATCCACCTCCGCCGCACACCTTCCCCTCAGTCTTATCCTTCCGCCTGTCTCCTCTCCACGCCAACACTTGGTCACTGGTTTTCCTTATCCATCTACTCAGAGTCAGAGTCAGAGTCGAATCTCCCTCAGAACTCGAGCTGTTAGCGCTGATGATTTCTTGGGTGATTTTGGGGCTCGAGATCCTTTCCCAGCTGAAATAGCTAGTGGGTTTGCAGAAAAAGTGTTGGGAAACGTTGACACCGAGCATAAGATCCTTATTCCTAATATCTCAGCTCTCTCTCTTGCTCAGCAAGACTGCTCCCCTGTTTCTCCTTTGCAGCCTCCCATGTCACTCGATGATGCCAAGGCTCTTTTGAAGAAGGTGATTTTGCAAATTCCCTGTTTGAAGACGGTGATTTCATTGTTAATGGGATTGAACTGCTTTTCTATAGTTTACGTTGTTAGCTTTGGTAATGGCTTGCTGTTTTAGACACACTTCAAATTAGAAGCTACTGTTCATTCGTTTTAGCAATCTGTTTTGGGAATTATCGTAATTGAATTGCCTTCTATGTTTCCCTGTTTGTCAAAATTCTGCCCTGCAATCTTGTGTAGAAAACCCTGATTCATGTCTAATATTAGCAACTTTTTTTGAACAGTTATATTAGCAGCTTGAATGCTCTGAGTTAGTGCTGCAAATCTCCTGCTAGAGTCTAATGTTTCGACTGTCGATTAAAGATTTATCGTCTCGCCGGCAGATCAAATCATGCATCCTTTTAATGCAAGCTTTTAAGCTAGATGGCAATGGATTGGAGAGATACTACTGAATACTGATGACATCTTAAATTAAGCATCTGTAGGTATTACTGAGTATTTGTATTGACTATGGCTTGTAGGTTGTTGGCTGGAGGCTGTTGGATGAAGAAGGTGGACTTAAGCTGCGGTGTTTGTGGAAATTGAAAGATTTCAAATCCGGAGTCGAACTCATCAATCGGATTTATAAGGTTACGGAAGCCACCGGCCATTTCCCAAGTATCCACTTGGAAGAACCGAATCAAGTCCGAGCTGAACTTTGGACTTCTTCGATCGGTAAACTCTCTGACTTACCAATTCTCCTTTACTTGCCTGCAAAAAATCATCCCCTTCCGGGAGGAATTGCTTTGCAGTCTCCTTTACTTACCATTAGCTTGAATTGCAGGAGGCTTGAGCATGAACGATTTCATCGTGGCTGCCAAGATCGATGGAATAAAAACGTCGGATCTCGCTCCCCGTAAACGTGTTTGGGCATAAACCGAAGCGCCTGTTTTTGTTGTTCCGGGGATGTCGAAGCATATGTGATGACACCATGGAAGTCATAAGACTCATGAAATCCCAATGTTGTTGTTCAGAAATTGAACATTTTTTGTTTAAAATCACAGGCATGGTCCAACCTATTCTTGTAATCTTGTTTATATTAACAGTGTTGTAATTTGGAAAGGGTCTTTGCCATGCCTCTATTCATCATTAACTACATAATAAACTGAAGATTGAACAGAAAATTGAAGGATTATCTGGTTGAACACTTGAACTAGACCTTTTGGGGGTAAACTACAGGGGTATCACCCTACTATTAACTTTTTTTGTTTTGGTTACCTAACTATTTTTTTTATTAAAATCTTCACTAACATTTCGTTTTGTTATCATTTTAGTCACTGACTAAAATTAGAAAATTGACGGAAATAATGAGGATAATAACATTTTTAGTCTAACTTGTACTGGGGTATATTTGAAGATTCAAATTAGTGTTAGTAATTTTTCAATTATTTTAATAAAAACTATATAAAATAAGTCGATAAGAATAATTTTATTTAAATTTTAAGACGAATAAAATTTTGATACACAAGATAAATAAATTAATTTTATAAAAATAAAAATGAAATCTTAAATTCATAACTTTAACCTTAAAGAATTAAACATAAATCTTAAATTATATCTTTATTTTTAAATTTAAATTTTATAAATTACGCTCTAAATAAAATCTTAATTTCTAAAGTTTAAACCGTTGATATCGCAGTTACACTTCCAAGCGTCTTTTATCTCGCTTCATCTTTCTCTTACAGTTACCATTTCTGAAAAAGAAATACAAAAATCCTAGGAAACCCACTCGAAGAATGGGGACAGCTACTTCAATGGTTACTTCATCGAGATTCACATTTCCTTCCCAAGGTTACTCCTACTACTTTTGCCACCATTGTTACCCTCTTCTTTATCTCTTTCTATTAACTGATTTTGGAACTTTCCAAAACCAGGGCTTCGTCTACCCGCTCGTAGCCACCCGTGTATGAAACCGCAGGTTTTCCTTTGCTCCATTGCTTCCCTGGTTATTCATACTGTGTTTCCTCACATCGGGTTTTGTTTAGAGGATTTTGAGATACGGAAATGGAACGTGGATTGATGTACCCATCGTGTTCGATGAAATGTCTCAATGTTAAAGAGCTTTATAGTTTCTTGAACTAGATGTATTAGCTAGAATTCATTTGTTTTCACCCCATTCTTAACCAAAGAAACTGCTCCGTCTGTTGCAGAGACGCTTTCTGAAGAAATATGCTTCAAATGTTATAACGGCAACATATGAGTTGAAGCCACCTCCATATTCCCTGGTAAAGAAAAAATCAAAAGTTGTGTTTTTTGTATCGTTTTTTTATTGAAATATGCTATCTTTTTAGTATCCTCCAGTGGAAATTAATGGGGAATAGTTAGACCCCATTGCTAACCGTGTTGCTGCCTGCTGGAGATATATAATCTGTTACTTTGTTTGGAGAAATTTTCTAACATTTCTTAATTTTCATGTCTGAGCTCCAAGTCAAATAAGAAATGATGCAATGAAATAAACAGACGTGCAAACAATGTTAAAATTTTGTTATTTCCTCATATTCCCAGAATGCATTGGAACCCCATATGAGCCGAGAAACCCTGGAGTATCATTGGGGAAAGCATCATAGAACCTATGTGGAGAACCTAAACAAGCAAGTTGTAGGAACAGATCTAGAAGGCCTGTCTTTGGAAGACATTATCTCTGTTACTTACAACAAGGGTGATATACTCCCTGCCTTCAACAGTGCTGCACAGGTATATGTCATACAAATTAGTGAATCTCCAATTGCATATTATGTTTTTCTTTCAAGTTTTATAACCTGTTTGCAGGCCTGGAACCATGATTTCTTCTGGGAATCAATGAAACCAGGTGGTGGAGGAAAGCCGTCTGGGGATCTTCTAGATCTAATCGAAAGAGATTTTGGTTCTTTCGAACGATTTACTGAAGAGTTCAAGTCTGCTGCAGCTACACAGTTTGGTTCTGGCTGGACATGGCTTGCATGTATCTGACCTCTTAGAATGGCATCTTTACTTTTTCCATTAAAATTCTCTAGTTCTTAGCATAATTTGGTCTATAATGTGTTGGCTTTACCCAGACAAAGCAAATAGACTTGGTGTGGAAAATGCTGTAAATCCTTGGCCATCAGAAAATGATAAGAAGCTTGTAATTGTGAAAAGTCCAAATGCTGTGAATCCACTTGTTTGGGACTACTTTGTGAGTACCTACACACTCATGATTCATCTTACAACCATAAATGTATATAATTATATTGGCTAATGTAGGAAGCAATCTGCAAGATGCTATTATTTTATTCGTTTTTTGCATCTAACGTTATCATCTGTTAATTTTCTACAGCCACTCCTCGCCATTGATGTCTGAGAGGTACATCATTTTTTTTAGATTGATCAATCTGATACTAAATTATTCCCAATTTATTCGTAAAACTAATACTAATTCGTGGGATATGCTCCAATGTCCACAGCATGCTTTTTACCTCGACTTTCAGGTAAAGTTTTCATTACGTTTAATTGCTTGGACATTTGTGATGAAGAACTTATCTGTTGGTTCCAATGTAAAGTTGTCAAGTGAATATAAAAAACTACACAAATCTTTTCTTCTTGCAGAATCGACGGGCAGATTACATATCGATGTTCATGGAGAAGCTTGTATCTTGGGAAGCAGTTAATGCTAGACTCAAGAATGCGAAGGTTCAAGCTGCTGAGAGGGAAATGGAGGAAGAGAGGAGGAAAAATGAAGAAGAGTGGAAACCAACTGACGATGACGATGATGAAGGTCTAGAGATGTATGTAGACAGTGACGACGATTCAGAGGCCGAGTGAATTTAAATTAACATACAATGGTGGTATTAGAACACCATGTGTTTTGAAAGTGATATAGATGTTAGTTTGTGCGGCCAAGAAACAAAAGATCCTTTTGCTCTTTTCAATTTTTTGTAGCTATACTGGATTAGCTGAACTCTGATTTGTGGATATTCAGCTGTAGGATAATAGAAAACCAAGTACTGCCATTTTTGTAAAATTCCTCGGTACGTAATGCAT
This sequence comes from Abelmoschus esculentus, assembly GCA_035048815.1. Lineage (NCBI taxonomy): Eukaryota > Viridiplantae > Streptophyta > Magnoliopsida > Malvales > Malvaceae > Abelmoschus > Abelmoschus esculentus. Next base: position 526,542 of record JAUCBN010000027.1, on the reverse strand, counting down.
ATTTTGTAAACTTATTTTGCAGTTAAACTAATAATTTCTAATTAAAAATAAGATCAAACATAAAATATATAAATAAAGTGGACTAATGTTATTATATATTTTAAAATAAGATTAAACTGATTAAATGTATAAATATGAAAGATTTAATATATTATTAGGTCAGTATTTATGAACTACCACATCATTATCCATTAAATTTTGATGACACTATAGTTGACTGACTACTTATATCGTTTACCCTTTTCAATGAATGACAAAGTCAGAAAGTTAATTATACGTAAACTTCTAATTTGATACAATTACATACTTAATCTTTGGTTCTGATCCTAATGTACATATGAAACTTGATTTGATACATATTCTATCAAAATGCATGTATAATTTTGAGATTTAATGTTATAGAATACATTTTTTATTTAATAAATAATTAAAAATTGGAGAAATTCAGGACTGATGAGAATCATGAAATACAGACTCTTTGTGTATAGTTTGACAACTTGAAGCTTACTTATATACAGTTGGGGTTTACATGAACTACCCAAAAATCTACTGACATTATTCACACGTGTAAGTTTACAGATGCTGAATCAGAAACCTAAGATGAATTCCCGGATTCGGTTCACGAATTTGTATGGTATGCGGAATAAGCAACTAGAAGATGGATGCTGTATCAGACAAGCTGATGTCCTGGTCTGATCGATTTGTAACAATGGGGTTTCCCGAAGCATCCAGGTCGATAACAGCCGTTTCACCAGGTCTGTAATCTCCGGCCAGGAGGGCTTCACTCAGTGGGTCTTCAACTATCAAGGTAACCGCCCTCCTGAGGGGGCGTGCACCATAGGTCTGGTCATAGCCTTGTTGACAAATGAGGTCCTTGATTGATTCAGACACCTCCAAACCAATTCCCAGAGACATAAGTCTAGCACTAACCTCTTGCAGCATCAGGTTTACTATCTCGAGCATCTGAAAAGACACAAAATCGATGACTGACGGTGTATCAGTATAAGATAATCAATATCACATCTTATTCTAAATCGCAGTACTTTTTCGAGTTTGAATTGATACTGGTTTAATGTAGCATGTGAAAGGGGACAAACGGAACCTGGCTACTCTTTAAGGAATAAACAGAAAGGTACAAACCTGAGCTTTCTGGAGAGACCGAAAGACGACTACTTCATCAATCCTGTTGAGTAACTCAGGACGGAAATATGCCTTCAGTTCTTCCATTACTAGAGCTTTCATTCCAGCATACGAAGTAGCTTCATCGTTCTCAAGTATGAAACCAATGGAGCCACGCCTACCCTTTGAGATTGCAGAAGAACCCACATTTGAAGTCATCACCACCAGTGCATTCTTGAAAGAAACTCTTCGACCCTGATTAACAGAATCTCGAATGAGAGACACCAATAATAAAATATCAATCGAAGTTATTAATTGTTGAGACATGTATGAATGGTGATTATTTATCATCAAATGTCTCAAGAAAGTGGAATTTACAACAAATCAACCTGTGAATCTGTGAGGTGACCGTCTTCAAACAGTTGGAGAAGGATGTTGAATATATCTGGATGAGCTTTCTCTATTTCATCAAGCAATAACAACGTGAAGGGTCGTCTTCTAATAGCTTCCGTAAGCATACCTCCCTCTTCATAACCGACATAACCTGGCGGCGGTCCTATTAATTTACTCACTGTATGTCGCTCCATGTACTCGCTCATGTCCAATCTAAGCATGGCATCCTCCTGAAATATTGGCAGGCAGAAAGAGATAGCAAGATTAAGCCGGTGATATAGGCCAAGCGATACATTACCAAAAAACAACCTTACATACGGGACTTTCAAGTATTATATTTTAAAGAGTGGACTTCCTTTCACGCCGATATAAAATGTTGTCTCCTTAAATAAAGTATATCTAGGATATGGTTAGCACAGACAGGATATGTCAAAAAGAGAAAAGGCATGAATAATAGCATGGAGCCTTACCGACCCAAAATAGCATGCAGCTAAAGCTTTAGTTAATTCAGTTTTCCCAACCCCAGTTGGACCACAAAAGATCATTGCAGCAATTGGTCTATCTGGATCCTTTAGGCCAACACGAGATCTCTTAACTGCTCGAGAAATGGCAGCAACAGCCTCATCCTGACCAATAACCCTTTTCTTAAGCATCTCATCAAGGCCAACTAGAAGTATTCTTTCATCTGCGGTGATCTGCTTCACTGGTATCCCTGACCAAACTGAAGCAACTGTTGCAATATCTTCAGCTCCCACCATTATAGGTCTGAAAGAATCACCCCCCAAAATTTAGTTAAGATGCCAGAAGGACCAAGAAGCTAATAACAAGTAACCTTCAACATGATCCCGGAAAGAAAGAAAAGAAAAGGGAACATACTCATCATTCTCTGAAGTAGAAGGCAAAAGGGATTCTATTAGGAGTTCACCGGAATCATCCACATCGGAAACACCAGCAGCATTTTTCAACCTACTGGCCATAACCTATCCATGACAGAAGTGCCGAAAGGAGATTACATGCTTAGAGCAAATGAAAAGCTAATGTACACATAGGATAAAAGATATTACCACTTCGTGCATGGCCTGAACGGCTCTGATTTCTTCCCAATAATCATCAGGTTCCTTTGCTAGAATGTCGGTTTCTTGCTCTCTTTTCCTCCTAAATGCCTCGATACGAGCTCGACTTCCAGCCTCATCAATGAGGTCAATTGCTTTATCCGGAAGATACCTATCAGGAATATATCTTGCAGACAGGTATACAGCAGCATTTATTGCTTCCAGAGTGTATCTGCAGCGGTGATGAGACTCATACTTTTCACGCAGACCAAGCAGTATCCCAACTGCATCCTCCTATAAGGTATCACATCACAGCCAAATAAGAGGGAAATACACAATTACTCGCATAGTATAATTCGCATTGACAACAACCTGACTTGGCTCATTGATCCATACTGGTTGAAACCTTCGAGCTAATGCTTTATCCTTTTCAAATTGGGTCCTAAATTCCCCTATAGTTGTTGATGCGATACACTGCACAAGATGTAGAATTAGTGTATGATAAAAATTGAAAAATAAGAGCTTAATCAACGAGCAGAACTTATTCCTCAAAAGTGCACACATCAGAGTATGACAATTAATAAGAAGAAACACAATATCTATACTAAAATATTAAGGCATGCCGTTATTGTCCTCGCATATAAGAAAGCTCTGCAGGAAAAAGGGTGCCTCCTGTTCATTCCAAGAGGTAATCCAGATGCATTACTGATGTTGCCATTAGATTTAAATGTCATCTTCAGTGACTGTAGTAAACAACATGCTTATGTTTTTCGGTACTCTGTGAAAATTACCGTATGAGAAACAGTTACCTGTAATTCACCCCTACCGAGTGCAGGTTTCAGTAGATTTGCAATGTCAAGACCAGATCCCTTGTTTCCTCGGCCAACTGTACCAGATCCAATAAGTGTGTGGACTTCATCGATAAAAAGAATAATATTACCTAAAGAACAGGCACACCAAGTATGAGAAATAATAAAATAGATTTCAACTCCCCCAAAAGCAACTCCTCATTGCAGGCACCTGATTTTATTGCCTCACTAATCAGAGCAGTAACACGTGCCTCTAATTCTCCCCTCTCCTTTGCGCCTGCCATGAGCAGTCCGATGTCCAATGACATTATTTTTTTATTCTGTGCACAGTAAGAGCAATAAATCAAAATAATTGAAGATGGCAATTGGATCAAGTGAAATGGAACTAGCGATCCAGAATATCAATTATCTGTGAAGAGGCATACCAAGAGAAATGCTGGGATTTCTGCCTGTGCAATGCTAATCGCAAGTCCTTCGGCAATGGCTGTTTTACCAACCCCACTTTCACCAAGAAGAATTGGGTTATTCTTGGTGCGGCGACAAAGTATCTGAATAATTCTTTGAACTTCAGTCTCTCTGCCAATAACAGGATCAATGAATCCCTCACTTGCACGAGCTGTAAGATCCACGCAGAATCGAGCCAAAGCATTTTTCCCTAACAAGTAACAATCACATATTAGGTACAAAGCATTACCCTCTGCTATTATAAAAAAACTAACCATGGAGAAAGCGAAGAAATACATCAAATTTCTACCTTTTGGCTTGTCAGTGGACCTCAAAACAGCAGCATTACCGGAAAGTGATTTTTCACGAATCTTTTTGGATGACAATGAAGGTTCCCTGCCATCTTTTATAAGCTCCCCTTGCAGTCTGGCGACTGCTGCGGCTGCCAAGTGATTTATATTCGCTCCCAATCTGAGGTTTTCAGCAAAAAGTTAATGACATTAAACTTGCATGTGTCTCAAGCAGATGTGAAACACTTGGGAGAGAAACCAAGTGCAAAATTAGTCTATTATTTCTACAGTCATATGCTAAATTTAAATTGTTATTTTGTCTCCATACAGAAAGCAACAAATAAATCCCTTTTACATTGTAAGAACTATCTGTTAGTAATGTTACATTAGTTTCCTTCCCTGTTTCTGCCCCTCTGCATGAATGCAGACAAGGCAAAGTAAAAGTACCAAAACATCACAGTAAATCATAAAGATACAACAAAATTATGTTTTTTTCTTGACCTTCTGAATTAGCTATCAAATCTTAACACATCAAATCAAATGTCAGACAATTCAAAGCAAAACAAAACATGTTATTGATCTATAAAATGAAATTCCACCATAAAAGGGAAATAAATTTGCTGTTTTTGAAAGAAAAAGGAAACCTTTTAAGGACCCTACTGGCACTTCCATCATCAACGGTGAATAAACCAATAGCAATATGCTCAGGTGCGATGAAATTGTAACCCATAGTCCTCGAATACTCCACAGCAGCCTCAAAAACCCGTTTCGTGCTGATTGAAAACGGCACATCCGTTGAAGAAACTATGGACCCCTGTTGTGTATCACCCGAATCCTCGCCCGGATCAGGGTTACTACTTTGCCAAATGCTACGAACAGCCTCACGAGCATTCTCGATTCTCAAGCCAGACCCCAAGAAACCATTGGGGTCTCGATCCTCACCAATCAAACCCAGCAGAAGATGTTGGGTAAAAACCATGTCTTTCCCGAGAGATTTGGCTTCCCTCTGGGAAAGGATCACGGCTTTGATTGCTCGCTCCGTGAAACGTTCGAAAACTGCAGAAATCTGAATGGGTTTCCTTCTTTTACAAGAATGGGGATGTTTGACATGGAAAAACTTATCGTAACGGGAGATTGAGAGGCCAAAACAAGAGGAAGTTGAGGACGAAATCGAATTGCTGCCATAACTAAAAGAATTCTGATGAAAACGAACAAGGAAGCGTGGGGTTGATGGAGGACGGGAAGACACACAACGTGAATGGAAATGAATTGGTAGAGAAGAAGAAGGAGAAGAAGAACACAGAGCTTCCATGTTCGTTCCTTTGATTGTTTTCAGATGAAAAATTGAGGGCGGGCTTAGGCAGTCATTAAGGATGAAAAGAAGAGAAGAGAGGAGAAAATATAGGGAGAGTAAGAGATGATGTCCAATCGAAATTGAAGGATATTTTATCGGCCAAGAAAGAAACGAGAGGAAGAAGAAAGGGATGGAGTAGAAGCGTAGGCTTGCCACGTCAAGCCACCATTTTTATTGACCAAAAATGTTTTTTAGAGGGGGAAATATCCTAAAGTCTTACCTTTTGGTAAAAGCCTTTAGTTTAGGACAAGTCAGCTGCTGAAGTGAGGACAAGCAAAGAACAATCTTCCAAAGGTTGATCCTTTTGGAGCCCAAAGTGGTTGACATACCCAAAATTTGACACCATCGAGATTGACCAGGGAGTCCGGGTTAGAATATCGAAAAATAATAAAAAATAATTTTTGAACAGTACATGTAATTTTTCAAAATATTCCACCACTCAATCTCAACTCCTAAAGGAAAACTCAGAGGCAGATGGTTTAGGCTGGGTTCAGTTTTCGTGGCTACCGGTAGGGACGGAGGTACCCTTCTATTGGGAGGGGCTGCTGCCTCCCAGCTACAAAAAGAACCTGCAAATTATAGATAAATTTTTAAATATTTTATAGGATAATTATAGGTTGTACCTTATTTTTAAAAAGTTATACTTTGTCCCCTCCGATTAGAATCCTGACTCCATCGGCTACCAATAATCATTGCATGAGCAAGTTCCATCTTCAAAATGATGGAACCTATTTGCATCTCTAACAACAACCTTCCGACCATAAACATAAGAAACAAACTTGAATGATGAGTGGCAATCATTGCAGATGCGCAGATTATTCGTAACTTGAATCGGTTTTTCCGCATCGATCTTCATGATCCCAAAGGCCACTGCAAGCTTTTCGCTGTGGTAGTTTAGAATGTGCTCTTTATCTTCATCTTCGACATCGTGCAGGGAGCAAGAAAGGTTCGGCACATGCCCTGCCATCTTAATTTCAACAGCCAAGCTCTCTACTTTCTGATAAACGTCTTGCCAGTACGGGTTCACTCGATCAGACGAATAGAATCCATGAATTTCATTACCAAACTCAACCACACTGAATGCTGAAGGCTTTCTCAATCCTATATCCTTCATATTTTGCCTCAACTCCACTACTTTTTGCCATCTTTTAGAAGCTGCATATATGTTTGACATTAGTACATGGTATCCGGCATGGTTCGGCTCAAGTTCGAATAATCTTCTTGCTGCAATTTCTCCTAAATTGGTATTCCCGTGGATTCTGCAAGCCAAAAGCAAGGCTCCCCAAACTTCATCATTTTGCGGTATTGGCATCTGCTGAATTGTATCGAAAGCTTGGTTGAGTAGTCCAGCTCTGCCTAGCATGTCGACCATGCAAGCATAGTGTTTTGCCTGGGGTGCCACGGAGTTTTTTTTCATTTCTGCAAAACATTTCCTCCCCTCGTCAATAAGACCTGCATGACCACAGGCAGATAGAAGGGAGGTAAAAGTAATATGGTCTGGCTTAATGCCTGCCTCTTGCATTTGTGAGAAGAGATTCAATGCTTCTTTCCCAAATCCATGCATGCCATACCCAGAGATCAGCACATTCCATGTAGTAGTATTTCGTTCCCATGGAGGAATATCGTTAAACATGCCGGTAGCAGTTTCTAAGTCCCCACATTTAGCATACATATCTACTAATGCACTACAGAGAATTGCATCGATTCTAATCCTTTTGTCGATAGTAAATTTGTGGAGTTTCCTTCCTAGATGTAGAGAGCCCAAATAAGCACATGCAGACGCCATGATCAACACTGTCACCGGATTAGGCTTACAACCCGAATTCAACATCTCTTCAAAAAGTAACCAGGCTTCACTGGCTTGACCATTTTGGCTGTATCCCGAAAGCAAACAATTCCATGAAATACCATCTCTTTCCTCTACCGAATCAAAAACCAGACGAGCCAAGCTTAGAATCCCACATTTTGCGTACATGGAAATAATTGCATTTCCAACGGAGAGATCCTTTAGAAAACCATTACAAATGGCAAAAGCATGAACTATTTTAGCTCTCACGATATGCCCCAACTGGCCAATAGCAGAGGCAACACTCACAATAGCCACTGCATCTGCCGAAACACCGTGAAGTTGCATTTTCCGGAACAACAGGAGCGCCCTATGGGGCTGCTCATCCTGTTCGTAGGCGGTGATCATGGCAGTCCAGCTAACAAGATCCCTCAGTGGCATTTTATCAAATATCTTAAGGGCCTCATGAGTTTCGCCACATTTTGCATACATGGTTACCAAAGCAGCTTCAACATACAAATCCAAATCAAACCCAGTTCTTATTACATCCCCATGAACAACTTTTCCTTCGGTAACCAGGGATTTAGAAGCGCATGCTTTGAGAACAAATGGAAAAGTGTAGTTATTGGGGGGAATACCAGTTTTACGCATGAGAGAATACAACTCCAATGTTGCAGCATGGCAGCCACCATTCGCATATGCCCGAATCATTGTATTCCAAAGAAAAGAATTGGGTTTATCACTAGGAATACCATCAAACACTGAGCGAGCACTGTTGTATTCTCCGAATTTGGCATATTTGATGATAATTCGACCACCCAAATGAGTGTTGCAATTGATAATGCCTGAAACAGTAAGAGAAGAATGTACCTGCTTGAGTGAAACCAAGCCATTGCAGATGTTAAGAAGCCCATTGTAAACGCTCTCTGTGGAGTCGAGAAATGAACTAAAGGCAGTTAAGGAGTTGAATGAATGTAGAGATGGAGGGCTTGGAAGACGTTTACGATAGAAGATGCATAATTTCAGGTTGAACCCTGGATCCAGTCGCATGTTTCTTGCTTACTTTTGAGATGAAAACACATCTATTCTGGGATTGAATTTGAAGCAGATAGTCCCAAGAACAATGTAATTTACATTTCTCACAATGAAAGTAATAATACACTGGTCTTTTCATTTTACATAACGAATTAGACAATGGGGTCTATTAATCGGATGCCGAGGACAGGTCAAGAACTCTGCAATGAGTCAACCTGGCTCCGGAGCTTCCCGGTGTTTTTTTTTCTTCTTTCTCCTCTACAACATAATTTGGTTCTTCACTTAATGTAAATGTTACAGGTTATAATTGGATGCCGAGGCCGAACTCTGCGATGAGTCAACCTGGCTCCAGAGCTTCTCTGCATATGTTTTATCTTCTTCTTTCTCCTCTACAACATAATTTGTTGCTTCAATTGCTTCCTCGTCTTCATCCGGGACATCTTCCATCATATTTTCTGTAATTTCTACTTCTGCAACCCTGTTTGCCTCTCCTTCTGAAAGTTCAGCTAATGCATCCCTCATTGCCTGTGCTGTTGCTGGTCTGTCCTTTGGCCCATATTTAGGAGCAGGCACAACAAATGGCAATGCAACATCATCCAACTTTGTTTGGTTTTGATTAGCAATGCACTTGGTCTCCATCGGAGGAAACAAAAATATAATACCAAGTTCATAGTTACAGATGTGAAGCCTTGAAAACGAGTTGGCTTTAACAAGTCCATTTGCTTTTGTCTGAGCTGAACTGGAAATAGACCTTCCCCAGGCAGCTGCACTAAAATTATGAGACCCACAGTAAATCCAACCAAATGAAGATGAGCTCTTCATGGACCAGAAGCGCCTCCGAGCTACCTGGCAATGTGAAAAAACAATGTTCAAAGTTACAGAAACAAGAGTGGGCACAAATAAGATATAGCCTTAGATTTAGGAGGTAAGTCAAGCTAGAGAAAGCAGGTGCATTACCTTTACATGCATTGGATGCCCTACTCTACTGGAGGGAGAAGGAATTGCATCATGTAGTATACCCACATTTCTCAACCTTTGCCATGTTTTCTGAACAGAGAAATGTACAATTAACAAAAATGTAGAAAAATAATACTGGAAATGACAACCATTATACAAAGGAACAGGGTGGGAGATGAATCACGGTTCATTTGTTCAACTTAGGATTTAATTATAGAGTGTCAAGAAAAAATGCAAACAAAGAATGTTATAATAACAAAAACCACCATACCTCTGAAAAGCAAAGAAGTCGCCTTGAAGGAGAGATGCCAGAACATCCACTTTTCACCCGCTCAATAGTAGGAAAAATAATTCTCATGGATGGATTTTTCAATTCTTGACTAGCAGTCCAGCAGCCCCACTGTCAAGAAACACCATATTACAGTGTTGTACACATACTTAAGTGCATGATGTTCAAAATTTCATACATGTATGTCACCTCTGGATCAGACTCCTCCGAATCAAAAATTTGTGACGACTTCTTTCCTACAGATGCTGCAAAAGCAGCTAGAAACGGTGCACTGACAGATGAACCAATTGAGGATGCACCTTGAAAACAGAAGCTATGTTATATGATATATCAGAAAAGCATTAATAAGAAAAGTAGGTCAGTGCAATTTGAAGGGAAGAAAAGATACCATAAATAAAATCAGATTCTTCTGATTCAGGCCAATTGTATTGACCTAAAACCTATAAGAAAAAGGAGATTTAAGATAATATCAAATGTTTCCATGTAATAAAACCTGGTAGAGAAACACCGTTTGATTAATTATTTCATTTCCATATCAACCAAAATGCAGGGAAGTTTTGATTTCAGACACTAACCAGAAATGCATATTCAACAAACATGCTGCTAGCTTGAAAATTGTTAAGAAACAAGCAACTATGAAGTGCTGCTAGTGGCCATTTAGTGATTTTAACATAAAAATACAGTATGAAAAGTCTTTTTTCATACTATTAAAATAATGCACAAAATGAAATTTGTAGAAAAATGACCAAATTGGGAATGAGAGTATGAGACACTAAACCCGTTACCTCTTGAAGTCTCCAGAGGCCTGTACACCTCTGAATTGAAGCGACGAGAGAGCATAATGCAGCAATATTTTGATCTTGCATTGTTTTTGAGATATCTAAAAATCTTGCCCCCTGTAGAAATCAAAACATGATTGGCTTTAAATAGCTTCATTGGAAATCAGAACAGATACCATCTATGATACCACAAGCTGTATAACAAGACATCATCCCAAATAAATAGCAGAAATACTATGCCTGTGACACATGCAGTATCAGGTGCACTTTCTTGCTGTTTCCCTCAAATGTAGCTGTAAGGGCTTCCTCTCGATATATATATCCATGGAATTCAAAAAATCCCATATCCCATAATGGAGAAACCCATTTTGCAACATTTCTAGGCAGAAAACCAAGTTGAATGCAATCTATGCGAGCCACAACAAAAAAACATAATAAAGGGAAAAGGAATTAACAACAAATGGCTGCCTTAACCTCAAACCATAACCATACAAATTCATGATGATGGCCACTAAGATAAAATGAAAATTGAAAAGTACCAAGTCTCAGTGAACAAGGGAAATATAAACAACATAACTCCAAATCCCCAATGTTTCTGATAAATAAAGATGATTTCAAATATGGAAAAGCTGCTAGTTTCAGTTCTTTTTGAAGTGACTACATGATGGAACTACGGCTACATCCATACTATTTAAAAAACATCAAATGTAGATATCACCAACTTTTAAATTGTCTAAATGCTAAATCAAAATACCAGAAATTTACCTCCTGCAGAGAGTTTATCAGGGTTAGGAACAAGAATGCTCACAGCATTCTCATCCACAGGGATGTTTGTGTCTCTTCTTAAAACAACATTTAACATCCCATTTGCGTTTTCACAAGTTTTTCCCAGAAATAGTGCCAGTTTCTTAAGTTGTGCACCATTCCTGTCTGCTGTGGCACGAAAAAGGTGGCTTAAACCAACCACAGATACTTCAACCAGACCAAGGAACTTCACATCCAAAGATGAGGGTGTAAACTGATTAGCCTGAAATGATAGGGAACTTAATAAGGTTCCTTTCTATCATAGAGCCTAATATAAAATACATGTAAAACACTTGAGCCTAGGTCCTCACATAAACACCAAAAATCTACCTCCTTCATAAGATTGCGGCAATACTTTATGAGGAAAACAAGTATATTCTAATTGTTATTTATCAGGAAATAGTCAAAACAACATTAAGGGAACTTAGCTAGCTTTATCATTCAAGAGTCCACTCACAAAAGCAAAATAATTATTTAAGAGTAATAAATGTGCGAGCTACAAAACCTTCAGTGCTCTGTCAGAATGTATTCCAGGTATGGAAGTAACCAGGTATCCCATAGCATTGGTAAAGTCATAATTAGTCAATTCAAGAATCCAATGAGACTGATTAGGTACATCAACAACAAGAGATGCCATAAAGCCAGCCAGCTGTGCAGCAAAGTCAGATCTTGAATTTTGATTCGTTTCTCCATAAGAAATTGAAAAGAGAGACAAATAATCCGGTTCCCTTCTACGTGGAAAATCTTGCCACCAAACAGTGTTTGTCACGCTCTCCCACTGCAGTAGCCAAAAGTGCTAATATAAATAGATAATAAGAACTAAGCAAGAGCAACATAAACATAATTGAAACGCTAAACAACAATAACTGCAAAAAAGTTGAACAGTTGGCACTTTCCTGAGCAAAATAAATAAATAAATAGCCAGCATTTTCATTGTGATATCTAACATAAAACATCCTTCCAGGAAAATACTGGAGTGGCCAAGCAAATTTAACCCACCACTTGAGAGCCCACGCTATTCTTAAGGAAAAGAGGAAATCTATCTGTCGAAAAGGTTAACCTAAACAATAAATATTAATAAGGTATACAGAATAAAAGTCTCTAATGCATCAGCAAACTTCAGGAATACGGTGATTTTTCTGAAATTTGGGTTCAATTATTAGGGGTGAAAAGAAACACATATGCATATGATGTGTTTGTGAGGAGAAGAGACAGGGACATGAGAGACGCCATCATCATAATGGAGGTAAACTTAAATCATAGTCTGCCACTGTTCAAATCATCAGGATACAGAACTCTGATTAAGAAAACATTGGCATAACTAAATGATGAAAACAAAACTTACATCGGCATGAATCAGCCATCTTTGTTTAACATAAAGCAAATGCATAGTTAAAATGTAAATCACTAGACATGTTAACATAAAAAAGCAATAACCTGTTTTGCAACTAAATTAGCAGAAGAAATGACAACACAGATACTATCTTCTCTTTGCAGTACAAGCAATTTTGGGTGATGGCAAGCAATTCCTCGCTTCTTGAGATCATTACCAAAAGCGATAACCTCAGGGAAAGGGGGGAACCTAATAGAAAGTGGGATTGTTTAAATAAAAAGAAGAAGAAGAGTCTGGAGGTTTAATGTACTCAAGTAAAATACTTACACTACAACCAAGTTAGGAAAATCAGGGAAGGGCCTGGAGGTTCTGGCATCAGGGCTTGAACTCCAACATCTTTCGGCATTATGACAAGCAACTGTTACAGGCAGATGGCAAGGAATTTCACAGTGCGACAAAAACCTATCAAATAAAGTATCAGATAAGGATACAGAAATATCATAAATAGTAAGTAAAAATTCAATATATTAAAGGGAAAGACATGTAGATTAATTTAGCATAATTGTATCACAAAACAGAAATTGACCCTCTTTTTGGTGTAGAAATAAGTAAAGATATAAAATAAATCATGTAAAATACTTTCTACAGAAAATTGTGTGGCTGTAGCAACTACAACCGACTCTAAATAAAGATGCTAATGCTCTGAGAACATTTGGCAGAGACAAATATGTCAGGAGAGCAAAAAAGTGAAGAAAAATTCACCATGAAATGTCACTTGTAAATGTAGCAATAAATATATTTGAAATGCTTTCGACGGGATATAGAAGCTCGTGCAAGGAAACAACAGAATCGTGACTTGATGAACCACAGTCTGAATGAGAAAGGCGATTGAGGTAAGACATCTTCCCAGGTGATGAACAATAGTTCATTGAAATATTGCTTATCCCAACACCATCATTGGCAGTAGCATCCACACCACTGTATTCAACAGTGACCTTTTCGCAATTTAAGTTGTGGTTTAACTCTGAATGTATCACTTCTCTAAATGAACTAGACTGCACAGGTTTGCCTTTTTTATTAGATGTGTGTGGTTCTTTCCTGGAAAGAGGAAAGATGCTACTTACCTCTTCTTCGCTGCCTATTGCAAATTTCATCCTATCACTTGATGTCAGCCCCAGAAATTTGTTCTGTCCACAAGCTAAAATGCTAGACTGCCTAATGCAAGCGATGGGGTCATCACTGTGCAATATACTCCGGCACTTACTTAAAACAAACGTGGCTCTCCCCATAACATCACTATATTTCAATCCTTTATCCCAAACTCTGCTCATCTCATTAGCTGGAATAGCAAAAACCCTTTTGTTTCTCTTCCCACTTGACATTGTTCCTTGGGAATGTATTGATGAAACCATTTCCCCAAGTGATCGAGGTCTCATACCAGTAACCTCATCCAACTTGGAAACTGTTTCCTCTTTAAACACAATCCCTTGAATAACAAAACCAACTCGAACCTGTAAACTGCACTTACTTTCATTCCCACAAACAAGCAAAACCTCATCACCAGCAAACAATTCCCTAACCCTGCCCTTTCTAACCTTAACCCCATTCACATAAACCCCGTTCAAAGGAACCCTAACCTTACAAAACCCTAAAACCTCATCTGCTTTATCTTTCTCTTCCAATTCATCATCAGACAACAAAAATCTTCTCCTAAATTCACTGACGGTAAAACTAAAGTCATCTGAAAAGATAGTTCCATCAAGAATAAGTATTTTACGGTCAACGTTGTCATATAAAATCTGGCAATGCTGCTTACTTACAAACCGATTGCTGAGAGTGAAGTCGCAGGAACCATTGGCTCGACCGATGGTGTAAGGCCGGTCTGGTTCTAGGCCGAGGAAGTCAACAGGCAAACCGGTGGTTGTAGAAAACACAGGAACATCGAAGCTCTTAACTTCAACCGACACTGATTTTTTAAGGGTTTTGCGTTTTTTGCGAAGGAAATGAGGATTATCATCGGTTCTCCTCTTGCTTTTGTTTCTGAAAACAAAATCTGAGTCTTTCATAAGAATTATTAGTGCCAGTAACAATTATGGGGGGAAAGGGAGAGGGAATTTGAAAGGGGAAAAAATAAGAACTGGCAAAAGAATTGAGAGGGAAAAAGGTTGAAGCGATAAATCCTGAATCATGAGAGAGAATTTTCCCTCCTAATTTTATATAGGGTTAATTACAGAAATAGTCCCTTTATTTCTTATAATACAAATTTAGTTACCGACTTTAAATTTTCCCATTTCATTCACGTCTTGGGCTGAAAAACCTACGGAAAATGCATTCAAAACACCAAAATACAATGAGAGTTTGAAGAAGCCCAACATCGATATAGACGCCCAAGAGGTAGGTTATATGAATATTCGATCGAATTAATTTTAATAAAATTAAAATATCTTGAGTTAGTCAATTTAATGACTCATAATTTATAAATTAATTTTAGTCTAAAAAATTTAAATTTATTATTTGAATTACTGATTAAACTTATTTATAATTATTTATAATGTTATGATATAATTAATTATAATTATAATAAATTTTAAATTATTTAAATTTTATTTTTATAATTTAATTTTTTTAATTCGTAGATTTTTATTATTTAGAGTGATTTAAATATTTTAATATATAAAGTTTGATTTATTATATTAATTTTTTTTAATTTTTTTTATTTAGGTACAATGATTACAGTAGTATCTGTTTTAGAAATATAATTAAATAATAATATTAAATAATAATTTATATAATTTAACCTTAAATGAAAACAAATGAACTTGATTGTTTTTTTATGTTTTCGTACTTATTTTATGAACTTAATTAAATAATATTTTAATATATAAAGTTTGATTTATTACATTAAATTTTTAATTTTTTTATTTAATTACTGTGTTAACGATACTGATGCTCGAACTCGTGATCTTTAAGAACAAAATAGAAACATAATCAAATAATAATTTATATAATTTAACCTTAAACGAAAACAAATGAATTTGATTGTTTTTTTTATGTTTTCGTACTTATTTTATGAACTTAATTAAATAATATTTTAATATATAAAGTTTGATTTATTACATTAAATTTTTAATTTTTTTATTTAGCTACAGTGATTAAGTGATTACAGTAGTATAATGCTCGAACCTATAACCTCTAAGAACAAAATAAGAACATAATTAAATAATAATTTATATAATTTAACCTTAAACGAATACAAATGAACTTGATTGTTTTTTTTTTATGTTTTCGTACTTATTTTACTTATAAACCCTATATTTAATAAAAAAAATTACAATATGACGCACGTTGAAAGAAAGCTGGAATAGGAAACTTCAAACCATCTCCCTCAATAATATTGTAAACAATACTGACTCCGTAGTTGAATGATAATGGTGACCCCATAGATCCGATCTTCATTTCCCAGACTCGTTGAAGCATTTACTTTGAACTCTCTCTACATATATTCGTACAACGGAGGTGTCTTTCTTCAAATTTACTGGTTTTCAATCTGTTGGCATTGTTATCAAGTGCTAAGGAATCACCATTTATATACTGTGATTCAACAACGGCTTGAAGAGAATGAGTTCAGAGGATTCAGGGACTGAGAAAGTTCCCCATACCGCTCCACTGAGTGGACCTTTAAACAAGAGGGTAACCAGGAAAAGTACCCGGTTCAACGTCCCGGAACCGAGCTCATCCAAAGACGATGGGTACGTTGAGCTTACGCTCGATGTTTCCGATGAATCGGTGGCGGTTCACAGTTTAAAGGCTGCAAATGGAGGTGTTTTGGAAGAAGATCCGGAGCTTAGCTTCCTTGCCAAAGGTCTTGAGAAGAGAACCACATTGGGGTCATTAATGGCGAGGAATGCTTCGGCAAAGATTAGGCAAGTGAGTCATGAGTTGAAGCGCTTAACATCGTTCTCTAAAAGGCCGGTTCGGTCCGACTCCGATCGGACTAAGTCTGGGGCGGCTCACGCTTTGAAAGGGCTCAAGTTCATTAGCAAGACTGACGGCGGACATGGGTGGGCAGCTGTTGAGAAGCGGTTCGATGAGATCACCGGTTCGAACAATGGATCTTTGCCTCGTGAAAGGTTTGGGGAATGCATAGGTATGTCTTGAAAACGAGCAATCAATTTGTGAATTTTCATTTCAATTGAGGCTTTTTTTTTTGTGAATCGATGTGTTAATTGCAGGAATGGAGTCGAAGGAATTTGCAGGACTGTTGTTTGATGCACTTGCTCGAAAACGAAAATTTCATGGTGATTCCATTGATAAGGCTCACCTCAAAGAGTTTTGGGATCAGATCTCGAATCAAAGCTTCGATGCCAGGCTTCAAACTTTCTTTGACATGTAAATTTGATGCCCCTTACCTTATTTCCGAAGATATTTTAATTCGAACTTGAAAATTGATCCGATTACCTCAAATGCCAGGGTGGATAAAGATGCAGATGGAAGGATAACTGAAGAGGAAGTCAAAGAGGTAATGCCTTGACATGCTAGTTGCAGCCCGTGTTAGTTAAGTTAAGACTTAGTCGTGGGAGTCGGATAGGATATGTCGCTAATTCGAGTCCACAGATATGTTCGATTTTTCTGTAGAATCAATATACTATGTTACTCAGAGTGATTGCAGTCTGTGTTACATCTACTTCGAAGTGAGTGTTGGATAGCGCCGTGTGTTCGAGTTTAAATTTTCGATTTTTTCTGGTACTTCAAGCAAAACATAGTGTTGGAGTAAGATAGAAAACAGCTATTGGTACATAATCCAAGAAGTTGACTCTATGATATGTCTAAGAGATTGCAGTCTATGTTAATTGAGCTTAGATTTGAGTGTCGGATATAGGTATGTGTCCGACAAATGTATGCTCATTTTGTCTATGTTCTCCAGTATTTGAAGCAAAACGTAGTCAGAATTATATTTAATGAAACTATCGATACTTGTAACCAAGAAGTTGACCATATAATATGTTCCTTGGAGTAATTACATGCAACTGTTTGTTTACTTTTGCAGATTATCAGCCTCAGTGCCTCTGCAAACAAACTCTCAAACATCCAGAAACAAGCTGAGGAATACGCAGCTTTGATTATGGAAGAATTAGACCCTGATAATCTAGGATACATCATGGTAAAATTCGAGAAATTGCTTTACTATTATTGTAGGCTTTCAATCTTTTGGCTTCAATTCCATGACCAAAATTCTTAAACTTCAAAACCAGATAAACAACCTGGAAATGCTTCTCCTACAAGCACCAAGCCAATCCGTAAGAGGAGAAAGCCGAAACCTGAGCCAAATGATAAGCCAGAAGCTTAAGACTACGCATGACCATAACCTAGTTAGGAGATTCTATAGGGGCACCAAGTATTTCTTAGTGGATAACTGGCAAAGAGTTTGGGTGATGACTCTATGGATTGGCGCTATGTGCGGCCTATTTGCATACAAGTATGTTGAATATCGAAGGCGAAAAGATGTATTCGATGTGATGGAGCATTGTGTTTGCTTTGCCAAAGGTGCAGCCGAAACACTTAAATTGAATATGGCTCTGGTTCTGCTACCGGTCTGTCGTAACACCATCACCTGGTTAAGGAACAAGACGAAACTCGGTGTTGTAGTTCCCTTTGATGACAATCTCAACTTCCACAAGGTAACATAGGGTTTATTGCATATATGTTGGAATTACATGGTGAATCAATGGGGTTTTATTTGATTACTTTTATTACAGGTGATAGCAGTTGGGATTTCTATTGGGGTTGGCATACATGGAATTGCTCATCTGGCATGTGATTTCCCTCGCCTGCTTCATGCCACACCTGATGATTATAAGCCAATGATAAAATATTTTGGGGAACAACACCAGAGTTACTGGCATTTTGTTAGGCACGTAGAAGGAATAACTGGGATTGTAATGGTGGTTTTAATGGCCATAGCTTTCACACTAGCCACACCATGGTTCAGGCGGGGTAAGATGAAGAACCTTCCTGAGCCTCTCAAGAAGCTCACTGGCTTCAATGCTTTCTGGTATTCTCATCATCTGTTTGTCATTGTTTATACTCTTCTCGTTGTCCATGGAATTAAGCTCTTCCTGACCAAGAAATTTTACAAGAAAACGGTAAGCAATGACCACAAACTTGATTTTACAATAAACTCAATACTGTAAAACCCATTTCCTTTAAACTTAATTTGTTTGGACATGGCAGACTTGGATGTACTTGGCTGTTCCAGTTTTCCTTTATTTATGTGAAAGATTGACAAGGCTGCTTAGATCAAGCATCAAGGCTGTTACAATACAGAAGGTAAGCAATATATCACTATCCACCATCATATGCAATGTATAATAGAATCCACCAGGGTTTCTAATTCCTTCCATTGAAAATTTCAGGTTGCCGTTTATCCTGGAAATGTACTAACACTTCATATGTCGAAGCCTCATGGATTTAGATACAAGAGTGGACAATACATGTTTGTCAATTGCGCTGCAGTTTCTCCTTTCGAGTGGTAAGCCTTTGCCTTCATTATATGGTTCAGGCAGTTTTTTCTGCTAACTTTGTTTCAACATGACAATGATTTGGTTACATGGAAACAGGCATCCATTTTCGATTACTTCTGCCCCTGGTGACGAGTATCTCAGTGTTCATATAAGGACTCTTGGTGACTGGACACGACAACTAAGGACTGTATTTTCAGAGGTAAGTTACCCCTCCATCATAAGGAATGTGGTTTATGAACAAGTGGAAGGGATCATTACTAATGATATCCTAATCTTTAACGTGCAGCACGAACCAATTAAGTTAAACCCGAGTGTTATTTCTGGAAATGTTGTTAATGCTGCTAAGATTTATGTTTAACTTGTTCCTCCAGGTGTGTCAACAACCTACTAATGGGAAAAGTGGCCTCCTTAGAGCCGACTACTTGCAAGGATCTGACAACCCAAAGTAAGTCGAACTCATGGCTAACTTGATCAACATCTTCTCTTTCCTTCTTTACTTTTTCAATCTTCCTTTTTTTCGAAGTATCCATGTCCTGCACATGGATAAGGGTATGCATAAATTTTCAAAAAGAAGTATACATAACCTCCAAGCTCCTCCAAATACATGCAAACCTCGGAAAAATCTAATCATCCCCGTATCCTAGACTACCCGAGTTCGAGTGACATTGGATCTAGAGGCTTATATTAGTGGTGAGTCTTTGTATATATAAAACTTGAAAACTAGCATGGCAGAAGGAGAGCAAGCGAATCATATAACATTTTAGTAAACTCGGTAGAATGTGTGTGTAAATACATGCACTCCATCAGAACATTGCTTCTCCACCATTTTAATGATGCTAGAGATTTTAGGACTAAAATTTACGAGTGTTCTTTTGTATCTGGTTCATTTCGGGTTTGGATCATTCCAGGTTCAGACGTTCAGTTCATTTTGGGTTTGGGTTAATTTTGAGTTCAGTTGGACAGATACAAGTGGTTGACTTTTTATGATCAAGTTGAGTTCGATTCAAGTTAATCAGACCAAGTTTGCGAGTTTTGATCGGATTTAACTTGTTTAACCCAACTGCAACTTGAAAGAAAGCCAAATGTCCTTTTCATGTATATGTTCAGTCATAGATTCCAGCATGTACATTTTTTCACTTTCATTTCATATAACTAACGATGTGCTAACAACACGATGTTCTTCAATCCAATGGGTGATTCCAACAGTTTCCCTAGAGTTCTGATCGACGGACCATATGGAGCACCAGCACAAGACTACAAAAAATACGAAGTGGTTTTGCTAGTCGGACTGGGGATCGGAGCAACCCCAATGATCAGCATTGTCAAGGACATAGTAAACAACATCAAGGCCCAGGAAGGAGAAGAAGAGATAAGTGTTTTAGAGAATGGAAATGGGGCAGCCATTAGTAAAAGCAATTCCTCAAATTCCAAAAGAAGGCTAGAAAACTTCAAGACAAGGAGGGCATACTTTTACTGGGTGACAAGGGAACAAGGGTCCTTCGATTGGTTCAAAGGAATAATGAATGAAGTAGCTGAAATAGACCATAACCATGTCATAGAACTACATAATTACTGCACCAGTGTCTACGAAGAAGGCGATGCTCGTTCGGCTTTAATCACCATGCTTCAGTCTCTCAATCATGCTAAAAATGGCATCGATATAGTTTCTGGTACGAGAGTGAAATCCCACTTCGCTAAACCTGATTGGCGCAGGGTGTACAAACAAATTGCTGTTAACCATAACAATGCTCGAGTCGGTACGTACTTTCAAACTACCCCTTTCCTTTACTCGGTTCAACCTTGCATATGGCATGTAAATGAATCAGGATTGATGTTGAATGGCATTGTGATTTTGGCAGGGGTGTTTTATTGCGGGGCACCGGCGCTGACGAAGGAACTACGACAACTAGCTTCGGATTTCTCACGTAAGACGTCCACCAAGTTTGATTTCCATAAAGAGAACTTCTAATCCACATTTAGGATAAAGGAGTAGTAGTTTCAGGGAAGGAAAAGAACCTTAAGTTCAGTTGTAGACAGTTCCATCTACTTGTGAACCCTCACTCTATCCTACAAATGGCTTTGCCCCTTTTATTTACTTTCTTAATTATTGAAGAAATGCTTCTTTATTTGGGTTAACATATGATTTTTCTACATGCAAAATTACACAAAATATTGGAAGAAAATACCCTACTTCACATAACAGTACAACACCTATCGGGGAAATTAGCTAGTCGGAAAACAAAATATCTGACTCGACAAATTGGGGAAAGATTCGAAAGCATACGCTTCTAATCACTCGTTCAAAATAAGAAAAATACCTTATGGTAAGGAGGCTCTTTCTGACTAAATTTAACAAAACCCTACAAGTTCTTGGGGATGCTTTCGAAATAAGATTCAAGTTTAAAAACACATGAAAAATGTCTCACTCTTCAATGCATACAATCTTCTAATAATTTCAGACGTAAAACTAAAATATCACCCCCATCAATGTTTCAACTTTTAAAATCACATCCTCTCAAACCCCAGAATTTGCCCAAAGGAAAACAGATCATAATATCTCCCATCACCACCTCTCTCCTCAGCCTCAGGTGTCACGTCTCCTTCTGCGAGGAGCTGCGGCAGCTTCTTCTTTCTCTTCCTCCTCTTCGGCCTTATCTTCGCTGGTGGATTGATTGTTTGATGTCTCTGCAACCTCCGGTTCCTTCTCGACTCTTGGCTGCAAACCCATAAACAAATGGAGTAAGATAATGAACTATAGAAGGATGGAACACTATCACATAGACAAACATGAGTGGCTTCAAAAATATTACTTGCTTCTTGCCGCCGAAAATGAGCTTGAAGAGAACTGTGAGGATGATCACTACAATAGAGACTATGGCACCAATGGTGATATTCGGTTGTTTCTCTGCCTTCTCAATCAGATCCTAAAAGAGAGAACACAAGTTCAGATTAAACACACGAATGAATATTAATTTGCATATGAAAGAGCATTTTCATGAAAACTTACAAGGATTTGAAGCTTGTACGCACTCAAGAAAGGAATCTCAGCAACCTTGTATAGGACATCAAAGAACTTCTTCTGCAGGAAAGAAACAACCAACTTTAAACTATACGGATAAGATTTAGAATTAAGACCAACAATAACAAAGTAACCTTTGCCAAATGTATTACCTGGTACCCTGAAAGCTCATCTGAATCGGTGGTTTCTTCCTCAGCCTTCTGCTTTTCTTTCTCAACCTCAAACTTGGGTTTCCATGTAGTCTCCCTATATGACTCAGCAACCTTCTCGTTTTTGGCTATCAAAATATTGTCAAACAAGATGCCATCTTGCATTGTCCAGATCTCAATACCAACAGCAGAGATAGGCTCAAAGTCAGGCTTGTCAAGCTCAAAGTAGTCGGGGTTTGGAATCTCCTGAGGCTTCCAAATACCCTTGTAATTGGGGTTATCAATGAGGGGAGCAGACCATTTTCCCTTGTAAGCCGGATTCGTCTTCATTGGCCTCTTCCATTCACCACAACCGGGGGCTGCCTCACACTTTGGGTTGTCAATTTTAGGGGCTTCCCACTCACCATCCTCTTCATCATCCCAATCCTCTGGCTTGGTTGCCTCGGGATCATCTACTTCCTCAGGTTCATCATCTAACCATCCTTCAGGTTTCACAGCATCCTCATCTTCAATTTCCATGGGTGCATCCTCATCCCAATCATCTGGCTTTACAGCACTGGGATCGGGAATTTTGGCCCTCTCATCCCAATCCTCGGGTTTCTTATCATCTGGATCGGGAATTGTCTTGGCAGGGATAAGTGGAGGCTCAAAATCATCAGATGAGAGGAAGTTTGCCTTCTTTTTCTCTTCACCGTCGATCAAAATTTTAACCTCATTGTCAGGCTTCAAGATGGCAGTGTAGACATGAGTGAGCTTGTCAGATGGGACAGAGGGTGGGTATTTAAGATGGTGTTCGATGTATTCACCGCTTTTAGGATTCTTATGCTTCAAGATGAAGTGCACCTTGTTTGTTCCCCCACATTTGTCCGGTCCAAACATGATAGAGTAAGGAGACTCATTGTCGAATTCCTTAGGCTTCCATCCAGCCTCTTGAGGACGAAGGTATTTCAAATATGCACCACCACATTCAAGCCCATTCTGCAGGCGAGTCTCAAACTGAAGCACGGTGCTTCCATCCTTGAGACTCACAGGCTTATCAAGCTCATTCACTATAGCATACTTCCGCGCCTTCTCGCTCACAAGAAGCCCATAGTCATCATGCCCTTCACTCTTCGAATGCTTCCACGCACCTGGAAAAACACACCATTAATATATACCCTTCAACGCCCTGAAACATCTAATAGGCCAACGCGCATCATATAATATCAAAAATAGAAGGGAAAAACACATATCGATATCAAAATGGCCAATGGATATTCAAGCAATCACTTTTTAATCTCAAATTGTTAACATAATAGTATAAATACTAAATTAGAGAATTTAAGGTACACAGTACTCAACTGCACAATGAAATACAATAAATGGAAAACAAGAGCTAAAAGTAAGATGATTAAATTCATGGAAAACACAGCGTAAGCAACGGAATGAGCTTTAAACCTAAAAGATCATTATCTAATAAATAATATAAGCTCGGGATTGAAGTAATGGCGGATTTTATTAGAAAACATCATTAAACATCTTATCACTAGTCCAACTTTCCCAAATTTCAAGCTTCTACTCTTTAATTTCGTACACTAGTTCTAAATGAACGCGAAATGTCAAATAAGCTCCAGAAGTAATCAAATCAACACTCGGAATCATATCAAAACAGCACAAAGAAAGCAGACGCTATAAAACACATTCAGCAGAACAGATCTATATATATAATAGTGAAATTAATATTTCTTATTTCATAAATCTCACCTTTATAGTCATCTTTAACAGACACGGTCCATCTTCCATCAAACGGCTCATCGAATGAATCATAAAAGACCTAAAACAAACCAAATCACTTCAAAATTCACAGATTCACATATTCTTTAACAAAATCGAGGGTTTAAAGATATAACTAGATTTACCGTATCATCATCAGCGGCGAAGCAGAGGAACTGAAATGACGCAGAAGCCAGGAAAAGGAGAAGAGCTAAACGCCCCATCATCTTCAACCCAGGAACCCTAACGCTAATAATTGAAGATTTTTCCTTTTCTTGAATCTGAATCTAAATCTAAATCTAAGAGGAAACCTCCGCCGTGTTTGTTTTAATTTTATAGATCTTGGAGACACTGGCGTCGATTTGTTTTGTCCAATGAAATTACGCGCCACGTAAAAATAGCCAATGGTTTTCTGCCACGTCAACACAATGACACGAACTTCGCTTTGTACAATAGGTTATCGGTATGCGATTTTTTTAAGCTTACTTTGGAAGCGTTTTTGGTAAAATTCTTGGTTTGGTCCCTGTACCATATTTAACTTGTGGATTTAGTTCAAGCCATTGATACTGTTAAAAATTTATGAACTATCGGTTGGTAACATTTATGTTAGAAGTTAAAATGATAAAATAGTTTAGCAATTGTAATAAATATATATTTAAATTATTTTAAATAGTTTAAAGATAATAATATTATAGTATATATTTATAAAAAAAAATAATCTTTTAATAATATATATATACATTTTATATTTTATATTTGTATCTCTTAAAATGAATATTATTTTTTTACTAAAATATTTGTTAAATTCATATATATTAAAATTATTAAGTTATTTTTTAAATATTAAAAAATATATAAAACATATAACTGATGTTACCAGATTAATGATTTTTTAAAATTATAAATATAACTAAAATAGTATAATATAATTCTATTATTTAATTAAAAAAAGCAAGTGTCTGACCGAAGAAATGTAAAACCTTGACTATTTAATTGAAACCCAAATGTTGTACACGACACTGAACGATAATGATAGGAAGCAAATCAACTAGAAAACCATAAAACAAACCCAACAGACAACACATATTGTTCTATCGAACAAAATTCGTCGACTACTTTTCTGTGTCATCTTTCTTGTAATAACCGATTATGCTCATTTCTGGGCGACCAAAAGGTAGAATAACCCCATAACTCCTGTGTGTTGTTGGAGACTACTGTATTTGGACTCTAAAATTAGAGTCTCCCCCTTGGATATCTTCACACTTCCTGGTTTCGGATAGCAAGTCGACATTCCTACGACGTAGCCGGCTTCATTCCCGGCTTCATCCCCTTTCCCGTATTCCGGTATCGAAGAACACAAAGGCCTTCCATTCTGATATCACCATACAAAAATCATGCACATATTGGCGTTAGGAGAGTACGTTACATTACTAGACATGTCGAATTTGATTTGAACGCAAAAATCTGATCCGATCGAACCGAATTAATCATGTCCATTTGATCACTTTTTGTAGACTATATATGTATATGTATGTATGAAGTGTAAAGAGGCGTTTCAGTACCTTCCTATAGAGAACAGAACCAGTGCCGCCAGCATGTTGGTGCGCAACACCATAAATCACATAGCCACTGAATGGCATGTCGAGACTAATCCTTTTGTTGTCAATGCATCTGTTTCCGGTCGATCCCGTTGATCGGCAAGGTTCGATGTCATATTCAACCTGCATCATCGAATATTCATCGACTTGATATTTGAGAACAAAATTTATTCCGAAAAAGGAAAAGCATTGCAGAAAATAAACAATTGACATACCCTGCAATCGTGCTCTGCATTAATCCCTGTTGAATTTCTAGACCTCTTCCACATATCTGCAATGTCGAATACATAAACTTTAACAGGCACGATCGAGCTATCCATATCGACCCACTTCACGGTGTATCGAAGGTAAAGGGTTCGTTTCATGTCATTAGACCCTGCTTTCCTCCTGCATCGTGTACCATCAATACAACAATATAAACCTCCCTTATAGTTTGGACTCAAAGGTCTTCCAGACGGGTCCCTCGTGACATTGTACAGATCGCACCGGCATTCGATGCATCCCATCCGATCTTCCACTCCGTTCGTATCGATCGCATGAACGTTAATCGCCCATGTCTCTTCAAACCCTGAAGGGATCTCAGCCGGATTTCCGATTTCTATTCCGTAAGGGTCGGGAATATGAGTCGCAGTCTTTCGTGTCTCGGAACCGAGACCAAAGAACTGATCAAGTGCTCCATCGTTACAAATCCCACTGTTTCTGCCGGAAATATAATCCGAACTATTGAGTCTCGATATGTCTCGAGTTCCCAAACCTTTTCGTACAAAGTATCTCACAACAAGCCAATGATGCAGATAAGTCTCAGACAGTGGAACTGGATTCCCAGCCTCATCAACAACTTCAGCATTGAAACTTTTCAGGGCGATATGACCTCTCGGGAAATCGACATCGGAATATAATTTATTCGAAACCAATCCCGATTCGAGTTCGATCTTAGGGGACAGGAAAACACCGGTTCTTACTCTCCGAGAGGCTAGTGAGAAGGGTAGGCTTGAAGTCAACAAAAGTGCAACAAAAGAAAACCAGCCAAGATTGAAACTTTTCATTTTTCCTGTCAGATTAACATATCGAGTCAAACCATATAATCCATACATACATACATACAATACACAGATGAAACCAATATATTTTCAGAAACTTAAAATAAAAGATTAGATCTGCTAAAGCCGCACCTACAAGTTCTGAGGGGATTCGTCTTCTAACGTTCAAGGTGATGCATTCCCATAGTTTCAGTTCAATATATATATAGTTGTTTGAGAAAGAGATGGGGAGGGTATGAGTCTGTACCGCCAACTTTGACCTTAGAAAAGTATATTTTTGCTGATAAAATTCTGAAGTATCTATTTTAAAGTTCACGTTGATTGACAAGTCAAAGATAAAAGTAAAACCTTGATTTCAAAAGTTGTACTTACTCTGCAAGGAAACAGAATCATTGCTCTCTTGCTTCGACTTCCACTGTTGTCTATTGGACATGTAGTCATAGTTAGGGTTCTAAAAAAAAATAAGAAAAGATAGTAAGTTATTCGAGTTTAATTCGATTAAAATTTAGTTAAAGTTTAACTCGAGTTTTTAATGAATTGAATTATTTAATAACATACTTGAAAAGCTTTTAAGATATTTGATGTTATTTTTTTAATTTAAATTTTAAAATTTTAAACTTAAAACCCTAAAATATAAATCCTAAATTTTAAACCCAACGACCTAAACTTTTAATCTCTAAAATAACACGTATTCCTAAAAATTAGCAAGCTTGAGTTTACACAATTTGCCGTTTTATTCCTTGACAAGGCTTTAAATTAGACATGACAGATGACGAGTTATTCAAGTTCGATACGATCAAAAATTGATCAACACTTGACTCGATTAGACTTAAATCAAACTCGAACTCGACTCAAAATCTTAACGAATTGAGTTAAATTCAATACTACTAAATTCAACTCGACTCGTTTATATCTCTAATAATATTAAATTAAGTTTACGATTATAACATAATGATTTTGAAGATTATCATAACATCACAAATATATTTAAAACATAATTATTTATAAAAATTTATATTGCAACGTCTACAACTATAATACCACAATTATATTTATGATGATAATTATAATAGTACTTAATAATATGCGTGTAATATTCTTGCTGATCACATCGCCTCAAAACCAGAAATGTCTAAAGCATAGGTAGACAAGTCTGACTTTAAGTTGAAAACACGCATATATGTTTTTCATTATGTTCTTAGTAATTGTCTATGATCAGAAAACGTGTTGTTTCTTCTTACCATATCGTTGTCCAATCAAATTTGTACATGTGGAAATTTATATTACAAGGTTATTGGTTTTAGGATTTTTGAATATTATTTAAAATTTAAGATTAAAATATTATATATTTTAAAATTTATAATTTAACATTTATAAGATCTACGAGTTTAAAATTTAATTTTAAAATATATATTTTATATAAAAAAAAATAACTCATTCATGTGAATATATATAGAATAATTATTTCGTTTATCGTTAATGAAAACTTGTAAGTATATTTTACGTTAAATTAAGCTAGCATTTGTCAAACGAGTTTAATACTAATTAAGAGTAAATTTTTCTCTTTCTCTTTCCCTTCTTGTAAGTATAATTATTCAAAATAATAATAATAATAAACTGGCATTTAAAATTTAAGCTAATGGTTGTATTGACTGAAAGGTTTAAAAAAATTTAAATGAATTAATTTGTATTTTTTTCTAAAATTTTAAAGTTTAATAAGAAATTTTAAATTTTAAAAGGTTTAATGAATTTTTAAAAATTATGGAAGGAATTTAATTAAAAAAATTTCTATGAATATTTAAAAATTTTATGGGGGTCAAATTAAATTTTTTAAAACTTTAAGAGGCTAAGTTAAACTTAATAATATATAACACTCAGTTTTGGTATCAGTTGTAAAATTATGAAAAAAGTATGGTATTATTAATTAAGTATTTTATCGTTAAAATATTAGAAATAAAAATTCAACAATGTTTTAATAAAAAACGAATAATATTTATTATTAAAAATAAAAAATATAAATATATAATATTTTTATAATCACTTTAGATCATTAAAAAAATATTAAAAATATAAATTTAAAACTTAATGTGAACCAATAAATTATATAGTGAATTTTAAGACTTGACAGATTCGTAGGTTAAAAATAAATGATGTGTTGTCCCTTGTTTATTGATGCTAATGCCACGTTCACTCTAAGATTGCTTAAATTTTCCACCCACACAATTACTGCCAAGTGGACGGCCATCGTTTAGTTTTGCTTTTTCATTTATATTTCTTGATTTTATAGGTAAAAAGATAATTATAACCCTTAACGTTTATGATTTTTATCATTTTACTCTTATTTTTTATAATAAATTTAATCCTTAACATATATTTTTGGCAAATATCTTATTTTTTAACTAGCATAATGATTAAATAGTTAAAAAATTAACAATAATGATATGTAATATATATGTAGAATGATATTTAAGATTTAAGAATGTTTAGTAGTCTTTTATTTTAGATTTAATTAATTTTTAATATTTTATTTAAATTTTAATTATTCTATATTTTATGTTATTAAAGTTATATTTTACATGTATATATTTGTTATCATCGAAAAAAATTAACGATAATGACATATTATATATATGTAGAATCAGGTTAGATATCATGTTATTTGAAATACATTATCACATATATATATATATGACATGAAAATATTGTTAAATTTTTAACAGTCTAATCATTATGTTAGTTAAAAAATAAGTTATTTATCAAAAAAATATAAGCTAAGAGTTAAATTTATCTAAAAAAATAAAGATCAAAATGATAAAAATTACAAATGTTAAAGGTTAAAATATTTTAAACATTATATATTAGTTAATATTGTTTATATAATAGTTACCGAATATTTATTAAAATTATAAAAAAACATTATAATTATAATTTATTTAAGAAAATAATTACAAGATTAATTTATATAAAAATATAATTAAAAAATAAATATTTTTCTAAAACATATATCATTAAAATTAAAATGTTTTTTTAATTTAAATTCTTGGTTTCGGACCCAGTTCCACATCCGATATACTTTAAAAACAATTCATAATATGACCGAAGTCCATTTGCATTAGATTCATGTTGTCGTCAATAACTTATTTCAATATTTTTAAACATTATAAAATATATAAAAATTGTATTGATAATTTATAATTAAATTTAATTGAAAATTTATTGTATATCAAACTGTATTTTTAAAATTGTTCATGGTCGGAATTGAGTGAAAAATGTCTATTATCTTAATTATGGACAAATTGATAAAAGAATATAAGTAATAAGGATCAATAATGTTATTATAAAATTTTGCTTAACAAGCATGTCAGCAAAAATGAAAGTGTAATGACTTAATTGATAAATATCTTAATTAAGTGGTCAAATTTGAATGAGAATAATAGTTTAGTTACCAGTCGGAGTATTTTACCTTTTAAAATTCATTATCTTTTTTTGCCTTTTTCCTTTCTCCAGAGTCCAGAATTTAGAGTTACAGAATCGGTTGATAAGCCAATGACTACCCTCAGAATAGCTCTCCGAAACGCCCACCGTATCATTAATACTTCCACCGTCGCCGGCCGTACAACCACCATTTTCAGGTACCCATCAACCTTTTAACATCGCACCTTCGTTTGTTTTTGTCGGTTATTACATTACAAAGAAATTTATTCTTTACCAGGCCACAGTATGGTTGGATTTCAAGATATTATTCCACGGATTCGAGCAACACCCAGCCATTAAACATCGATTTTTCAAATGAAGAAAGCAAAAGGCGTCTTTTTAACAGGTTAGCTTTCTTGGGTATTCTTTTTTTCTGGTTTTGATCATAAATTTTAGCTGAATTTTGAACTTTTGGTGGATCCCGTTTTGGGTTTTACAGATTGCTGTATAGGAGCAAGCAAAGAGGGTTTTTGGAGCTGGATTTGGTTTTGGGGAAATGGGTTGAAGAACATATCCATTCCATGGATGAAAATGGAATTAAAGCTCTTATTCATGTCCTTGATTTGGTATTCTTCTTTCTTTCTCCACCTTTATTTTAAAGGGTTCATTTTTTTATTGATTATAGGATGAATTTACATGCGTTTAAGTTCAATCTAGCCTTTACTAACAGTTTAATGATCTGCTGCAATTCAATCTAGCCTTTACTAATGCCGGCTTTCCATTTTTATCTCACTTAATAGTAAAGGCTAGCGCCTAGCAATGTGTTTCTTCCAGAAAAACGATGATTTTTTTAGAAAAGGAGTAATCAAGCCATGCATCTTATTGGCGTCCAAATGTTTTCCATGTTTTTCTGAGTGCTTATTATTTCTCCGTTGCAGGAAAACCCTGACCTCTGGAAATGGTTAACCGGTCAAGAAACACCACCTAAAGCAGTGACTGTTAATCCTGTAAGAGATGATCTGAACATATAAGTTTGGACTCGTATTTGGTATTCCCTTCATTTCCCAGTATTCTTATATGACCTTTGGTTGTATAGGTTTTCTCTGCAGTGCAAGAGAAGGTCTTGAAAAACCTAGACAACCATTCTTCCCCTGAAACCCGAGCAATCCCTGGCCAGCCATGGGTGAGAGGGTGGGATGATATCAAGAAAGGCCGTGATAGCCCTATCACCGGAAATCAGTAGGTTTTCCTTTTTCCTTCAAGACAGTTGGTTTCTGAAGACTGTTTAGTTTGGAAAAAATTAGGATTCCCATATGTATTTGTTCGATATAGTGTACTAGAATATGAATAAAGGGTGGCTGCATTGCTGCAGTGAAGCTGGAGATGTGATAAACCCTGACTTCGTTTGGCATAAACCTCTCATAAGTTGATTTATAGCATACAAATTGTGGCTTGAATTGCCATTTCTTATTTGTGCTTTAGCAAATGGTTATGAAATAAAGCTGTGTTAAGATTACATGAAAAATTGATGTGCTTTTATACCTACTGTTCTTTTAAATCAAAATTATTAGAAACCAGTAATAGATGATTTGAATCTCCTCTAGGGTGATGGTCAAGATATCATTCACAAGTAGAACTTTGAGTTTTTTAAGTGGAGTTATTATGGATTCAAGTTCGAGTCATTTTGTGTTATAATCATACTCGTTTACAAGAGGTTGACTATGATTTACCTGGTCAAATATAACTATCAAGTGCTTTTTTGAGTGTTCTTTTGTTTGTTTATATGGAATTATGTAGGGGTGAGATGGGACAATCCTATACGGAATTATATAAGGGTGAAGTGGGGCAATCCTATGCTTGTGGTGGTATAATCCGAGATGAGTACCGGCAAGCATAACTTTGGGGGTATACAAAGACTTATGTTGTGCAAAGAATTTAAGACCGAATATAATTTATCTCATTTTTAAATATTTATGTTTGATCTAAATCTTAAATTTTATCCGAGATTTTAAATCTGAAATCCATTTCATCCCAATGGATTCCCTTGCAAACCAAGATTGTCCTGACAACTAACGAGTCTAATTCCTAGGTGTACACCCAAGATACGAGAGATGCGAATCGAACCCCAATGACTCTTCTGATATGTCTAACAGAAGCCTAGTGCCTGGCGTGCAGGAGAGCAAGGGAAAGAGCATATAACAGAAGAAGAGAACCATACAGATCTTCATTAAATATAATGACTGAATAAAAAGGACAAACAAAGGAAGACTACTGTTGCCGCTCTGCTGTTTTGTCATGGTTGTGTTTATGTAATAATGCAAGCAATCTCATGAATTCAAACCTAACTGACTCAGTCATAGGACGAGTTGTTAGCATCAGGCAGAATTATGATGTGTCGTGATTCAATTGGTCAAAAGGAAAGCGACCTCTCCACTTGACCACCCGTTGGACTTCCTTTTCCACCATGTTTATTTGTTTGTTTCTCAAGACAAATATAATAGTACTATAAAACTTGGAACACCACTTATACAAGGATAGGGTGTATATCCTTTACTCGTTAATTGTGTTTTCATTAATGTACTATAAAACTTGTTTCACTCAATTGTTTAGTTTAGGCTCGTGTTTTAATGTTTATGGTTAGTATTTAAAGTTCATGAATAAATTTTGTAGATTATTAGGATTTAAGATCCTTAAAAATAACGTGTAACAGCTTTAAAAGCTCGTTTATAAAAAAAAATCACTAACATTGTACAAAATAATTACAAATCATTCTTTAAGATACGGATTTTAAATTCATAAAGCCCTAAACAATACCTTTAAACTAAAAATTTAAACCCTAAAAAATATTTTATGATATTCGTCCATAGACAGCATTAAATTTGATCATGGAGAATCCCATCCCATCCTATCCAATCCACTAAACAGATCTTATACATAAAATTTGATTTAGATAGAATCGATGATATTGTTTGATGATGACTGATCATGAGAGCAGACAAGAGGAAAAAACATAAGATTATGGCTTTGAGGTCCTAGATTGCAAAGTACAAATGAAACAGTAGTCATCAGAGAGAAAAAGATAGAGAGCTCCCTCGACTGGGTTTTCAGATGATAAAAAATCTCACTTTTCTTTCCATCTACTGTTTCTTAAAGTACAAAGGGAGGGTTAAGGTCTAATTTGTTTAATCTTAAAACTAATAGGGATTTAAAAAGTATTTAAATAAAAAAATAATAGATGTGATTTATTTAGATTTAAAATGTTGGTTTTTAAAATTTTTGACGTAGAAAAGAACACGAAAAATGCCAACAAAATCTTGCATAAATCACTATAATCTGACCATCCTTATAGTGGGATCAGGGTACGTGGAAAATGTCTAATCATTTCCTCTCATGACGTGTCGAGTTTATATTGGTTGTGTAGGATAAAATATTTCTACAAATACAGATTAGAAGTCGTCATATTTATTTATTAATTTTGTTTAAAACATTGTCTAAAGATATGTAATACTTTCTTAACTTTGGTCGTAAGGTTAAGAATTTCAATTAAGTGCATTATTAAAATTTTGATGTGTTTCGATTTATTTTAATTAATTCTAATTGATATTATCGGTTTGTAGCGATTAATATATTATTTTAATATTTTTAAATTAATTTTTAAATAAAAAAATCTTTCCGATGATCATTTTCCGAATGATTCGTCTTTATAAATATATAAAGTTCTAAGGAAACATCAACTGCTGTCTCTCTCACTGGTTACTGGTTAGGTTTCAACTGTCAAGTTCGGTTCCCTTGTAACGACGCAAAGAAACCATTCATGCAAGGGTAGTTTGGGGATTATAAACTTCATGTCTTTATAGCAACCGACAGCTTCAAATCCTACAAAACATAAAAGTTGATAAGAAAAAACTTCTCTTGTTTTCACCTCAGCTTCTTTGAGAGTTAAAAACAGAGAGAGAGAAACTAATGGACCCTGAGACTTTCGCTGCCGGAAGCTTCTTCAAGTGGGATCCAAGGGGCATGATTGCGCCAACGCCGGCCCGCTTGATGGAGGCTGTGGCGGCTCCTCAGCCACCAACGGTGGCTGCTTACGTGGGGAGACCTAGGGAGCTCGGTGGGATAGAAGAGTTATTCCAAGCGTACGGAATCAGATACTACACCGCTGCCAAGATAGCGGAGCTAGGGTTCACTGTGAGCACCCTTTTAGGCATGAAAGAAGAAGAGCTAGACGAGATGATGAATAGCATGTCGCAGATATTCAGGTGGGAGCTGCTCGTCGGTGAAAGGTACGGCATTAAAGCCGCCGTTAGAGCTGAAAGGAGAAGGCTTGAAGAAGAGGATTCACGGCGGCGACACTTTGTCACCGGTGACACATCCAACCCTCTTGATGCTCTCTCACAGGAAGGTTCGTTTGATTACTATAAACAATTTGACGTTATAAACATCTAAGACAAGACCTCCCACTTTGACTGTTTTTCCCTATTTTTTCCTTCTTGGGTAAGCCATACGTATTTAGTATTCATTTTGTCACATATACCATAACACGTAAATGTTTACATGATATGAAGCAATTTTTTTAAACCTTTGAAACACAAACACTATTTATCTTCTACATGCAAAAACCTAATCGCCATTTCCTTCCGCTTCTCTATCTATATACAGTCTGGAATCGTTATTACGAAAAATAATAGTCCACAATTACCGCAAAAACATTCATCGATTAAACACCAAAATCTAAAACGTACCTGTAAGCGCAATTTATATTTATGTACATATTTCTTAAAATAAATATTTATGTACATATATACGTATAAAGTTGGCTTCGTATATATTCTTCGTTTTCTTTTCGCTATTGCAAGTTTAACTTGGCAAGAAAACTTCAAACCGTTTT
The DNA here is from genome assembly GCA_035048815.1 of Abelmoschus esculentus. Classification (NCBI taxonomy): domain Eukaryota; kingdom Viridiplantae; phylum Streptophyta; class Magnoliopsida; order Malvales; family Malvaceae; genus Abelmoschus; species Abelmoschus esculentus. Next base: position 491,717 of record JAUCBN010000027.1, on the reverse strand, counting down.
GTGCAACGATTTTTAACCTAATATATATATGTATATGGTTTCTTTGTTGTTTTTGTTGAGGGGTAGAATTGATGAGTGTGAAATGTGAATGACAGGGTTACCAGAGGAACCAGTGCAGCAAGAGAAGGAGGCGGCTGGGAGTGGCGGTGGGGGGACGTGGGAGATGGTAGTAGGTGGGGGAAGGAAGAAGCAACGGCGGAGGAAGGGACAGAAGAAGCTGGTTGATGTTGACAACGAGGATGAACTTGACGGCGGTGATGATGAAGACGATGATGGTGGCGGCTGCTATGAGCGGCAGAGGGAGCACCCTTTCATTGTGACAGAGCCTGGTGAGGTAGCGCGGGGCAAAAAGAATGGTCTCGATTACCTGTTCCATCTCTACGAGCAGTGCCGAGATTTCTTGATACAAGTCCAAAACATCGCCAAAGATCGTGGCGAAAAATGCCCCACCAAGGTAACATATTAATTGCATGTGTTCTTAATATTTGAATCATTATTTATTCAACATTTTTACAAGGAAAGAGTAAAGGGATTGCTCAAGATTGAACTGAAAATCTTATGTCAATAGTTACTAAAACAATAGTTGTATTAATTATACATATTATTATTTTTTTATACATCAATATTCAATTAAATTGGTATATTTGATTTCTCTGTCACATTTTAGATATATTTCTTAATCACTATTAGTTTATACACTTCTTTTAATTAAATTGTTATATTTGATTTTTTGTAAAATTTCTTAAACTTTAATGGTTGGTCATTTACATATTTTAATTAATTAAATTTTACTAAAATATACATTTAAGAACTATGTCATTAAAAAATTCATATAATAAATTTTAAATAATAGAAAATTTGTTCACATATAAACATATTTTATTTATTCTAATTCATTTTTCATAACCTAATTAAAAGCAACAGTTTCTTTGAAATAAATGCTAAAATTAAAATTTAAACAAGATAGGGACTTGTGTTGATAAAATAAAAGACTTGTGTAGTTATTGAAGCATTTTAAAGATCTAGCAAATTTCCATGCTTGAGTTAGACCTCCCTTGAATAAAGCAAAGAGGATAGTAGCCAGCTGTTACAATAAAAAGGTGACAAATGAAGTACGGACGGTAGTGGGGTCTGGTGGAAATATGGGTCGAAAAAATATTTGCAGGGCAAGGGCGTTTAGGGTCAGAGACTAGGGCTAGGGTTCCTTCTGAAGTTCCTTTAACTGTACTTTTGTCTGAAAATCATCTCCTTTTTCTGTTTGAAGTTTGTGTGGCATAGCTCCCCATGTGACAACTACACACCTTTTCTCTAACGACGTTTTCAGACAAAAAAAAAGTGAACCAAATTGTTCAAAGATTTCCCTTTGTGTTTTTGTCGGTTCCACAGGTGACGAATCAGGTCTTTAGGTATGCTAAGAAAGCCGGTGCGAGCTACATCAACAAGCCTAAGATGCGACACTACGTGCATTGCTATGCACTGCATTGCCTCGACGAGGACGCGTCCAATGCGCTGCGCCGGGCTTTCAAGGAGCGGGGCGAGAACGTTGGGGCGTGGCGACAGGCATGTTACAAGCCTTTGGTTGCCATTGCTGCTCGACAGGGTTGGGACATTGATGCCATTTTTAATGCACATCCTCGTCTCGCCATTTGGTACGTCCCCACCAAGCTTCGACAACTTTGTCATGCGGAACGTAACGGTGCTACCGCGGCAGCTGCTGCTTCGAGCTCGGTTTCTGGTGGACATGATCATATGGGGTTCTAAAAGAATTGTGGAATGGTTTCGATTGTGTACGGTGAGATCGAGTTGGCTTTGGAACTTTGAGAATGAATGTAGGTTGCTTTAGTTTCTCGAGTGTTTAGGTTTATGAACTTGTATAATGTATATTGTTCTTTAATTCCAAACCGATCTTTAAGCAAGATAATTGAAAACTAAAAACTGAATTCGAATCATATTATTAAGTTAAATGTCGATGCGTTACTTTGACATAGTAATTTTATATCAGCAATTTTGTTATTTTTTAATTTCTTTAAATTAGTCTTGATAATTATCTAGAATTATCAATGTCGACACTCTTTTTAATTTAATATTTAAGATATATATCGTGATAGTTACTTAAAATATTACGTATTTACATTTTTAATGTTCTCTATATTGATAGTGAATTATTCTCTGACATATGGATATAGACAAAAATTAAACACGATAAATCTAATCTCTTGTGTATGTCTTATTTTAGGTTGATATTGCTTTGATTATTTTTCGTATATCAGATTTCTTATAGCATTAGTTTTTGAAAGTATACATGTAATTTTAAATTAATTAATTAATTTTGAATTTCTCTATCGTACTATCGTGTTATTAAAACTGACTTGTTATCATCAATATAACAAAACAATTGACGATATTGATGTAGAAGTAAATTTGATTAGAAAGATTCTTCGTATAACAAGTTTTAGTGACACTCAATTTTAGATTAATTTATTGATAAATTAAGCATCAATAATTATGTAAAAATATATAATTTTAATAAAAAATTTATTAAATTTAAGAGTTATTTTTATAAGTTTTAAAATATTTAAACTCAACTCATCCAATTAAATTTAATCTTAATTTAATATATATTAAAATTAAATTAGATTAAATAAGCTTGAGATAAATTTTAAAGTTAAAGGTTTTTATATTGGACATATTCAATTAATCATCATCATTTCTTAAATGTTGAAAAATATTATATTTTTGTACGAATTATTTTTTTCAATAGTTAAAAACAATAATTGTTCTTGAAAATTATAAATTTGAATAATAATATTTATACTATAATGATAAAAGAATCAATATTAAATAATTAATAATATATTATATAATAAATATTATTATAACCACGATAATTAATTAAAAAAATATTTTTAAATTCAAATTCCAGTCAAAATATAATCAACTATTTAAGCACGCCTGATTACTTTATTTTTTTATTATTTTTTTTTTGAATATACGCCTGATTACTTTAGCTTTTGGTTGATTGGGGAAATCTCAATATAAAATTTGCCGGTTTCAAATTTCTTTAAATCCATGAGCTGTTACTGTTAAGAGCGTAGGTTTGGATTGTTTTCCCGCCGAAAATGGAGAATCCTTGGAGATTTCAGGATTCGATGTCTGAATCAACGACTTCGATCGGCGCTAAGCTTACGAGACTATCTTCGCGGCATGAACAAGTGAAGCTTGCTTATCAGCAACTAAAATTGCAGATCAAACTCGGTTTGGGCGAAGTATTTATTTGCTTTTGTTTATCGTGATTTTCCTCGTTTGATTTCTGTTTGATTTCATTTTTTTTGAGAAAGTCAATCGATGAATCGCTGTTGATTTTATTTCAATTTTCCAGGCGGAGGATGTGTTTTCTTCCTTGGCGATTCCGTTGATGAAGCTGGTTGGCTTGAAAACAGAGGAAATGGCCGAAGAGGGACGATTCTCCAAGATCGTCGTCGATGCTAATTTCTATCCCGTAATTAAGAATTCTAAAATCTAAACCAGTAAAATGAAACAAGAAACCAGAAAACAATCAACACTTCTAAGATTAGGTTTCAAAATTGATTTTGATTTCATTGCAGGGCCAAGGATTCTGTCAGAACGGTTTCACAACTGAACCACCATTGATATCACCAACTGTAGCTGGACAAAAATGGAGCAATCAGATCTACAAAAAGGTAGTTTAGTCAATAAATTTTCATTTGTTTTTCTAGAAACTCATTTATTTTCATTTTGCAAGGACATTTATCATGTTCAAAACTTCAAATGTTTTTATTTTGTTTTGTTTTATTGTTTATTTTAATCTTTGCTTTAGCTTATTATCAGTTCAGTTAGGGAAATCTGGTATACACGTTTTATACCTTAATTCAGCCATGGACTCTTTATCTCATATCTAACCATTCAGTAGCTGATTTTACATTACAAAAGTTAGAAATAAGGATCAAAATGCACAAGAAAAACTTAGCTATGATTGCTGGTTTTGTGGTGATGTTTTAGTACATATCTTTCTTCATAAAATACATATAGATGTTATAAATATGTATAATTCGATGAAGATTGCCTTACTCTTGCTTCGAAATCGATTTGGATTGGAGATTCCATCGTGAACAGTGTATAGTCAAAGAGAACATTGGGCGTCATTTACATTAGGTAAAATTATGTATACAGCCCCTATTCTATACTAAATTTAGGAATGTGATCTATGTACTTCAATTTCGTATCATTTGGTCTTCCTATTATATTGATACCATGTGTTAGTCCAAATCACTAACATGCTAAAATGTTCGTTATTGGGCTTATGTGGAATTATTTAGAAGAAAAAAAACTCAAAATCTGAAATTCCGTATAAAAAATATTTCTCAATTGAATATAGTATTAGGACAAAAAACCATAATTTGGCATTTATCTTGCACATCCTATAGGCTATAACTCAATTTTTTATCCTTGCAGGACGAAAGCAATGCTGCTAATGCAATGATAGCAGGCAAGGAATTTTATGAGAAGCAAAAAACACAATTTTTGCAGCTTGTCCACCTGCTTAGACAAGTTGAGAACCGAGTCAATTCTCATCAAGAGGATGTTCTTCAAACCCTTGATACTCAGCGGGACTCCCTCCAAAACCTTTTCCGTGAAGCTGTTTATTATGTATATGCTGTCCATAATCAAAACCAGGACATCTTTCGAATCACACTGAAGCTCCTTCAACACATATTTTATAAAACAGATGCAGTACTTAGTTCAGTTGAGGATAACGTGCAGGGACTAATGGAAGATTTAGCTGAAAGAATGTGTATCCCAATGGCGGAGTACGTCAAAGGCCTGAAAACTGACTTGAAGATAGGAACATGTGCTCGTGTGCTGGACACTTTGGATAAGATGGAAAGATCCATGAGAAATGGTAGGATTGAGTTAGAGGAAGCAAGGGAAAAGGTCCGAGTAGCTGAGGAGGAGAGGATAAAGGCATTGTGCAAGTTAAAGGAGACAGAAGAAAAAGTGAGGAAAATGAAGGAATACTATGAGCTCCTTGCAGCAATTCAAAAACAGCATATTGCCCAACATGTCTCACACAAGGTATAATTTTCAGGTTTGTAGATCAGAAACGTGCACAGGTCTTCTTGGTGGATCATTGCTTTGTAGATCAGAAACGTGCACAGGTCTAGCTTTTTGAGCTACCACTCACAGCTAAGCAAACCACTAAGTGGTAAACAATTTCTGACCCATAGGGCCCGCCCCAATAACTTGATTTGAGTAAATTAGTAATTCATTAATCAATTAGTGGTCGCCAATATGATAGTGAATCGTTTGTAGTCATCTATTTTCCTCTTTGATTTGCTTAGATCTGGTGAATTCCTCTGATTGTAGAGACTTTGAAGTTCTACATCCTAGGTTAAACAGTTTGATTTAATTCTGAGAAAGCAATAGAAGCCGTTATTTCACTTTCTCCTCGTGTTCCTATTGAGCATGTCGAGGTACTTACTGCCAGGTTCACTACCAGGGTAGAAACTTTGGCAAATCTTCTTGGTGCTCAAATCGATTTAGAGGATTCTTTTGGCCTGTTGTTTCTTATTGCAATAATATATGGAAAAAAATCTGTATGTAAATGATGCATTCTAAATGGATTTTGATTTTATTGCAAGGCCAATTTTGAAGGCTATGATCAGTGTAAGGAAACTTCTCATACTGTTCTACTTGTAGTTCACAGGCATGGAGGAAGCTGAAGCAAACGATAAGAATCTAGTGTGGGAACTACAGAGGAAAATGAGGAGGTTCCGAACACCTGGGAGTCCAATGGGACCTAAACAACTTCTCTACTTTGAGAGCAATAACAAGCAGCATCAACCTACAAAGAGCAAGGTCTTCATTGCATCACAGGGCAGTCATTCAGAGTAATTTTCAAGCTCTGGGTCCAGAAACTTCATGCCTCGATACTCGGATCCCTTTAGGTTTATCGCCTTCATCAGAAGTTCAGCAAGTGGCTTCGCGCAAGCGTGTGTATCCTTTGAATCCTTGATGACTCGCGAGGTTAGATTGTATTTCACTCTTTCCAGTTTCAATGATTGAATGGACCTTTGTTACTATTCTACTGTGTGCATGCTTTCGAGAAAAGATTAGGAACATTTTAAACCAAACATTTGATGAAACATGCTGTTAATTTTCATGTTTCAATGTGTGTCGTAACCATATTTTGATTGAGTTAAACTTTAGGTAATAATCAGTATATTTTATTAGTCTCAGGTATAGGATTATCACATTAAATTATCGAGCTAAGGGATAATAACATAAAATACAAGTGATTGACGGGTGTATATAATCACCACATAAACCATATACAAAATGTGGCATTAAACAAGAAATACCTATACGGCCATATGTAGAAAAAATCATACGCAGAAACCATATAAAGAAGAAAAAGAACATTGTTGTGGTTGCACTGCTAATGATGAATCGGAAAACCGAGAGCAGCAATGTTAATTAATGGACCTAAAAGATAGATGCATTCTTAATTTGATGAGATTATCTGATATTGGCCATGATTTGATGTAAACAAGTAGTAATAAAGGATTATAATCCAAAAAATGAGACATGGTTGTGCTATAAGTTGTCAACTTGGTTTAATGAAATCCAAGCTCCAAGTTAGTACTAGTTTGTCAGCATCGATACCGAGATTCTGCTACATAACAAAAGGAACGAACGAACATCCTACTCTTTGTGCAGTCCAATTTGAAGATCAGAAGATATGGAAATGAGAAGCGGTAAAGAGTTATGCCATACAGCTTTGAAGACTCGTTTCTGGTGAGCTCGGATCGATTGTGATTGCCTACAAGCATTGTACCTAATATCAAAAATGTGAATGACAGGATCGGCTGAACCTGATGAGATATATAAACCATCAGGAGACCAAGCTTGATTTATAAGAGCCGAATGTGATTCACTGCTTTCTTGTTTCCACCCAAACGAATGCAGTTCGGCAAACATTGATCTGATATCATAGAGTCGGATCTGTTTTTCATGGACCCTGCAAAAAAAAAATATCACAGGTGACTAAAACTTCAAAAGAGTATGTACCGCTGCCGCAAGTTACACCGAACGGCGGAGTGAAAACCTTTGTCAATATTCCTACAAGTTCTAAGAGACTAGAGGGAAACTCAGGCAATTTACTGACGGTAAAACACCAATATTCAAAAGGCATAAAAAATAAATAGTCAAAAACATAAAGAAGTTAATTGTTGGCAGAATAGATGTTTCTTACCCCGTTTGAACCATGAATAGATTGTAGTCACAAGGATTTGGCAGAACACTCATGCATTTACTTTCCATTAGATGCTTGAAGTCCGCGTATCCCGTATTCACATCAAAACCTATAATTCTTTTATCAGCCCCGACAGACAATACAATCTTCTTTTGCTGCATTCCCGCAACTCCCATGACAGCAGAAGAATGTAGATTCCTATGTAAGATCTTTGGATTCCATACATTCTCATCTCTCTCGCTCCAAAGCACCACCGAATGATCGCTGCCGCCGGTGCCAAAACATGTATCCTCCCAGGGCATGAATGCTATGTTGTTTATGTTACCTTTAACATGAGGTTTCTCCTCTAAGTAAGTAACATCGGGTCTCTGTCATTGAACATACAAGCAAACGAATATAAGATTTTAAATAAAGATAGGGCCATACTAAAATGGAAAACAACACATCAAAGAATATAATTCAAAATATAGTGGCAAATTTTTTTTTTCAACAATAAGTTTTAACTATTACACTTACCCCTTCTTTGTTAAGATTTAGTATTGATATCTGAGAATCACCTGCATCTGCAGCATATACAGAAAAAAGGCTGTTTCTATGTGGGTGCCATGCTATATCTTCCGGCCATCTTCTGGCTCTTGATGATGCACAAAGGTTGGAACTAAGCAAAGAAGCTGATAACCTGAAGTTCAACACAAGAAAAAGGAACAAAACCTTAGGACTCGATTGATACAACTGATACACATATTTGCACTGAGCCACAAATTACAGCCTGATCCGACCATTTCATTTCTGCAACGTGCTCCTAAATTCCATCAAAACACAAATACGGAAAATTAATGGACATGACACCAATGTCGATGGCTAAATCATAAAATGGAAGGGGAGGGAAAAGGGTCAATGATATATATATATATATTGCATACCATGATATAATTAGAAGACCAAATATATGAAATTTTTTGCTTTAACTTACCCTTTACCCTGAATTTCCCACAAGTTGACTAATCCATCTAAGGCACTGCAAATGATCCAAGACACTAGAAAAAATAAGATCACATCGAATATAAAGAAACCATAAAATTCACAGTTGAAACAATGGAAGGCATATCTTCCATTTCCCTTATCAAAGAGCAAACCTGGTTACGAAAAGTTGATCATTCACCGGGCACACAGAAAGACTTCTCAACTTTCTCTTGTGTTGGCTGGGGATTATATTGCTTGAATATGGGCCAATTAATGTCGGTGAAGAACGGCTTTCAACCAAGGTAACCAATTCCTTTTGTTCTATGGAAAAGAAATTTACAATGTTAATGTAAAATCCAACATCCAAATAAGTGATCAATCAAGTTAGACCCTTACCAGACTTCCTTTTAGTCCCTCTATCTTTAATTTCAACAACTTCCATATCCATAGAACTTAAATTAGATTCCTCAACTTTTACTTTCACTGCCCTATAAACGGCACCAGTCTCTTCAAGAGGAATGTTAGTTTTTGCAACAAACCCTTCTGATTTTATTGGTTGCGAAATGGCGGGAATCACGGACGGGATTAAAAGTTTAGTTCTTGATTGGGTTTTTTCAGAATCTCCATGTATACGTTCATGACTTATTACTCTCTCCTCAACCTTAGCCCTTTTAGTAGCCAAAGAAGCATCAGACGAAACCGATATGCGCCGGCCTCGTAGGTTAGCCAATTTAGATTGTGAATCTTGGAGCCTCCCCTCTGCTTCAGCAAGCTATGGTTCGAACAAGCAGAAAGAAAGAACAAAACGATAAACGAAAGCACAAAATATAAATGTAGGATGGAAAGCTTAAAGCAACAACAAACTTCTCAACAAAATTCCATTTGGTTCAGTAATAATTTACTTCTAAAAGGCTGATAATCTCTTAAACCCCATACAATATTTAAACAGTAAGAGTTCTACTCTCAAAATGAGAAAAACCCTAAACCCACAATAGAACATTAAAACCCAAAAATCGCACGAAAAAACCCTAACCAAGACTAGATCTTTTTTATTAAAAGAAAAGAGAGAGAATCAATGAAGAACCTGAGATTGGTAATAGCAGATACGTTGGCGGAGATGTTGAACTTCTTTGGTACGGTGCTCTATCAAAGCCACCAATGCTTCTTCTTGCTCTGCTCTGCTGTTTTCGTCATCTTCTTTAAACACACTAAAAAAGTTCGAACTCTCTGCCATTTCTTCTTCTTCTTCTTCACGCCACAACTCGTCGTCCGGCCTTACTAACCCAAAATTACAGCCTTTTAATTTGACATAGGGCGCCCAGATAATATTTTTCCTGATTTTCAAAAGTTAATTTATTTAAACTACAATTTTAGTCACTTTAGTTTCATTTTTCTTATTTTTCATCGTTTAATTTTCAAAAGTTATATTTTAATCATTTAAGTTATTAATTTAAGGTAATTATTTGATACATGGATACTTGGATAGTGAGCAAAAAAATTCGTAAGCGTTTTAGTTTTAAGGTAAGAACTTAATTTAAGGTGTATGATTTAGAATTTTTAGTGTTTGAATTTTGATAGTAGTTAAAGTTTATAGTTATAATTATAATTTAGAATTTATATATTAAAATCTAAATTCTTAACCATTATCCCCAATTTTTAAATCTATAACTTAAACCTCTAAACTCTATACCCTAAATCAAGACCCTCTAAAATCTAAGACTATTATAAAAAATATATGGTTTTAGTTCAAATTTTAAAACTAGTATTTTATACAATGATTAAATTATTTTGATATTTTTATCTTTAAATGGTGAGATATTAAGCATGATCCATCTAGTTTTGGTGGTGATTAAGCGATCAGTGTCTAAGGGTTAAGAGTATACACTAAAATAGATATTAATATAATAATTGTAAAATTGATTTAAAAAATAAATTAATATTATTATATTATAAATCTATACATTTTATAATTTATTTTTCGCATACTCTCCTGATTTTCTCATACTTTAAAATCAAAAAATCTCTCATGTAAAGAATTATATTTATTATAATTAAATCAAGAAATGCTTACAGCTAAAAGTTTCAAAAGGTTAGTGTGCAAAATTGGTAGGTTTTGTGATTGATTTTAATTTCTTAAAATAAAAAAGCAATACTATAAAGAATCTCGTCAAATTTAAAGAAAGGCATTTTTTTGGGATTAAAATTAGAATGAAAAAATTATATTATAAAATATTCTCGTGTTATTTATAGAATTAATCAATTAAATATATTTATTTTATTATTTTTTATCTCATTTATTTATCAAGTAAATTTTTATTTAGCAAAAAATATTTTTAAACTTAATTTATAATAAATACCAGTGAATATTCACTTGATAAAAAAATAAGACAAAAAATAATAAAATAAATATATTTAATTGATTAATCTTATGAATGACGTGATAGAAAAAACACACATAATATACGTAAGTAAAAGAAAGTAAATATTAAAGTGAGTATAAATATACCAGTATTGACTGCACGTTATATTTTCAAAGAGGAATTAAATTAATTTTTCAAGTCAAATTTATAGGAGGGGGTGGGGTGGGGAGTAGCCCTTTATTATTATTATTATAATAGTTATTATTATTATTATTATTTGAGTATCAAAATATCTGAATTCGGCTCACTCAATAACAAATTATTGGAACTCGGGTGAATTATAACCGAATGGAATTCAAAGTCACATTAGAACACAACAAATCATTTTTTTTAACATTCAACCTCACCTCATTTATAATGCTTCAAAATTAAATGCACAAAAGCTATAATACTGACTAGTATAGGGACCAATGTACTTGGAAACTTATTGCACAAGTAATCACCCACTAATTTAACCTATATAAATTTGACGAGTAAATAGATTGTATTACAGCTTGAATTACCAGTCACCATGGCTCTGCATATTCTTGTAAGCTTCTTTCTAAGTAATGTCCAGGATTTGCAGAGAGTTAGTTATCCATAAATTCTCCTATCAATACAAAAACATGTGCAGATAGAGTTAGTCATCCATTAAGTCCCTTATCGGTACAAAATGTAGAATCAAAGATCAGGGATAAGCACGATACCGTCGATAGCCTTGTCATCTTTTCTAGGTGCTTTCTTCCTTTTCCTTTCGGGTTGGGGCTCTTTAGCTTTAAGCTCCTCGCTGAAGGACCTCAAAGTGGTGGATAAATGTTCATTTCTATGAGCTGAAAATAGAGGAGTATAGGAGGTTTATGTTTCTGTAGATATGAGCAAAGTACAAATAAGGTACTTCTAAACTATCGATAGGAAACGGACCACAAAGAAGCAGATAAATGCTCATTTCTATGAGAAGATAGTTGAAGAGAAGAGATTTTTAGTTTCTATGGATCTGAACAAATACAAACTCGCTACTTCTAACCTGTCAGATATGAAATGGACCTAAACATATTGATTTGAATTGGCTACATCTAAGTTCTAACCTACTGATACGAAATGGACCTCAATAAGGCAACTGAATGTTCATTTCTATGAGCTGAAATTGAAGTGAATAGGTATTATGTTTCTATGATTATTGTAACACATCAATAGGAAAGAGACACAGTCCCTCTCTCAAAATAACTCGCTACTTAGAAGATGAGCATGATTGTCACCAACTCAAAATAAAAGAAAAAAAGAAGAAATAAATCAAAAACATTATTTGACATTAGTGAGACACTAACCAGAAACTATGACATCTGCCATGGTCACAGATTTACGACCAGCATGGTGTGCAAATAACTCAAGGTCCTTTGCCAGCTGACCTGCAGCTCAACCAGCCGAACATTTCATTAATTAAAGCGAGCTTTTCCGTAATAATGTCAAACAACACAAAGGCTGGTACCAGCAAAACTGAAAAAATATCACCTTCCACAATTGAAAAATGGTTATTATTTATAGTAATATTCTCACCAAGTATACTGAGAATACTAAATATACAATCATATTCAAAATAAATTGAACTTGTATAATATACCAACAACCTTAATTCTCGAGCACTAATGGGCAGCAAAGTCCCGCTGGTGTCCAATGGTGCTCGATATCATAAGCCATCTGAAGCTAATGGCGCTAGATATCATAAGCTACATTTTCGGTTTCATTGCAATTTGCAACCAAGATTCTTAATAACTCTTACATTGTTAATGAAAAGTTCAAAAAAGTTCTTAATATAATAGCAATGATAACCCCCATGGTGGCGGATATTGCAAATTGACACAAAATCCAAATAAATTATTCCTTCAGCTACACTGCTAGACCCAATAAAACAACGATTATATAGAAATCAAATCTAGTGAATTCGAATATTAAGATGTTTCAAATGCAAATAAGAAAGTATAAATGACGTAAAAGGACAACTGATGCGCGGAAATGGAAAACTGAAATAGAAAACAACAGAACGGTACGTATTTTACCGATGTATTTGAAGGCCAAATCGGCGATGCAAGCTACTATCGGTTGAGAAATTTCCATGCCGTTTCTCTTCGCTGCTTCAATTAGTTGAAGATTTGGATATTCAATTTAGTCGATCACGGAAATTCTATCTTAAAAAAAATCAAAACTAAGAATCGGAATTGGGTGAAAAATGGACCTTCATATTCGGCGATGGAGATGGCGGAGAGACGAAAGCGATCTCTTAGGAGATCGGAAACGGAATCGTCTTCCTCCTCTTCGTCTTTCTCGAAATCGCTCCTATCTTCATCGACTTCCATTTTCAAATTTAGAGAAATTATTCTTCACTTCACCGAATTAATTAACGACCCCCCAATCCAATTGGCCATCCGATGAGAAGAAATAAGGAGAAATGCGCGGGAATTTGATCTACAGGTTTGGGCCTTTTTCATAATCCTACGTCTTGAGCTCCATCATGGGCCGCTAAGAAAGTCGGTTGTTTAGTTCGTATCACACGCAATAATTAAATAATAGGGTAAACTGTAATAAATGTCATTTAATTATAGATAAAATTATATTCAGATTATCTAATTATTAAATTTTATGTTTAGACCCCTCAATTATGAGTATAATTATATTTGGGTCACCCAATTAATAAATATTATATTTGGATCACTTAATTATAGATAATATTATATTGGGATCACTCTTTTTATTTAAAAAAATTATCAATTTGTGTATTAAATTAATTTATGATTTCAAATAAAATATTACATTGTTAACGATGTATACAAGTGATGATTTAAGCTACGAGAATGGAGCGAGCCTTTGCCAATCTCTGCAACGGACTAGAACGAACCTAAGAGGGATTCAGTTTCTAACATATACAATAACCAACTTGGTATTGACCGGGTCAGGAATCGATTTGATTCAGGAAAAGAAGATGTTATTCGAACTCGAATGTTCTAGCATTCCTTTAAGGGTGACTTAAACCAGCTTCATAATTTCATTCATGGGAGCAGGAACAACAAAGAATACACCAACATAAGAGATTTAGCTTCCCACAACACAGTGAAGCAAAGAGGAAATGATTTCTTGGTTTATTTAAAACCAGATGCAGTTCTCAGAATTGTGCATATTTCTGATTTTACTGGTAAGGTCATGTACAGAAGTGCTAAACTTACTATAAAAACAGCAAAGAAAGTTCAAGGCTTGAACCCCATCGGCCGTGTCGATGAAACCATGATCAATCGTTTAAAACTTAATTGAAATTCTGCACTCTATGTAAGAAATGGAGAACACTATATTGCAACATTCTGACACGATATATGTAGACATCACCAAATGAACCATGATTAGTCACTAAATCCGAACAAAAAATTCTGTTAACAAGTATTGGGATTTAGATACAAGGACATCTAATATACAATTAAGCACATAAGGTAACATACATAGTAATGAGCATACAAGAAAAATCAGGGCTTAGAGACCTCCGCCGGTCCTTTCTATTCAGAGTAAGTAATCCAAAGCAGAAACAAAAACTAACCTCTCCTCCCAGTCGGATTAAGCAGGGACAGCCTCGACAAGTCTTGCAAAGTAGAATTGAGTAGTGATTAGCCCTCTCTTTCTTATTTTCCACCCAACCTTATTTAGTGCCCTCTCCACATCTGCCTCGGCATGAAGATATGCCCTTGTTGCCTTAGACGGCCCGGGAAACAACTCCCCGATCCTCTTTAACACATCATAATAAATTGTCTTTGGTGCAAAGCTCAAAATTAATCTGTTTTCAGCTAGTGAAGCAAGGTGAGCAATCATCCCATCAGCTTTACTCTGCGGATAGTGTATTAAAACATCTAAACACACCACAGTATCATATTTCCCTTCTAAACTCTCCAAATCCTTTACTTCGAAATTTGGTAAAACCGGGACAATATCACCATTTCCAATTGTTAGTTGCTCTTTCGCCTGCATCATATTTTCACACAATTCAGGCTTGCAATTCCTAATCAACAAATTGCAGTCCTCTGCAATTAAATATAGTAAAAGTAAACATTTCCATTTTCTTGTTGAAATAAACAATTACTTGGATCTTCCACTAAACATTCATTACTTTCCGCCATTTTTCTTTCAGGTAAACGGTTATGACATTTAACTAAAGAGGGAAAATCGAACAAACCTGCTTCTCAGCTTCAGCCACCATGGCAGCGGAAATATCGCTGGCGGAAACAACGGCACCTTCTTTCGCTAATGGGATAGCAAGACAGCCGGTCCCACATCCAGCATCGCAAACTGTAACGCCTCTCAATGATCCCTCGTCGGTCAACATATTCATCACATTCTCAACCGTCTTGGAGTGCCCTAGCCTAATATCAAGCTGGACTTTATTCACATCATCAGTCTCTCCATAAATCTTCTTCCACCTCTGGAAACCGGAATTATTGAAATAGTTCCTAACGACTTCTTTGTCTCCGCCGCCGACTTCTTCCGCTTGGAGACGGCGTCGGCGTTCGGGATCAGTCAGGGAGAGAACTGCTGCCAAGGCGGCGACTGAACCTCCACCTATGAGAGCAACGGTGGTACTATCCAAAGCGGAGAGGTCGGTGACGGAGGCAGCGGTGGAAAGAGGGGGAATGGCGGCGGTTATTACCGTTGTTTTCTGTTTGGCAGGGAGTTTTGAAGGGAATGTATAGAAAAATCTGGAGTTAGTATGGAAATGTATGTAAGAAGTTAAAGACGCCGAGTACGCCATTTGCTTCGGCTGAATTGCTCAATTTTCTTCTCCTTTTCCGATGATTTCCTTCGCCGGCCGATGGCGGAGGTATGACTACGTGTCTACTATTCCTGTGAAGATGGTTGCTCAGGTTCTGAATCGTTTTTCTCTTCAAAAAAATATAAATATATTTTATCTTGTGGATATCAGGATAGGATAGCGTTGAACCCCATATTTCCTTCCCTCGATTTCTGTAGGGTCCATCTTTGTCTAGACGGTTTTGCCCTTTTCTTAAGCTTATGCACGGATTTTAGGTGTGAGAATCCATTGCAATTGAAAAATAATAATTAAGGTTCTAAAATTTCATTCAAATTAGTTATTAGATTAATAAATTAAATTAATTGTTTATTATTAATTTTAATTATTATTTAATGTTTTTTTAAAATATTATTGTATGATATACTATAATCTTATCATTTATGATTTATATTTTTAAAATTTTAAATAACTAAATAAAATTTTTGAGTAATTATATTATAACACGGTGTATTATACTAATTAGATAAAAAAATATTAGATTCAATAATCAATATTTATCAAAAAAAACTTATTTGATTCAGTTTATTATTTGAATGTTTTAATTGAGTAAAAAAATAAGAATTTAATTGATTTTTCCCAAATATTTAAGCACTTCTTACATTTTTAAGCAAATTAAATATATATTTTAATTATAAATGTTTTTACAAATGATTAATATTAGACGAACATGCATTAAAAAAATGCTACACATATATATTTAATTTTATAAAAAAACAAAAAAAAATACATTATTAATAAATTTAGAATCATAACTTTAAAATTACGAAAAAGTATATATAAATAATTTAATTAATCTACTAATATGTTTATTCTAACACAATTTATATTTTAAACGAACTTAATTTTTTTCTCCGAAATCCATTTTCTGACTTAATTTTTTATTCAAACACTTTAAAATTTCGGATGAAACTTTAAATTTAGACGAATAACGTACTCCTTAAACAAGTATAATTACTATTGCAACAAACTCGACCGTCTTTAAGTACGGGTTGGGGGAACCTAAGGTAAATGGTTCGAATCAGGTTCAATCCCAACAAAGAGACCCGACCCGGTCCCATAAAAAACTGTTTATATGCAAAGAGGCCCAGCAAAAATCCTTTCGTCATTACCAATAGTTTAGATTAATCCAAAGGTACGCCGCCGCAACAGTAAAAGAAATATTAGATCTGTACACTCTGTTTGGTCGCCGGTAAAATGCTTTCAATTATCGTTTAATTTCTCCGTCACAAATCCGTTAGAAACTTGCATTTTCGTTGTTACATGCATAGCTATTCTTGTTTGTTATTGAAGGTGTTATGGCGAAGGTTACGGCGATGGAAATCGATGATCCAAATTCAAACATTTCCGACCAGATCAGTCCTAAATTTTCAATCAATGGTCAGTTTTGATGTTTCTTTATCGATTTTTAGCTTCAGAAATTGCATCAACGATAGTAATTTGAAGGCGAGATTGCAAGTTCTATCTGATTTATTCTTTTCGCGGTTATTTTGGCTTCCGTGTTCAGTTTTGCAGCTTCTGAAGTCTTCTCAGATGCAACATGGATTACGACATGGTGATTATACTCGTTACAGGTAAATTCAGTTGGAAAAATTTAGGAAATTATTAAAATGTTTTTATATTTGGATATTGATAATATTTAAATGAATAATGTTGGGACTGCAGGAGGTATTGCACTGCTCGTTTGAGGAGGTTATATAAATCATTGAAGTTCACACATGGACGCGGGAAATACACCCGAAAAGCCATTACCAAGTCCATAGTCACTGAAGTGAGGTCTGCCTTGTTAATTTTGCTGTAATTTGAATATTTTTACAATTCGAAAATTGCTTTTCTTGTTATAAATTTCTCTCTTTTTCGCATTTAGAGATGCATGTTTCTTTGGGTTTGTGCACACATGTTTAGAGGTAATTATCAGTGTCATATTGGTTGTGAAGTGATTAGTTACAATATGTTTTAGAGTTCCTTGAAATTGGCTTTGTTTAAATTATTTACTTTAGAAGCTTTTCGTATTGGTTTGGTTGAGGATCGGCTGTTCTGTGCAATATGTATTCAAGTTATAGTAGCTTTCCTGGTTGACAGAGTTATTTTGATTTGATTTAAAATAGGTTCCTTCATGTGGTTTTGTATATGGCCGAGAGAGCTTGGAGCCATGCCATGGAGAAAAGACAGCTTCCGGATGGTCCTAATGCACGACAGCGCATCTATTTGATTGGTAGATTACGGAAGGCGGTAAAATGGGCGGATCTGTTTTCACATTTGTGTTCTGTCAAGGGAGATTCCAGAACATCTTTAGAAGCTGAGGTTTGTTTGCATTTTGATTGTTATTTGAACATATACAGTCGTCAACCTGATTTTTTGGCCTTCAAAAAGAAAAAAAGAAGCATAAAGTAGTGTGCATACATTATTTCGTTTTAATATCGTACTTTTAATTTATGAGCGGAATGAGTTCTTGCTTTCTGATTGAGTTTACTATATCCAGATTTGAACTGTGCTAGGAGGCATAGACTATATACTTGTGGAAAAGTGAAGCTAGGGATGTCTGTAATCTACGTTCATCTTAATCAAATTTCCGGTTTTATTGCAATAAAAGCTAAATTACTTGGATGTTTTGCATTGAGGAATGTAGCATGCCTTCCTTTCTTCACATTTATTCTTTTTCCGATTTTTTTATTCTAGGCCTATGCCTCCTATATGAAAGGAAATTTGTTGTTTGAACAAGACCGGAATTGGGACACTGCATTGAGGAATTTCAAAAGTGCCAGGTTTGTGCTCATCTCCCATAGTACCCAGGCATATAAATAATGCAGTATCATGTTAAAGTAGATGGCTAATATTTTTGCTTGATCTCATACTCCAATGTCAAGAAAAAAATCAGTATCCTTCATGATCCTTTTCCAATAGTTTTTTTTTTGTTCATAGAACAAAAGGATTAACATCTTTGCTTATGTCACAGGGCCGTTTATGAAGAACTTGGGAAGTATGGGGATGTAGAGAATCAAGTCTTATGTCGTGAACGTGTTGAAGAGCTTGAACCTAGTATTCGCTACTGCCTTCACAAAATTGGAGGGTCAAATTTGCAAACTTCTGAACTTTTACAGATTGGTGAAATGGAAGGTCCTGCACTGGACCTTTTCAAATCAAAGCTAGAGGTCAGTTCATTTTTATAGGCATCGGTGTTTTCTTTTATTATCATGAATACTGTGTCCTGTATTACGTTTAAGTGAATTACTATTTTTACTGTAAGAAATATGCGTATTATAGCATAAAATGTCAAATCTTATGAAAATATTAGCTAGCTTTCAATTCAGTAAGAACTTCCAACCGCTTATCATCTTACCGAAGGTGATGTCAGGAGAGATGGTTTCTATATGAATTATAACACATCACTTTGTTTAATATTAGGTCAATTGGAGCAAACTAATGATTTATTTGGAGACAAGATGTTTGAACCATTACTTGTGAACCTGCAAGCTAATCCTTTATCTGCAAACATTTTCGTCTATGATATAAACCTATGGCTTCTTTGTTCAACAAATTAGTTATGCATACTGCACTCCATTAAGTTCATGTAAATCATAATTTCTTTTGTTAGATGAATGCTCATTTTTTTTATAGCTATTTGAATTGGTTAAGCACCTCCTCAGAGCTCGTCAGATAACTGTGAAGGGAAGGGGGAAGATAAAAGCTTTTTCTCTATATTTTGCTGATGGTTCTGTCAGTAACATTGATGTCTTATACTATCCTGATTTGCAGGCTGTTATGGCCGAGGCAAGATCACAACAGGCTGCATCTCTGACAGAGTTCCATTGGCTTGGCAATAGATTCCCAATTACTAATGCAAAAACTCGGGTTGCTATTTTGAAAGGTTTGCTGTTTAGCTTTTACTGGTATTGTTCATACTGAGGTTAGCATGTGTATGGCATGTTAAGAATCAAGATTGAAAAGGAAATTGAAAGTCGATATGGAATTATATTGATGACCCTTATATTTTATGAAATTAGATGTTGACTCCCAAAGAATATACTGCTTACAACTAAAGAATACTGGGTGTCTCCTTTTCAATTGAAGGGTCTTTAATTATGTATCAAAGACATGATGCTTAGAGTTGGGTCTTTTTCCTTTTTAGTTTCTTTGGATGATTTTGTGGTTTTAATTGTCAATTTTCTTGACATAGTTAACATATTAAGCTTTAATTTTATTAGCATTTAGAGTTGGTATTCACTCTTAATTTGTTTTCCTTTTTCAGTTTGTGTGCATTCTTTGTAGCATGTTACATTGATGACTGATCCTAGCATCTATTGTTTAAGCCACTGGCATACTTTGCAGTTGCAGTTGAAGCTAGCATCTATATTTAAAATGCAGCAAAATTTTGCAATAACAAATTTCTAGGTTCAATAGAATTTAGTGTCCCAGTCATGTTTGCTTCATTAATTTTAGACGTGTGAAACATGCACCTCTGTGTGATTCAAACTTTTTATTCTTGTTCTCTCTGGCTATCCTTATGACCCTTATTTTAGTCCAAACATGGCCTACATTAATACACTCTGTGCAACAAATTGTTCAGCCCAAGAACTGGAAAAGGATCTACATGGGCCTTCAGCCGATTCACTTTCATCTGAGAAAAGACTAGCAACTTTTGATAAAGTTTTTACAGCATATCATGAAGCCCGGAGCTGTATACGAAGTGATTTGGTATGAAGCGTTAAGTTGTACCTTTGCTGTTTTTTCATACACTTTGTCTGCTTATCATTAGCAGTATATGAATTTGCAATTGTTTTCAAACTATTCATCTCCAATGTCTGAACTCTGATGATGATTTAGCATACACTCTAGGCCAGTGCAGGTAGTGCTGAAAATGTAAAAGATGACCTAAATGGTCTTGATAAGGCTGTTAGTGCTGTACTAGGACAACGGACAATTGAGCGCAACCAATTGTTGGTTAGCATTGCAAAGAGCAAACTTACTAGGCGTCGCGATGACAAAAACGAGAAAGTCACCAAGCCTGAGGAGTTGGTTCGCTTATATGATCTATTATTACAGGTGAGAGAGGGAGTATCTGATTTTGGAATGTCTTCCCTTCCGGAGAAGGAGCTTGTACTAATTATTACTTTGCTTAATGATGCTATATTGAGCAGAATACAGCTGATCTATCTGATTTAGTTAGTTCCGGAAGAGACAGGAAACCTGAAGAAGTGACATTTGCTGAAGAGTGTCAACTTAAAAGCTTGGCCTTCCGAGCTGAAAGGTTGATTTCTTTGAGCTCTTTTTATTGGTTTGCACGTTTCATGCTTACATATCTGCATCAACCAATTCTACAATTATATTTGGTTGTTTTATTAAGAAAGAAAATATTTGGTTGACCTCCGAATGATGACATTCAGAAGTATTCTCTAATATCTTTCTTTATTTGAAGGATGTTTCTTACTTTCGTATCAAATATTATGCGTACTTTGAATGATGAAATTGAGTCAATTTATGAAGTGATTCATTGTTTTCTAAGAGTAATTTTAGGTGCATTACAAGTTACGACAAGAGCTTGCCTTGTGAAATTGATATATGGACCTCCGGAATTCTTTGCAGGTGCTTCTACTTGGCAAGGTCATATAGTTTAGCGGGAAAGAGATCCGAAGCATACGCATTATACTGCCGTGCTCGCTCTCTTGCTGAGAATGCCCTACATAAGTTTCAAACTCACAGTAAAACCGATCAGGTGTCTATATTTATATAGGGGTTTGCCTTCCCCCACTATTTTCGATACATCTCTACGGGTAACTGCTGAATGCATATGCTAATTACCTGCTTGACACTTGCAATGTGCTTTTTAGCACCGTTTCTCAACTTCGGGTCCACACATCTAATCAGCATAATTATTTTAAAATCTTAATCCGTATCTTCGTATTATTTACAGGCGATGACCAAAGAGTTGAAGACTCTATATGATGAATGCCGAGCTTACAGTTGCATAGAGCATGCGACAGGAATCATTGAGGAGGTGAAGGCTCCAGATAATCTTTCAAAGAAGATATCTACTATATCATTAAGTGGAGCAGCAGACAAGAAGGTATCATTTATATACCATAGTTCCATATACTCCCTTCATTGACCGTCACTTGTTTCGAGAAAACCTTTCATATGCATTCTTTCGATCCTGATTTCACTACATTGTTGTGATTGTGTTGCTTTGGAGTGGATTCAGGTGGAAAAATACCTACTCGAGAAACTCGATCTCTACGAGTCTGCCGTTAGCGAGTCAAATGTGAAAGCAGTTCCACGCATTCAACCCTTCCCTCCATCCTTGCAGTCAATACCTCGTAATCCAATCGTTTTAGACTTGGCCGATAGTTTTATCGACTTCCCGTCTATTGACAACAGGATGAAGAAAGACAAGAAGGGATTCATGAGTAGGCTTTGGGGTTGATCCAGCAAGGGAATACTACCACCCATAATATTATCGGTTTGTTTGATCTGCTTTGGACTTCACAATCTAAAAGGTGCGTAACTTGGTTGACTGCAAAATTTTGGTATTCTATACCTACATGACATGAGATGGTAAAAACTTGCGAATTTTATTCATTTGGATTTGCAGTTTTGGATTTGGAGTTTGAATTTTATTCATTCAGATTAAATATTTATGGGTTTAAATATGAAAATTTAAAATTTAAGGGTTATTTTTAGGATTTAGAGTTTATAGGTTAAAACATGAATCTATATCCTAATCTAAACCATTAATTTTAAGTCTAAATTATTGAACCTAAATCACAATTTAAATTCTTAAAAATTTAAAACTAAATGGTTTATAAACTTGTAATTTTTATTATCAGTATATAAAATATTTTCTCCTATTTTTTCTATTATTGAAGTTTTGTTGATTTTTTTCCTACTAACCTTATTATTTACAAGGTTTAAACTTGTGTTATTATTATTGTTATGCATAAGATAAAGATAAACCTCAGGCCTTCTGACATTGGGCCTCTCAACTCTGCTCTTTCTTTGCACCTGCCGATGGGCTATGGGGCTCTCACGAGTTTAACAGACCAGGGTAGTCCAATACGTGTAAATATGTATCTTGGTACTTGTTTTATTCTGTGGATAACTAAATTTGATTTGTTTTTGGTTCAAATTGGTATTTGAATTATAATTTTGGTTCAAATTGTTGCTTATGATAAATAATTTAATTATAAAATCAAATATAGGTATTAAATTGAACTTAACACACAAATTTTAAGTAGAAATACAAGTTGAAATAGGGTGGTCTGTTAAAGGGGTAATTGGGAGAAGTGGAGTGACTGGACCATTTGTATGACTTATATTTGCCTAACCTAAGCTTTTTTTCCTTTTAAAAAAGGAAATAATGGTCCAATATTCTCTACCAAACATTTTCCTTTCTTGTTATATATATCATGATGGGACCATCTACTATTTCTGCCCCCTAGAGCCTAGTCCAATTAATATTCTTAAAAGTCATTAAGTAGTTGAATTAGAATATGATTTTATGTAATTAGACAGAGTTAGGATTTAGATTTACAGAGATAAAATTGTACAGTCTAGAGTTTACCTAACTTGTATATTAAGTAATTTTTTAAAAGAATTTATTGAGTTAAGTTAGGGTTTAAAGTTTATGAGAATATGATTTAGAGTAGGATTTGAGATTTAGGATTAAGATTTAAGGTTTTAAAGTTAGAGGTTTAGATTTTAATTTTTAAAATATAAATATACGTACTTATATAATTTTTTAAAAAAAAAAACAAAGAATCAAATAATACTTGCTATAAAATTACTCTCATGATTGTTTTGGTAGCAATATTTCCCCAACTAGTTCTCTATTTGACCAAACTCTTGGCCTTGGAAGATCACTAAAAGTTTGATTCCCTTTGTGAGCTTCCATGAGATTTTGTCCCCCGGGAGTTGAGATGACCAGTCAGTCTTATTTGTTTTTTATATAAAAAATGAAGACCACTTATTTACAAAGAATATTATAGTAATATATTTTTATTTTTTTATTTTTACAAAATTTCACGTAATTTTATTCTAGTTTCATCCCTGAATATGATTTCAGGGAACGTGAGCTTTTGTTAATTTTTTTACTAATAATCTGTATTAGTTTTGAATTTTTTTAAATTCAATGATTTTTTAAATTGAGGACTATAATCGAGTGGTATGTGATATTTACATATATTTTAATAGAGAAAATATTTTATATACCGATGATGAAATAATTATGTTTTATAAAAAAGTTTTAGAATATATAAATATAAATTCAAAAGATATAAAAAGTGAAAAAATGAAGAAAAAAACTAAGCTTTAGAAAACTAGAAAAAATTATAAAATTTGTAGTATTAAAGAAAACTAGGGGGGAGGCAACAATATAATACTTTAAATGGAAAAGGCTGAAGAAATTATTTTAAGTATAAAAATGAGAAAATAGTATAATTCATAGGTTAATATCTGCGTTAATCCTATATGTTATTGAAATAGGATTTAATTGTGATTAGATTTTTCTGATTTTTTTTAATTAGAATAATTAGCGTAGCTTGTAAGATTGATTTTATTTATCTTTATTCTTATAACTTCGTAACATCTAATTAGATAAAAATTATAAGATTTTTTAAAGATGATTATTTCGTTTTTATAATATATATATATATATATGAGGGATTTTTTTTGTTGTTAGAGTTGGTCCATCCATTAAAAAATCTCATACCCTATTTTGTAAATAAAATTTGGCATATATTTAAAGACTTATTCAATCTTATTTATTATATCTAATCACTTGCTTTTGGGTCCTTGTTCATCTTATATTAATAAAAATAAATTATTTATAACTGGTAAATTTGACTTGAGATCTAAAATTTGAATTGATTTATTTATTTTAGACCAAATTTTTCGTAGATTTGATAAATTTATTAACCCAATAATTATCTATTCGACCTGATATATGATTCGATCCAAAATTATATAGACTTTATCTAAATCTGATTCGAACTTAAAAAAATACAACTCAAAATTAAAAATCAACCTGAATCGAACGATCCTATTATCACTTCTACATACATTACAAATTATTATTTTAAATTTAAATTAATCTTCAAACTTTTAAACTATTTTAAATAAATCCTGAATAAACAATCATCATTTCTTCATTCGTTTATTTATCATTAGGGTAAACTTCATAAATGGCCACTCATATTTTAGCATGTTGTGACTTGGGAACCCTCCCTTCTAGATACATACAGGACAGTTCAATGATTTTAGGCTGATTACAATTAATAAAATAAGTTTTTTATTTTATAATTAATAAGATATATAATTTTTTAAAAAATATATTAATAAAAAAATGTTATTAGATTATTCTTTTAGTAACAAAAAATTAAATATTTTATTTTTATCTAAAAATGATATTCTTTTTTCATGTTTTAAATATATATATATATATTTAATTTATTTTTTATTTTAAAATTTTTAGGGTTTTATATGTTTATAGCTATTGTACATGTTCAGATACTCGTTGTATATCACATTAAGAGTGTAAAAATTAGACCGATAAATTTGTTATAATGTTTTTTTTAATAATTCGAATTTTTTCAACATAAACTTAATTTAAATATCAATGTTAATAATGTTAGTAGGGTCAAACTAAATATTGATATTTATAATGGCAAGTTAATAAGATTATGTTAATTTGGAATATAAAAATTAAATCTCAAATAAAATATAGGATGAGGTAAATATATATATATAATTTAACCTAAAAGATATAGAAACAATTTCTTAAAGTAATAAATACTTTGATATCATAAAAATCTAGCATCACACATTTTTCACGTGTTTAAATTATTATGGCGTATTTATGACTTCATGTAGAGTTTGTTAAGAAGCTTTCACCCCTTTAAAATGAAATAAACTTGTTAAAATTAAATATTTAAAATAAAATTGGAAATATAAAAACCACATAAAATAGTTGGCCATGCTTGTACACACGCAAATGGACCACATCCTGCACCAGTTATGACCATTACATCATTTATTTATTTATTTATTTATTGTTAAAATGTAATTTTATGAGGAAAAATAAAAATACTTAAAAATATAGAAATTGTTAAGCAGGTATAAGATTGTTTATAAAATTTTTTCGACGAAAATATATTTGTATTTATAATCAAATAAAAATCAAAATTTATAAATAATAATGTCAAATTTAATTTTTAAGTTTAGTCTTTAAAACCTAAACTCTGTTACTTTATTTTCTCTCCATTATATTTATTTTTATATTTTTATTTAGTTTGTTTGATAGTAACATATTCTCGATTAGATTTAACGTCGCTTCAATTAATTAAGATGTCATGATTTTTTTTATCACGTGTGCTTGGGGTCTTCAAACTGGATTTGAATACGTAATTCATGTTCGTGGATATTTTTTTATAACGTTCGATTCTGATTTACGATTGTCAATAGTCTTTCAATAGTTTAATCTCCTTTTACGATTCGTTTGTCAATGCGATTAGATTTATTCGTATTTATCTTTTGTTCGAATCTTTTAATTATTTTTTAAAAATATTTTTGTTGTGTAATCTCAAATGACTAGTTTTTTTGGTTCAAAAGTGTTCAAATCATGTATTTAATTTTATGAGTATGATTATAAACCCTAATTATAATATTAAATATTTTTTATTCTAATAAAACGAACTGCTTCTTACTACTAATATTGAAAATGAACGATCTACTTACTAATTAAGATTATTTAAGAACCTTAATCCTGTCATTAAACCACCTTCAAGTGGAAGATAATCCATGTGATTGTGATTTATTTTCCCTTTCTTTCTTGTCCGTTCGTCTTAAAATGGAATGACTAGTTTTCAAAGGGCGAAGGGTTACTTGGAGAAGAGGAGACAGAGCGACGTATCAACATTACACAACATACTGAAAAACTTGTTTTTATTTTTCCAAAGAAAAAAACATGTTCATGCCCATAAATTCCAAGTTTTGTCACATGTAAATTTATAAGACTATTATCGTAGGGAATATATTCGACTCGAATTTAAACACCGATATTAAAATATTAATAATAAATTTTACATATATATTTTTTTATTTTTAATAATAAATCTGAAATAAGAAAATATCAATCATGACTTCAGACTCAAGGATCCCACATCCAGCTCAGGGCCTTATCCAAAATTTTGTAAAAGCAATAACTTGTATTTAAAATATTATTTTTACAAAATAATATATTTAATAATGTTTAATTATATGTTTAGGGTTTAATAGGATTTGTAGAAGAGTTTAATCATGCTTTAAGATCAGTATTGCATTATTTTTAATTAAAAAATTTGACTATATATTCGGATCTGAATATAAGATCCGAAATGGGTTTGGATCTCATTCCCATCCCTAGTTTTGAGAATGATTTCCCATTCGTGCTTTGGACAACACACGTGGATGCCACTGTCTTAGTTTTCCTGCGTTTCCACTCACGCGTTTTTATTACCCATGATTTTACAGTGAATTTCTCGCGAGAACTATTATAGATCGAATTACTCATTATTATTTTCTTATATTTTTTCAAGTTATAAATTGTATATCTTTTAAAAATTTGACTCTATGCTTTATATTAATATTTTTACAACTATATTTATTTTAATTATTTAACAATATTTTTATTTATATTTTAAAAAGTTAAATATTAAATATTTTTTTTTATTTTTATTTTTAAAAATAGTTTTTTTAATCCCTGTTACAAATATCCTAGACGAGAAAGAGACGCGAGATGAGATCTGTAACAACCCCACCCCAGGTGCATGACAGTGGAGAAAGGAAGCATGGGTCGCTAACGTGCGCGGCAGGGGCGCACAATCCCAGTCCCATACCTTCCACAGGCAAATCTGCCTGTTCATTGCACGACAAAAACACTTCCCCATAGAAAACACAACTGTCCCACTAACGTCACGACAGACGCCGTTACATGACAATTCCACCACATTTATTTCACCACCACTGCAGTTAAAATATAAATACGTCTTTCAAATCAAACAGAGATTACGGTTATATGATACCTTAAAAGTGTATTTAAAATTTGTAATTAAATTTATGGAGTTTCGAGTTTAAGTTAAAGATTTAATTATAAAATATTATAATATTAGGATATTAATTAGTTTTAATATTGATATTTTATGTAATCATATATAATTAGGGATAAAATCAGGATTTAGGGTTGAGAGGACAAAACATAACTATTTAAAAGTATGAGGTAAATTCATAAAAAAAACTAATTAAAAGAATAAATATAGAGACAAAAGTAGAAAAAAAAATTTCGGGGGTGGGGTTCTCCATCCCTACACAGCTCTGTCACTGTATATAATACATGTGTATTTTTATATCATACAAAATAAAAAGAATCAACTTGAACCGAAAAATTAATATACTGATTATTAAAATTTAGAAATATTTATTTTTTATTTTATTATTTAAATTTTATTTGAAAATTTAAATCTAATTTATAAAATTATGAATTAAATATTTTATATCAAATCAAATTAAATAATCAAATTTTGAGTCAAATTTTACACATATCTGATTTAAGTTGGATTTAATATACTCAAATTTATTCATTTGTCAAAATTTAACAACTTAAAATATTATAATTATAATTAGTTATCATGAATCAATGTATAATAACTTATATAAATTTTGAAAAAAATTACATTTATGTTAATATTAGTCCATTTAAAAATATTTCAATTATTTTTAATTAAATTAATAATGATTAACTCATAATATTGATTAAGGATGATTATTGATCGAGTAAGTTTTTTGGTTAATCGACACTACTCAAAAAATTAATACTTTTAATTAAACTTTATGCAATATGATATTTTATAATATTTTATTCGAACTAAATTCAATTTTTATATAAAAATTTAATCTGACCCGATACAAATAAAAAATTAATTATTATTATTTCATAAAAAAGCTATAAATAAAAATAGAGCATTTAAAAAAAGAATTTGTAAATCCGATTTTATTTTTTAAAAATCAAATAAAAATATATTATACGCGATATTCTTTAAAATAATATTAACTTTATAAAATCAAATCAAAACTCATTAAGTATAAATTAAATTGTCATTCTAAATATAATTCGATTGAAATTTTAATAAATAAAATATCTAGCCTCCTAATTATACATAAAAATAAAATAAAACAATTTGTATAGTAATGTGTTCCATCTGGTCCCCTTGAACCTCGACTCCTCTCCATCCTCCTGGCCCAATGATAGGCATGACCGGGTATAGCCGGTTGATAAAGGGAAATAGGACAGGTTACTGTCGGTTTTTCTAGTGGGGTTAGAAATTGACCGCGGTTGAAATGATTGCACTTAGTTTTGACTCACCCTTGGTTAAGACCACACACACAGAAAAGATAACAAAAAAACAGAAAGAAAAGAGTTTCAGCTTTTTTCTTTTTGGTGTGTTAAGAGCTCTGAGTTTTCAATTTCACGCTGTAAAAGAAGAAGATTTGGCGGTGAAATTGAGTGAAATATAGGGTTTCAACTTCGTTGATTGAGTGTTTTCCGAAGGAAAGTGGTGACATGGTTGATTGAGTGGGAATTCTGAGAGTGTAGGATGAGAGATCTGAGATAAAAGAAAAAAGATTTGAAAGAAATGGCGAATTCAGAGGTATTAATGAAAGGGAATTGTACGAACGGAAGAGCAGGAGGAGGAGAGAGTTTTTCTTCCGGTTATAGTGAGCCAAACGAAGCGAGGAACACCGTGGAAGGGCAAAACGGTCATCCAATTCGTGCAGCTCCGGTTAGAGGTCTGTTTAAGCCTTCCTTTCTTCCTTTTCGCTTCTCCTTGCTGGATTTCATATTTTCTCCATTTTTTGTTGTTTATTTTGGTTTTGTGTATGAGAAAACGTAGACCCCGAGACGGCGCTTTATACGGAGCTATGGCATGCATGTGCCGGGCCTCTGGTCACCGTACCTCGCGAAGGAGATCGCGTGTTTTACTTTCCTCAAGGTCACATAGAACAGGTTTTAGTTTGTCTTCCCTTTTCTACTTTTTTTTTTTTTTCTTTTTATTTCTAGAGATGTTTTTTAATTGGAGTTAATCATGATTTTGAGGTGAATCAGGTTGAGGCGTCTACTAATCAGGTAGCAGACCAGCAGATGCCAGTGTATAATCTTCCATCAAAGATCCTTTGTCGTGTGATTAACGTTCAGTTAAAGGTACTTTTTCTTTTACTGTGATTTGTTTGGCCTTTTTTCTCCCCCTTCTCTGGGTTTTTGGTTTGGTAATGCAAGGAATAACTTTTTACTGTTAATTCTATAGGCGGAGCCGGATACAGATGAAGTTTTTGCTCAAGTAACTCTACATCCTGAGCCTAAAGTAAGCTTTGAATTCCTCTCTCTCTCTCTCCCTCTTAACTTTAGGAGTTGATGGGAAGCTGAATGTCCCGACGTTTGTTCTTTTTCTTGCAGCAAGATGAGAGCGCCGTGGAGAAAGAATCTCCTACTCCACAACCACAGCGGTTCCATGTGCATTCCTTTTGCAAGACCCTCACTGCCTCCGATACAAGCACCCATGGTGGGTTTTCGGTGCTCAGGCGACATGCGGATGAATGTCTTCCACCATTGGTTTGTGTCTACCGACAGTAGATTTATAGTTCCTTTTTCTCGTTCGGTGATAATTAGATTGTGACTCACAGTGTTCGGTTTTAACAGGACATGTCACGGCAACCACCAACCCAGGAGTTGGTTGCAAAGGATTTGCATGGAAATGAGTGGCGATTCCGGCATATCTTCAGGGGTAATGGTTTTAAATTTAATTGGGCGCTGTATTCTTTTACTTGGTTATGTTCTTATTTAAGCCATTTAGATTTGCAGTTTGATTTAAATGTTGATGGAAATAACAGGCCAACCACGAAGGCACTTGCTTCAAAGTGGATGGAGTGTTTTTGTTAGCTCCAAAAGGCTTGTTGCTGGGGATGCATTTATATTTTTAAGGTTTGTCTGCTCCCTCATATGTTCCATGAGATTTGGTATTTTAGCTTTTAATTCTTTGTTTGAGTTTAATAATTAAATGGAACTGTTGTTTTGCAGAGGTGAGAATGGTGAATTACGTGTTGGTGTACGACGTGCAATGAGGCAGCAGGCCAATGTTCCTTCATCAGTAATATCAAGTCATAGCATGCATCTTGGTGTGCTTGCAACTGCCTGGCATGCCTACACAACAAGAACCATATTCACCGTGTATTACAAACCTAGGTATATAGATCGCCCTACCTTTTTGACATGCTGTCTTTTGCCCTAGCATGATATCCCAACCTTTCCAACTAGACCTATTGGTGATGATTTTTCAACTGCACCATTGCTGTTTGGTAGAGGAATTCATGTATTCACGCTGGTCAAATTTCTGTTGTAGGACAAGTCCAGCTGAGTTTATTGTTCCATTTGACCAGTACATGGAATCAATGAAGAATAATTACTCCATAGGGATGAGGTTCAAAATGAGATTTGAAGGCGAAGAAGCTCCTGAACAGAGGTATGTCTTGTATCTGCTTTTCTACGTTACTGCCTAATGAGAGCAATTTCTGTTCGATATTGAAGCATTCTGAGATTGTGTTTTTTGATTTTTGTTGTTGTAGGTTTACTGGAACAATAGTTGGAATTGAAGATGCAGATCCAAAGAAATGGCAGGATTCCAAATGGAGATGCCTCAAGGTAGATTCTAACTTGGGCAGTGTTTGACAATTTGTTTTTACAATACTAAAATGAAATGTAGAATATCTCAAGTTATGCTTATGTTGTCATGATGTATGCTCTAATGTCCCTTATAGGTGCGATGGGATGAGACTTCTACCATACCTCGCCCGGAGAGAGTTTCTCCTTGGAAAATTGAACCTGCGTTGACTCCTCCTGCGCTGAATCCCCTTCCAATGTCCAGGCCAAAAAGGTCTCGATCTAATGCAGTCCCTTTGTCCCCTGATTCCTCTGTGCTTACGAGGGAAGGTAGGTCCTGTCATGTAACATGGTTTATTATTTTTCATGTAACAGCTTTTCTTGAATGATCTATTAAAATAAGTTCACTTTCTAGGTTCATCCAAAGTTACTGTAGACCCTACACCAGCTAGTGGATTTTCAAGGGTCTTGCAAGGTCAAGAATTCTCGACCTTGAGAGGCAACTTTTCTGAGAGTAACGAGTCTGATGCTGCCGAAAAATCAGTGATGTGGCGAATTTCAGTAGATGATGAGAAGAATGATGTGGTATCTGGTTCAAGAAGATTTGGGTCAGAAAATTGGTTTTCATCTGGGAGGCATGAACCGGTGTACACAGATCTGCTCTCAGGTTTTAGGTCAAATGTTGATTCCTCCCTCGGGCATCATCCATCTTCGGTTGATCAAACTTTATTAGGTGGTAATCCTACGAGAAAACAATTACTAGATCAAGAAGGGAAGCTTGGCTCTTGGTCCCTAATGTCATCTGGTCGCTCCCTCAAGTTGGTGGACACTAATACAAAGCCTCCTATGCAATACTCTGATGTGCCTTATCAAGCTCGAGGAAATGACAGATTTGGCAGTTTTGGTGAGTATCCTATACTGCAAGGTCATAGGATTGAGCACTTGCATGGAAACTGGTTGATGCCTCCCCCAACATCATCTAATTATGAGAATCATGTCCGATCAAGGGATAAAGCTTCATTGGGTCTAGATCATGAGAATGGAAAATCTAGAGAAGGAAGTTGCAAGCTCTTTGGTATTCCTCTCATTAGTAATTCTGTTGCACCTGAACCACCAGTCTCTCATATCAATACGTCGAACAAGCCTGTGAGTCATGTGGACGCTGCACCAAACCATGTTCATACAATTGCATCTGATCGAAAGTCTGAACAGTTAATGATCTCACAGTTGGCAGAGAATCCATCTACTTTTGATGAACCGGAGAAAGCATTCCAACTGAGTCAAACTCATACAAGAGAGGTTCAAAGCAAATCTCCTAGTGCACGGAGTTGCACTAAGGTTCTGTTTCTCTCTCCTGAAGATGTACACCTGCTCTTATCTTAGTCTATTACAGTGTTGCTAAACGTGTTTGTTCTTTTCAGGTTCTAATGCAAGGGACTGCTCTTGGTAGGTCCGTGGACCTTACAAAGTTCAACAACTATGATGAATTGATTGCTGAACTGGATCAATTATTTGAACTTGGAGGTGAATTAATGTCCTCTAAAAAGAATTGGCTTGTCGTCTACACCGATGACGAGGGTGATATGATGCTTGTTGGAGATGATCCCTGGCAGTAAGTATTGTTACCCTAAGACTAATACATTTCGTCGTTTCTTATGTTTAATACTAATTCCCTTCTTGTGACTAGGGAGTTTTGTACCATGGTCCGCAAAATCGGTATCTACACTAGGGAGGAGGTTCAGAAGATGAAGCCAGGGTCATTGAATTCAAAGGTTGAGGACAATCCAGTTTCTGGCGAAGGCCTAGATGCAAAAGAAGTGAAATGTGCTTCGGCATCTAGTGCAGAGAATTGTTAAGCTTGCCTCTAAATGCTTCTGGGTAAAATTATAGGTGTGTATAATTTGCATACAAGTATTGGATCTTGTTTCGAACATGAAGTGGAAAACTGATGAGGTTTGAATATACCATGTTATTAAATAAAAACATGCACCATTTTTATTGTTTCAGCTTTTTGGTGGAGGCACCCGGAGTGCTGTAGTGGCATTCAACATTCCGGTTGGTTAGAACTGGAATTAGTTTTGAGTTCAAAAGTGACTGGCACCAAGTTTGGACATGTTGTGGTAGTAGTGTATGGTATCCACTAGTATGTATACCCGAATTTGAATTTCGAGCATGTCTACACAGGCTTTGCATTTGCAACCTCCCCCTTTGTACAAAGATGTTTCACCCTCCACCCCCTTTCCTCAACCTTTGAATGTAAGTAACACCATCTAATATCTTTTAAAGTAAGCAGTGCATTTTCTTGGCTTCCATGTCTTGTAATCTCTGTTTTCGTTAAATCACCTAAACTTGGTTTCATATCTGCAATTGCATCGTCTTTTGTTAGATTATGTTTCAGACAGGCTTGGCCCCTAATTGGTTTTTTTTCCGGCAACATATTCACCGTTCCGTGCTTGTTACTGTCGTTTGAATCTGCTTATGTCTGTATGTAGCATTTTGGCAAGTGCCTGAATGGCAAGGCAATTGGTGTTTTGACTAGAATGTTGGCAGTGCAATTCCAGTTTCAATGCCTGCCTGCCGGGTAGTGGGGGTTGGTGCTTTGAGTAATCCATGCGTGTAATATTCTCTTGCACGACACCCACGTGTGGAAAGTGCAAGTACACCATGGTCGTCGGAAACAGTTCAACTAGACATTTGATAACACTTGACCACATCGAACATTCTGAACATGTTTTTGGTGTGGCTGAAGGTTGAGTTCATGGCTATATCCATCAAATTTAATTAAAAAAAACATTCATTTTAAATGTTTATGTAAGCATGAACACGACACAAACCATTATGCGTGTTAAAACTTCCAAATACGAATAAGGAATACATGAATTAATGATTATATGACAAGAGAAAGGTGAAAACATAGATTACACTAAATAATGGATTCCGACCCTCGTCTAGTTTACTCTATTTCAAATTAGACTAATTCATGATCATTGGATGAATATAATGGAGAGTTGAGATTAAAATTAAAAACAAAGAGATTGAGATAAAAATAGAGGGTTTAATCTTATCTATTTGTTATATTTATAGCAGGGACGGAGCTAGGATTTAATATTGGGAAGGACAAGAGTCTATTAAACTTTTAAATTTAAAAATTGAGAGGGGCAAAAATTTATTTAATTAATATTTAAAATAAAAGAGACCAAAAGTGCAATTATACCAAAAAATTTGGGAGGGGCAACAACCCCTTCCACAGGCCCGTCTCTGATTCATAGACTATGAATTACAACTAAAATAGTCTTATGTCGTATAACTTGATCTTACCTTATATATACGATAAGATTTAGGGTTTACACTCATAGATTATACATATAATTGCAATTTAAACTCTGAGCTTTACTTGAAATTACAATTTTCCCCAGAATATTTAAAATAATGATTATAATATTTATTTATTAATTCAAAATTATGTAAACTATTTAATTAGGGGTACACTTATCTAAAGTGTTAAGATTTATATTTCGAATCTTAGTGCAATCCGAATTCAAATATTTAATTAGGGGTACACTTATATTCGAAAAGTCGGGGGTTAAATTGTAGATCAAAACTATATTTAGAGGTTAAATTGCACCCACCAAGAAATAAGGGGTAAAAATGACATATCGGAACCAAAATCAGTGGCTAAGAGGTACATTATTCCATTTACAGATTTTGTTTCTGGAAGAATTTTTTTTTAAAAAGACATGAGGAAGAGGACAAAAATAAGAATGGTCGTAAAGTTGTACACCAAAACACAAAATAAAAGGTTGGATTTTTTTTATCAAGAATGAGGTCCTAATTCTTGCAAGTTTCTATTCAAACTTAACCTCAAATGTCCAAATCTGTGTCTTATGTATCTGTCTGCCTTTTACGTAAAAATACATAACTCCCCATTGAATCCAAGTAAAGATCTTAATAATTCCTTATAAAATAATAAAAATATTTAATGAGTTAATCGAGTATCATTTCAGTTAAAAAAAATATGAAAATAACTTATTTTAAAGTATTATAGTGTTATAAACTCAATGAATAATTTCGGTTGAAAAAAATATATACAAATATTATTATATAATCGTAATTAGATATTAAAAAAATTAACTATTTAAGAATAAAATAGGTTTTAAGATATTAAAATTTTAAAATATTTTGTAATTATATGTTATTTTTTATATAAATTAATTTTACGGGACATCCTAAGTGTAACGAAATTTAATTTAAATGGGTACCAGATTCATCTACCGTTTTATTAGATAAAAATAGTAATTAATTAACTTAATAATTGATTATCTAATTTTAACATAAAAGCTATTTTAATTTTTAAAAATGTACAAATATTTCTAATATATTATTAAAATGTAAATTTTAAAAAATTATCCTAAAAATGATGACGTAAAGTTAAAGAATTCTTTTCATATTGTAATACCCAAAATATATTACAATCGATCAATCAAAACACACCAAAAAGGGGGGCAAATTAGTCAAGCAACTGGAAATATCTGTGGACAAGAAAGGGACTGGGATTTATATATGGCCAGCGGCTACTTCTTAAGTGTCAAATTCTAGTTTTGGTCCTTTTATTATATTACAATTTTGATTTAGCCTTCATACTTTAATTATGTTCAATTAGGTGATTTTATTTGTATAAAGTTATTACTTACTCTAAAATTTTAACACCACTGATTGTTATCGTTGAAGTTATTTTGTGTTATTTTCTTGATTTAATTCTTATACCTCAATGTTTTTTGTATATTTTAAATTTAATTTTTTAATTCTTTTATTTAAAATTATTCGAATATGAATCTTTTAAAATAAATATTTTCTTATTTTTTCCACTCGTTTAATTCGGGAGAAGAAAGTTAAAAAGGAGTTAACAATTTGAACTAATTAATAGTTTTATATTAAAAAAGTCAGTTAAATCATATAAAAATTAAAGTATATAGACGAAATTACAAATTGAAGTATAGTACAAGGACCAGTGTCATAATTTAACCCTCTAATCCCATACATCCAAACACGTGTAGATCAGATAGCGGAGAAGTCGATAGAAGATGATAGATTGTCGACGTAGAGAATAACACAGAGGGGGCGGGGTTAATATAACAACATTTATCCTCTTTATTTTCTCATCGGCTGACCATTTCCAGTAGATTTAAAGAAAAAAAGGATCTCTTCTCTCTGCAATTTCCAAAAGAAAAGAACCCTTTTAGTATCAATTTTATCCATTTCAGCCTTTTTATTGTCTTCTTCGTCGGTTCTTTTGGGGGTAAGTCGTGGATCTTTTTCTTCTGGAAGTTTAATTCCACGCTTTCTTTTGTTTTCATGGCTTCTTGTGTGTTTAGATTTTGTTTTAGCTTTGGCTTTTTGTTTAAAGACGATGTTTCTTGATGAAATCTGTATTTTCGTCGGTTCTTTTGGGGTAAGTCGTGGAACTTTTTCTTCTTGAGGTTTAATTCCATGCTTTCTTTTGGTTTCATGGCTTCTTGTGTGTTTGGATTTTGTTTTAGCTTTGGGGTTTTCTTTAAACACGATGTTTCTTCTTGAAATCTGAATTAGGGGTTTTGATTTTGTTGGGTTGGGTATTGAATGGATTTTCTCGGTGTTTCATTACTGTAAAAAGAAAATCCGGGTCTGGTTTTTCTTTTTTCTTTTTGTTGATTTTTTTATATTATCCTACCTGTTGAAATATATATAATTTTCTTGTGCTTTCTTTCTTTTTTCTTTATTGCCGGTGCTTTTTGTATTTTCCCTTTATTAAATTAATTCCATTGAATTTTCGAAGCTTCTGTAAGTTAAGCTCTTGATTCACCGTATTTCACTTGTTAGATTCAAGGGTATTTCATGTATGCTTAATCAATTATCAATTGTTCTTGTGTAGTTAACTCTGTTGGGATAACTCTATTGGGTTTATGTTCTCTTAATAGAACTGTCATTTGCCCCCTTTCTTTTAAAAGTAAAATTTACCTGTAAGATTTTGAGATTATATGGGAGTTTTCTTTTTCTTTTTTTTTTTTGTGACCGTTTTGATTGTTGGTTAATAATTCTGGGTGTAGTCTGGCAATTTTATTGAAGAATGCAAGTGTTTTTATAGTCCCTTTGGGGGTATTTAATTATGGAAGTCTTTGTTTTATTGCAGATAGCTTAGTAGGAGAGATGGCTAAACTCTTGGCTCAGTCGGCTGCTGTTCCTGCTCTAGTTACCGGTCGAAGTCATGGGCCGTCCAAACAATCTGGAAAATCAAAAAGGTCTGCTAAATTGTTGATGTGCAGTTTTAGAACACCTGGATTGACGATGGGTAGCTTCTCTGGGTTGCGGGGTTCAACTTCTTTAGATAATAAGGTCAGGGTCGGCCAAGATTTCCATTCTAAGGTTGCAATTTCAGTATCTTCTCGACGTGGTAGAGGAAGCAGATGTGTACCTAAAGCCATGTTCGAGCGCTTCACTGAGAAAGCAATTAAAGTAATCATGCTTGCTCAAGAGGAAGCCAGACGACTTGGTCATAATTTTGTTGGTACCGAGCAAATTTTGTTGGGCCTTATTGGTGAAGGTACTGGCATTGCTGCAAAAGTTCTGAAATCCATGGGAATCAATCTTAAAGACGCTCGAGTAGAAGTCGAGAAGATAATTGGAAGGGGCAGTGGTTTTGTTGCTGTGGAGATTCCATTTACTCCTCGCGCCAAACGTGTTTTGGAGCTCTCGTTGGAAGAAGCTCGCCAACTTGGTATCTTTGTGTTGACTATTCATAGAACAGTTCTCCCAGTCATTTGCATGCTCCCCGGATATGGAAAATTTTCTTTGATTAACCGGAAAATGTTATGTTATAAAATTTCAGGTCATAACTATATTGGGTCCGAACATCTTCTTCTTGGTTTGCTTCGTGAAGGTGAAGGTGTTGCAGCCCGCGTTCTTGAGAATTTAGGTGCTGACCCAAGTAATATCCGTACACAGGCAAGAAGTGCCTCTATCAACTTGATCTTGTTTATATTTTGTTTGACTTTTTGTAGTATTAAACATAACTGGGGATCATCTTTTCTATTTGATTGACTAGGTTATTCGTATGGTTGGTGAGGGCAACGAAGTTAGTGTTGTTACTGGAGGATCAACTGGAAACACGAAAATGCCAACACTGGAGGAATATGGAACCAATTTAACCAAGTTAGCTGAAGAGGTAAGCAAATCTGTCTGTTCTATCATTTGGGTATTTTTATGTGCTTGTTTCTAAGCAGGTTTTCCCCGTTTCAGGGTAAATTGGATCCTGTTGTTGGAAGGCAGGATCAAATTGAACGTGTTGTCCAAATATTGGGTAGACGGACCAAAAACAACCCATGTCTTATTGGAGAACCTGGTGTCGGGAAAACTGCTATTGCAGAAGGTCTTGCCCAACGAATTGCTAGTGGTGATGTTCCTGAGACGATTGAAGGCAAGAAGGTGTGCATACATGTCTTTCACCATTAAAAGGATTTTATTTTAGCAAAGTGATTGAAAGAATCAACTTAAGCATACGTCAATCTTGTACAAGTTGCATGTAAAATGTTGTGAATGTATGTATGGCATAAATCTTCTCCGGAGGGCTGTTTTTCTTTTTACCACAGTAATAGCCATAAAAAGAATAGTTGGTTAGTGGTGAGTTTAGCATGTAAATTTTTGGAGGCTTTATCTCTGTAATCAAATCTGAGATGTCCTGAACTATAAGGTCTAATCGAGAGCCAGTCAAAAGAATGAAATGGTTGATAGATTAAGATGGTGTTGTGTTGTTGCCTTAATTTTAGGTATGAATTAACAAAATAGGCTCTTGTTTTCTACATTGTCCATAAATTTTACTTTTTACTGATTCTTCTTCCTCATTTTTTCACGACCTTTCAGAGTTGCAACCAAATTTTTGTGCTGTTTTATTTATGATCTATTTTCAGTTAGATCAACACTTTTATGTTTGTTTTCTTATCAGGTTATTACTCTAGATATGGGTCTTCTTGTTGCTGGAACAAAATATCGTGGGGAGTTTGAGGAGAGATTGAAGAAGCTAATGGAGGAAATCAAGCAAAGTGATGAAATAATATTGTTCATTGATGAGGTTCACACTTTGATTGGAGCAGGAGCAGCGGAAGGGGCCATTGATGCAGCCAATATCTTGAAGCCTGCTCTTGCAAGAGGTGAATTGCAGGTAAATTTTGTTCTTACGGTTGGTATTGTACGGTTATTATTTTTATCCGACATCTACATGAATTATGCGAAGCCTGACCAATGCTCTGATTGTTGGAATTTTCTATTAAGCTTTGACAACTGTTGAAATTTTAGTATAGGGTTAATGTGACTTCATTTTAAAAGAATCTTACAATTCTTTACTCCATCTGAATTGTTGTAGTGTATTGGAGCTACAACACTTGATGAATACCGAAAGCATATTGAGAAGGACCCGGCTCTGGAAAGACGTTTCCAGCCAGTCAAAGTTCCCGAACCAACTGTAGATGAAACTATACAGATTTTGAAAGGTTTGCGGGAGCGTTATGAGATTCACCACAAGCTTCGTTACACGGATGAGGCC
This sequence comes from Abelmoschus esculentus, assembly GCA_035048815.1. Lineage (NCBI taxonomy): Eukaryota > Viridiplantae > Streptophyta > Magnoliopsida > Malvales > Malvaceae > Abelmoschus > Abelmoschus esculentus. The sequence continues at coordinate 451,994 of JAUCBN010000027.1, read as the reverse complement.
TTAGTTTCTGCTGCACAACTGTCATACCAGTACATCAGGTACATGGTCATCTTGTTTTCATTGAGTTTCTTTGAAATTGCTGCTTAGTGGCTAAAAATGAAACTGCTCTTTTTGTTCCACTCTGCTTTCTGTATGGTCAGTGACCGTTTTCTACCAGATAAAGCAATCGATTTGATTGATGAGGCTGGATCTCGTGTTCGCCTTCGTCATGCGCAGGTGCGTTTGTATAACAATCTAGTCATGTGTAACTTATGCCACTTTCAAGTTGATTTTGTGACATTGTTGTTGATACAGCTCCCTGAGGAAGCTAGAGAGCTTGAAAAAGAGCTTCGCCAGATAACCAAGTCGAAGAACGAAGCAGTTCGTGGCCAGGACTTTGAGAAGGTACAAAATTGTTTAGAGTTTCAAGTAATTTTTGCTGATTTTTTTTTTGGGGGCAGGGGTGGGGCATGCTGGATCAGTAGTCCCTTAGCCATGTCCTATCTTATGTCACCTTATACCAAACCCACTTTTATTCAGCTTGACCTATATTATAACACATCCTCTTAAGTAGGCTGGGGAATTACGTGATCGAGAAATTGAGCTCAGGGCTCAAATAACTGCAATCCAAGAGAAAGACAAGGAGATGAATAAGGCGGAGGCAGAGGCAGGAGAAGGGGGCCCTGTTGTGACTGAAGCTGACATTCAGCATATAGTCTCATCGTGGACTGGTATTCCCGTTGAGAAAGTATCAACCGATGAATCTGATCGTCTGCTTAAAATGGAAGAGACTCTTCATAAACGAGTCATTGGTCAGGATGAAGCTGTCAAAGCCATTAGCCGTGCTATTCGACGTGCTCGTGTTGGTCTCAAGAACCCCAATCGCCCAATTGCCAGCTTTATCTTCTCTGGACCAACTGGTGTGGGAAAGTCGGAACTGGCAAAGGCACTGGCTGCTTACTATTTTGGCTCTGAAGAAGCCATGATACGGCTTGACATGAGTGAGTTCATGGAAAGGCACACAGTTTCCAAGCTCATAGGTTCACCCCCTGGGTATGTTGGCTATACTGAGGGTGGTCAGCTAACCGAGGCTGTCAGGAGGCGACCGTACACCGTTGTACTTTTTGATGAGATTGAGAAAGCCCATCCTGATGTTTTTAACATGATGCTCCAGATACTCGAGGATGGGAGGCTGACAGATAGTAAGGGAAGAACTGTGGATTTCAAGAACACTCTTCTGATAATGACGTCGAATGTTGGAAGCAGCGTGATTGAAAAGGGTGGACGACGAATAGGATTTGATCTTGATTACGACGAGAAGGACAGCAGCTACAACAGAATAAAGAGCCTGGTGACAGAAGAACTGAAGCAATATTTCAGGCCGGAGTTCTTGAACAGATTAGATGAGATGATTGTTTTCAGGCAGTTGACCAAGTTGGAAGTAAAGGAGATCGCCGATATAATGCTCAAGGAAGTCTTTGACAGGCTTAAAAACAAAGAAATTGAGCTTCAAGTGACAGAAAGGTTTAGAGAGAGGGTGGTGGAGGAAGGATACAATCCGAGCTACGGAGCGAGGCCTTTGAGAAGAGCCATCATGAGGCTTCTGGAGGATAGCATGGCCGAGAAGATGCTTGCAAGGGAAATCAAGGAAGGTGATTCTGTAATTGTGGACGTGGACTCCGACGGAAATGTCACAGTCCTCAATGGTAGCAGCGGGACACCTGAGTCATTGGCTGATCCGGTTCCGGTTGTGTAAACCAAACATGACCCTTTTTCTTTCTATATATGTTGTTTGTACCCTTTACTCATTTGCTGAATTGGCTATACTATATGCTGTCTGTTATGTTTAAAAGAACTATAACACTGAATTTGCATGAAAGCCATTGATTCTGTTATGTTGAATGGAAGCCATTGATGGCTTTGCGTATGGAATACTGAAGCTGTAAATCTATAACACTGAATTTGCATGTTGCAGTTAGGGGTGTCTATTGAAAGAGTTGATCGCAAGCTGGGTATTGTTCGATTTGTGCTCGTTAAAAATTTTTGTTGCTCGATTCGTTACTTATTAAACTCGTTAAAATATTTTATTGTTCAACTCGACTCGTTGTCGTTAAGTTCATTAAAAAACTTATCTTATTTTTATTAAAAGTAAAGTTTAATAATACCATACGAGGTTTAATATTAATTTAAATTAACAAATCTAACCAAAAATATCAAAAAGATTGTATAAAATATTTTGAAAGTCTAAATTCAAAAGTAATGTTCCATAACTACGCTAAATTAACATATTAAAATTAAAGTAACAATTCACACATTAATAACTTTTAGACTTAATCATGTTAGGGATTGGGAGAATAGAGGTAATAGAGGTGAGCGTTTGGGTGTATCGAGTTAAAAAAATCGAGTTATTTAAGCTGAAGTAAGAAATTTTATAACTCAAATTTAATTTAAAATTTTTTATTTAAATTTTTTAGTTTTAATTAAAATTACTTATCACGTTATAGTATAGTTTAAATTAATTTTTTATAATTATTTAAGATATTAAAAAAAATTAGTCAAATTAAGTTTATAAAAATTTGTGTCAAATTAAGTTTATAAAAATAAAAAATTTATTTTTTTATTTCAAATTTTACTTACCCTAGATAAAGAATCCCTTCCCTTAGCATGTAAATGTGAAAATATAATTTCAAAAAGAAAAATGTGAAAATATGAATGGTGAATATTCACCGCCGCCATATAATATCTGAATCTTTTCTCATGGAAAGGAAAGTAAAGGAAGGAATTTGGTGGTTTAAACACGTTACGTTACCTCACCTCACCTATGGCGGATGGACCGAGCGAGTCGAAGCATTCTACCATTTCAATGGGGAGAAATTACAGTATTTCTTTGTGTCCATAGACAAATTCAATGGAATTAAACGCCAGAAATTGGCCAATTTCCATGAGTGGCCAAATGCTGAACGACCCTTCAATGTTGAAAAGTCTCCTGCACCTTTGCCAATTCAATTATGCAATGGCTACATTATCTACCTTTTCTTACCCATTAAATTTAAATTAGTTGAGGAATCAGGAATCTGCCTTCAGCAAATCAAATCAAAGAAACAATGGTGGTGGTGTCAGATAACTGACAAGCATCGAATTGTCAAATAAATAATTGGTCGATCCACAGGGGCTAAGAAATTTCCAACGTTGAATTGAATTGATCCGATCCAAAAAAAACAATAAATTAGAAAATGAGGGGTTTGATATTATAAAACTAAAAATAATCTTAATCTAATAATAACTGAAATTAAATGAAAATAAATATTTGAAGTAATAAATTTAAAGGATATAGCCTCAAGCTTCGCTTCGCCTCAAATCTCAATTGATCATCGAAATAGATTTTACTTCAAGATCCATGTCAGTTACAGTCTACAAGGCCCAACCCTTGTAACTTGCTTCTCTCTTCGGTAAACCAATATTCCCAAGTCTATCTCCGGAATTCGGTCTTTGCTGGACTAACCACGCCTATCGCCGTTAGCGCCAATACAACTTTAAGCACTGGAAAAGCCTGACTCGAGTTATAACGTCTCACAGAGAATCAAACCCGATCTTGATTTCCCTTAGTGGACCGCCACTAAGTTTGTTCACAGGAAGCCAAATTTGCTACCAGCCGATTTTTCTTCCCAATGATAGATCTAAACAATCTTCAAGTCAACGTGCACTTTTTGAAATGAAGGCGTCAAGATCATTAAAGGAAAAGCCGATTGCCAATCCTTGATTTCAGAAAATCAAGAATGTTATCCGAAGGAATTAAGTGCTTCACGATTCTCACAATATGGATTGAGTCGTCACTTAGCTTTCGGCTAAATGAAAGTTTAGCTAAGCATGATTGAGATCATACTTAACATTTTCTAAAAGAAAAGAAATAAAAAAAAACTCAAAGTAAATAAAAACTTAAAAGAACTTTTATAACCCAAAGGAAAAGTGAAAATGAAGTACATCTCAAGCTTTACCTCTATGGGTATTTATACTATTCTAAAACCTTAAAAATGTAACAATTCAAAATTTAAAAAAAAAATAAAAAAGATAAAGATAAATGTTCTAAAATTTAAAATTTAAATTCCTAAGATAAATCTTCAAGATAATTCCCAAATAATCCATTCATCCTTCTAGAATATTTGACTGGACTATCTTCTAGAAACTTTTGCTGACTGGATAATCCAAATCTGCCAGATCGGAAAGCGTCGTGCCTTATGTCGTGCTCATGACTCCAGCCATGATGAAAAATAAAAAAAAAATGCAGAATTCACACTTTTCTGTTGGTTCTGAAAAATAAGTTTCTACACTGAAAATGATCAAAATAGAACCAAATTAGTAATATCAAATCGACAACGGTAAATAATTATTAATAAAATATATATAAATTCAAACACTCATCAAATTCCCCCTCACTTATTCAATGCTTGTCCTCAAGCATACTCAAGTTCTCATTTTTGTCACTTATCAAAATTCACTCAAAAAGTTTATGTCAAATATCATGTACATCCATGAATTAAAGAAGTTAGACAAGACAATCAAATAAAGATGACATGATATTCCAATAAACAATAATTAACCAAATGAATAAAAGGTAGATATGCAGAGCTTTTGCTATTTGCTTGTGAGACGAAATCAAATCAAGTTTAGATCTTTCATGATAAACGATTGACGGAGTGTGAGTTTTATTTTCCTCCCCTTTTATATCACTCTCTTTTTTTCTTTTTTTTTGAAAGAGATTATTTTTCTCTTTTTTCATTCTTTTCTTTTTTTTAGCGCTACTCTCATTAACTCTAACTCTGTAGTCTCGACTCGTCACCGAATCTTTGAACTGGAAACGAGATGACAACCCAAGCACCTCGCCCCGATTCTCCAATCCGGTCACATTCAAACGATCTACCACTCACAATCGTCTCAAAAAAAAAATCATGCACCTGAAGATAACATCATTATTAGCAAAACAAGCACAAACTCATATTTAAGCAACACTAACAATTATACCATAAGGTTAAAAACTTTCACCAAAACATCTAATCATCTTCAAGTTAATTATCCATGCATAACAAAATTAATTCAAGCTTGTAAACAAGGGATTATGATAAAACTAACAAGTCAACCCAGATAAACAACAATCATAAGAACTTAAAATATACCTTCAAACTAACATGAACAAGTAAGGAGAAATATAACCACTCCCCCTCACTTTAAGCATATTATCTTAATATGAAAATTAAAGTACAAGAGAAGGAATAGAGATACTCCCCGTGTCTAAAGTAAGTTTAGTTGTCGACAACTTTGGAGGTCATTTGTAATTTTTTCAAATTTCATGCACGATAAAGCCATTCAAATCTGGGGGAAAATTCTGTATAAATTTATTTGAAAATAAATTAGATGAAAAAAATAAATAAAAGAAGAAAAAAATAGAGAAAATGGGTTGCCTCCCATTCAGCGCTTTATTTAACGTCATTAGCTTGACGACCTGATTCAGACTACAGGTTCTGCGAGAAATTATTTTTCCAATTCATGTTCTTTGTCCAACTTAGAATTTCTCTATGAGAAATTTTTCAGTTATGGAGTTCCTTCATTTTTGACAAAATTTCTTCTTTAATTTGCAATTTATCTGGTGGTAATTTTAATTCCAATTTTGGTTCCTGCAAGATAAATGGAGAAAAGTTAGTTCGAGAAGACATCAAATTTAAATTTTTACTTAGCTCTTTGCAAAATAAGGGTGATTCCACATCAGAAGAGATATCCATTTTTACTTCTTTAATAGTTTCAGCATTCAGATTCCTGCATAACTCATCAGAAAAATTATGTTTAACATATTCATTCATAGAAGAATCAAATATATTAACACAACTGACATTAGGAATAGAGTTAGGATATTTCATAGCCTTATACACGTCAAACTTTACCACTTCACCGTCAAACTCCATGGTAAGAATTCCACTTCTTACATCAATTTTGGCATTTGATGTGCTCAAAAATGGTCTACCAAGTAAAATCTCGGAAGAGACATTGGTGCGATCATCTTCCATGTCAATGACATAGAAATCTGCAGGAAAAAATAAATCTTTTACCTTTACGAGTACGTTTTCAAGAACTCCTTCAGGATACACTAAAGATCTATCGGCAAGTTGTATCGTCACACATGTTTCCTTCAAAGGCTCAACACTTAATAAATTATAAATTGAAAGAGGCATGTCATTAATTGAAGCGCCTAAATCGCACATAGCTCGTTTAATACCAACTTTACCAATCTTACATGGGATAGCAAACATACCTTGATCCTTGTACTTAGGTGGAATTTTGCGTTGAATTACGGCAGAAACATTTTCACCTAAGTTTACCTTTTCATTCCCAGTAAGCTTTCTTTTATTTGTACAAAGATCCTTTAAAAATCTAGTATACCTTGGAATTTTTCAGATTACATCGAGAAGAGGTATGTTTATCTCCACTTTCTGAAACATGTCAAGTATTTCTTGTTCTTCGGCTTGCTTATCACGCTTCACTAATCTCGATGGAAACGGAGGTGGAACGTCATAAGGAGATGATGTAGAGATAGCTTGTGATTTGATTTCCTTCTTTTTATGTGGTTGCGTGACATCTTCTTTAGGTTCGACAATGGTACCACTTCGAAGGGTGATGGCACTAACATTCTGTCGCGGGTTTGGCTCAGTTTGCGATGGTAGCTTTCCCTTTGATTCCAAACGACTCACAGCTAATGTAAGTTGACTCATTTGTTTGTCAATTTCTTGAAAGTGTGCCTCAGTCTTTTGTTGGAATTTCTCTTGAGCTAGCGCCAAACGTTCGACAATTGACTCCAACGATGATTTTTGTGGTTGATATTGTTGCGGTGCAGGTGGTCTAGGTGGATAAGTTTGATTCGATCCATACTTGAGGTTTGAATGATCTCTCCAACCTGGATTATAACTGTTTGCATTGAGATCATATTGCCTTTGAGGAAGCCCTGGAAAATTTCCAATGGCATTTACTTGAACGTTATTATCTTCTTGAAGCATTGGGCAACAGTCCGTAGGATGATCCGACATCGTGCATATTCCGCAAAGTCTAGTTGGACCTATTTTACCTGCAATAAGAGATTGAACCACGTTAGTTAACTTATTAATTTTATCCTCTAAAGAAGATGTACTTATCTCGTGAACCCGTCGAGTGGGTTCACTTGGGTGAAACTGTTGTGCATTAGCGACCATGGTTGAGATAAGATTTCTGGCGGCGGTAGGAGTCATATTTACGAAGGCTCCACCACTAGCTGCGTCGATCATTTTCATTTCCATTGGAAGTAGTCCTTCATAAAAGTATTGTAGAAGGGTTTGTTTAGTTAGGCCATGTTGCGGACAACTAGCGCAAAGTCTTTTAAACCGTTCCCAATAGTCGTATAACGACTCTCCATCCTTTTGTCGAATTCCTAATATGCTTCTCCTTAATTCGCTTGCTTTTGCCGCTGGAAAGAACCTGTCAAGAAACAATCGTGTCATATCAGCCCATGTATTAATTGAACCGGAAGGTAAATAAAACAACCAATCTTTTGCCAAATCAGCTAAAGAAAAAGGAAATGCGCGAAGTTTTATTTGATCTTCGGATACTCCCTGTGGTTTCATACTCAGACAAACCATATGAAACTCTTTTAAATACTTGTGTGGATTTTCATTTTGCAAGCCGCGAAAAGTCGAAAGTAAATGTATTAAACCAGTTTTAAGTTCAAACGGTGTTTCGCCATTTGGGAACGTGATACAAAGTGGTTGTTGTTCATCAGGTGCTGCAGCTAACTCTCGAATTGTTTGTTCAGCCATTTGTTCTGATCCTTCGTCGTCAGAAGTAAATAACTCTTCGGTGTAAGAAATTTCCTCAAAATCAGGATTTGGTTTTGGTTGAAGGTCTCGATTCAACCTTCCGCGCCTAAGGGTCTCTCCACGCAATCTCCGGGCAAGAGCTTCGATCTCGGGTTCGTAATCTACTAGTTTTCCCGGAAATGACCTGGTCATAGATCAAAACAAAACAATATTAGTAATTTTACCGAAGTCCCCGGCAACGGCGCCAATTTGACAAGCGTCGAATTGTCAAATAAATAATTCCTATTTCTCAAATTAAATAAAAGAATAGTATAGAGAAAGTAGGGTCGATCCACAGGGACTAAGAAATTTCCAACGTTGAATTGAATTGATCCTGATCCAAAAAAAAAACAATAAATTAGAAAATGAGGGGTTTGATATTATAAAACTAAAAATAATCTTAATCTAATAATAACTGAAATTAAATGAAAATAAATATTTGAAGTAGTAAATTTAAAGGATATAGCCTCAAGCTTCGCTTCGCCTCAAATCTCAATTGATCATCGAAATAGATTTTACTTCAAGATCCATGCCAGTTACAGTCTACAAGGCCCAACCCTTGTAACTTGCTTCTCTCTTCGGTAAACCAATATTCCCAAGTCTATCTCCGGAATTCGGTCTTTGCTGGACTAACCACGCCTATCGCCGTTAGCGCCAATACAACTTTAAGCACTAGAAAAGCCTGACTCGAGTTATAGCGTCTCACAGAGAATCAAACCCGATCTTGATTTCCATTAGTGGACCGCCACTAAGTTTGTTCACAGGAAGCCAAATTTGCTACCAGCCGATTTTTCTTCCCAACGATAGATCTAAACAATCTTCAAGTCAACGTGCACTTTTTGAAATGAAGGCGTCAAGATCATTAAAGGAAAAGCCGATTGCCAATCCTTGATTTCAGAAAATCAAGAATGTTATCCGAAGGAATTAAGTGCTTCACGATTCTCACAATATGGATTGAGTCGTCACTTAGCTTTCGGCTAAATGAAAGTTTAGCTAAGCATGATTGAGATCATACTTAACATTTTCTAAAAGAAAAGAAATAAAAAAAAACTCAAAGTAAATAAAAACTTAAAAGAACTTTTATAACCCAAAGGAAAAGTGAAAATGAAGTACATCTCAAGCTTTACCTCTATGGGTATTTATACTATTCTAAAACCTTAAAAATGTAACAATTCAAAATTTAAAAAAAATAAAAAAGATAAAGATAAATGTTCTAAAATTTAAAATTTAAATTCCTAAGATAAATCTTCAAGATAATTCCCAAATAATTCATTCATCCTTCTAGAATATTTGACTGGACTATCTTCTAGAAACTTTTGCTGACTGGATAATCCAAATCTGCCAGATCGGAAAGCGTCGTGCCTTATGTCGTGCTCATGACTCCAGCCATGATGAAAAATAAAAAAAAAATACAGAATTCACACTTTTTTGTTGGTTCTGAAAAATAAGTTCTTACACTGAAAATGATCAAAATAGAACTAAATTAATAATATCAAATCGACAACGATAAATAATTATTAATAAAATATATATAAATTCGAACACTCATCAATAACTCTCGCCAATCTCTTCTTCCAGCCTTCCTGTATTCCACCCCTTCCTCAACCAATCGTCTTTTGGGTTTGGACTCCGATCATCATCATGTGCTGCCTCCATCGCCGCCCGTTCCGTCGAGAGGGAGTAGAGTCGTGATAGCGTCGCCCAAGGAAGGGAAGATCGAGTTGTTCTCTCCAGCGTTTTACGCGGCGTGTACTGTCGGCGGGATGCTGTGCTGCGGAATCACACACACCGCCGTCACGCCTATGGATCTTGTCAAGTGTAATATGCAGGTAATTCAAGTCTTCGATTCGACTTTACTTAATCACTGCTTATTCCCACAATTCATTTATCGGTTAGAAAAATTATTTTAAAAAAAATAAGCATAATGACACATTTATTAGTTAATATTTTTTTTATTTAATATACATAATAGGTGACTTTAAAATTATAAGATAAAGTAATATTTAAATTCCCAACTCTAATAGTGGCATTTGAACTAAAATAAATAAACATTCTTGATCACTCAGCCTTTTAAAATATCTCTAAAGCTGAAATGTTTTATTATATTTTTACTTAATTAAATTAGATTCACATAAATTGTTATTATTAACATTATCACTTAATTAATTTAGATCACTACTATGATTAATTCTAATATATATATTGATGCATGTTGAATAGTATACAAACAAGGATGGATTTAGGGTGTCGAGGAAAAGTCATACCGTCTGTATCTCTTATAATTTTACATATAATATAACTTCTCGACAGTTTATATTCATTATATAAAATTTTGGATCCGTTTTTAATACAATTATACAAACATTACACAACTCGTATGTATGTATTTGAAATTCCCAGATCGACCCAGCAAAGTACAAGAGCATCACATCCGGGTTTGGAGTCCTGGTGAAGGAGCAAGGAGCTAAAGGCTTATACAAGGGTTGGGTGCCAACGCTGCTGGGTTACAGTGCTCAGGGTGCTTTCAAATATGGTTTCTACGAGTACTTCAAGAAGTACTATTCCGATATCGCCGGGCCTCAATATGCAGCCAAATACAAAACCCTTATTTATCTCGCCGGTTCCGCAACAGCCGAGGTGATTGCCGATGTGTCTCTTTGCCCCATGGAAGCTGTCAAAGTTCGAGTGCAAACTCAGCCAGGGTTTGCACGAGGTTTATCAGATGGGTTACCAAAGATTGTGAAAGCTGAAGGTGTACTGCTGGGTATGATACCTCTATAATGCACTTTAATTTGGTATATATTACACATGTTCATGCACTTTAATTTGCATGAAATGTTGATGCTAAATATATAGTCTTGCTTGTTTGTATAATGTATAGGTTGTGCAAAGGACTTGTTCTTCTTTGGGGACGACAGATTCCATGTAAGTTTTCGTATAATATATATACAAGTGTCCGATATAGATATGTGTTTGAAATTCGAAACGAGGTGAAATCGATATTTGTGTTTGCAGATACAATGATGAAATTTGCTTCGTTTGAAACTATTGTTGAGCTAATGTACAAGCATTACATCCCAACACCGAAAGAGCAGTGCAGTTCAGCAGTGCAGCTTGGGGTAAGCTTTGCCGGAGGATACATCGCCGGTGTTTTATGTGCCGTCGTATCACACCCTGCCGACAACCTCGTCTCGTTCCTCAACAATGCCAAAGGCGCAACTGTTGGTGATGTAAGTTTATATTACTAATAACATGAAATTTTGTGTCCATCTTCCCTGGACATGACATACATTCACTTGCTGTGTGTTTTGTTTGCAGGCGGTGAAGAGGTTTGGAGTGTGGGGTCTTTTAACTCGTGGCCTTCCCCTTCGTATTCTGATGATCGGAACCCTCACCGGAACACAATGGGGAATCTACGATTCATTCAAAGTTCTTGTTGGCCTGTAAGTGCTCTCTCTCTCCCTGCAAATTTTGCTTACTATAATTCTCAGTCAATTCGTTCGATTAATCCTATATCTTGAATCAATTATATCAAATGACCTTCAATCTGTTGTTGGTTTTCAGGCCAACCACCGGTGGAGCTGCTCCAAATCCGGCCGCCGCAAAGGCTTGAATGAAACATAGTTCATTTTCAATGAAGATGGCTACTTCTTTTAGTTCCACTAGGAGATTTTATCACGGGGAATCCCTGTATTTACTGATCTAGCAATACTAGGGTTGATCAATGGCCACAAGATTAGGCATTCGTTGTCCCTTGAGCCTAGTATATTCCATTCTTTTGTAGTGAAATAATTATGGAAACTTTGTGCATAAGTTTCGCATTTAAGTCATCGGGGATCGGTTTGATTTGTTTCTATTTCATAAAATTATTTTATAATATTTGGTATGTATTTAAATTAGATATTTTTATTAAATTAGTGCTTAAAGGAATTTTAAATTACAACAAATTAATAGAATATATAAATTTTAAGATCAAAATTGTTATGTTTTAATTAATTAAATTAATAAGAAGTGACTCATTTGTAATTAAACATATTATTGAATGATCTGGAGTGCATTTTTTCCTTGTTATAAAAGGTTTGAAATGGGTGGCAGGGCAGTCGGCTTCCTCTCGGTAGGAAAGGAGGACACGTGTCTCTCAACCAACTCATTTTATTTCACTCCCCACCCGAAGCTCAAAAAACCACTTCCAATGGCGGATATACAGCAGTCAGATGCCCAGGTGAACGGCGTCGTAGCACACACCGTCCCCGTCGCTTCATCCGAGACTATCGGATCCAAACGCCAGCGGCGTCCCAGCGTTCGATTAGGCGACATCGGCGGCGACCAAGCCTACGATTCTCATTTACGAAGGCCAGACTCCTCTTCTGCCGCCTCTAAGCAATGGAAACACCAACCCCAACTTTCCTCCGTCGCCGATATCGGTTCTAAACCCTCAAAAGCTCGCGCTGTTACCGATCCAAACGCCGACGTCAACAACGAAACCTTCGACGACGAAAGAGAAGCTAACGGAAACAACAACAACAACAACAAATTAGATGGCGTCGCAATCGGTAGCTGGAGAGTCAAGGATTTCAAGAAACGGGCCCCTGCCACGAAACGGGTTCGGTCCAATTGGGTTCCCAAATTCGACGATTCCAGCGGCGGCATCGTCAATATCAACGGCAACAATGAAACGGAGGAGATATACAGTGGCGGCGAAGATAACGATGGTTTCGACATGGAGAATTTGGAGAGTCCCATCAAAGAGCAGAGCCCGATTCATTGTTTGGATAATTTGGGTATCCATGGAAATGAAAGGGAAGTGGTTTACAATGGGAGGAGCCCAATGACTGGACCCTCAGACGATGGGGTTACAATATGGCTTAATGGTTTAGGCTTAGGAAGGTACGCCCCTCTTTTCGAGATCCATGAAGTGGATGATGAGGTTTTACCATTGTTGACATTGGAAGATTTGAAGGATATGGGAATCAATGCTGTTGGTTCTAGGAGGAAAATGTTTAGTGCGATTCAGAAGCTTAGTAAAGGGTTTTCATGACGTTTTTCTTTTTCCTAGGACGTATATCCTCCATTGCAATGTAAGTTTAAGCTTTTATTAGCTTTTCTATATGATAGCCTTCTTTTTGGTCTAGTGAATGTAGGAGAATCAGTAGGATTTTGGTTAGTTTTGAGGATACTTTTGTTAAGTTACATGCTAACTGTTGTTGAGAATTTTATTAGAGAACAGTGAGAAAATATTGTCTTCTAGTTTGGTTAAAGGAAAGTGCTTGACAAAATGAATCAATTTCAGATCAAATTCTTGTTGTTTTCCAATTAAATGGGAAATTTTCACCTTTACAATTAGATACTAGAGAAGTACTTGCTGCCAAGATCAGTGTCATCCTAATCCCGGCATTCGCCCAAGCATTAGGCAAAAGCGCCTCAAACACTTTTGGCCGGAAAAGTGTGTTTGGTTTGGTGCACATTCACTCATTTGTTATGTTTAGGTATGCTTGTCCAATGAATTTCTCTTATTTTTCACTTTCTCTTTTAGATGCACTTTTATTAGTCAGGGATGGTAATTTTAGTAATTCAACATTAGACATGGACTGTATGGAAATTGGAAATCATGCATATATGTAGATAAATGGACCACTCTTTACTCTTTAGAGTTTATGGTATCTTAAGCTTATTTTGTAAGTATTGCACTTTGCTTTTAATGCTATATCTAAGGATTTTAGTGCTTAGACTCTGAGTTGTGCCCTTGACGACCGTAGTTGGGATTACCGTCGTGTATTCATACCAAAGTTTGATAGCTTTGTAATGAAGCAATGACTCCATAAATGTTTCTTTACTCTGGTTATCAAATTTACCGTATTTAAGGAGTTGTTTCCTCTTGAAACAGAGTTGTCGAACATATAGTGATTTGGTTCAACCTTTACTTTTGGGATGTTTCATATCATCTTGACAGCCAACGCAGCTGTTCATGTTGAACTAGGTATGAGATGCAGGGACGAATAGTGCTAGTATTTTCATAGCACATACAAAGTTATCCGAATTCAAGGCTAAATGTTGGATCCGGGTATATGTCCATCATATTTATGCTGAAGTTTACTTAGATTATATATATATGGAGAATCTTAATCTCATGGTAGTGTTCGAATACGTGTCAGATGCGAGTATTATTAAGAAAATGGAAAGCCTGGGTAATATAGGTGATTATAAGGTAATATATGTTATATGTTATACGTTTCTTAATCTTTAAATAAGGCAGACACCTTGCATGCTAAGATGTTTGAATTCTAGTCTCTTAAAATGAATATCATTCTCTTTTTCATTGGAATTGTTCGATAGATTCCGAAGAAGGATATATGGCGACATGAAATTACCCATAAAATCTCTGGTGAGGACAATGTTAAAGCTGGCTCCTGGCATGGCAACGCAATATACCTCTTACCGGCCATGCCATTTGTTTGTTTAATTACTGAAGGAATCATTCCTGGTTCCTTTCTTCAATACTGAATCTCAACTTGATGAGTTTATGCGATTCCTTTTTGACTATTCATATTGTGGTGGTTCAGTTGGCTTGACTTTGGATTTCATGCATGTGAACGCTGGAGTGTGGGTTACTAGACGTTGACTGGTCCTGCTTGGGTAACTGTGTTAGGTTTGGAAGTTAAATTTTTTATTAAAATAAAAAAATAATATTATTAATAGAAAGAAGCATGACCGAGTGTTAATTTTTTTGACATGGTACGTTTCTATCATATATTTCAGAAAACAATATATTACGAAAATTAATCAAGAACCAGTGTTAATTTACAAGATAATATTTTTAACAATTCTATTTTTGATAAAAAACGGCATCGTTTACTTATTCTTGCATGACCATCATTAAATAATAACAATTAGAATATTCCGAAACTAATATTTACTGAGTTATGAATTTAAAAAAATCATTCGAAAGGGATGGAGTCGCTGGATTCCACTCGCAGTGCTCTGACTCTGTTCTCGGTCCGAACTCCCAACATTGCATCAAGTATCAACCCCGCACATTTGTTGCGCGTGTGTTTCACACTCTCCTACTCTTTCTATTATTCAACGGGTGTTCATTATTTATAGATGTGCATCATTTATTTAATTATTAAATTTTTATATAAAAAAATCTTATCACGAAAATTTCAATTTTTTTTAATGATAAATATATTATTTATTAATTGATTAATTTAGATTATTGTTATAAATATCTATCATAAGATGAATTTTTTGATTTATATTTTTATTTATAATATTAAAATTAAAATTTTTAATATTAATAAAATAATATAATTATTCAAATATAAGACTACTTAATATATTTGTCAAAAATATAATTAGTATGCGTTACGTTGCATTATTTGGTTAATTTAATTGTAATGCCTGGTTTTGTTATTTGATTAATATAATATAAAATTATATAAAACATTTTTTTTATTTTTTTACCGTAGAACTTGTTTATTTGTTCTAACAAGTGGGTAGTTCTACAACATAAAGATTACTGCCATTAGCCATTAGCCATTAGCCATTAAATTTGATGTTAATCATAATTACAACCATATCTCAGTCTCATTATATTGGACTGTTATTTAAAATTAAGGCCCAGAGTTTTATCGTATTTGTATTCGAATTTTATGATACGTAAAATTATATATAAAAATTATAGTGATAGATTACGAACATATAATTCGTGTATGTTCATAAAAGTTTCAAAATAGCCGTGAACTCACGCTCTTGGGTTGCGTGTCATACACAACAAAGTCTGACATCTCTGTCTGTGTAACTCCAGGCACTTGCTGCTGCCCTGTCGATTCTAGGGTCGTAGACTGTGAATCCTAAATTCTCCATCTTTTTCATCGCACTTTTACCCTTTTCGTTCTTTCCCTGGACAAACTTTCCAATCATCAAACCTGAAAAGAGTGGGAAAAAGAGAGGTAAAACTGGTCTCAGACGCCATGAAAGTAGCAGAAAGCGACGACCCGGTTTCCGTTTCAAAGAGTCTTTTGGTTTCTCTTTCAGAGCAAATCCAAGGCATCAACAATTTCAAAGGAAAATGGGGTTTGATAAGATCCAAGCTTTCCATTCTACAGAGTCATCTCCTTGATCTCTCAGACTTCCCTTCTTCTTCCTCGACTCCACTCGCCGTCGACCTGATTCATTCAATATCTCAAACCTTAAACGACGCCGTTTCCCTTTCTCAGAAATGCCAACTCCACGGTTTGACTGACGGAAAGCTGAAGACCCAGAGCGACCTTGACGCCGTTTTGGCTAAACTAAACCGGCATATCTCCGAGAGTCAGATTTTGATTCGTAGTGGAATACTCCAAGATGGTGTCGTGTCATCTTCTTGTTCTTCCTCGAAGAAAGAAGCAGTGCGAGTGGAGTCGAGGAACTTGATAACTCGGTTACAAATTGGGACAACCGAATCGAAGAACTCAGCCATGGACTCCCTCTTAGGCTTACTCCAAGAGGACGATAAAAACGTGATGATAGCTGTGGCACAGGGGGTGGTTCCCGTGCTCGTGCGGTTACTGGATTCAAGCTGTTTAGAAATGAAGGAAAAGACGGTGGCCGCCATTTCGAGGGTATCGACGGTGGAGTCGAGCAAACACGTATTGATCGCCGAAGGGTTGTTGCTTTTGAATCATCTCCTCCGAGTCCTCGAATCCGGAAGCGGATTCGCGAAGGAGAAAGCATGCGTCGCTTTACAAGCTTTAACCTTTTCGAAGGAAAACGCCAGGGCGATAGGTTCCAGAGGTGGGATTTCGTCTCTTTTAGAGATCTGTCAAGCCGGCACCCCCGGTTCCCAAGCGTTCGCCGCCGGCGTTTTGAAGAACTTGGCTTCTTTTGATGAAATTAAAGAGAATTTTATCGAAGAAAATGCAGTCCTTGTTCTAATCGGACTTGTTTCTTCCGGAACTGCTTTAGCGCAAGAAAATTCCATTGGTTGTTTATGTAATTTGGTTTCTAGTGATTCGAATTTGAAGCTTTTGATTGTTAACGAAGGCGGGATTGAATGTTTGAAGAATTTCTTGGATTCGTCTCCGAATCCAAAAGGCCTTGAAATTGCTCTTGAATTCATTAGGCATTTATCATGTCTTCACCCCATTGCTGAATCTCTGGTTGCTGATGGTTTCATTGCCCGTCTCGTTTCTGCTCTGAACTGTGGGGCTTCAGGGGTACGAATTGCAGCGGCTAAAGCTGTTTTCGAGCTTGGATTTTCGTCGAAAACAAGGAAAGAAATGTGTCAATATGAATGTACTACGCCATTGATCCAAATGCTAGATGGGAAAGCTATTGAAGAGAAAGAAGCTGGTGCAATGGCACTGTCGAGGCTCATGTTATACACCGGTAACAAAAAGGTTTTCGAGAAGAACGACCGAGGGATAGTAAATGCGGTTCGGTTATTGGATCCTTTGATACGAAATCTCGATAAAAAGTATGTTGTTCTGCTCTTGTCCGAGCTTGTACATTCCAAGAAATGTAGGAAGCAAATGGTTGCAGCCGGTGCTTGTGTGTACTTGCACAAACTTGTTGAGATGAATGTCGAACTCGAAGGAGCTAAGAAGCTGTTGGAATGTCTAGGGAGCGGTAAGATCTGGGGTGTTTTCACCCGACCGTAGCAATGGAAGATTATATTCGAAACGAGGCATATCGAACTGTATGTATCATTGTTGTGTTTTACCTTTGTTCATATTGAATGTTTCTCTGCTTATAAATCTACAGTATGTGTTTAGTGTAATCAAATCAACAGTTATTTAGAGTTCTCAAATGCATAGAAAGTTGTTTAAATCGAAAAAGTTTTATGATAAATCATAATACATTTCACCGATCTGATGTAATACGTTCATATTGATCGAATATTTTAGATCGAATTTGAAAGTTTCTAAAACCAACAGTTATTTTGAGGTATTCCTGTCTACCTGGGAAGGATGTTGAAGCAAATAAGAGTAAGCTCTGCCTGTGGAATGGTCCCCATAACTCTTGGCATTGTCTGAAATGTCTTTAGCAAGCATATAGATCTGTGCCACACACAAACCAGACATTTAATAGGTCAATAATGCCATCCCCATTCATAATTTTGGACAACGGAGGGGAAGAAAACAACAAATAAAATAGGTGATATTTGGTAGTGAATTAGTAGGACATGGATCCATTCCTAATAGGACTCATCCATGTATGGTTAAAAAAATTCGAAGGAGAGATAATTACATTTTTAAAATAAATATTATGATTCAAAGAATAATATTAGTATTTTCGATCATTTAGTCAATTAGTGGATCTAAAGAATTTATGTTTAAACTTTAGAAATAACATTACTAGAAGGGTCTACCACGAGGTGTAAATCGTCTATCTCTTAATCGTGGCTCTATTAATGTTTCCATTTTAAATTAGTGGATTTAGGGTTTAGGTTTACGGTTCGGGTTTAAGAAATTAGGGATATGATGTATTTTTTAGGGTATAAAGTTTAGTGTTTAGGATATAAAGTTAGGTTCAAAGTTTAAAAAATATTTCTACTCTCTACCACAAAACTAGAATATATACTGTAATAAAAGATTTAATAAAGGAATTTATTCTAATTTTCTTTTAAAGAGAATAAAACCTTGTTAACGAAGGCCGATCAAAATGATAATCAACTTGAATCGTTTAAGTACAACTATAAGTTTGAGGCCTTATAAATAATTCTTGTTGAATTTTTTTTTCAATAAAATTAAACACTGTTGGAAAAATGGTATGGTAATCAATATTTTGGAGATTAAATTTATGTGGGTTTCATTAGTCAAATTAATTGGAACTAAGTGGATGATCAATCTACTATAAGAGTAGATGGAATTAGATATTTACAAGATCAAAAATGTTCAATGAGTGAATGAGAAATTGTTGCTCAATGTGACACTCATGATGTTGGAAAAATAAAATGAAAAATATGAAAAGTAGAATGTCTCATATTTGTTGAGAATATTGATTTGGAAAGGTTTATATATAAAAGCTCTTCATGCTATCATTGGAAATAAGTCTGGGTGTACCTAGCCTATGGGTTAGTATTGATTGCTTATTATGAAAGTCAAAAGATGGGCCTTGGGCCTTGGGGACGTTGGGGTTCTAAAATGATAGATTTTTTTTTTCTACTTTTCTGACTTTATTTTTTTTTCCAACAGATATTATAGAATTAAACCACCTTTTATGGAGTTGCAGACCCTTCAGCTGGTTGTAACCTCCAATTTATTTAGATTAATTCTCTGTTAAATGCCATTTTGAATTCAGGGAGTTATAACTCTCCAAGGAATTGTAATTACAGATTAATTCTGTAATTAAACTTGTCCCCTGCATGAACACTATAAAAGGAACTCTCTTGCTCCTATCTCAACACACTGAAAAAACAAAAACATCCTCTAGCCAAAACTCTTGATAGTGTTCTGCTTCTGTGAAGTTCGCCGGTGCAGTTAAGTTGCGTTGCTCTCTTTGCTGCTGTCTACCGTTGTATCCTGGGAGACAGACGTTCCATAGAAACTCCAGCTCCGGGAGGGAACGAATCTGTTTTAAGGACACTGTGTTACAGGCCTCGGTTTACGTTTTTCCAGAAACGTTTTATTGGTTTTTTCTTTGTTTCTGTAATCTTTTTATTTTTCATTTTGTATGGTTTACTCTTGTTACAGAATTCTGTGATTTACATCTTTTAACTTGATTTGTTTGTTTTGTGATACAAATACGTGGCACGAACCAATCTAAATTAATTTTTTTAAAAAATGAAAATTCTATAATACAGCAACAACAAAAAAAAAATCCTTGATATTACGATGTTTTGGGTGTGAGAAGATGATAGGTTCCTACTATTGTGGCAAAGGCTAGCTGGCCTTTTAAACGAGAAAGAGAGTGCCTGCAGGCAATGCAAAAACGTGCATAAGAAAATGATGGAAAATTCAGTGGGAAAGGAAGGGGTGGAAGAAAGTGTAAATTATTAATGTAGGAGCCCTGGGTGGGTAATTAAAGCGAGTTAAAGAAACAGGTGAGGGAAAGTTCACCTCATTTATGTAACTTGCATCGATTCATTAATTAATAATTTAAATGAAATTTTCTCTATTCGTAAATATATTACGTTAAATTATGTTATGAATATAATATCACTAAGTACTAGATTAATAAAATATAGAACTAAAATAACCCAATTAAATTACAAAATTAAATCTACAACGTATACATAATACAATTAATTAAAGAACTTGACCATTTATCATTGATGATATTAATATTGTAGTCAATATTAAAATTATTTCTAACATACCCTAATGATTATATCGTTTTAACAGTCCAATGACATGTTTATTACATCACTTAATTAAATAAGTCAATTTTAACTTTATAGAATTAAGTGAATTATTTATAATGTCAGTAATAATTGAATGGCATGTGATATAATTGATTATAAATTATTAGTTGTAGGAATTATTTTTTTGCTTAAATTATTCAAATTCAATCAATTTCAAAGTTTACACGTGCATGATGGTGTCAACCTCTTTTTTACCACAGCATGGCAATTACGTAGTTATTTGAAAGTTAGTGCCTTATTTTAGAAGACAAATCTCAGCTGCTTCAGTGTCTCAGTTAAGCTAAGCTAAGCTAAGCTGATATCTTTGCCGTTCTCTTCATTGTGTTTTTTTTTCTCTTATCTCTACAACTCGCCTGAAAATTGCAAAAACGTTGCCGTTTTGACTTCCGGGGTTTCCTTTTGGCTACAAACCGCTGCTGGTTTTCCGTTAATCGGATTACATTATCCCCACCCAAATGCATTTGCCTTGAGAGGAATAATGGGTTGCGTCTTCGGAAAACAATCAAAGGCACCGTCAGCTGATCGCCGGAGGCGTATCAAAACCGCCGCTTCATCACATCCTCCACGTACTCGTCGTCGCCGGAGCTCCGGTGAGACATCCATTGAAGTCTCAGTTTCTGATGCCGTGGACCCGGGCGTGGATGTCAAACAGCGGGAGGGACCGAGGAAACAAAAGCAAAAGGCTAGACATACTGGTGATTTTCCGGTGAGAATTCCGGCACCGGAGATACGGCGGACGCCTTCAGACCTGAACCAGCAAGGGTGGCCGTCGTGGTTGATGGCCGTTGCCGGTGAAGCCATCCGTGACTGGACCCCAAGACGTGCCAGCACCTTTGAGAAGCTTGACAAGGTATCCATTTTTCATTTCTTTTCTATTTTTTCCAGCTTAATTGAAAGCTTCCTTTGTTATAATCATTTTAAGAATTCTGGGTTTTATTTTTTAGATTGGGCAAGGAACTTACAGCAATGTATACAAAGCTAGGGATCTACTAACGGGGAAAATAGTGGCATTGAAAAAGGTTAGATTTGACAATTTGGAACCAGAAAGTGTAAAGTTTATGGCTAGGGAGATTCTTGTATTAATGAAGCTTGATCATCCCAATGTAATCAAGCTTGAAGGCCTAGTTACTTCAAGAATGTCTTCTAGTCTTTACTTGGTGTTCAAATACATGGAGCATGATCTCGCTGGCCTTGTCGCCTGCCATGGAATTAAGTTCACTCAGCCTCAGGTGCCATTCTATATGATTCTTGTACTTTTTTTATTGTTTGTGGGCATTTGATGTTGCTCTCAAGTATTTTCACTTACCACTTGGGTCCCATGGCCATAGCTAATGGTTTTTAAAACCAATTTTGTCTATTGAGCTTTTTAGATATATTTGTTTTTGTACTGTTTTTGAGTATGCAAATTCATGGAAATTTCCTGCTTCACATCAATTTTTGGACTTGGTTTTCCACTTCTTTGAAACTATACCTTTTGTTTCAACAGTTTCTTGATGGAGTGAAATGTGAAATAACAGGACCAAGGATCCTACTCGTTTTAGATGCCTAGGAAAACTAAAGATCGTGTACTAGCTTATTTATCTTTCAGTTTCCAGAAAAAGAACGATCTGCTATAGTTATAAACAGTTTGTTCACTGCCGTTTTAACCTCTCATCCTCTATTCCCTTGGAAGCTGATAGGAAATGATGGTTGATACCTATATGTTATCTGCAAATTTAGTCTTGGTTTCCAAGATATCTATGACAATGATTCACATCAGAAGAGGTTACAGTTGTGACTGAGGCATTCCTCCAACATGCTGATTTGCCACCTTTTTGAAGACATTCACCGGAAACAAATATTTCTATTTTGTGAAATTTGGAAGCAAGCATATATAAGTTTATAATAGTTGCTTGCTTGTTTTAGAATGTTGGCTTGTTGCTGGATGTGGAAAAGTGCTGAGAAACGGCAGTAAGTTGTAACTATGATGATGCTTCAAGATAAAATTGAGGTTATTTAGAAAATTTTCGTGCAAGGCTGGTTCTGGCTTGTGATGTTGAGAATTTACAATTGTCAGTGTTTGGCTAATGAGGTTTACATTGCCGAAGAGGTGAAATTTAGATGATTACTTTGTTTTTACGTTTCTTCCATTTTGCAGGTAAAGTGCTATATGAAGCAGTTACTTTCCGGGCTAGAGCATTGCCACAAACAAGGTGTTTTGCATCGTGATATCAAGGGTTCTAATCTCCTCATTGACAATGAAGGAATTCTAAAAATTGCTGATTTCGGACTGGCTACCTTTTACGATCCCGAACAGAAGAGACCCTTGACTAGTCGAGTGGTTACCCTCTGGTATCGTCCACCCGAACTACTTCTTGGGGCAACTTATTACAGTGTTGGGGTTGACCTCTGGAGTGCTGGTTGCATTTTGGCTGAGCTACTTTCGGGGAAGCCGATTATGCCAGGAAGGACAGAGGTATAAATTTTTCTCCTTTTGTTGATTTGCTCTTATAATCTGTCATCAGATCTTTCATTTTTTCCGTAAATCTTATGTAATATGCTTAGAAATATGTTTTCATTTCTGATGCATACTGCAGTGGAATTTGTTAATGAAAATGCATATAGTCATTATTGGTCATTATGGTTTAAGATGCTTAAAACACATTATACATTTGTACTCAACCTTGGGAACTACTATTAGGGAAGCCATGGAAATCGACCGATGTATCAGAATTGTATGAGCCAATTCTGAATATTTTGGCTTGGTGCCAATTGACAACAGAAACATCACATTGATGCATGAGAGAATTCTACCTGAATTTTTCTTTTAACTTTTCAAATTTCATGTTAAACATTTTTTGGAAACCAGTGTTTTCGAGTCAAATGAATATGAACCGCGGTTTAAATATGTAATTATTTTCCATTTATAACATCAGATTTTTCTTCTCCTGCTTCAGGTTGAGCAACTGCATAAGATATTCAAGTTATGTGGATCCCCTTCTGAGCAATATTGGAAGAAATCCAAATTGCCAAATGCAACACTCTTTAAGCCACAACAACCGTACAAACGCTGTATCGCCGAAACTTTCAAGGATTTTCCTTCATCTTCTTTACCTCTCATTGAAACTCTTCTTTCAATAGATCCCGAAGAACGAAGTACTGCCACTGCAGCTCTTAACAGTGAAGTGAGTTGTATATATCAGCTTTGCTAATGCATCTCTCAGGAGAAATCAATATTCGTGTTTTACCTTAATCCAAGGACTTGCGTGATCTTTGAATTATCAAATATCCAGTGTTGGATACTGATATTCTGTTCTCACTTCCCACCATCAGCTTGCCAAGTTATCTATAAATCAGTTTGTGAATTACTTAATTTTCTGTTTGCAGTTCTTCACCACTGAACCATATGCTTGTGAGCCATCAAGTTTACCGAAATATCCTCCCAGTAAAGAAATGGATGTAAAATTGAGAGACGAGCAAGCCAGAAGGTTGGATGGCTTTCCTTTTCTTTTTGCTGTTTGGTTAAGTCCTGGTAACTGACATAAATTTTCCCATACAGGCAACGAGGTCTAGCCGGCAAGGTTAATGCAGTTGATGGTTCAAGGAAAACTAAAGTGGGTGATCATGCTAGCCGGGCAGTTCCTGCTCCGGAAGCAAATGCTGAAATTCAAGCAAACTTAGATGTGAGTGGGGGACTTTGCTGTTGTTCTATATTTTATACTATTTCTTTTACTGTTTTACATTCATGTCTCTCGTGTCCGATAAATTATATTATGGGTAAGTCCCACCACGTGTCCATGGGGCTAACCACTAAAAACTACACACCTCATCAATTTTTCCATCAATTTTTTCATGTCATGTTTTTTTTAAAGTGAATCTTCACTTGAAAAAATTGTTTTTAAAATAAATTAGTGAAGATTCACTTAAGAAAATATGACTTGAAGAAAAATGATGAGATGAACGTTTTTTAATGGTTGATTCCATAGATGACGTGGTGGGACTTACCCATGATATAATTTCTCCTTTTATCCACAAATGAACACCGTACTTGCCAAATGCATTTGTTTTTGGGATTTTCTCGCGAACTAAATTTCCGAGCCGATGCATAATATTTCCTGATAGTTTTTTTTTTTTTTTATGGTTTGCCAGAAATGGAGAGTGATGACACAAACAAATGGCAAGAGCAAGAGTGAGAAATTCCCGCCTCCCCATCAAGACGGAGCTGTCGGGCATCTGTTAGATGCATCACATAACGAGCCTCTATCCTTTGCTGCACCCGACACTTCTTTCACCTCATCGACTTTCAACTCCAAGTTCTCCAAATCTGTTAAAAACTCCGGACCTCCCAATGTCCCTTCCAGGAGGAGTAAAGCCAATAAAGACCCTCAGAGGGCTCCATCTCGAAAGTTCATTCGCGGTTTCAAGCCATCCTCGATAGGCCTATCCATGGATTTTCTATTCCGGGGTAAGTCCGAGTTGAGTCGTAGTATCCAGAATTAAACTAGTGTCCCAAGTTTATAAACCCTTGTTTAGGGAATGTAGTTTTCTCCCATCCCTTGTTTATTTGTATGTGCTCATATGATGTATAATCCAGGCCAGCCAAGGTCCCAAAGTATTTGGTGTATAATCTGCCACTGCAATCCCACTTTTTGTTGTACAGTCTCTCATCAAGCACAAGTTAGTCCTTATGCGTTTGATTAGATATAATTTTGAGATCTATTCCTTTTTGTTTGCCAGAGGGATTATTTAAAAATGTCTTAATTTATGGTAGCTAATAAATTGTATAGTACATAGGTTTAGGATGTATGTGACTCTTCTAATGTAGTTTGCAGGATTTAATATGTTGGGATTTGAAAATTTTTCATGTAAACTGATTTAGGATATTATATTTTTGAGTTATATTTTGGCATGAAATTTCGGATTTTAATTTACTCAATTTGTTATTTGATCCAAATTAAATTATTAACGTCTAAACTAATAGAAGTATTGTGACATTTTATAATATCCATGATTTATTAAATTTTTGAACCTAAAATTTAATACTTGGGGAAAAAGTTTTTCTAACTTGATTTTCAAGTTTCAACCTAAAATGTTAGGTTACTTAGAGGGTTACCCGCACCTTCCTTCCCAGCACTATAAATATGGAAGCGTCCCAAGGATAGCTTACACAGTTGGTTTCGTCTCAGTGTATAGGAATCAGACTCTGAGAGAGAAAGAGTATATACACAAGTAAAGATGGCTCTTCACCATTCATCGGTTTTCTTTTTTGGCATTCTCGGTATCCAAACTTCTTCTTCTTCATTCTGCACTCAAATTGATATAATATATGTTTTCTTGTTTCCAGGCAACATTGTTTCATTCATGGTTTCCCTTGCTCCACTGTGAGTAATCTCTTCCTCTTGGATCTTTCTCTGTTGGTTGGAATTATGGGTTGTTTAATAATGGAGATGGTGTTGCTGTGATTGTTTCAGGCCAACGTTTTACAAGATTTACAGGAAGAAAACATCCCAAGGGTTCCATTCGCTGCCCTATGTGGTTTCTCTCTTCAGTGCAATGCTTTGGATTTACTACGCACTCATGAAGAAAGATGCCATGCTCACTCATTACCATAAATTCATTCTGCGTCTTTATTCAAACTTTCTACATTATTACGTACTTATACTATGCGACGAGGAATGAAAAGGTAAATTAAAAAACCCTAAACCAAGATCATGAATTTGATTCTAACTCGAATGATGGAATTTTCAGATGGCCACCGCCAAACGTATACTCCTCTTCAATGTTTTCGGGTTCGGAATCATCTTCTTCTCCACTTAATATCATGCATGCAATTTTCAAAATTTTAAATTACTCGACGGGTCCTTGTACTATATGATTAGGACCAAATTAGTCCATCTATTCTAGCAATAATAAACTTTTGTTTTGGTGAAATCAGGTCCCAAACGTTCTGGGGTTTATCTTTGGTATTCGCCAAATCATACTTTATGCAATCTACAAGAATCCCCCAAGGCAAATGGTGGAAGACCCGAATCTTCAGTTGGCGGATCAGCACATAATCGATGTCATGAACCTTGAGATATTGTTAGTGTGTTTGGATGCAAACATGGTGCCTCCACCTCAATCAAACGACGACGGCGATGGAGAAGGAGACGTTGAGACTCAGAAAACAAAGGAAGATGGTTCCCAAGCCGTCTAAAAGCTGATGAAACAAGTTATACAAGTGGAGAATGCTGGGTCGAGAAATGCCATAAAGAATGAGTTCCCAGTGGAGCTAGAGCCTAGAGGGTTTACTTAGATTACCTATAGGTATTGTATTCAGTGATTAAACAAAAAATGTTTACGTATGCATGTTGTTTGTATGGATAAATCTGGTCCAAAGTAAGAATTAACGTGTACTCTCATAAATATAGATCAATAATTAGTACTTAGTTTCCTGCATATTGTATTTAACTTCTAACAATACAAGAATAATTATTAAAAATTGCATAACTCTCTTATATAAAGTTTTAATCCTTCCAAATTTTCTTTTATTGTTTCTCATATCACCGATTTGCTTAGTTCAACAATAATTAAGCAGGCCCCGGTTTATGAAAAACTTAGCACCAGTTTTATTTCAGGCTCATAAATTTTTAAATACGGACACGAATTATATATATATAGGTATAAAAATAAAAAATGATAAATTTTAAATTCTAAAAAATATGAAATAGAAATTCATGAAAAATTATGTGAACTTGATATAATACATACTTATATATTTATAGTTGAATCATGTGAGATAAAATCAAAAAGAGAAAAAAAAAAAGATAGAGTGAAAGAATAGAAGAAAAAATAGAGAGGAAATATACTTATAGGTACGCAAGTCATATGCAATACATCTTCAATAAAAGAACATATTGAATATGAAATATAATTTTAGATTGAATTATCCATGCTTCGTAGCTGCTCACCAATTTTTTTTTTAATCTTATTGAGGCCTTTGTTGTATAATAAAAAATCACCCATCTTTGCTCTCTATTACTCCTATATCACACCAAACGTGTTAGGATTTGGGTTTTACCAGAATTACAATTAACCTCCTTCTACACAACATTTCTAACCTTAAATACCTTCAATCTGAAGAAAATAATAGAGAGTTGTAGCAGGAAAAAATGGCTTCCCATCATCCATGGATCTTTGTCTCTGGCATTCTAGGTAACATCATACATGCATGCATATTACATACATACGTACATACATATAATTAACATCTTTTTATGAAATCTCAACAATGATGATGAATATTCATATAGGTAACATCCTCTCTTTCATGGTGTACCTTGCTCCTCTGTAAGTGTTTTTTTGACAATACTGTTTTATATATGTCTATAACAGCAACATGAGAATTGATGGATGTGTGTACATTAAAATTTGCAGACCAACATTTGTTCGTGTTTATAGAAAGAAATCGACGGAAGGGTTCGAATCACTTCCGTACGTGGTTGCGCTGGTGAGCGCCGTGCTTTGGATCTACTACGCCACGCTCAAATCGGAGGCATACCTTCTGATGACCATAAACTCTATCGGATGCGTCGTGGAAACCGTCTACATCATCGTCTTCGTCGTCTACGCTCCGAAGAAAGCTCGGGTATCTGCGAAATTTCTTTTACTTGAGCAAGGGTTTTATCAAAATTTGATTCACTGACGATTCATAAAATTAAATTCGAACAGATTTTGACAATGAAGTTGCTTGTGATATTCAATGTGGGAGCTCTTGTTTTGGTGCTTGTTACACATTTCTTTACCCAAGGGAGAAGCCGGATCCATGTGATAGGATGGTCTTGTGTGGTGACATCGGCGGCTGTGTTTGCAGCTCCTTTGAGCATAATGGTAGTACTTATTGAATTAAATCTTAGCTTTATTCTTAATTAAAACAATTCATTTATTCAATATAAAATTCAAAAATTTATTATTCATAAATCTAAAATAAATTTTAAATTTTATATCGTATCAACGGATCTTACCTCTATTAATTTCACTATTAAGTTTTAATTTTGTGTAGAGGTTGGTTGTAAGCACCAAAAGTGTGGAGTTCATGCCCTTCACTTTATCATTGTTCCTCACCTGCAGCGCCATCTTGTGGTTGGTTTATGGACTTCTACTTAAAGACTTCTATATCTCGGTAACTATTTTTTTATATTATATGATCGCATAGAATAATATCGCATTTTAAATTTAAAGTCTAAAAAATTATAATACATTAAAATTTTAAAAATAGGTTAAATTATTATCGTCGTTTTCGTGTTATAATCTGATTCAGAATTTAATATGTTTATTTTTTTTATTATGTCTTAATTCAAATCATTAACGATATTGATCAAATGCGTGAATAGTGAGTTCAACCTAAAAATATAATGACATCAACCCCTTTAAACATGTCTTTCTAATTTCATTGTTAGTAGTTTTACCTAATCTTTCTCTCTTCTTTTTCCTTCGTTGGGAATAATATTCTCAGCTCCCAAACATACTAGGAGTTGTTTTAGGGATGATCCAAATGCTATTGTACCTAATCTACAAAAAGTTCAACCAGGGCGACGATAGTATCGAAGATGGCGAACGGAAGCAACCGTCGCCGATTGCAAACGTGGAGATCATGGCTTGTACAAAAGCTTTGAATTCCGAAAACTTACCGATGCAAGTTCTCGACGATATCGAAGTCGGTAGAGATGAAAATCCACATGTCCCTCGGTTAGAACAAAACGATGAAAGAATGGAGAACGGCAACAAATAGATGAAGCTGAAGGGTGTGGTGTTTGGGATTGCCTTGAGTTGACATTGCAAGTATACACATTATATGAAACCTCTAAGATACGAATATGTGATTAAAGCCAAACGAAGGCAGGAGAAAATTCTTAGATTGTAACGTTTTCGTATCGAAAATTGATTATATGTATACGTCATCAAAGGTTACGGATAAATGTTTTTGATATTCATTAAAAAATGGGTCCGATCTTCGTTAACTCGAAAGATTAATTATTTTACTTACTCCGCTAAATACTCTAATAAATAATCTATTGCAAAGAACTTTTTGCGAGGAATAACATTTTGTAATTCATACAAAATTAAGTGTAAATAAAAGTATATTAATTTTTATAGTTTTTTTTTTTTTTGAGTGAGGTGTTGGCCCATCCATATTTACAAGCCCAACATTGTTTTTTTAATCTAAAATCTAAAACCAAATTCCATAGCAATGATTCCCCCACCCAAATCTGAGACCCACTGCAGTGTGAGTTGTAAACCTTAACACCACTTGGTGGACGACACATCAGAAAGTCACATAGTGGGAGTGGGTCCAAGCTATTGACAATTTGTTTAATTACTACAAATATTCATCATATACAGCTTAGGGAAGTTAAATTAATTAATAACTTATTATCATAGATGTACTTACTTAATATTAAGGTTCGATTAAATCAAGTTAAATTAAAAAATATTAATTTTGTTTGTAATCTTACTTTACAAATTAAATTTATATAATTTTTTAATTTGAATTGGATTTATAAAATTCAAATTAACTTAAATAAAATTGAATTTTTGAATTTGTATCCAAATTTAATTATCATTAGCATCATTTAATAAGATAAAATTGATAATTTCATGAGGAATTTATTTACGAGCAAAATTCTTTTTGCCTCTTTTATGTGTCTCCTTATATATCTCTTTTGAAAATTTACTAAAAATTTAAATTTTAAATCATAACCCTTATTTTCTATATCCTAAACCCTATATCCTATACCCAAAAAATATCCCCACCCTTAATTTCCTAAACCCTAACCAAAACCCTAAACTAAAACCCTAAACCTCTAATTTGAAATTGAAACATAATAGAGGCATGTAAAAAAGTAGACGATTTGTACCATTTATTTACACTTGCGAGTAAAAGAACATGATTTTAGTAAAAAAAAAGTTTTCAAATAATAGTTCTTGTCTAGAGGTAAAAAATAATATATAATTAATTTTTTACTAATTTAAAAATAATTACAAGAAAATTTATATTATTTTTTAAGATTAATATCATCTGTCTCGTTTTTGTTAAATACTTATTGAATTCATTATAAAAAATGATTTTAAATTATTTTATTTATAAAAACTATATATAAATCATTACAATAACATCCTACTAATATTTAATGAGAGGGGTTTTGGTCTTTTCCCAAATGAGTTATACTCTATTGACCTTCTTATTAATAGTAAAAACTTGTATTTTGTGGAAACAAAAATTTTCTGCCTTTTTTTTCTCTCTTTTAAGTCTCTTTCGAAAATTTATTAAAAAATTAAATTTTAAACCCTAACCCTTATTTTCTATATCCTAAGCCCTAAACTTTATACCCAAAAATACACTCCGCCCCTAATTCCCTAAATCCTAACGAAAATCTCAAAGCCCTAAACCCTCTAATTTGAAGTAGAAGCATGGGGAAGGAGTAGACGATTTGCACCTCTTTTCTCAGTTAAGTTGTTACCCGGTTAACCAATGATACAAATTCAATTAAATTAATTTTAAAAATATTTATTCAATTAAATTAGTATTCGATCAATGATAAATAAATTTATAAAAAACCATACATAAAATTATCAATAAAAAAATTCAAATAAAAATGATCTTTATCGTTATCAATTTGAATATGTTAACAACGTTATAAAAGGGACCATTTACTAAAGTAGATGATTCAACCTTTGAGCAAAATAGAGGGACCAAAAATGAAACAAAACTCTTCCAGTTTTACCCAATACTTTTTTATTTTTTTATTTTTTCTCATATTTTTCATACATCAACAATCACTCGGTATTTGTCTTCACACCTTCCTTTCCATCACTATAAATATGGACGTCCCAAGCATGGCTTACACAGCTGGTTTCGACTCAGTGTATAGGAATCAGACTCAGCTGATAGCTTATACCCCTTTTCTCAGAGAGAAAGGGTATATACAAAAGGAAAGATGGCTCTTCACCTTACTTGGGTTTTCGTCTTTGGCATTCTCGGTATAAAAACATCTCCATATATTCTTCTTCTTCTTCGTTCTGCACTCGAATTGATATAACATATGTTTTCTTGTTTCCAGGCAACGTTGTTTCATTCATGGTTTCCCTTGCTCCACTGTGAGTAATCTCTTCTTCTTGGATCTTTCTCTGTTGGATGGAATTTAGGGTTGTTTAATAATGGTGATGGTGTTGCTGTGATTGTTGTTTCAGGCCAACATTTTACCAGATTTACAGGAAGAAAACATCCCAAGGGTTCCAATCGCTGCCCTATGTGGTTTCTCTCTTCAGTGCTATGCTTTGGATTTACTATGCACTCCTGAAGAAGGATGCCATGCTGCTCATTACCATAAACACATTCTGCGTCTTCATTCAAACTTTCTACATCATTACGTACTTCTACTATGGGACGAAGAAGGAAAAGGTAAATTGGAAAACCCTAAATCAAGATCATCAATTTGATTCTAACTAGAATGATGGAATTTTCAGATTGCCACCGCCAAACTTATACTCCTCTTCAATGTTTTTGGGTTCGGAATCATCTTCTTCTCTACTTATTTCCTTCGAAACCCGAGGATCCGTATCCAGATCCTCGGATACATTTGCATGGGGTTCGCGTTGAGTGTGTTCGCTGCACCACTTGGTATCGTGGTGAGTATCATATTTTGAAGATCGAAATTGAATGTTATTTTTTAAAAACGATTATCGATCTTATGAAATTAACATTTTAATTTGTTTTGCAGAGGAAAGTCATAAAAACAAAGAGTGTGGAGTTCATGCCATTTAATTTATCTTTGTTTCTTACCTTGGGAGCAGTGATGTGGTTCTTCTATGGCCTTCTGTTGAAGGACATGAACATTGCTGTACGTTACAGTAATATCATGCATGCAATTTTCAAAATTTTTAAATTACTCGACGGGTCCTTATACTATACGATTAGGAGCAAACTAGTCCATCTATTCTAGCAATAATAAACTTTTGTTTTGGTGAAATCAGGTTCCAAACGTTCTGGGGTTTATCTTCGGTATTCTCCAAATGATACTCTATGCAATCTACAAGAATCAACCAAAAAAAGTGGTGGAAGATCCAAAACTTCAGTTGTCGGATCAACATATAGTCGATATCGTGAAACTCGGAACGGTGGTGTGTTTGGATGTAAACGTGGTGCCTCCACCTCAATCAAACGACAACAACGACGGTGACGGACGAGGAGACGTTGAGACTCAGAAAACAAAGGAAGATGGTTCTCAAGCAATCTAAAAGTTTATGCAACAAGTTATACAAGTGGAGGATGTTGGGTCGAGAAATGCCATAAAGAATGAGTTCCCAGTTGAGCTAGAGGGTTTAATTAAATTACGTTTATGTATTGATATAGGTGGTTAAACAAAAAAATATTTACTAATAGGTGTTGTTTGCATGGGTAAATCTGGTCCAAAGCCATGCAAAATAAGAATGTGTGATCTTTTTCTCTCCATCTCTCTCATAACTATCAACAATAATAAGTACTCAGTTTCTAGCATAATGTAATATTTAACTTTTATTAATATAATAATAATATTTTATATATTTATGATTATCAATTGATTTAATAAGATGATATGTTAGACCTTTTAAGTAAGGGTCAGATATTCAAATCTCGACATAAGACACACAAAAAAGTAATACAAATTCTACTAAGCAACAATAGTTAAGTATGAGAATAATCTCAACTATTAGACATTGACCGCTCACTTACTGTGTTGGTATTACTAGTGCTTGAACTCTTGCCTTTAAGAACGACTAAGAATTCAGACCAGTTTTATAACGTTAGAGGATTGTCTCCGAAATATGTTAGGATGGCCAAGTTTATAATAATAACAATTTGGGGGACTAAAATAGAAAAAGTGAAGATCAAAGTTGAATGATGGAAAGCCAATCCCCAATCTTAATACGCCGTCGTTTTCAGCTAGCACTTTTAATTTTGGCTCTTCCATATATTGAATGAATAACTAATTAATAAGTTTTTGATAATTTTTTTACTTTTATTGTATACTGTTTTGTTTACTAATGGTGCATTAAAGACAAAAAAAAACATAATTGTTTACTTGTTTCTTCATGCCAAAAAGTAAGAGGATTTTATTTATATGTTTTTTTTTTGTATTTTTTAAATTTTATATCGTATAAATTAATAAAAAAAATACCTTTTTAGATATAATTTATTTATATTAATCGTTAATATATAATGATTTATTTATACGGTGTAAAATTATTTTGTTTATGTACTCTTATAATATTGCTAAAGTTTTTACATATTTTTTCAATTTCAAGTTTAATTTTTATTTTAATACTCATATAATAATTAAAAAAAAATCTTATGTAACCAAATAAGAAGTTTAAAACTTTACTTATACAGCAACAACCATATTATTAGCAAGAAACTCGAATTATTTTAAATTATTACACACTTTTCAAATTTTAGAAAATACTAATTTTATAAAAAAAATTATAAAAGTACCAAATGCATTAATTTAAAGTATAAAAAAGACCACACAAGAAGAAAAATATCAACATATAATTAAACATGTTAGAAAATCATTAACCCTTCTATTGGTCTTGTTTAAGAAAATTATTGTTATTTTTAAAATATTCGAGTTTAAATATTTATCTATTAGTTCAAAACTGAAATGATCAGTTTATAACGATAGATTTAAATTAAATAATGATAACTTCAGTATTTTGGACTGAAATATTAACTTTTTAAATATATTCAAACTAAAATATTTCTTTTTTACAATAGAAAGAATAAAATAAACTTTTAAGCATAGAAAAATGTTTTTTTACTAATAAAAGTACTAAAATAAATTCTAAATATAGCACAGAAACTTATAAAACACTTTAATTTATTTTAAATTTACAATTAAATTTTTAAATTTATTATTTTAAAAATATATATTCATTCATTAAATATGGTGGTCAAATCTCATGGGTCCAAGTAGTAAAAGAGTTGTAATAATTGAGATGACCTCAAAGAAGAGTCGGCAGGCAAGATTTCTGCTTCTTTAATTTTCCTTTTTGTACAAAGATAAGATATGCCTGGGGCACTACTCTCGTCTTAAAGACTTAAACCCAGGTTTTAAATGCAACATATTTCCCATGCATGAAACTAATAAAAATATATTAATTAATGATTAGCCGGTCTAATAGATGAGACATTAGGTCTTTTATTTCGGTTGAATTGATAATCAATTCGACTGATTTTTATTTTGTTTTTTCTAATATTTTGATGTGATTATATGATAATTTACGTTGAATTGATAATCAATTCGATTTTAAAATTTAAATTATGTGTAAAAAATGAACATAGCTAATGAAATCCTATTCATGCAATAACAAATTAACAACTACAACATCTTCTCATCGTTCCGTGCCTGAATTTACGTAAAGTTGGAAGAAGATTTCGGACAAGCAAACGAAATATACGTCATGGGAAAAAAAGTTGTCTTTTTCTTTAGCAAATGATTTATTTTCATTCTTTTCCAAAAGTTTAGATGATAAGATGATTCAAAAACATAAGTAAAAAAGCTGTCTTTTTATTTTATTTTATTTTATTTTCCCACCATCAGATTCAAGTATTCATGACCTATTTGCAGTTCCTTTGTCTTGGAAGTCCATTTCTTTGTTCATCTTTTGTCCATTTCACCCCGAAAATACTGCAACAAAGTTTCCTTTCTTTATTTTTCCCTTTATATCTCTTCCATGGCTGCCCACGTTGTTTTGGATGACATCAAGACAAGGCTAAGGATTTATTGCTTTTGTCTTTATAGCAAATATTCAATCATAAAAAAGGATATAAAATTTAAAGTTATATGTATTCAAACAAAAAACGTTTTAAATTTAATTAATTCAGAAGATGATCTCGAACGATAATATACATTTTAAATTAGTCTCGAACTTTAAAATATTTTTGTTAAATTTGGGTTATAAATAGTAATGTGTTTATCTATTATATGGATGATTCGGATACGTGAGATTAAAGAGAGAAAAAAATACAACTCTTAATTATAATGATTTTTTTTTCTTTTGAGAGGACGTGTAATGTCCAAATTAATTACTATTAGACTAACATAAAGACTTATTGATACAATATAAACACTTTTAGGACTCAATTCAAATATTTTAAAAATTTACAATAATTTAAAGTTTATTCAGTTGATTTTGGGTTGAAAATTATTAGCCGACTATGGAAATAAAATTTTTACATGTGTTGGTATGATTGTACAATATCATATGGAAAAGATATTAAAGTGAATAAACAAAAATTTTATAGCTCTTAATACCTTAATACTAAAGATTAAATCATAAGTCTCGATCTTAAATTTTAAATCTTAAACTTAAAACTTTAAATTTAAAATATATACATTAAAGCTTAAACTTAAATATTTTTTTAGTATTAATATATATATATATAAATATTCAAAAGAGACGATGATTTTTATTCGAAATGAATGATATAAAGCGAATGAATGCTTTCTTAGAATGCATGGAGAGAAAATAATATCGTAAAGTAGTCTTCAACTCAAACCAATACTTTTATGAACCAAAACCTTTTTTCTTTGCACTAACAAGTTCTCACATGTCCAACTTATTAATAGGTCCACATTTGATGAATATCCTGCCTAAAATGCCACATGGAAACAAATGATTGGTCCACCTGTCAATGTATTATTCACGGAAGAACATGATTAATACAATTACGATATTTTAAAATGATTAAAGATTTGAATTCAACGAGTGATTCCAGTAAAAAAGATGATAATTTTTATATTAGAAAGATTTAAGTCCGAACATTTTTTGCGTTCAAGGTGGGTTATCGGAGAATTGAAATTAAAATTACATAGTAGTATATGTTCTATAATCTTAACCCTTTGAAAATGTATACATATCGTGTAGAGACATACTAGAATCCAAATATATTAAAAATAATTTTTTTTTCACCGAAATCATTCAATAAGTTGAATTCTAAATCATTCTTTAATATGACATAATAAACTTTAATACATATACAAAATATTAACTTTGTACTATTCGAAGTCTTAAATTTATTTGTTGGTTACATTTGAATTGGATCAATCTGAATATGACTTTGATTTTATGGGCCTTAATGTAAATTGGATATTAAAGTTTGTATTCAAAATTGGGCTTTAATATTTAATTAAACTATTTAAAAAGAAAATGTTTTAAGGACAGTATTGGGTCATGGGGATCTTTCGTTACGTTTCTTTTATGTTGTTAGAATTATAAATTGAAATGAGAATTTTAAAATGATCGGTTAAAATATTATTATTATATATTTAAATTGCATTTTTGTTAATAACAAATATTAATGTTTATTTAATAAAAATAAGTGTAATAATTACTTTCCAAATCAGTAACAAAATTCTAAGGAAATTGGGTTATACCCAATGCTTACAAGAATAGGTTTAGGTTTAGATTTATATCAAGTAAGATATAAGTTAAATTCAATTATCATATTATTATATTCAATTCTTCGGATGTCAAGTAAATATAATTTAAATTTC
This sequence comes from Abelmoschus esculentus, assembly GCA_035048815.1. Classification (NCBI taxonomy): domain Eukaryota; kingdom Viridiplantae; phylum Streptophyta; class Magnoliopsida; order Malvales; family Malvaceae; genus Abelmoschus; species Abelmoschus esculentus. The sequence goes on along the minus strand of JAUCBN010000027.1, from coordinate 415,248 downwards.
GATCTAGAATATAATTTAATTCGTATTTAAATTAATAATTTATGTATAAGTCATTAAGTTGTAATGAATTTAGACTCGAGTGGAATTTAGTCAAATTTATAGTTTAACGCAATTCTTAATGCATGGAAATGTGCACAGACAGTCCTCTTCCTTCTTCGGCTGATTAACTATCTAAAAGCTTGACAAGTAGAGAAAACGAGGGGAAGGAACCTGGACTGATACGACGACGTTCAAGGCAGTAAAGCAAAGGACGCTTCTTCTACCGCTTTCCCCAATCGGAAACGACTTCGTTTTGGTGTAGCGGTTGAGGCTTATGGAAGATGGCAAGCTTCTTTATCCTTTATACTTTGATTCACCAAACACTCATCTTTCTCAAAAGTTCCATAAGAATAGAAGAAAACTTGAAAAACGGCTCCATATTAATCAACCGTTTCAGCAAAAAATCAGGTTTGGACTTAGATTCTAATTTCTGGCTCGTATTTAACTTCAATTTTCATTTTGTTTTTGTTTTTGATTTAGATTTAGATTGCTCATTGCTGACCTGGGTTTTGCTTGATGACCCGAACCCGTCGGTGGTGAACCAGTTCGTGGTTGGTGGGAAATCGGAGGAGAAACTGAGTGGAAATGCCGGCGGAGGATTTGGTGGATGTAAAATTCAGGCTTTATGACGGATCGGATATTGGACCGTTTCGGTACTCGGCAACTTCCACCGTTGATATGCTTAAGCAAAGAATTGTCTCTGATTGGCCCAAAGGTTTCCTCTGTCGAATTAGTTTCATTTCTTTTTATAATTGCTTATGAAGTTTTTGCTGTTCTGTTTTCTTTACTGATGGAAGATTTCTGACGAAATGGTATCCTTAACTTTAGCCATTGATGGCCTAAGAACTGGAAAAGAGATCATCTTTCTGTATCATGGTACCTACATTGTCGATGTCATTTGTTCGTATTTGAAAACGATGATTATTGAGAACGGAGATATGTTGTTATGAATGTAGACTCGTAGAAAGGCTAAATTTATCTGCATAAACTGTAAATATGTGTCGTCGATTGTTATTGACATGTTCTTTTTTTTCCCCGTTTTGTTACCTACATCTATGAACAATCCCAGAAGGAAACATAAAAGCTAATAGTTTCAAGCATTTCATTTTAATCATCTTAAATGCTGTTGTTGCCCTTCCTTAGGTAAGACAATTGTTCCAAAGGCAGTGAATGAAGTCAAACTGATAAGCTCCGGTAAAATTTTGGACAATGGCAAGACTGTCGGTCAGTATCAAGTACCCTTTCGGGAAGTTGCAGGCGGAGGAGTTATCGTAATGCATGTCGTAATACAGCCATCTCTTGCAAAGACTAAAACAGGTATTCTCTATAACCGATTACCAGTGATAGATAAAAGCCGAAACTCCGAATTGTTTATAACTGATAAACCAGTGTTTAGGCTTACAATCGGTCATACAATTATACTAGTGCATTTTTCCTTGCAGTTTAAGTAGAAACTTTGTCCTAGTGGTAGCCATCTGCATTTCTTAATACTTCATATATCAAAACTCATCGCCTTATGCTTGGCTTTTGGTCTGAACAGAAAAGAAGATTGATGATTCACCTAGAAAGATTGTATGTTCATGTTCCATTTTATAAAGGCAAACATGTAGAGTTGGAAAATTGTTTGTGCTGGTAACAATGTTTAGGAACACAAACATCCGGCCATCCTGTACCTATGGATTCACAATGGAGTGATGATGATAATGTACATTGATTTTTACTATGATTCCTTTAGTCTCTTTTCGGGAGCTTCAAACATTTGAAAAGTTGTATAGACTATGTAAAGAAGAAAAGTACACCAAATTGTAAGAAATGCCTTTGTATGAATGCTATCTATTACTAATAAACTGCCTTGTGCAGGTGATAAAAGCTTTTTAAGCTTTCTTGCATTGTAATTCGATTAGAACACTAATTCGATTAGAACACCTAACCAGGATTCATGGTTCTTGCAAAGGAGATTTGAGAGAAAAGAAATGACAGCTGAGGATGTAAACAAGCTCTAAAAGCCGATAATTATCTCATACTTTAGCAAAGATACAAGGTTTATTTGTAAGAAATACAGATTCTTAGAGGAAATGACTACAAATCTTGATCTGAAAAACAGCTAATGAAAGAACCATTAATTCTCCAGCAAAATGGCCAAACATGCTACAGGAAAGGAAGAGCAGAGCAGTACGAAGTACCTTAAATCTTGCTAAGAACTTTCTCGGCGGCTGCAATCGTCTTTTGGATGTCTTCCGAGGAATGTGCCAAGCTTGTAAATCCAGCTTCAAACTGTGAAGGTGCTAAGTATACACCTTCTTCAAGCATTCCCCTATGGAACTTAGCAAATTTTGCAGTATCACTCTTCTTTGCATCATCAAAGTTGTGAACAGGCCCTTCCGTGAAGAAAAATCCGAACATCCCACTGATATGCCCTCCATAGATTGCATGTCCTGTCTTCTTTCCGGCAGCCAAAATGCCGTGAATAAGTTCCCCAGTGATCTTATCCAAGTATTCATAAGTTCCTGGCTCTTTCAACCGTTTAAGGGTGTGTATCCCGGCCGTCATTGCCAATGGGTTCCCACTCAAGGTCCCAGCCTGGTACATAGGCCCTGCTGGTGCCACCATTTCCATAATCTCCCTCCTTCCTCCATACGCACCAACAGGCAGACCACCACCAATTATCTTCCCGAGGGTTGTTAAATCTGGAGTTATGCCAAAATACTCCTGTGCCCCACCGTAAGACAAGCGAAATCCGGTCATCACTTCGTCAAATATGAGGAGAGACCCATTTTCCTTGGTTAAGCGACGAATGGCTTCAAGGAAGTCGGGTTTAGGTGGAATGAAGCCAGAGTTCCCAACAACAGGTTCAAGAATAATCGCTGCAAGTTCACCTTTGTTACTGTTAAAGAGACTCTCAACAGCAGCTATGTCATTGTAAGGGGCAGTTAGAGTTTCATAAGTGGCTCCTTTCGGAACACCAGGAGAGTCGGGCAGTCCTAGGGTAGCCACTCCACTACCTGCCTTGACGAGAAATGGATCAGCATGGCCATGGTAACAACCCTCGAATTTGATGATCTTTTCTCGGCCGGTAAAGGCACGAGCAAGACGCAGCACACCCATGCATGCTTCTGTACCCGAGTTTACAAACCGTACCATTTTGATACTCGGCACAGCGGAGATTACCATCTCCGCTAAAACATTCTCAAGAAGACAAGGAGCACCAAAGCTGGTTCCTTTCTTCATCGTCTCTGCCAGAGCAGCAAGCACCTGCAGATACATACAAACCATGGAGAATTATTTTCAGTGCTCTCCATTACTAACCTAAAACAAACAGAAATTCGATTGGAAATGCATATGAACTGGTGGAATTTGTAAAAGACTTAACCTCATCATCGGCATGACCAATTATTGCAGGACCCCAGGAGCCAACGTAGTCGATATACTGGTTACCGTCAATGTCCCACATCTGAGAACCCTTGACAGAATCAATCACAATCGGTTGTCCACCAACAGATTTAAAGGCACGAACCGGAGAATTCACACCTCCCGGCATCAGATTCTAACCAAACCCAGATCGAAAAATCAATCGAATGCCTCGAATTTCAACAAAATTCAAAGTAGTAATAAGAGAAAACTTAGCATGGCTGCCATGGCAAGATTAAAACCATGAAGTATGAAGTACAGATAGTTTACCTTCGCAGCACTGAAAGCTTCTTCAGATTTTTGAAGGGTGTAATTCTTCTTCTTATCTTCAACAGAAACAGTCATCTTGAGGCGGAAACCAGAGGACTGTGAATAATAAAGAGGCTTAGAAAGATTGGAAGAACAAGATAAGCCTAACCCAACTCCGATTCCGCCGATTGAAGCCGCCATTTTTGCTCTCTGTTTACTTCTCACTCGGTGATCTTTCTTTAGGCAGTCTGGAGAAGATGAAGATAAGAAAATGTTGAAATTGTAAGTAAGATCAGCCAATAGCAGATCAAATAGGATAACACTGAACCGGATTGGGTGGACCAATGATCAAAATAGGTCGGCCGACTTCAATAAAACCCAGGAAATGGGTATAGGCCTATTAGAAACTTTTTGTTTTCTTATAATAATAATTTGGGTAAGGTATATAAATATCATTTAAATATAATTATTTTTTAATTATTTGTAAATTTAATTTTTTATTAATGTTTTAATTTTTTTAAATAATTTTAATTTTTTAAAATTTGTATATTTTTAATATTCATATTCGATACAAATGTAACCTAAATCAAGGCATATTTCTTGACCATTGGGCCTCAATGTCTTATTTCCATTTACATGCTTTAACAATTGAGGCCATTGGAAAGTATCCACAAAGCCCATAATTTCTTAATCGCTGGCCCAAAATTAGGCCTTGTTTAAATATAAACCCTAGTTGTTCTTCGCATTGGCTTTCTCCGTCCTTATAGGGTTCTGTCCCGCCGTTCTTATTCACAAAGAAGGCTTGGAAGAAGCTTTAGGAGTTGCAGAAAATGGTAAATCCCCCCCCCCCTTCATTTTATCATTTTCTGCTTGTTTTTGAATTGGGTGCATTTTTCCAGTTTTTTGTTTGTTTATACTGTTTTTGAGATTTTAATTAATGTTATGTGAAATCCCTTTAGCGGATTAACACTTGAGAATGAGTTTTTGGTTTAGAATTTAGATCAAATTTGTAAATTTCCATGATATCTATTTCTGCAATGCAGTAAACAGTTATTACATTAAAAGATTTGCATAATTCTTAAATTTAATTTAGCTAAAAGAACTATTTTTTATGTTGCTATGCAAGTTTTGAAGAATATTTTGGATTATGGAGTCATTTTGCAGTAAATTGTCAAAGTGAACTTTATCTATTGCTTAAACAATTTCTTATTGATTCTGGTGAAACGAGTGTAATGGTTTGAATCCTTGTTATGGATCAATGTCCTTATTTAGAAGGGTGCATTTTTTCTGGGTTTATTAACATTGTTGTTAAATGCAGGGTCCGAAGAGAGGTGGAAAAGTCGCGGTGGCTGCCAAGAAGAAACAAGTAAATTTCCATTATTTTCGTTACACATACCCCCCTGAAATAATTTGATTATGGTCTCACTGTCCATTTGTTATTTTGATTGTTTGATATTAGGAGAAGGTTGTCAATCCGCTGTTTGAGAAGCGTCCGAAGCAGTTTGGTATTGGAGGGGCTTTACCTCCTAAGAAGGATCTGCATCGGTTTGTGAAGTGGCCTAAGGTTGTTCGAATTCAAAGGAAGAAGAGAATCCTTAAGCAGCGGTTGAAGGTTCCACCAGCTTTGAACCAGTTTACCAAGACTCTGGACAAGAACCTAGGTTGGCACTAAAATCTTTGCTTCTTTCTGATTATTAATTATTTTTCGCCTCTTGCATCCTTATTCCCTGCTCATTCTTGCCGTAGATTACTGATTACCTTCTCTGTTTGTAATTTTTAGGATGAATTTTAATAGTCAAACTTTGGTTATCTTGTGTTTTGTTGCAGCAACAAATCTGTTCAAGTTACTCCTCAAGTACAGGCCAGAGGACAAGGCGGCCAAGAAGGAACGTCTCCTGAAAAAGGCCCAGGCTGAGGCTGAAGGCAAAGCACCTGAGTCCAAGAAACCAATTGTTGTGAAATATGGTCTTAACCATGTCACATACCTTATTGAGCAGGTTGCCCTTTGATTTTTTCGTATTTCATCAATTTAGCAAGTACTATACTGTATTTTATTAATTTGAAGCTCTTGAAAAATAATAATTCCTTTATAATATCTGCTGCAGAATAAGGCACAATTGGTTGTTATTGCTCATGATGTGGATCCCATAGAGTTGGTAGTGTGGCTCCCGGCTTTGTGCAGAAAAATGGAAGTCCCTTACTGCATTGTTAAGGGAAAAGCACGTCTGGGATCGGTAAATTTTTCCATATTTCCTTTTCTGCCAAATTACTGAGTTAATGAAAAGGTACTTATCTGTATTAGTGTACTAGTGCAGATTGTCCACAAGAAAACTGCTTCTGTCTTGTGCTTAACCACTGTTAAGAATGAAGATAAGATGGAATTCAGCAAAATCCTCGAGGCAATCAAGGTAATAAGAATATGCTTTCGGTATACTTCAAGTAATTTATGTTGAAGTCTTTACATTGTTTTGACTTTTGTCCACTCGTGTTGTATGTTGCAGGCCAACTTCAACGACAAGTACGACGAGAATAGGAAGAAATGGGGAGGTGGCATCATGGGCTCCAAGTCACAAGCCCGAACCAAAGCAAAGGAGAGGCTTCTTGCAAAGGAAGCTGCACAGAGGATGACTTAGAGGAATGACACACCTTTAGTCGCTGCTTGTGTTTGATTAAACAGCTTCGTGTAGTAAGTTACGATCAAACTTAAACTTCGTTTTACTTGTTTTTCCCCCAGGAACATTGATATCCTTTTTTTGTCGTTGAACTTTCTAGATCCCTAGTGTCTGCAGTTTGTGGTGAAGTATTGTGATTTTCTAATGAATTATCAATCAATGTTTGGTTTTGCATATATGCTCAATTCCCTTATCCATGAAGTAAGACTTTTGCTTTCCCACCATTGCTGGTCCATTTTCAGCTCTTTTGATGCACGTCTCATGAATTGTCTTTGTGACTGTGATTCTCAAACCTGATAAGCTTCCATTCTTCCTGTAATAACTGTTCCATGGAACACAACATATCCCATGTCTGTTAAACAGCAAACAGTGCCGAACAAGTCTCCAGTCGATCCTAGCAACTGTAACAACCGTATAGTTCTATCACTGCAATCCAACAGAGAAACATATGTTTCAACATTGTTTAGCCTTTCGAAATCTCTATCAGCAAACATTTGGTGCAACCTTCACCCTTGAGTTCCCCCTGCTGTTGACACTGATATTCCTGCACTAACATCACCGTTCCCTTTCATCACATTGAAGAGTAATTCCTTGATCGTCGATACCCTCTTCAGATCTTCGATTGCATGCGTGCCGAGCATGGATAACAACGGCTGCTCGAGCATTATGAGCCCATCTCGGCAGTCACCTTGTCCCACTAATTTCCTTGAATTTACCAACCTCATTGAGACATAAATACCACTTTCTTTTATTTGCTTAAAATTAAAGGAAAACTCCCTAATATATCTACTTGGATCAAATATCTTTTTTCTTTAAATTAGATTCTAAAATTTTAAAAAATAACTTTACAAAGTTGAGTCAGATTAAAATCTGTTAAATTCAAATTAAATGATTCTCTGTAAAAAGTATAATGTAGTGGGCGACAACGAGGCAATGAGCATCCATGCCACCAGTCCGGGGAGCCACATTGAAACTGTTCTCTTTATTACACGACACAATCTACAGCCTACAAGCAAACCTACCTTAGTGAACTCCTAACCATTTTTCCGACCTTCAATCATGTTGGTACGCAGAAATGAATGAATTCACCGTCCACCCCAGTTGTCTGTTTATCACTCCTGAATTGCCAAAACAATAGCTAATGACATGTCTCCATTCAATCTCTGGTCGGCTCATAGAAAGACATAAAACTGACCCTTATAGGATTTGTAGGCGATGAAATGGTCGGTTTCAGCTGCGAGTGCTCCATCTATGAAACCATCATTATTCGTTGCGATATACGTAAATGTTATGATTACAATAACATATGATGTTTGAAAAATTTATGACCGTAACGATTATAATATTATCCGTTATTGTTCGTAATCGTAATAAATACATCATGATTGAAAATACAATCGTAACCACAATTTAAATTTTTACTCCGCAACCCTTTGATCTGTCTGTATTTGTTGCGTTCAGCATTAACATAAAAGCATAATTTAGATTGAAATAGATTATTATTGTAGAGTAACATTTATCTCAGACCACTTTGACAGATTTCGGAATCTTTCTATCCCTTTACCGTAGCCCAGGAAATAGAAGAAAGGATCGGTTGCAGTTCAGACTCCAAAACCTATAAAATTAGGAATCTTTTATGCGGTACAAATTAATTAAAAAAATTCATAGATCCAACGAGTATCAGGGATAAAGTTAGCATTTGAAGTTTAAGAATAAAATATAACTATTATTTAAAAGTGAAGAAAAATTATAAATAAATCAATTCAAAAAACTAAAAAATAAATCTTCATTTAATTTTACCATTATATGATCTCAATTATACATAATTAATCAAAAGTATTAATCAAAGTGACATTTATTTTTATTATCATCCATCTTTGTAAATCTTATTCAAATTATATGTAACTAACCCAAATCCATTTGTAGGTTGACATTTTTATCGAACCTTTTTAAAACTTAAACGATATTTCGAGTTCAAACAGATAACCCGACCCTCAAACATACATTATACAGACATACACAATATGCACTAAGCACAGGCAATATAAACATTTATTTATCAGACTACAATCAACTTGAGTGATCAAACTAGCATTGAAGCAAGACATCACCCCAGGCAGATGCAAAATTTCCCTTGAGGACCTGAAGCACATGTTGCACTTAGGAACTTCTCCTGCAATGCCTTTTTACACTCCGCAATGCATTGCAGGAGAGTGCACGGGTTCAACTGGATCCCGAATGCACCATCCACAAGACTCGAACTCCAAATCAAAATCAAAATCAAAATCCCCACCAACACTAGCATGAACCCTAACTTCACTCCTTTACACTCCATTGGAACACACTTCAAGATCAAGCCCCTTGGGTACCTGGTGTAATAAAAAACACAACAGATCCCATAGCATATTTATAGGCCGAAATGAGAATAAGAATGACAGTTCCTTAATGATTCCCCCACTAACAATAGAGGGTTATGCTTTAAAGGTCAAATTGTTTCAAAGGTCCTCGTACAATGCATTTTTGTGCATTTGGTACCTCTACTACAGTTCGATCATTTTGAGTCCCTTTACATGAGCAAAATATGTACAACTTTGCATTTTTTATATAGTATAAGGATCTTTACTGAAAATTTCCCTATTTCAAACCAATAAAGTTTCATAAAAGAGCAGAAGATTATAGATGAGAGCTTATTATATTCTACACTGTCTTTTACATCTGTGAGCCAACCCCATTATTGTATTATTCTACTTTTGCCTCCACCCAAGCAACCCCGGGGCATCCTTTTTTGATAGATTAGTGGGTGGTGCACCAATGAGAGCTCAACGTTTGTTGTTCTGTTCTCCCCACGTGTTTTCCTTGATCCATCTACCAATCTGAGAGCAACACAGAGGCTAATGAAGACAAACCACTTTCTGCAATTATGTTGCAGTTGTAGCTTTGCTTAACTAGGAAAGGGAAGGTTCTTGATGGGGTTTCATGCCTGTTTCCACTACCATGGATTCTCACAAAGGAGCCACTCCTTTATTGACATGGTTTTAATGAGTAATTTCAGGTTTAAAATAGAAAATATAGGGATCAAAAAATAGATTAATAATGAGTATTCAATCGAGTTAGTTAATTTTTAAAATATTTTTATTGAAAATCTATTTTCGTCTCTCAATCAAAAGTTCTATACTGGTCATTAGAGGATAAGTATTCGATCAAATTAGTTCATTTTTTTACTTTGATCGAATTGACGGGTTCTTTTATAACTAAAATTTTATTTGAATTTTTAGTTAAATTTATAAAAATTGGTTTGAGTCGAACTGAATTGTTCACTTTATATTCCAATTTAATTGTAAATAGACATATTGCCAAATTAATGCCTCTAACGTCTTTAAATGGCTATTTTGTCTAATATTGGGTAAAATACACAAGCGGTCATTAAAATATCCTAAAATAGTCATTTTGGTTATTAAATTTTCAATTGTTATAGAATAGCTAATCAATTTTAGTTTTATTATCCGAGCTGTTAACTATCGTCGTTAAGGGTGACACGACGGTTAAATAAATTTGTATAATTATATATTTAATCATTCTCATACTCCTTTTTTCTTTTACTTATTTTTCTTTAAATATATGATAATATGTGTCAATTGAAAAAATATTAAATTATTTATTATAAATAATAATATCAAATTGATAAAAATACATAAAAATGAAGATTAAATTTATTAAATCTTAAATTAGAATTAAATTGATATAGACGGTTTAATGTACAATTATAAATTTTTTCTTAATCACCATGTCACTCCCCGACAATTAACGGTTTTGTAAAAAAACAAAAATTAATAATTATTTTGTAATAATTGGAAATTTTATTACCAAAATGAACATATTAGGATAGCATAGTGATCATTTGTGTATTTTACGCAACTAATAACCCGGGAAGTGAAATCGGTTTGATAATCAAATACGGGTCTCAATTTGAGCCATTTTCCCGCTAAAAAAATCCCTCAAAAATGCACAGTGTTGTTTTACAATGGAGGGAAAATCTAAAATCCCCAGAAATACAACGTCAATGACCAGAAGGCGTCTTCGGCTGCACTGTTCATCCGATGAAGAGGAAGCGGAAAGACAACAACAACCCCAAAACGAAAGCTCTGCCGCCAGCAGCCAACACGTGACAGTATCTCCTCCTAACCCCTCCGAGCCACTGGCAATTTCCGACGACGATTTCGTCGATGTCAACGAAAGCTTTACTCCTTCTCCGGTGGAGGAAACGGTTGCACCGGTTACGTCATTGGAGTGCTCTGGCTCTCCGATTGGGGACTTTCTTTAGGGATGGGACTCAAATTGAGGAGAGTGGCTGGATTCTTGCGTTCAACGATTAGAGAGATCGGTCCCTAGGTTTTCGACTCTCGATGTTTCTGAAAAGGCGAAGCTTTGCTTTCAACAATTCTTGCTTTCTGATATGAAATATTCCGGCGGCGGAATTCTTCCCGGAAATGTTGATTCGATGCACCTTGTGGATCTCAAAGGACCCTTTGTCTTGCAGGTTTGGTTGTTTAATTATTCAAAATCATTCAAGAAATTGATGTGTTGACGTTTCAAATGTTTGTTCATGTTGAATTCTCATGTGTCCAGGTCGATGAGATAGTAAATATCAGTTGTCCCCTCAAGGGAAGGTATCAGGATACACCTTCTGGAATCAAGAGGTGCCTTAAATTATCCATGACATATGGTGTTCAACGTGTGTTTGGCATGGAATACAGGCCTATCAAAGATCTCCAAGTTTTGGCTCTTGCTGGATTGAAGGTTCTCCTATAGTGCTATCATTGATTTTTAGATGACATTACAATAGAGAATACCACTATTTTTAGTGTTGCTGATTTTATCATTCAACTTAAAATCAATTGCTAATAGGGGGAGAGGCTCAACTTTCATACAATACCACATGGCATCTAATACCTAAGAGATGTTAGATAACTCCACTTGACAAGATAAATCAATGGTATACAGTTATTGTTCATAAAATGCTTTAAGCAAGTGCATTTCATACTTCATAGGCGTTGCCAGAAGGCATCTTGACAGCTTTTGGCCTATTATTATCTGCATTTTCGGCTAATCAATGATAAATAAAAAAAATCCCATTGTGAGGAAAGAGTTTATTTTACATTGTTCTTAATGTTTTATCTTGATATGCATGTTGGGGGCTACGCTAATTTTTCAGTCAAATGATTCTTAACAGTTTCTTGCAATGAGTTGCTGCCTGGACTGCTTATTTTTTGGGCAATGTCACTTGATCTTTTTACTGTTGGTACAACACCTAGATTATCCTTTAGTTTTACTAGGTTGGACACGTGCACATTTATTCATGTCAACCAAAATTTTAAAACCTTCAGTTCTATTAGTCCAAAGCTTTGATGTAATCTGGTTATATTTTTTTATTCTGTAGGTTGCTATCTGTAATGTACATATACGACGTTGTCTTCTTATGCTGGTCCCTGAATGCTTAGAAATTCTAGGGGGAGTGGTTGATGACCTAGAAGCTGCACGGCAGCGTCTTGTTGCTGAAGTAAACAAGCCACCTAGGGGTAAAAGGTATTATTAAATTTCTAATAATATACTATTTCTTTTCACATTACCAAATATTATAGACAGACAAGCAATATAAGATCCCCTGGCAAATTATCATCTTAACATACTTCATTGTAGTTTTACTTTTGTTTTCATGTTCTCATAGCTAAAATCAAATACATTGCCTTCAAAGCTAAACAATTAGGGGGGGAGGGGTTGACTCTCTAGTTCATAATTGTGTGTTTGCAGCATTCTATAGAGATGCTTGTGTAATTTTAATGTTCATAGGAATGAAAAAATTGAATAATTCAAGGGGAGGAAAAGATGTATGGTTTGGTTTTATCATTATCATCAGGACATGCTGATTAGAGCTGTCCCACTGTCATACTTGTTGAGTGATTGATGTTAATCCGTTTTGGAACTTAGAATTATCTTTCATTATTGTTGACAATTCTCTGTATTTTATGCAGAACAAAGACAGGAGTGATTCCCCCTTTAGCAACTAGAGCAACTCTTGCTGCATGGTCTCTGAATGTTGTTAATTCTGTTGAGCCTACTAACAATTTAATATCTCAAAATTTAGCTCCTTTTCAGACAGATGAAAGAGGTGTATTATTCGTTTGTTCTTGAAATCAGATGAAAGGGGTTGACTTTCGAAAGCAAAAATGAGTACATAAAAATGGTTGCATGCTGTATATGTTTGTTATAAATGTAATTTTCAAGGGAGATATTGATTAATGCATTTTTATGTATATTGATAGTGATGGGAAGTCCTGCAGAACAGAAAATGAGATGGAAAATAGTGGGATAGAAAGCAGGATCTTCCCCCTTAAATTACTCTCTTTCTGCCTACCCTTGTACAATGGCAGGCAGGCTTAGATGTAAGAACTCTTAAGAGTTTAGACAAGCCTTTAGTGCTTCACTTGAGTTTCAGATTGGCGGTTGACATTTCTTGTTTAAGAAATGATAGAATTCTTCTGCTTGGGCTTTTCTTAAATACTTCTAGATAGTGCTACATTGAAAATTTTCCCTCAATTATTTCGTCATTTACCTTCAATTATGTGCTATGCTTCTTGAATAAGTTTTAAAGAAATTTGAGGGCATTTGAAAAATTATATACTAGTAAGCAAATTGAGAGCACATAATTGATTGTATGTCCCTCCCCTCTTTTTCCTTTCCAGGCATTGCAGGTTCTACATTGGTTTCGTCTAGCACTGTTACTACTCAAAGAACTGTAGAAGATCCCATTGCTCGTACGGGTGCGGTGAATGCTGTGCCTAATTTATCATCAGATGTTGCTTTGGATGTTGAGAGAATGCATATTGATAGTGTTTCCAATAGCAGGGAAAATGCTATGTCAAATTCAAACTTGAATACTGCTCCAGATAATGAGCACACCCATGTTGTTGATGAAGTTGAACATCCTCTCATACTGTTCGGAGACCGAGAAGTCCCCTTTACTTGGCTAGTTTGTCAGCCAAGTTAGCACTAAAAAGTCTAGTATTTTTAAAATGGATGGCACAAGAATAGTTAAAAATGGCTTGCATTCATATATTTAGTTGGTTTCTAGTAGCTTATGTTTTTGAAGTTTTTCTCAGTTTCATTAAAAAAAATTGTAGTGCTTCTTGACTGGTGTCAAGGGATTTCAGTATAAGCAAAGGACGACTTACGAGCTTCTATGTTATGTTGATGATGGCAGCCTCATCTCTGAGATCCTCATAGATCACAATGTAAGTTCATGTGAAAGCCTCGTCTCTTCCTATCAACATTAGCTTGCTAACTTGTTACTTTATGGCTTATGGCTTTTTACCACAATGCTATGAGCTTATTGTGACTTCAGAACTTAATTTGTTTGTATTTCTGAATTCCAGGTTGTGCAAAAAGGAATAGGCCGTTCTCCGCAAGAGGTTACTGCTGCTCTTTCTTCTTCAGACAAACAAATAGTCCGTAGTATGAAGGAGGTTATGAGGCAGTTTCAGGCATTTTTGCTACATTTTGAGGTTAAGTATGTCAAACTTTAACCATTTGTCAACTATGCATTTTTCACTAGTTCCAACTAGACTGTTAATCTCAGAATGTTGGATATAAATGGATGATTGAGATTATCCGTACTTTTTCCCATAGAAATCTCTTCATTTTTTACCGTTAATCACAACCATCTATTTAATTTCATCCAACAATCCAAAAAACTATACATGGTGGGAAAGAATCCTACCTCATACATATTAAAGTTGGATATTATCCCTTTCGTGCTAATTGAATCCTTATGGTTGGTTTATTTACTAGCAAAAATGTCTTCTCTAGGGTATGATGGTTGTAGAGATAAATAAAACATCTCTCCCAATTGCCGAGGAGATGACCCAGGGCTGTCCTGCATCTGATGCAAGATTGCTTCTTAGAAGATTGAAGCCTTCTTCTCATCGAACCCCGGAGCGGCGGCCATCGAATCCCATCAACATATCCCCTTAATTGGAATGTGTATTGTCTGTTAGGACGTGATTCTCGAATGGTAAGCACGGTTCGTTGAGAAAGAAAACTGTTTTGAAATATCCGACTGTTGTAAACCATAGAATAAAAGCGAAGAACCCTTCTCTCTCTCGACATATATATTTATTTTGATGAGTTTAGGAAAGCATCAAGGCAGAAGAGTTGCCACATGGAATATATCTTCTTGCTGGGTGTGCATATCCCTGAAGATGATCCTGTCCCCGACATCAACATGAACCCATTCCTGCAAGCCATTATCTCCGGCAACAACACCCTCCACATCAGTGTGGTGTTCATCCACAACGGAACCGTCAAGTATTTGTCCCCACGGTAAGCGCTTTCAACTATTGCCTTGGCACACCTCTCTGCCGACTCTACAAGTTCACTTGAACCTGCCAAATTCACTTCATACTTCATACTTCATACTTCATACATATGTTTATTTTATTATAAGAGAGAAGCTTTGTTACATCTCTCATTTTCTCGATTGGTTTAAAAATGTGCCTTCCTTTGACAAGAACTTTTGGTATCTCACCCTATGGAGCTGAAGCATTTAATTTCTGTACCTAGAAGCACAACATCAGATCATCCACGCCTTTGAGTGGTGAGTCGAGCAATATAAAGTACCTTGGCAGGTTCATCACCATGAGTCCTAAGCCTCTTGAGAACATTTGCAGCATTCAATTCCATCTCAACAGTCACCATCTTCGCTTCACTTTTGGCAACGAGTTCATCTTCAACAGACATCAACGGTTGATTCGGTAAACACCTTCATCTTTGTTTTCCAATTCATATCATTTGAGCCACCAATCGACAATGGTGGTCAAGCAGTAGAGTTGCCTTCTCTCATGACGACCATAATACTAACCGAAGTCCAGATCTTCACCAAACACATCTAGTGTTAGGCTTTGATATCAGTCAGGTTGTACACAAATTGTAACCGGCAGTTTCACCAAAAACACTTGTGACAATCAGTTGCAACATGCAATAAGTCAATATGAATAACGGAGAAACAAAAGAGCATAACCAGATATTTACATTGTCTGGAACTGATCAATTCATATAACCATGGCAACACAATTTAATCCATATGACAAGCCAAGAAAGTGTTCTTTCCATAGATGCTGAATGATGTATTATACAACATACAGTAAGTATCAGATCATAATTCGATTCATAATCCCATCCCCAACTATCAAATACATCAGAAAAAGTTCAGAAAACCCTATAAATCCACAAACTTATACAAAGTGTCTGCACTTACAAAAAAAAAAGATCAGTAGACCTCCTGCTCCCCCTGCCATCCACAATCAACAAACCATGAGAGAAATATATGCCAAAAAACCTTTTGAAAGTAATGTACAGATAACTTACTTTCTTGGGGACGATGAAGTGCACAAATTTCTTCTTTCCTTTCCCACTTGGAGAATTGCTGTTGGTGTTATCATCTGATCTCAAGACCCCATGTTTCTTGATTTGCTCTCTCACAAACCTGTGATATATAAAAGCTGCTCCCCTGAACTGTGGCAAAACCAGCCATACCATAAACACCAGCTTCACAGAGTACCAAACGGGTATCCTACAATAACAATAACTCAATCCAATATATATAAAAGCTAAGTTTGAGATATGCAGGTAAGGGTTTTATTTTTACCACTCTAAGATTGATTGAAGAACCATCTCAGTTAGAGTTATCAAAGAATATAGAATCCAATAAGCAAGCCACTGTTCATCGTCTTCCTTGCCTGGGGTTTCTATAGCTATCACAGAAGCATATCTGATATAAAAAGACACACTTCATTATTTTCCCAGAAAAACAACCAAGAAAATAACCATAGTGTAGTTGAAATTTTCTTACAAGGGATACAACAACATCACCACCGGCCTGCAAACATTTGAATTCAAAGGGAACAAATAAGTGAGACATAAAGTTTACATCTTTAAAGAGTGAGTGGAGACGAAAAGCAATAGAAATTGACTACCCTGCTAAAGAATGAAGGTTTGAGATCAAAGTCCAGAAACGAGTCATGTTGCTGTAGCTTTCCTGGGTTTAGGCAAGTGTTTTGGAAAAAGAGAGGATTTGCAGAGAGAAGACAAAGGACAAGAAAGACAAAATGAGAGACTCGAGGGTGAACTCGCAGTACTATAAATCTATAATGTCCAAGCTTGACTGAGAGGGTTTGAAACTCCACAAATTTATGGACCTGGTTCAACCGAGAGATTCCACAGTTCCACTTCGTCTTCTTTCTTGTGCCAAAGTGATTGATCATGATGTATGCCACGAGTACTTCATCAAGTGTTTGGATGAAAGGTCGGTTATAGACCCCTTACGTGTAAATCAAGAAGTACCTGTTGCTGTCTCTTTCTTTGGTTGTCG
Organism: Abelmoschus esculentus; assembly: GCA_035048815.1. Taxonomy (NCBI): domain Eukaryota; kingdom Viridiplantae; phylum Streptophyta; class Magnoliopsida; order Malvales; family Malvaceae; genus Abelmoschus; species Abelmoschus esculentus. The sequence continues at coordinate 398,457 of JAUCBN010000027.1, read as the reverse complement.
TTTTCGTTTGGTGTGTATTGGTTTGACACCTGGAGAGTTATCTGACGTCGGTATTCTCACCAACTCCATCATATCCATCGGATGACTTCATAAACTGATGGGGACTATAAAAACGATTAAAATTAATCTCAAGATATTCGAATTCAATAATATATTATTAAAATATTTAAACTATTAATAAATAAATATTTAAATTTTAATATGTATAAGATATATACGTATCGTTAAAATATTAAAAATTTATTAAAAGTTTTAATATAATAACGATCGATGTGTTTATATATTCGTATTGTCCACGAGATCTAAACTGAAGTGTACTGGGCCATGGACCTACAAACGTACAAACTTTTTCTCACATGAATGTCTCTGGTCCATGTCGTTGGGAGGGTTTTAAAGCAATTGATCCTCTGAAAGTATAAAAAATTACATTAAACATTAACTTTTTTAATATTATAAATTAAATTCTTTAAAATTTTAATTTGAACCCTTCAATTTTCAGTCTATTGTCAATTTTAGTCTTTATAAATTTAAAATATTAGATAGATTGAGTATTGACACTTAATTTTTATAAATGAGATAATGAGTTCGATCATCAGTAATATTAATAGACAAGAAAAAACAGTCGAATATTTCATTGAAAAAAATGAAAATAATTTAGAAATTATCATTATTAATATATAATTATAAAAAAAAAACAAGTTGCCAAAAAAAAAAGCAAAATTCTACTTCTCTGTTAGTCCAGTAACCAGTCGAAAGAAGAGCAGAGGACCCAACATTTTCTTCAACAATGCCGACTCTACAACTCAGAATCCACCATTCTCTTTCACATTACAGAGCAAGCATTAGGGTTTTCATCACTGAAGAGCTGAGGGGGATAAGCGTAAAACTCAGTCGCATACCTTGGACCGTAATAATATAACTCGTTTCTTTTCACTTCCAACGCAACTTTGGCCTCTTCCGCCGACACCGCCGCTGCTTCTGCATTGGCTTCTCCACCGTCACCACCTTTCTTGTCCTTACCATTACCGCCTCCGGCCTCTTTCTTTTCCTTTTCACTGCCATTTTTCTTCTCCTCTTCATTGCCACCTTTGGGTTTTTGTTCTTCCTTATTACTGTCCGGCTCTTGTTTCACTATCAGCGCATGCTTCCCAGTTCTTTTGTAAACGTAATCTATCAGTTCGGTCGGAGTAAACACTCCCTTTACCGTCACCTCCGAGTTCTTTAGATCCGGCTCTGCTGATTCCACACCTGAGATTGAGAATCATGGTTTTGATTGAAAAAAAAAAGAATATATAAAATCTTAATGAATTGAATGAACAAAAGAGATTGAAAGTTGAAACCTTTCATTCTTTGAATACGTTTCTTGATCTCTTGAGCACAAGCTTCACAATGCATGTGAACCTTCAACAACAACACCATTACCTGAGCCTGAACAACAAAACAAAACCCAAACTTTCTCAGTCAAGAAAAATGCTGCAAAAAAACTCAAAAGCATGGGGTTTACGGAGAAAGGAAAAAGAAAAGACCTTTTCTTTCTTTTCTTCAGGCTTAGGCTTTTCTTTTTCCTCGGACTTCTTATCCTCCACCGCGGGCGGTGGTTTTGGGATCGGTGAGAGAAGCTCAACTTGCCTATGGCTTTTCCTTTGAACTCTCTCCAGAACTTTTAAAGGGTCGGCTATTTCACCTTTCACCACCACCTTATTGCTCTTGCAGTCTGTCATTACATCTTCCACTCCTACAAAACAACCCCCAAAACATAATCAAAACCAAAACCAAAACAAATCAAAACATGTTTTAAAAGTTTGTTGTTTTGGGGAACCTTGGAATCCCCGGAGACAACATCGGACTTTACGAGCGCAGCCTTCACAATGCATGTAAACTTTCAAGACAATCTCCTGTGGTTGCACAGCAGCAGCAGCAGCAGCAGATTCTTCTTCTTCAACCTTCTTCTCTTCCATTTTCTTCTCCTCAGCTGGTTTCTTCTCTTCCTATAAACCAAAACATGTTCATCTTATATACATCGAGAAAAGGAAGTGTAAAGATTTGATATTTTTAAGAGCTGATCTCACCTCCCCCATTAGTCTACAGAATCTGTGTTCAAAGCTGATGATATAATGGAACTTTGGTGGGTGTTTTCTCTCTGGAGTTACTTTGCTTTGTTGCTTTTTGTTTGTTTTCGTGTATTCTTTTCACTTTTTTCTCTGTAAAGTGTTTAACCAGGAAATCTTAAACTATGTGACTTCCCCAACACCATCAGATCTAGAGAACCCGAGGCCATTTTCAGACAATTTTATACTACCTATCTTGGTTGTAACTCAACCAAAGTTAAGGGACAAAACCATAGTTATAATATGATAGTTGAAATTCTAAAAGTGAGTCAGCTCGAGCCATAATCTGACAGATACAACACTTTTCTCGCATACTTCTTCGTCAACTCACAACTGGGCACTGGCCTAAGTCCTTCAGCTTTTCTTCCTCCCCCACCACCAAATTTCTCAGTACCAACGAGTAATAACAGAGAATCCCTTGTCTCATAGTGTAAATCTGCAATCTTTATCTGAAACATCAAACATGATGTAAATTATTACAAGTAGCTATGGATGTTTTATTTTGAACTTGTGCATCAACTTGTATGAGAGGAGCTCAATAAAACTAGAAATGGTGTCTAAAGAAAGTAAATTCCTCAACTTAAACTCAATGTTATACCCCCCATCGCTCTCACCGGCCAGACCTACGACAACGACGGCTTCCACGACGAACCGCAATTTGCAAAGCTCTGTTTCTGGGGTTGAATTTTCCTGTTTCTTCCATGTGGGATTGTCAAACTGAAAAAAAAAATTAAAAGGCCAAAGTAATTTTTTTACTAAAATAAAGGGACTAAAGTAGGTATTAAACCAAAAATATATTAACAAATTTTACATTATATTAATGTCATAGATAAACCCAACTTACCTCTATCTCCTCCAATAAATAAACAAAGGTTTTAGCTCCTATATTCACGATATGTTAAATCATCAAATGTTGGTAATCATTTATAGGTAGCTTTAATCTTTGCTTTAAGACCATAAAATTGATCTACATGGCTTTAAAAGTCGGGTTTGGGAATTTAATGGCAAACATCAATCATCAAAATCAAACGATTTTTAATTGTATTAATTAATTTAGTGAGATAAAACACGAATCTTTTAAATAAAATTATATATTCGAATTATATTAATGTGAATAAAGTAAATTAGATTGGAAGAATCGTTTTCATAATAGATATATACAGTACTGAACCCAGTTAGTCGATCAATGATTATATAAAAAATCAAACAATTTCTAATAGCTTTCAGTTAATCTAGTTGGATGAGACATTTGATCTCTTAAACAAGATCATAAATTTAAATATTGTCCTTATAAATAGAGCAAATTGAATTATGATGGCGGCTTCTATTATAAACTTTTCTAATATCTGGTCTTATTACTTGATCAATAGATAAGATACTGATGATTATAGAAAAAAAATTAAACAAATCCTTTACACTAACAACATTGTAGAATGACTAATTTAATGTTCAACAGTTAATCTAAGGACCATGAGGTAATTTACCCACTTGAGAATGCAAAAATAAAGGTTAACACAAGACTAAGATAAACTTCCAAAGGATGTATCTCTTCATGACAAATGAACATGAGAATATCCCAAGTGGTTCAAGTGTCATTCATTGTATGTTAGAAAGCATCTAATGGTAAGATTGTTGGTTTAGCCATGCATGTGATGATGTTAGGCCCCACTTTCAAAATGGGGGTGGAATCTTATGTCTTGTAACCAATGAGGTTTGGAGAATAGAAGTTTGAAGTCTGGCACACATGCTACAAATGTTACATTATGGACCAATTTGGACTTAATGAATTTTCTTCTCAAATATGCAGTTAATTTTGAGAAATATAAGGGTTTAAGTTTATTTTTAATATTATAGAGATGTTTGGAAAATAATTGGGAACGTAAGCCAATTGTTACAGTGAAAAGAAGATCTCGTCATCTTCTCTTGACGATGTCTTCTCTCTCTTCTTGAACCACGCCAAGAAAAGATAACGAGGTACTTATGATCCAATTAATTTATTCGATTAAATGAGAAAGAGAGAAAAGACTACATCAAGTAGAGGTAATATGGGTATTGGTATCGAATGATTTGAGCTTGAATATAGATTCTGAGTTTAGTAAATGTGAGGTCTACTGTCATGAGTATGGATTTTTTTACATTAATTGAACCGACTGCTCAACCTTAACTAAAAGTAACTAATATTATAATCACATTCTATGTCTATTTTTAGTTTCCGAAGAAGAGACCTTACTGTATCAGAACTCTTAGAAATCAACGTGGGCAGCATTAAATTAAAAAAAAAAAAAATTGACAAAAGAAAATCTATGAAATCTGTACAATGTGTTCAAAATGGGCAGGGTTTCCACTTGTCTGATAGACAACTAAGAGGAACTATGGTTTTAAGGCATAAATACCCATGGTTTTGAATAGTTGTATCATTCTCACTCCATCGGCAATGATTTGTTCTTAAACTCGGAATTTATTCCATAATTATTGCAGTCTTTCTCCTTAATTTGATGGAAATATAACTGGATGACAACTGGTAAAGTGATCATCTACATTATTCATACCTGATATTAAAGTCGAAAGATGTATCCCGTTCTCAAAACCCTAGACAAAAAGAGAATAAAAAACAATACTTTTGTTCACGATTTTGCGTTTAAGGTCAAAAGCAAAGGAATTTTTTTATGTAATTATATGGGGTTTCCCCTCTTTTATTATATATAATTTATACTGCACTTCTATAATAAATATTTATGATATTAAATTTTATTTAATTAATTAATAAAATAGATAACAGTTAAAGTAAACCCTAGTAGGAGAACATAATTGTTTAAATTTAACCCAAGTTTTAATGTCAAAACCCAAGCCTTGGGGCTTGAAGTCTTGAACCGACCCCAAGAAACAACAATCCATCTCCATCTCTCTCTTTCTTCCAAATCCAGAAACACCCAATCCTTCACTTTGTCCAACAATGCAGGTTAAAAACAAGGGCAGAATCCACCCTTCTCCACCTTCACACAAAAACCCTAACTCAGTTTTCAAGCTTTTCCCAGCTGCAATCCTAGCTTTAGCCTCAGCTTTGCCACCCCATGACCAAGAAGTGTTGGCTTACATTGTTTCCTCCACAAGTGCCCCATTCCAATCCAAACACAAGCACAAGAAAGGCAACAAAATCCCACATTTTCAATGTGGGTGTTTTGATTGTTACACCAGGTTTTGGCACAGGTGGGATTCTTCACCCAACAGGGACCTCATTCACCAAGTTATTGAAGCTTTTGAGGACCATTTGGTGAAAAATGAAAGCACCAAGAAACAATGCAAGGCTTCCTGCAGCAAGAAAGATAAGGTGATGATTAACATAGTTGAGTCCAATGAAGCATTCTTGATAGCTGAAAATAGGGATAGTGTGACTGTGAGTGATGAAGTGGCAGCCGGAGACATGGAAATGGAGGTGGTTGCCGCCGTTGCAGGCGATGGGGTTAGCCACCAGAAGGGTTTGGCAAGGAAGGTGGTGGGGTTATTCAACTCTCGGTTCTGGAGCCTGTGGGGTCCTGATATCTAGGGAGTAGTGAATTTTCTCTCTTTATTCATTTTCTCGAGAAAGTTTTTCTTCATTTCCAGCTGTTTCAGATTAAAGATTCTTGGATGTCACATGGAATTTTTTGGTGGTATTTGTTTCTCATGGATGTCTATATCAGTCGGTCATAACTGATGGTAAAAAGTCTAAAAGAAAGATAGCTTGGAAGAACATATTGTTAGCTCACATGAACTAAACAATAATCGACCACAATAGAATTTTTTCCCTTTTTTTTTATGTTTTTAAGTAAAGTTTAATGTAAAAAATTAAATTTAAACTTTAAAATTAAAATTCAAAAAATAATGTTTAGGGTTCAAAAATAATATTTTTATGAATTAACACGAATATAAACGGACATAAAATTTTTTGTTCGTGTTTGCTCATTAAAAAATGTAGCTTGTTCGTATTTGTTTATGTTCGTTCGTTAACATTATAAATGAATATAAACGAACATAAACAAAAAGAAAACACAAACAAACGTATATAACATGCTTTTTTTCATCGAAACATATATAACACGTTAAATAATTAATTTTAAATCACATTAATCAATAATTATAGAAAAATCTAAGTCATTGGTTAGAACCTAAAATTATCTAATAGATTAACTAATTTTATTTTAGTTTAATCCATTAATTCGGTTTAACCGAACAATGAACATATGTGAATAAATTTAAATAAACATAAATGAACGAATTACTAAACATTCACAAACATAAATAAACAAACAAACTCTTTGTTCATGTTTATTCATTTAATTAAGAAAACAAAAAATATATTTATGTTCGTTCGTTTAATAAATAAACGAACTTTTCAACGAACTATTTACAAATAATTTGCTAAATGTTCGATTCATTTATAACCTTATTTAAAAAATTCGTTTCAAGCCTCACATTTGTATTCCATATTTTATAAACTGATTTTTTGAGGGGTTAATTCTGTCATTTTTTCTTATACGTGTTTAAAAGGTTATAAATATTTAAAATCATTTTCAAATATAATTAATAAAAAATTACAAAGGTATTAAAATTTTATTACACATTATTCACGTGACATGAATAGTGGTCTTATAATGTCAAGTGAGAAGAAGTGCTACCTTACAGTATTGCATAAGATCTACATTCATATGGCATACATTTTTAGATATTTTAAATATTTTTATACTTTAAAACAAATATATAATATTCTAACATTTTATTAGTTTTTTACTTTGTAATATGTTAGATTTCATAGTTTTTAAATAAATATTGATTTTTTTAAAATTAATTTTTTAGTAATTCATGTGATATCACTCTATCGTAACACATGATAATCTATTTTTTGGTTAAATTATTAAATAATTATGATAAAAATATATTAATCTTGAATCAAATATTTATAAACAAATACTAATCAATATATAAATATTTTTAATTTATAGTATATACAATTACAGATGTATTAACAATATGGGGTGGACAACAGAGACGGTCTGAACTTTTTAAAATTTATATATTTATCTTTAATTTTAAAAAATTTATAAATTAATCCTTAAATTTTTAATATTTACGAATTAGGCCTGTTATATAATCTTAAATATTTTTCTGTCATTCGGAAATATATAAATATGTATCGCCTAAGTCTTTTATGTGACAGGTAATCTTGGTTTTGTTTTCTTATTTCCTGGTCAGACCCATCCAAAATGCTAAATAATACTCTCATCATCATTGTTGCCTAATTGTTTGAAATCAGTCCTCTCAGACATGAAGTGGGTAAAACGACACCAGATTTGTATGCCAAAATCTTCAACATCAAACACCAAACTCACGAAAAAAAGTATAAATTTAAATAAATAAATATGGATAAATTTCACTATAATTATTGTATTGAGAAATTTTGAGATTTAGTAATGGACCAAAATGGACATAGATGTTGATGTGGTATCAACTCTTTGCAGATTCAAATTTTGACAATTATTTTAAAAATATAATATCTTTCCAATTAATAAAAAAATTAAAATTTTATGGTATATTAACAAACGATCAATATTTTTTATGGTCATGATACTCATATTTTCAACAATGTCATTTTTATAGTTTAACTTTAAGTTCTCTCGTTATATTTTTATGTATTATATTTAATATTTTATTAAATTTTATGATCGAGACAATTATAGTCAAAATTTTATTAAAAATTTATTTTTGTTAAAATTAAGTTAGATTTTTATATTATATTAAATTATAATATATTAAATTCAAGATAAAATAAAATAAAATTATAATTTTTAATTTTTGAACCGAGTCAATATCTAAAGTCCGCCATCGACATCCATGGATAATTTGGGCCGAATAATACGATGGTAAAGTTGTGTTTCGTGACGTACACGACTCTACTTTGTCTCTTCCCTTCATTCATGCATGAAGAATTAGCCTCCGGTTCGGTCCATGCCTCAGATATTTCTTGTCCATTTTCAGTCACATTATGGCCAATGGACATTACGCCGCCCACCTTTTTCTTAACCTATTTTTTTTCCTTAAAAGAAAGGAAAAATATACTTATGGACACTTAATTATGAATTCACTTACAAACATATCACTTTATCTTTACAAAATTATAATTTAATCACTCAATTGAAATTTTGTAAAATCCAAATATTCTGTCGTTAAAATTAAAACATGAATTTGCATAATAATAGTTTTATTCTTAAAATTTATATATTTTATTAATTTATTCTTATTTTAAAACAATTTAATAAAATTAATCTTTTATATTTAGAAATTTTGAAACCGAAAACTCTTGACAATACTCTTTGATCACTGTTGCATTTTTTGTTACTGCCTATCATCTTGATAAACGATAACTTATAGACAAATGTAACAAACTCATTATAAAGTATTAATTTTAGACTAAAATATTATTTTAATTTTAACGACGGAGTGACATCTTTGTAACAAAATTTTAATCGAGTGAATTACGACTTCAAGAAAAAAGTGACCCGTTTGTAAGCAACACATAATTGAAAGACTAGGAGTCTATTTGACCCTTAAAACAATCACTCTTTATTTCCCCCTCCTAATATATATACACTCATATTTACCAACTTCTAAATTTCCATCATCATCATCGTCTTAGTTTTGTCCTTTTTTTCTTTGCTGTTTTTCAATGGAGAATTACCCCATTATATTCTCCGACGGGTCATCGGCTTCACCATCGTCGCTAACAATAGCAAACCATCATCGTCTACATTACCTGGAAGCCGACGATAACGCAACGAAAGGCGATATGGATGCCAAGGACCATGTGAAAGTTGGAGGGAAGAAAGGTGACAAAAAGGAGTCGATGAAGAAGCACAAATATGCATTTCAAACAAGAAGCCAAGTTGATATTCTTGATGATGGATATCGTTGGAGGAAATATGGGCAGAAAACTGTTAAAAATGGAAAATTCCCAAGGTATAGTTTCACATATGTTCCTTTGAATTATGGTTTACAACCTTGTACTATACTCGACTTGTTACTTAATATTGTTACTTTAATTTAGCATAATTTAATATGATATCTTAATTCATATCATAGTAAACTTAGAAATGTCTTTTATACTCAAAATCATTAACACTATTTTTATCGTAAGGTTGAGGTAGTTTTTTCTTTTAAATGATAAATTAAAAGTAGAAAATAACTATTTCGATTATCATGATTCTACCACTTAACTAAAATAGGAATTTTTGAGTTTCGGTTTTTAAGATAACAATAATAATAACAATAAGATGTATAGGTACTAAATCTTTAAATATAGTCATCATTATCTTATTTATTGATAATTTAATTTGAATAAAAAATCTTAAATTTTCTATTAAGATATGATCCTTTCAATCCAGCTTGTTTCATTTACAAAGACATATTTCAAACTCCTAAGATCGCTTAAAAGACATACATATATAAACCATAATTCGCGTATCATGTATGCTAGTTGCTACCTATATTTAATATATATATATATATATATATATAAATAAGTTTTAAACTGATTTTAAATTTTTTTACCTATATTTAATATATATATATATATAAGTTTTAAACTGATTTTAAATTTTTTGTTGAGTGTAAATTTATGCTTATGATTATGAAAAAAAAAAAAAAAACTTCAAATATCTTATTTTTAATTTTTCGTTAATTTATGTTCATCAAATGATTAAAGATTTAGATTAGTGTAAAATTAAAAGGTTTTATATTGTATAACTTGATCGTATGAGTTTACACTGATTTTCCATGGATTTCTTCTTCTTGCTTTGCAGAAGTTATTATAGGTGCACGCACAAAGAGTGCAATGTGAAGAAACAAGTGCAACGAAGCTCAAAAGATGATGAGATTGTGGTGACCACTTATGAAGGGATGCACTCGCATCCGGTCGAGAAGTTCATCGAAAACTTCGACCACATCCTCCAACAGATCCAAACATACAATCCTTACTGAGAGATCTCTTTTGTTTCTGCAATCCTCAATCAAACATCTGCACTGTCCTGGTTCCTTTTGTTTCGACTGTTGATGTCAAACATGTTAAAGAAAGTATTCAGGACATGTTTTGATTACCTAGGGCTAGGTCTGCACGGGGACCTTTTAAAGTATGGGTAAGTTTTTAAAGTGACCCCAAACTTTTATTTTACACCTAAATAAAACCTTTGCATGAACCAACGTTTAGTCTCTCATGTGGCTTAGTTTAGATAAAGCGAGTGAATAAAGGTTGTGTATTTATAGTATCATGCGTGCCAAAATATAGTAAAAGTCATTCGGTTGTGTAAATTCGATAGAAAAATTTACAAGAATGAGAGAAACAAATAATTCACCATAAAAATAATTGAGACCATGTTTTCGGAATTTAGATGCGAATGACATATGCATACTTCAAGGTGAAGGAAACTAGCAAATTTGTAAGTGCCATTCAGGACAGGGCTGTCACAAAGGGTAAGAAAACACTAACATCAACTTACAATGTGTTTTTGATAAAACAAAACAAAACATACAATGTCTCAGCATACCAAAGATATTAATCTACAAGATGCTTCGGTTGAAGACTATATTCCATTTTATTGGAACTCACACTTTTACTACAGCAAACACGATCGAATATATAGATGAATATCAGAAAACGATCTCGGATGAGTTCTTGTACTTCTTATTTCCTTGCATGGAAAAACTCGTATATGGAAACATGAAATCAAACAGCAATCAAATAGTTATTCCCAGGGACTTCTTGAACTTCTCGACTTCCAAATATACTGTTGAGTATGGAAGGAACTCTGAGAAATGTTCTTTGCTCAGATCATTGATTGCTACAGCAAGTTTAGGGATCTCTAAGGTTTCTTCATGGGTCAGTGCCCGAACAAACCTGGCTGGATTACCAGCCCAAAGCTCGCCGGTTGGGATTCTCCTGCCTGGTGGAACCACAGAACCAGCTTCAAGGATAGAGTGAGTCTCCACCAAGGAACCTTCCATAAGAATAGAATGTTGTCCAATAATGCACTCAGGTTCGATCGTACATGACCTCAAGAGACTATATGCACCAATTGTCACAAACCTCTCGATTGTTGTCTCAGCTGGAAGTCCTGTGAATTCAGAAACGGTAATCCTCATGATGAGGCCAATGAGGTATAGAAATTTACTAGATTGTTTATTTTGATTCAATATTAAACAGGAATTCAATTGCTGCTATGACTAACATATTTAGACTCTACATTGTGAATAAAAGACCATGGAAATGAAAACTTAATCGAGCAAGATCGTTTATGGCTTAGGAAATGGGCTCAAAGCACCAACATTTCTATTTTCTATTTTCCTTATGACTGAGTTTTGGATTGAGTCAAGGGGAGATGGGCAGGAGAATCTGTGTTTAATAGCAGAGTTTTCCCCTTGTTCTTCTTAGCTTGACCTATCCTGTTAGGACTTGTTAGAGAAACACCAAGATCCCTTTAGGGTTTGACAAATTTTATTTTGCCTTTGTTTATTCCTCCTTTCTTTAAATAGAGATTGTTGACTACAATAATTAAGGGAAGTAATGTCAAACAAAATAAAGTCCTACCAAAAACAAGTCCTATTCCAAGACTTCTGCTAAACAACTTCTATTCTAAAGTTTTGCAGAAAAGCATCCACAATAGTATCTCACACCACAGCTGCAAAAACATGTGAGCGTACATCTGCACAATGAAGAACATGGAAAAGCTCGATCCTGAGAACTACATTCAAGACAACTATTTGTTACCCTTTATCATATTATACTCAATCCTTGACTGACGGATATTTAGATAATTTAATATGAAAGATAACAGAATTATCCTTCAAGTTATCACCCAATGAATCAACAAGTACATATCATGAGAAGATAATCCTGAGAAAAAATATGGCTAATGATGGCTGTAAAGCTAAACATAACACCTAAACACATTGTTTTGCATCTCACTGTGATGCTCATGATAATGGTTATTTAAAAAAATTTACAAAATCGTTATTTTTCATTGAATAAATCAGCTCGTTCCGCATTAAATGGACATCAACAGCTCCTAAGAACCTTTTCAGCTGCATTGAGCACATTCAAACATAATGTGCAAGTTTCAATCAGATAAAGCTTTGACAAATTTAGCTCATTCCAAGGTATAATAACCCCAAAATAAAATTGAATTCCAAGCTAAATTTGACTATAAACAAATATACAGAAACCCTATACTAAATTCAGCCTAACAAAATTTCTTTCTTTACTCATCTTTCAGCTGCATTGAACACATTCAAACACAATATAAAAGTCTCGATCAATTATACCGTAGACTAATTTAGCTCATACCAATAAAAACACTGGGAACCTAAATTTTCTTTAAAAGAAACGACAAGGAAGAGAAATAAAACGATTACCGGTAGGTGAGGACCAAGCGGCGTGAATGACGCTGCGTTCCTGGACATTAGAGCAGAATCCAACGGAAATCTTGTTAAGATCGCCACGAAGGACGCAGCCGTTCCACACTGACGCTCCGTCGTAAACGGTTACCTGACCTGCCAACACAACGTTAGGCGCCACGTAAGCGTCGACGGCGACCTTCGGGATCCACTGTCCGAGAGGAATTATCTTCCTTTGGCCCCTGTAATCCCACTTCACTCGATCCGAAGACGGCGAGATCGTTCTCGCGGCCTCGGTGGCGAAACCACGGGACGAGATGACGTGACGGTGAGCGGATAAAGCGGAGGCTGCGGCCTTCCTGGAGATGCGAGCTGCTATGGATGTCGCCATTGCAGGTAGCAATTGAGTGAGAGCTCAATCTTCAACACCAGAGAAATTAGAAAGGACTCAACCGGTTAAGGAGAAAAGCCCAAAATGTAAATCAAATTCTTTTGCTGGGCTTTAAGATTAGCTCAGAAAACTGGAACAATTTAAAAATTGGTTAAAAGGTCATTTTATTATGGGTTTATATAATATTTATTTAAATTATTAAATAATTTATTATCAATTATTAATATAACAGATATTTCTATACGATCAATTATTATATTATTAATTAATATAATTTATTAAATAATATCATAACTTTTTTTGATAAAAAAAACATTTGAGATACGTTAAGCAAAAGATAATAATTTGGATTGTATTTTATATAATAAAGCCAAAAATCAACTTTATTCTGTTATTTATTCCTATCGAGAAATCGATTACCGCTTTTGCGAAACCTGGACAGCCTCATGAAATCCCGTCAAATTGGAGGAATTTCAGTTAAAAATATTCCCACGTGGACAATATCATTGCCTCCCTTTCTCCTTTCTTAATCACTTGTCATCAACTGCTTCCTTCTTTCTTTCTGTTTCCGTTTGCTGCATTTTCCCGGAAAATTCCAAAAACTTCCCCGCGCTTTTTATTAATCCGATACTCATCAGTTTCTCCATTTGATATTTGTTTAATGAATTGTTTGATTTTGGCGCTTCAACTATTCTCAATCCATTTAATCGATGAATCTGGCATGAATTTTTAGCGATCTGATTGGAATTGGAATTGAAATCAAATAACTCTATAATTCTGGTTAGCTGTTGTTTTATTTATTAATATTTATTTTTATTTGTTTTTCCTTTCGTATGAGAAATTTGGAATGTGTGTGTATAGCAGGGATTGAAGATGGCAAGTTACAGCGGTTCACCGAGGCGGAGTTTTCCAAAGTCAAACTTATCATCAGCTAGGAGAAAAGCATTGGAGAATGGAGGTTCCGACTCTATCCGGAAACTCTTACCACCTTCTCGTCCTGTTCCTAAGTAAGTTTTTCATTTCAAATTTTACGTTCGGTTTCTTTTATCATTTATTGAAAAAACAATTTAAAAATCGAAGAATTTTGATGAAGAATCTTGTCAGTTATAATGTATAAAAGGCACATTTTAGTTTGTTGAAGTTTCAGTCAGAAAATGGATGATTGGATTTAAATAGATTGATACAAGTTAACGGTAATAGCAATAATTTGTGAAGATACTATTTTTATTTTAAATTGGATGGATTTTGGATGAAGAATCTTGCAAGTTATCATGTATAGAAGGCATAATTTAGTTTGTTGAAGTTTCGTTCAGAAAATGAATAATTGGATTTCGATTTGAATAGATTGATAAAGGCAGTTGGTAATTATTTTGAGAACATTCATGTTCTAAACGTGGACATTCTGCGAAATTAATAATGAAAAATGGTTAAAGATTGTAATCAATGTAAAAATTCATCTTGAAAAAGAAAGTAGTAATGATTCTTATTTTTTAACTTGCTTGTGGAAAGGGGATTAACTGGCGAGCGAACGGTGAAGAGATTGCGGCTATCAAAGGCCTTGACAGTACCAGAAAGTACCACCATTTATGAGGCCTGCCGGAAGATGGCTGCTCGTAAGGTTGATGCTTTATTGCTTACTGACTCTAATGCATTGCTCTGTGGGATTCTCACCGACAAGGTATAACTTAAATCCTGAAGAGTATAACTTCCCTTTACTTGAATCTCAAAATAAGTGGAGACGACTACATGAATTAGTTTCTTCACTCTGATACGATATCTTAGACCTTGCTCTCTTAGGCATTTTGGATTTCGCATTTGCATGAACAATGATGTTCTTTGAGTTTGTTCTAATATATTTAATCTAAAGTGAATTATGATAACTATGCTGTCTCTATTTATTGGTTCTTTTTTTCCTGCAGGACATAGCAATAAGAGTGATTGCTCAGGAGCTTAATATGGAGGAGACACCAGTTTCCAAAGTAATGACTAAGAATCCAGTATTTGTTTTTTCTGACACTCTTGCTGTGGAGGCACTCCAGAAGATGGTGCAAGGTTGGCTTTTTGGTTGATACCCACCTTTTCATGTTAAATATTTTCTTGTATCTTAACCTTTAATATTGTTCTGATATCATTCTAAACAGGGAAATTTAGACACTTGCCTGTTGTACAGAATGGGGAGGTCATTGCTTTGCTTGATATAGCTAAGTGTTTGTATGATGCTATCGCTCGAATGGAAAGGTCAGCTGAAAAGGGAAAAGCTATTGCTGCAGCGGTGGAAGGTGTAGAAAAAAATTGGGGAACAACATTTTCTGGTTTGTTGATAATGTTATCGTTTGCTTTCAATGGGCTTTTTTGTGCCTTTTATTCTGTCTTTGTTTTGTTATTGTTTTTATAATTTATCAATCCACAGACCCGTTTTAATTTTTAATTCCATGCTGCCTTACGGGGTGATATGCAGGTCAGAATACATTGATTGAGACACTTAAAGATCATTTGTTCAGGCCCTCACTTTCTATAATAATTGCAGACAATCCAAAGTAGGTAATACTTTTTTCCTTTTCAATATATTTATCTGTCCCTGGTGATATTTTGAGTAGCTTTGCTTCATATGATGCCTTTCTGTTAGGATTGTGACAGTTTCACCAGCTGACACAGTTTTAACGGCTGCAAAAAAAATGTTTGAATGTCGAACAAACGCTGTGGTTGTGACTGTTGAAAACAAACCAAGGGGGATTCTAACGTGAGTCACTTTTGAATCAAATCACAATTCTAATATATTTCCATATGTGGTTGATGGAGTGAAGGAAGAATCATTACAATTCTGGTTTTATTACTTTTAACGATTACAGTTGTCATTGATGTATATTCTAAGTTTTTTCTTTGGATTTCTGATAGTTCAAAGGATATATTGATGCGGGTAATAGCACATAATCTGCCTCCAGAGACTACTTCAATGGAAAAGGTTTTTATGTTTTTCCCCCTTTTTGTCAACAGAGTATGTTCTTATGGCTTGACCTTATATGCCAGCAACAGCTCATCAGTTTTTACCTCTATGATAATCACGTTCTTTAGCTCTGATCGTTTTGCTTTTGATTTGATGTATAGGTTATGACTCCTAACCCGGAATGTGCAACGCTCAACACACCAATTGTCCATGCTTTACATACCATGCATGATGGCAACTTTTTACACCTTCCTGTGGTAGATAGAGGTGATATGAGTTGCTACCCTACAAGGAATATAATTTTCTACATACATCAAACCAGTTCTCAATAAGCTTCTTTGGTTGGATGCAGATGGAGAAATAGTTGCCGTAGTGGATGTGCTCCACATTACTCACGCCGCTGTTGCTACGGTAAGTAAAGTGAGTATCATTCTAAAGTTATGGTGTTCTTAAAGTAGATACAAATAAAGATCATTTCTTTAATTAAAATATTTACTAAAATTTATTTCCTTGTTAAATTAAAATATTGAATTCCATTATTAGAGTATATTTTTGTTACTCCATAGTTTTCAATTTAAATTAGATATTTTTTATGTATCTGTTTCCTTATTTACCTTACATGAGATTAACTTACGTATTTGATGAAAATCCACCCGTTTTACTTGCATAAATAAAGCTTCTTTGTGCTCTAAATGTTAATAATCATAGATTAAACAAATCAAGATCCACAAGCTCATTTGTTTCTTACTCATAAATATAGCATTTTCTTATAAATAATACATGTGTAACGCGTCATGAGGAACACTACTTATTCCCAAGCACACAGTAAACTTGTTAATGCGAAAGAATAAGATTCTAATGTTTTTTCCTATTTCCTTGGCGATTCATGATCGTTTTGTTGCGATCTCATAATTTTCTTCATACTAGGTTGGGAAAAATTTTGCAATCAATAATGAGACTACCACAACAATAGTGCAGAAATTTTGGGATTCCGCTATGTCCTTACCTCCCATTGAAGATGAAGACGAGACAAGAAGGTTTTTAAGTTGTTGCCCTATTTATGTTGTGTTTTGTGCCATTACTGTTTTAATAACTTATTGATAGTGATGTTTCAGCTATAGCTCATTGAAGTTGGCTTCTGAAGTAGCTGAGACAGAGAGATCTCTTCCTTATCCTTCATCCAATATGCCATATACATTTGGTTTCAAAATACAGGATAAAAGAGGCCGAATGCATAGATTTACTTGTGGTATGCTATTGTTTCTACTCATAAGTTACTAATTTAGGTGTCATGGTTTCAAAGAGTAGTCAAATCCACATAACATTGTGTATTAGTGTTGATTTTAGGATACAACTACAAGTGTTCACAACTTCACATTACCTTCAACCTATGAGGCTCCTTTCATTAGTAAAAACGTGATGTCCAATGATTTGAAGCGGACAATAACTTGTAGGTTTGTGTAGCCTATGAAATCGGTACCGAGCCGGTCTAGAGTACTAGTGATGATGTGCCACTTAGGAAAAATGGGACCTTGTTGCCTGTTGGAGTACAAGATGTCATGGTCCTAGAGAGGAACCATGAATCCAACATCGGCTGCCTACGTCTTGGAATATTAGTTATCACACCATCTTCAACTTATGAGACGTCTTTTATGGAAACTGCAAATGCCAGTATGCCACTAGCTTCAAGAATTGAGTATTCAAATTCTTTTTGGTAAAGTTCTAATCGAAGAACACTTTACTAGTGGCTGACCACTTTAAACAGCTGCTGAGCATTGTGTTCAAGAGACACTATTTGAGGATCTAATTCTTTATATACCCTACAGTTTTACCTGTTGTTGTGTCTAGAAAATTGCATTTAATAGTTTTTTGCTCGTTTTTGCTTGATACAGATGCACGCAGTTTAACGAATCTAATAACTGCAGTCCTTCGTAGGCTGGGGGATGACAGAGATAGAAACAATGTGCCTCTAATCCTGGTATATTTTTAGAAATATGAATAGATTTTGGATGATTACCTGTGTGTCTAGTATATTTTTCTCTGAATTTCTGCTCCTTGATGGGCTTATGATGCAGTATGAAGATGAAGACCATGATAAAGTTGTATTGGAGTCGGACTATGATCTTCAAGTGGCCGTGGAACACGCAAAGCTAGTTGGTTTGAAGGTATGATAGAACTCTATGATTATCTGGATGTATGCTTAATACAACATTTTACAGTGAAATTTGCTGTAATTTCTTTATTAGTTTAAATAAATCTTTCCTCATAATTAGGATACTTAACTATTAACTTTCATTACTGGAATAGAATATTAAGCTATGTTTGGTAGAAGTATTAATTTTTTCCTTAAGTTTTACCATAAAGTTAACAATAAAATAGCTTTACTCCGTAATTTTTAGTGACTAACATAATTACAAGTTTAAGTTGATACTAATTCTTCTTCATGTTGTATGTGTTTAAAATTACATTTGGCAGAATATAAATGATTAGTATTTAAAGACATCTAGGCGATGCTTTGTGCAGGGTTTGAGATTGCATTTAGATTATTCAGGGATGAAAGATCGTCGTCGGGGCTCCAATTTGCGACGCTTGGACTATGCAAACTCCGATGCGTGGACTACTGCATACAACACCGTTGCAGCCGGGGCTGCCGTCGTTGCTGGTTTGGGCTTATTAGCATACTTGAGGAAAGCCGGTAACTAGACTTCTTATAATAATAAACTTCCAATCTCTCTCTCTCTTAAGAACTTTGCTTTGAGTTGATTGGCCAAACTTGGGTTTGGTTTAGAGGCACTCCGAGTCTTTTACTTTTTTTTTAAAAGTGAATACAAATTAAGAAATCTTTTTTGGGTGCTGAGTTGCTTAGCTTACAATGTATTATCATGTTTGATTCATCGTATATTTATTAATCAAATTCATTTCACTTTTAGAATAATGCATTTGGATATTCATTTATCTAAATTTAGACTTTCATACCAAATTTGTTATTCATTATAATCATTATTTTCCTTTGGTTTTTAAACTTATTACATTTAAATGTAAAAGTGTTATTCATAATAAATTTTTACAATATTAAATTTAAATTAATCAATCATAAACCATATATATATATAATAGATTTAACTGCAAAATTCAAGTACATAAGACCTTGTTTGCCTTTTCTGAGGCACTAATACTAATAAGCCTAAGAAGCATGGTTACCGCCAGAAACCCTCAAACATGAATCACAAGTTTGTAAAGTTGTGTGGTCTCCCGAGTGAGCCCACGACAGATTGCCCACTGTGTCGCTTCATTTTCACCTACATAAATCAGACCACGTTTCATTTTCCTATTTAATTTGATCAAACATATTTAATTGATTGATCAGATTATCTATATTTATTCTTTTATATTTTTCGTAACGTTAAAATTTAACTTGTAAGACACATTCACTGATTTATAAGTTCCAAAATTTATAAAATTTATTTCGATCTTTTAAACTTTAAGAATTTTGATTTATAATTTCGGAACCATAGTATAAGTTCAACCGTGACTTCTCCTGGCTGTTGCCCATGTCTTGTTCGTTCGGAATTTCAGAGCAATACCTTGAACTTCAAGACTCCAAAACCACAATCATATATCCTCACTCGTGTGTTTTTATATATAAATTATTGGTCTTTGAATTATTTTTAATTTTCCTTCTTTAATTGTATCCTAGAATTATTGTTTCCCACTCGTTCATCCTTTCACAAGCTGGTAATTTCAATCTACTTTTGATATCATATTTCCTAATCAAAATAAACTATTCGTTTGGGGGGTTTGTTTGCTGTGATCTTTCCGATGAGTTCCTAATGATATCTAGGAACAAGATCATTCTGATGAATATTTTATTCACATAGTTCAGATTTAATTAAAATGGACATAAACAAAGGAGATAATTAATTAAATAAATAAAACAACAACCTTAAAACAATCAAATCATTTATGTAATATATAATATAATTATTATTCAGGTTGGATTTAAGTATAATTTTTATTTTTTGGACGGGGAGAAATTAAGTTTAGATTTTTAGATTCTAGAGACAAAATTGAGAGAAATACATAATTTTTGAGACTAATATATTGATTTACTTTTCAGATTAAGATCGAAATATAAAAAAACACTCACACCGTCCTCTTATTATCACTAATTTTACTTTAAAAGTTAAATTTTAAATTATTAATAATAAAAATCTTAAAATTAAGTTTTTATATTTAAATTATAATTATATAATTCTAAATTAAAATTTTAAACTCTAATTTAAAACTTCTTATTCGTATAAAATACACTTTTTGTTTGAATGAACGGTTTAAATGGTTGAAACTTGGGCTTCAAAAGACTTAAAATGTTCAACGACTGTCGGTCTGTGGGTCCTACCTGGGAGATCCTATTTTGGGTATTCTCCCTCTCAATACCTGATTCAGGAACAAACACGCTTCTGAGTTCTGAGTTTTAACCAACCCGGCGCCAATTATCTAAGATGGTTAAATTCTCACATTAGTCACTGTACTATAAGCAAGTTATATATTCAATTCGTATTCTTTAATTTCATCATTTCAGTCCATTAGCTTCTCAAATTTTGAAAATTTAGGCCTACGTCATTAAATTTGTTTGACCTAAATATTGTTATTATTTCATGTAGTATACATGAGTTATAGAATCATTTATTTTTTTTAATTTAACCCTTTAAACCTCTAAATCTCATATTGTTATTATATTATATTTTAGGTTTAGGAATGAAATTTTAAAATTAAAGAAAAATGTATAAACTAGGATTAATAAAATTATAATACAAGGATTAAGTTCACAACCTTTTCATTTAAATTAGATTATGCTATTTCAAAAAAAAAATAATGACATTATTAGCTACTTATGATACAATCTAATTATGTTCTTTGATATCATTATAAAAATATCAGAACTAAAGATTGACTGGATACAATCGTATCTTTTAAAAATTTTAAATTTATATATAATTTTAATATTTTTATAAAATTTTACGTTAGTCTCTAATTTGAATAACAGACAGAACTAAGGTTTAAGTATCAACTTGGAGCAACTTTTTAAATATCTACTTGAAAGTGAGATAAATTCATATACTAAAATATATCTAAATATTCTTACTTTTCTAAATATATCTAACTGACTTAAATTTCTAATAAAAAAATAAGAAAAAACTGTCTCGAATCGTTACCATAATTGAATTCAAATTTTAAAATTATATAAAATTATTTTAGTTTTTTCTAATATTGTTTTAATTATTAAAATAAAAGGTGAATTAGAGTGATTCAACCGGCCTAAATAAGAAATATTGTAATAAAGGAAAAACATATAACTTACCATGTTAATAATATTTATATTAAATGCAATTATTGATAATTATTTCCATATAAGGAAACAAAACGTGTACAAAATAAATTTATTCTAATTAATAATATTTTTACTATAGTAGAATCTTTGTCATAATTGCAATATAAAACTTCATAAGATAATTATGGTTTTACCCTAATGGGAGGATATAGATAAGAATAAGTTCAAATGTTAATTCATATTACCTTAAAACGGAGCTATAATTAAATATTATTAGATCAATATATATATATATATATATATAGCAATTTTTATCTGCATCCGTACATTTTATTAACATGATAAGTTAAAAGGATATTTTACAATTTTATTATAATATAAGATAATATCTATATTCGATTTTAAATATGAATTCAATTAAAAATATATATTTATAAAAATCATATAAAATTATGTCGAGTTAAATTATAAGGACTTAATTACTAATTTCAGGATAGTAGATAGATCAAAACCAAAATTTGACCAAAGAATTACATATAGTTTATGTTGAGTTTATCACTCTTTTATTAATTACGTATTGAATCCTTAAAATTTAAAAATTTTATTAATTAATTTAATAGTGTTTATTTAACAATATTCAATATTAGTGATGTTTAGCCGGCGCCTGTTATAAAATTTTTCATTCAATTTAATCCTCGCTGGATAAATGACAGTGCGAAAATAGCAGATACCTCATTCATTCCTTTTTCTCTCTTAAATAATTCAAGTAAAAATTCTCACTTTTATCTTAAAATGTATTGAATTCGGAATCAAGTTTTGATTTTTTCTTTGTTACGGGACAAATTTTTTGAGGTGTTTGGATTCCTAGAAACTCACTATAAAAACCCAAGAGGATAATCCTTTTGAGCTACCAAGAAAAACAGAAAATACCAACCTTTTATTTCCAGAGCTTCAATGGCGGGATGCAAAACCAATCCTCCATTCTCATTCCCCTTCCTTTTCTTTATGTTCTTGACTGTGCTGTCGCCATTGTTAGCCCAGCAGCAACAGTCCGCCATTAAAACCATAGTGGTTTTGGTTATGGAGAACAGATCATTTGATCACATGATTGGGTGGATGAAGAAATCTATAAACCCAAGAATCAATGGAGTAACCGGATCCGAATGCAATCCCGTTTCGACGAAGATTCCGAACCCAAAATCCATTTGTTTCACCGACGGTGCTGAGTACGTGGATCCGGATCCGGGTCACTCGTTTGATGCCGTGAAGGAACAGGTCTTCGGTTCAACCTCAGTCCCTTCCATGTCTGGTTTTGTGGAACAAGCACTTTCAATGTCACCCAACATGTCCGAGACTGTAATGAAAGGGTTTCGACCGGAGTCGGTGCCGGTTTACACCTCGCTGGTGAAAGAATTCGCCGTGTTTGATCGTTGGTTCTCGGCAATCCCCGGTCCGACTCAGCCCAATAGGCTGTTTGTGTACTCAGCCACTTCCCATGGCGCGACCAGTCATGTTACGAAACAATTGGCTGAAGGCTACCCTCAGAAAACGATATTCGATTCAATCCATGAAAATGGTATGGACTTTGGGATTTACTTCCAAAACGTTCCCACAACATTGTTCTATAGGAACCTGAGGCAATTGAAGTATGCTTTCAAGTTCCATCAGTTTGATTTGTCGTTCAAGAATGACGCTAAAAACGGTAAACTCCCAAGCTTGACCGTCATCGAGCCGAGGTATTTCGATCTCAAAATTTTGCCTGCAAACGATGACCATCCATCCCATGATGTTGCTAATGGTCAGAAGCTGGTGAAAGAGGTGTACGAGACGTTAAGAGCGAGCCCTCAGTGGAATGAAACATTGTTGGTGATCACTTATGATGAACATGGTGGTTTCTATGACCATGTTCAGACGCCATATGTGAATATCCCGAATCCAGATGGGAACACCGGCCCGGCTCCTTCGTTCTTCAAATTCGATAGGCTCGGAGTTCGTGTGCCAACTATAATGGTCTCTCCTTGGATCAAGAAAGGCACTGGTGAGTTACTTGGACACTGTTAGTTTCGTGACATCAAGTTACCAAAGCCAGATTCTGTAGGATTTGATTTGGCTGGTTTTCTTGCTAAATATTCCTACAAGTATTGACTTAGGCAAGTAGTTCTAGTTTTGACTCCACCGACTTTGACAATTGCCAACCTTACAAAAATGAAAATTCATTTAGCTCAACCTGTTCATACAATCATTTTCAGGGTTGGCATACAGCAAAACTCGGATTTGAAACCTTTTTTTTCGTATTTGTAATTTAGATTGCAGCTTCTTTGGTATTTATATATATATATGCTAAGCATTTGTGGAATATTAACCACCACCTTGCATGTTTAATGCATGAAATTTGTAGTGATAAGTGGACCACAGGGACCAACTCCAAACTCAGAATTCGAGCACTCATCAATCCCAGCAACAATCAAGAAAATGTTCAATCTCTCATCCAATTTCTTAACCCATAGAGATGCTTGGGCTGGCACTTTTGAGGGAGTGGTGGGGGAGTTGACCTCTCCCAGAACCGATTGCCCTGGTATTTTATTTTATTACTAAAAATTAAAACCTAAAATAAGCATGTAATAATAAGGCAATGGATGAAGTTGTTTCCTTTGAATTTTATTGCAGAGACATTGCCAGATGTGGTACCTTTGAGGAAAACTGAAGCAAAAGAAGATGCTGGTCTCTCTGAGTTTCAGAGCGAGATAGTTCAGCTGGCAGCTGTTCTTAACGGTGACCATTTCTTGAGCAGCTTTCCTAATGAGATGAGCAAGAAAATGACAGTGAAAGAAGCTCACGAGTACACAGGGGGAGCCGTTTCCCGGTTTATAAGAGCAAGCAAAGAGGCCGTCAAATTGGGAGCAGATGAATCCACCATTGTCGATATGAGGGCATCACTTACAACGAGGTCTTCGAATCCGTGATCTCAATCCCCGAATTACATTTTCTCCATCAACCATTTAAATCTTACAGGTTTTAGAAATATATGTTCTCAAATTAAAATCTGTCGAGTAACATGCAATAAAACTACAGTCTTTAAGATATTTGAATTCGACAAAGGTATGAAAAAGGAAAATCTTTACGGCCCTTCAAATTCTGATAACTAATAGCAAAACATTGCAGTTTGATGTCAATCAAAGAGGTTTAGATAAACCTAATACCATCTTCGAATCTAATGACTGAAGCAAAAACAACAAAATCATCACTCAATGAAGCAGATATCTGGGTTCATGTTTACCTCCTAGGGCATCAGCAGCCGAATAACAAAATTGTTGTGTAAAATTTACAGGGAACAAGGACTTTGCCAAGTCGATACGTCCACGATAAGCTCCCGTAGTTGATCAATAAGACGCTTTATATATTCATTCTTGTTTGCAAGATCCTACAGATAAATCATTTCCGGATTAGTTGCATTTTTATGAAAATTAAATAAACTGCATTTCTTCATGGATTAAGATTCAAAATTCAGCAACATTAGAAAGAAAATGATCAGCCAACTGCTCCTCAATGTTAACCAATTTCCCCTTATATGCACAATGGACATTGTATTATTCTCCAAAACCACTTAGAGGAAAGCAAATGGACAGGTGAGATAAATGGATGTTTAAACTCCAGTGAAATATATGCAGAGAAGAAAAAAGAACCCATGATCGGTACTCAATAGAAAAGCTTAAAACGATCACAACTTTCCTATGCCTTCTAAAATAGATACAATCATAGCATTACACTAACAAACTCTACCTAAAACATTGAACACAGCCCAAAGAAAATATACACCATAGGAGCCCAAATCTTGCCCCCTTTAAAGAGTGAATGACATTGCCACAAATGTTGAAAGGGATATGAAATAAGCATGTTAATGAGAGACTTGTTCTCACAAGCTACTCAAGTTCAATTCTATTCGTCAATTTTAGACCCGAGTCCATGCAGCTTAGGCTGTCAAGCAAGTCAAATTCAAGCATCCGAATATCTAATTCGAATAACTTGCAAGGGTAATTGAGTTTTTTAGTTATAATATATTCTAAAAATTCAAAATTGAACATGTGAAACCTTAATTTGAGCTCGAGCTAGAGTCTAGGAATAGACTCAATAGAGCAAATAAGCTCAATTGAGTCCAGCTTGAGTAGTTCATTTATATCTCACGCGAGCTCAAACTTTAAAAGATGATACTTGATCAAGCTCGATATAGAGCTGTGAGTTTTACATTGAACTCGAGCAAGCTCACTTGGCTCAATTATAGTGAAAGACATAGCTTAAGTATAAACCTATGAACATTTTTACAGCAAATACCTTCCTGAGATTTGAGGTTTGCTCTTCCAACTTCTCAATATCTGCTTCATCTGCTGGGCTAGTCGCGGTTGAACCCGTTTCAAATGCTTTTGCCTATTTAAAGATCAAAAAGAAATTGCAGAATTGAATCCATATTCAAACTTCCGCGGCCTATTTAAAAACCCATACTTTCTTTTAATACCGTGTGAGAATTGGTATTCCTTGAGATAATTGAAGCACATTCAAACTTCCAATGGAGCAAAAAATAGAATTTAAAACAGACCTACGGTTCCTACTTAACAATTTGATACGCTGTTTGGTTCAAACGGAGAAAAACAAATACTAATTTGAGCCGTAAACCCTATCCTTTGTTATAATACCTTTTGAGAATTGGGAATAGCAGTGAGCACAGTGCGAAGAGCAGCGACAGAGTTCTTATACCTAAGGCGAGCCTCATAGAGGGCGCCATTGCCACTACCTCCAGCTTTACCCATGTCCAAGAGATGGGCGCCGTCGGATGACGAATCGCCGTCGTCTAAAACGGCGCCGTTGGAGAGAGAAGGGGCAGCAGTGTTAGTAGGAGTGGTGGACCATAAGGCCGGGTTGCAAAGTTCGCCGTTCATTGAAGAGAGAACCCGAAAAGCGGCTTCAATGGTTTCTTCCAGATGTTTTAGGCCTCCTGATGCCAGCTCCTGCGTCGATTTGTCGCTGATGTCTGTTGTTGTGGTGGTGGTACTTACAACGGAATTTTCTTCCATTTTTTTTTCCAATGAAGGGCTTCTGTGTTTTGTATTGAATTCCTTTTGCCTCCTTTTCTGTTTGGTCGCCGAGAAAATATCAAACGGAGGAGTTTATCTGTCAGCGTTCTTCGGTGCATCAAAGAACAGGCCAGATCTTGACTTAGGGAGAAGTATCAAACGATTTATTTATTTTTAGATATATTAATGGGTCATCCTCTAAAATGTAAAAACTCTATATTTAATAAAAAAATAATTTAGCTATTTTTCATTAATTTAATTAATCAAATACATTATTAAAAATAATTTACCATATATAAAACGGTTAGGTTTAAGCCTATATAAATAAACAGAAAGTGTATTTTTTTTCACACAGAAATTAAGAAAATTTTCAAATTTCAGGTTTTTGGGGATTTTTATTGATTTATTCATTCATTCTTTCAGGTAATAATAAGTAGGCAGAAAACGGAAATCAAAATTGAAACTGGGAATTCTCCAATGCCTTCTCTCATATTGAATTCTCTGCCAAATGGGTAATTTTCTATTCCCTTTTTGCATGTTTTAGTATACTCTTCTTTTGTTTTGCTTGGCTTGGCTTGGCTGGGCATGCAACTCTTTAGGAATTCTTTTTAAACCCATTGATTGTGTGCTTATGATAGAATTTTTAGGGGGTTTATCAGATAATAATTACTGAATTTATGGCAAATTTGAACGTGGAATGTGTAACTGTTGGTTATCTGTTGAATTGTTCTTATGATGAGCTTGAATTTTTATTTTCTTTGTTTTGCTGGTTTGGTATTTAAATTGATGCATTCATTCAATTGGATTGGTATAACTATAATGGTGTTTGGCTTTTTTGTTTGAAGTGAAATCTTGAAAAGTTCACTGAGAATTCGGTTTTTGGAGGGGAAAAACTGAATTATGATATGATTAGTTTCATGAAGAATTGTATGGAGAGATGAAAATGAAGGAACTTGCAATAGCCATTAGAATCTGTAACTTGATGGATTTTCCAAGCTTTTCTTTCATCTTTTGTGAGATTCTCAGTAACCTTATGGCATTGTGATGCCGTTATCTGCATTGTGTTTCGAAATCCATTATGATTGCATTGCAAATTCGGTACTAGAGTACGTCGTGACATAAAATGAATATCCTCCCACACATTTTTCGAGTTATTTGAGTTAGAATTCTTGGATCAGGACATTTTATGCAACATGTTTTTTCCAAATATATTTTGATTGTTCCAAAAGTTCGGTAAAGTTCGTTTAGTGTGATGGCATCTTCTGATGCATCAAAAGTTCGGTACCAGCGTCTTTCCGGTTAAACAACACTTGGTGTGATGGTGTCTTCTGATGCATGTAAAACCTTAGATTTAGTTTTTTTAATGTTAGAATCTGTTTTGACATTGTATTTGATGACAAATCATATAATGAACTGAAGAAAGAAACAGCAAACAGTTAGCGCAGACAGAGAGTCACCACCATAACTAAGATGGATTGTAACAAAGACGAGGCCATTAGAGCTAAAGAGCTTGCTGAGAAAAAACTTGCAGAGAAGGATGTTGTTAGTGCCAAAAGATTTGCATTGAAGGCTCGAAACTTGTATCCTCAGTTTGATGGTCTTCCTCAGTTGCTTGCAACTCTCGATGTGTACATATCCGCAGATAAAAAGATCAATGGAGAAGTTGACTGGTACAGGGTGCTTGCTGTTCAACCATTTGCTGATGAGGATACAATTCGGAAACATTACAGGAAGCTGGCTCTTGTTCTTCATCCCGACAAAAATAAATCTGTAGGTGCGGATGGGGCTTTCAAAATTCTATCTGAAGCTTGGAATTTTTTGTCTGATAAAGCTAAGAGAGTCACTTATGACCAGAAACGGAACTTGAGGAGCAGTCATACTAATGTTTTGCACGAGAAATCAGCAGCAGCGATGACCAGTCGTAATGGTTTCCATAATTTCTCGGGTGAGAATATTCCAAACACCAGTGGTCGGAATGGTGCTACTTATTCCAAGCCTGCTCCTCGCACAGTGAGAAGTGATACCTTCTGGACAACCTGCAATTCCTGTAAGATGCTTTTCGAGTACTCTAGGGTTTACATCAACTTAAATCTTCCTTGTATCAATTGTCACACACCCTTTTTCGCTGTTGAGACACCAGCCCTGGCTATAAATGCCAGTAGTAAGTATACTTCATTTTCCAATTTTGTGCACCAACAAAAGTTTTGCCAGGTTCATAAAGCTGGACAAGCAAGAGTTTCTAGCTACAAAAGTTTCTCAAAAAGGCGTGTTCTCTAGATCGGGAAGTAACATAAATGTGTCTTCACCAGTTTCTTTCACCGGCGAAACATTAAATAGTGGACACAACAAATCAGAGACTGATATCACGAGAGACGGAAACTTGCAGATGAAATTTCATCCTTCTCAATCTCAGAAAACTGATTCAGGTTTAGTTACCGGGTCATCGGCTTCTGTTTCTAGTTTTACAGCAAAGAAACAAAGACCTAAGAAGAGGCGCATAGATGAAACTACTGCCATGGGAAATGAAGGGATTAGTGCTTCTAGTTTTCAAAAGAGTTATTTCGAAAGTACTGCCGGAATCTGTAGAACTAATAGCATAAAACAGCCTTCACAGTTGGAAATACAGAATATTCTGATGGAATTGGCTAAGAAAGAAATCAACAAGAAACTAAAAGCAATGTGGAACTGGATCGTACATTGTTGATATCAAGTCTAGCATTCAGCCCAAAATGTCTTACATTGTTGATTCTCATGTCGATTCTGCTGCAAAGGAACCTGATCCAATGTCCATGAATGTTCCAGATCCCGATTTTCATGATTTTTACCAGGATCGTACTGAAAAGTCTTTCAGTGAGAACCAGGTTTGGGCTGCTTATGATGATGATGATGATGGGATGCCTCATTATGCGATGATTCATGGTGTGATATCATTAAAACCTTTTAAAATGCGGATGAGTTGGCTAAATTCTAAAAGCAATGTGGAACTGGCTCCATTAAACTGGATTAATTCCGGCTTTTACAAAACTAGTGGGGATTTCTGGGTAGGCAAATATGAAGTTAATACGTCTCTCAATTCATTCTCGTACAAGGTGAAGTGGTCGAAAGGCTGGAAAGGAGCAATTCAAATATATCCGAGGAAGGGAGATGTTTGGGCTTTCTATAGGAACTGGTCCACTGGTTGGAATGAGCATACACCTGATGAAGTGATACACAGGTATGACATGGTTGAGGTACTCGAAGACTACAATGAGCAGAATGTTGTTTCTCTTGCTCCGCTGGTTAAGGTGCCTGGGTTCAAGACTGTGTTTCGGAAGCATTCCGAACAGAGTAAAACACGGATGATTCCAAGAGAAGAGTTGTTCCGATTTTCTCACCAGGTCCCTTCTTATTTGCTCACAGGTCAGGAAGGTTTAAGTGCTCCCAAGGGTTGCTTGGAGCTTGATCCAGCAGCTACTCCATTGGACCTTCTTCAGGTATCAACGGAAGCGATCACCGAAACAGTTCAGGAAAGGAAATCAAATATTACGGTAGAATCTGCCGCACAAGCTGATATCGACGAAGAGATTAAGAAAATGAAAATAAGGAACCCCGGATGCTTGTTTATGGTAGACGACAACTATGAAAACGTGAAGCATAGGAATCCTTTTTGATGAATAGAGATTTATTAAAGTGGAATAGAAGGATTTACAAATTTTGTTCTCCGATAGGAAAGAACTCTTGAAACCAGCTAATAGAGATTTTTTAAGTGTGTAGCGATCTTAAAAAACGAGTTTCGCTAAAATATTCTTTTTCGAGTTGGAAAACATTTTTGATGTGTTGTTTTTAAAATTAATGTCTTCCACGTGGGGATTTCGTTTAAAAATTGATTTTTGAAAAATTGGAGTCGCCACCGACCGTTTAGGTAGACCGGACACCATAAAACCAAAGATTTGAAAAGTTGGGGTTCGGGAGTCGGTTACGGATGGGGAAGGATTAACACCCCCACACCGCCCAAAATTGGTACTTTAATAATTACCGCTTTAATAATATTAAACTTTTTGGGCTAATTTGACGATCGAAATAATTTTGAAGTAAATGTGCACATTTATTTTAAAGTACCTAAACCCGAAGGTAAGCGTCCGAACCACTACCACCTTATTGGTACTGGCCTCGCTTACGACCGAATTTAGGGGCCCGCATTAACAAATTAATATTTCATTCATGCAACTTAAACATAAAAATAAATTAAATACATCACATAAAAATAATTACATAAAATATAAATATTAATCTAACAAATTTAATACTAATCTAAACTATAAATTAAAACATACATAAATATTAATCTAAAACATAAACATAAATTAATATTAATCTACAACAAAAATTAAAAACAACTATAAATATTAATCTAAAACATAAATTAAAATCCAATAATAAACAACTACATTTCATTAAAAATATTCAAAATACAAATATAAAAATTATACCTAAAAATAAGAACGGTTAACCCCGATAAACTTTCCACCGAGATCTACCACGACCCCCTTAAAAATTTTAACTAGATCGAATCCTAAAAATAGGACTCGATCGAACCACCCAAAATTTGAGGAGAGCTAAACTCTCAAATTAGGATCATAGGGTACTACCCTTACCCAATTGGTTCCTCCTCTCAAAAGGCTCCTCATCCCCTCCTTTTATAGGCAATGAGAAAGGAAGAAGTGGTGTTTCCCACCAATGTGGGATTCTAATCCTATATCACTTTTCCTTTTCTTTCTTCTTCTCCTTCTCCTTTCTCCTTTCATTTTTCCTCCTTTTTTTTCTTCTATTTTTATTAATAATATTACTACTACAATAATACTACATATACTAAAATTCGATTAAAAATGAGTGATTACAGTTGCCCCTCTTTGCTTTTTCTTGTGAAACGAGAACAAAGCAAAGATAAAAAAACACTCATTTTTAACTGACTTCTCTGTCAGTGGTCTTGGAATGATGTGTTTTTCTGAAACTCTCCACCTTCCTTGACCGAGTCTTCAGGCTCGTAAGTCTCTTCTGTATCGAACTTGTTCGCCTTCTGATGTTTGTAGGTCACTCTTGTATATGACCATTCGCCTTTCGAACAGATCTTGTAAAATAAAAGCACTTCCTATATAGAGCTTTCATTTCTAGATCATGAGTTCTGGTTTCTCCTGTATAAAACCTTCACCCTAAAGTCTCGAGTTTTGTGCCCCTCCTGTATAGAGCTTTTCACTCAGACTATGACGAAGATAGGGATTCCTCCTATATGAAACTCCAGATCTTCCATGTTGTCGGTCTCTCCTATATAAAACCTTTCGCGTCATGATGGATCTTGTAGAATAAGGTCCCTCCTATATAGAACTCTTACTTCTAGATCCGGAGTTAAGGTTTCTCCTATATGAAACCTTTCACTCTGAAGTCTCAAGTTGTTTGCCTCTCCTATATGAAGCTTCAATCTTAGAGAAAAAAATGAAGATGAGATCCCTCCTATATAGGACTCCTGACTTTGGTGTCGTCGATCTCTCCTATATAAAACCACCGCATCATGGATGAACTTTTCCACTGGTAGCTCTTTCTATATAGAGCTTTGAGTTTTTTGTGTTTGATGTGTGCAAGTTCTTTCTGTATAGAACTGCTTCAAATTCTTTCTGTGGAACTTGATCATGTTGGTACCTTTTGTATGGAACCTTCATCTGTCAATCTTCTTTCATTTTGGGACTCACGCCAAGTGTCTTTCAATCTTCTTTTTGAATTGGGACTCACGCCTTCATAGGCTGTCAATCTTCTTTTTAAATCGAGACTCACACCTTAAAAGGCTGCCAATGTTTTCTCTGAATCGGGGCTCACGTCTATAAGACTGCCAAAAATCTGTTTCTTCGGGACTCATACCAAAGTGACTTTCAATCTTCTTTTTGAATCGGGACTCATGCCTTCATAGGCTGTCAATCTTTTTTTTAAATCGGGACTCACACCTTAAAAGACTGCCAATGTTTTCTCTGAATCGGGGCTCACGTCTATAAGACTGCCAAAAATCTGTTTCTTTGGGACTCATGCCAAAGTGGCTGCCAATCTTTTTTCTGAATCGGGATTCACGTCTATAGAGACTGCCAAAAAATTTGTTTTTTCGGGACTCACACCAGGAAGGATGCCAATGTTTTCTCTGAATGTTTGGGGTGTCTGGATTGCCCCAATGTCTCGATTTCTGTGACCTGCTAGTCTTAGCTCTCGGTCTTCTCAGTTTTTTTCTTCTTTGTTTCAATGATAGTACTCTCATCTAATTGTTGGGCTCAAACTCCGGAGCTCAATTTAATTTCTTTTTCTATCTTCTTCTTCTTCTTTTTCGGATGATGACCCAGTTCTCTCCATTTGGTCATCGAAAGAGGTTCATTAAATATGACGGTCTACAAATCTCAAATGTTGACCTTTCTGATCCTATCTTTCTTCTCTTGCTTTTTTCTATTGGAAGGAGGCACTCGAGCGCATGGAGTCTCTGTTGAGGTCATCTTCTTTGACAATTATCTGTCTTTTCATGTAAGATTGTTAATAAAAAAGGATGATGCATGAGCATTTTCACAATGTATGTGGTCATGAAGTATACTGTAATGTACAGATGTAACCTATTTATAGCATATACAATGATGCATGAAGTTCCTATCAACACTACTTCAAAAATTTGATGCCTCGATCCTCATTCTGTCTATCAGGTAAGCTTCATTAGCTAAACTTTGTCAGTAATCATGATATCTTTGATCATTTATGATCTGAGCTCTGGTTTTGTCATTTTATGGACAATGATGCCCCACTCATATTCTTTGTATCCTCATCTGGATCGGTGTGATGGTTGACCAAACGTTTTTGTATCCCAACTTCATTGGTGTGTTCGTCGAGGTTCCTCAAAGGAGGTTGACTCTCAGTTTTTCAATTCTTGGAAAAATGAATTTATTTGCATGTATTTCAATATGCAATAAAAAATTTGGAAAATGTATGAAATTTGGAGCAAAAAGTATTTAAAATATATTTGACTTCCTGAATATCAAATGCAATGACATATTTGCCCCAATCTGGCAAAGAAAAACTCTAACAAAGAGTATATTTAAAAGATCCTCATTAATTATGGGATATAAGCAAATGCCTAGTCTCTTCTAGACTCTCGGGCTTTCAAAAGGAACAATTCCCTTCCTAGAGGCTACCCCTTTTTGGTGGCACTCATTATCTCTCTTTCTCATCCTGCCCCATCTTTCCCTCATTCAGGTGTCGATCAGGCATTTTGAAGCTCGACGTTCCTTGAAGCAAGGTTAACCTTTGGGCGAAAGTGTGATTTGAAGACAATCTCATTTAGTTTGGATGTCCCTAAATGATCAGAATGATCTTACCAATTTTAGATCCATGATCCATGATCGATGTATAAATGTTTTCATTACCTTTTCTGGGGAAATCAATTCATCACAGTCCTTTGTTTCGAGGATAATGATGGAGCAAACAACAATACCCCGAATTACTCAGCATAGTCATGATTTGAGAATATTACCATCACTCATAAAGTTAAAGCTTCAGCGGAGTGCCCCAGGATTACCGCACTCTTATTCGGATGTGCCTATTACCAGGATCTGAACATTGGAGTGCTTTTTAAAAGAAAATTTTCTCATCTCGTTTCATTTTATTTCAGTCTTTGTCTCCTCTCTCTCTCTCTTTTTTTTTACCATGTCATTACTTTTAGTTGTCTCTTTTAATGGTTTCTTGATCTTTACACTTAATATGTTTGCCCTTATCTCTTTTAAGGAATGTCATTCGTCATCTCATTCAAGGAAGTCTTGAGAAGGTCTTCAGGGGATAGAGGATTCAAGGTCGACTCCCGATTCAAGGATCTTGAACAACAAGTGCCTGAGAAGGAGTTTTCCTAAAAATGGGAACTACCCATTGCTATTCACTCATATTGTTATTCTGTTGGCCCAAGTAGGCTAGTAGAGACTCTCATTTGCAATATTCCCGTGACATTCAGTCTCTTCTAAATATGCAAAACTTTATAGTCAGTCTTTGAAATTGAAG
This sequence comes from Abelmoschus esculentus, assembly GCA_035048815.1. NCBI lineage: Eukaryota > Viridiplantae > Streptophyta > Magnoliopsida > Malvales > Malvaceae > Abelmoschus > Abelmoschus esculentus. The sequence goes on along the minus strand of JAUCBN010000027.1, from coordinate 364,154 downwards.
CAAAGATGTTACCGCATCTAAAATTCAAGATCTGATGTATAATGATATGTATATATATGTTCAAAAATGTTTGATTTTGTGTACATAGAAGAGCAAAAGCAACTCCTAAAAATTAATTTTCAAAGAATTAAAGAATATAAAACCGTTTAATTGGTAAAAACTTAATTCTTAAATGCATGCCCTTACAAATTGTCCCTACTACCTTCCGGGCTCAAAGTAGTAAATTGGACTTCATTTCACAAAATGATTAAATATTAAAATTGGAGAGTCAGAACCTCTCACCACCAAAATTCATCTCGGTTGGTCTTTAATCCCCAGATCATAAGTCTTTATTCTTCAAACTTCAAAACATCGGTATCGATTAAATTCTGCACGAGCTTCTTGAAGTAATGACAATTCTCAATAGAATGACCTAGAATGTCTCAATGATACTCACAATGGGCAACAACGTTGTACCATGCAGGGAATGGAGGCTCGAGGGGTGTAAGGATATAAGGCTGTACAAGACCTGTCTCGTATAGTTGAGAATAGAGCTCGCTGTATGAAACTGGAAGAGGAGTGAAGGTTGCTCTGTCCTGCCCCTTTCTAGAGTTTTCTTCTCCTTTTTGCATTCTCCCGGTTGTAGGATAATTGAAGGTCCCAATAGCATTCACTTCACCTTCATTCTTTTTATCGTACCCTTGGGGCTTGTCACCATTGCTGATCCTCCCACTCTTGAGGGTTATCTCTAGAGATTCACCGATTTTGTTGAGATTGACAAAATTCTGGATAGTATGATGGATGAGACGATCATACAAAGCTTCTTTCAGCGAATTAATGAACATCGGTGTGATCTCATTTTCGGGGATAGGTGGTTGAATCTGAGCAGCCATCTTCCTCCATCGTTGAGCGTATTGACGCAGGCTCTCGTTGGATCTTTGCCCCAAACCTTCAAGCATGATGCGGCTGGGTACCATGTCTGTTACATGTTTGTACTGTTGTAAAAAAGCTTTGGATAAGTCTTTCCACGACCTGATGTTCTCGCAACTAAGCCGAGCGTACCATCGGATTGCGGATCCGGTCAGACTGTCTTGAAAGCAATGTATTAAAATTTTCTCATCTTTGATGAAAGCAGCCATCTTACGACAGTACATTGTGAGGTGTTTGAAAGGTCCCGATGTTCCATCATACTTATTAAATTCTGGACTTTTGAATTTCGGGGGTAGGATCAAATCGGGTACCAGACTTAGTTCACTAGCATCGTTCCCTGTCCCTTTTTGAGTCTGAATGGTCTTGAACCTTTCTTCCATCAGGCGGAACTTCAATTCCCACTTCTCTTCAACATCATGTCTGATCTTCTCGATCAAATTTAGGTTAGGGATCTCTTCCTCACAAAGCCTTTCAACATCTATAGGTTGGCTCCCGAGAACTTGAACTGGTTGTTTAGCAGATACTCTGGCAGGGTTTGCATCATTTGGTGCGACGAATTGAACCATATGATGAGAGGTATCTTCATTTGGCTCAGAGGTTTCTTCATTTCTCACTTTTTCTTTCCCGTGATTCTTGCCTATTAGTGTCGTAAGTTCGGATAAAATGGACTCTTGAGACTGAGCAATCTGTGCACTGATACTCTGTTCAATATCCCCAAGACGATCCTCTAAGTGTTTCTGACCTCTTTCTAGATTGGTCACACGGTCTTCCATTCTTTTCTTTCGATAGTATGTGAAATTATAATGTGGTGTGGCCAGTGTTTTAAAATGCACTGTCATAATATGCATATAGTTAGATGATGTCAAAATGGTTAAATGCATGTATGATGCATATGCGGATGCCAATGATGCAAAATATATGCGGGTTAAAGGTATTGACCCCTGTTGGTAATCACCATACTGGATTACTTTCACGGGAAATAGAGGGTCCATTACAAAATTAGGGGAAACTAATCCTATACACAAGTACTAGCCCTAATTCATATTCCCTATGGCCCTAAGTTGCTTGCTTGACATAGGAATCTCTGTTGCATCATGTGTTTCGGTCTCCTCGGTTGACCTGGTCACATTTCTAATTATCATTCTGAACTTTGATCCTCGAGAATCGTATGGCATTGGTCTGTGTCAAATATTGCCTGAGCGACCTTGTAGTGTCAGTGTTGCTGATCATCTCTGATAATCTCGAACGATGACCTTGATCCTCATGAAGTGGGTCGGTAAGGTACCGATCTTTTGTTATTCGGTTTTGCTGTCTAAAAAATACTTCTTCATTGATGTACTTGAGAAATTGGTCAATTACTTTTTCTAATCGGCTATCTATATCTGACTCTGACTCGTCCTCAAGATGGAGAGATAGTATCGATTCTGATTCTGACTCGATCTTCGAATGGTGAGACGATATTGTTTTGTGCCTCTGATAACCCTTTTAATTAAACCTTGGTTTCTGTTACCTTCTCCATGCTCTCTTACAACCTCGGACTAACATTTTGATGTAGACCCGGATAAACGCATGATCATTGCCTAGTATTGACGTTCGGTAGACTGTTGTCTTAGGCTCTTCGATTGTCCTATAATCGGTGTTTGATGAAAGGGGTCTGATGGATAGTGACCTTGTCAAATCTTATCCCTTAATCAGTGTCTCTGATCGGTTTCTAACACTAGAGTTGAGGGTTTTAGATACCTCTCTTCCATTGTGAATGTTTCCTTTGTAGGATGAACCACTCGAATCAATACCCTCGATGCAATGCAAGATGTGATGATGCATGCAGAAAAGAAAAAATATGAAAAAAACATGTTAGTACCGGGTAGAAACAGTAAACGCAAAAATAAATTCTAAAAAAAATGTTTAAAGTAAATAGAGAAAGACAACCCTAGATATCTCGTTTAGTTCACCTAGGGTATCCGCATGACTCTAATGGGGTGGGTAATCTAGTTCCCTACATGCAGTGTTGGTGCTAAAAGGGGACCCGAATTGTCCGAGCTATCCTCTACTAAGAGTAGCAAGGCCCCCGATCATCACCCATTATAGGCTCATTTTGACCGGGTTCAATTCAGGGGGACCCGTTCGCTTATGCCCATACGAAGGAACGATATCCTCACGAAAGCATAAGGTAGTGGAGCCCCAAAGGTACTTCGGCTAGGGCCTACACGGGAGAACGATATCTCCACGAAAGCGTTAGCCTTTTCCCCTCACTTAAAATGATGGGTTTAGATGTCAATTTTAAATGCGGAAAAATAAAAGCGCAAATTCAATTAAAAATTAATTTGATCGTCACTTTAGCCCAAAATCTTTAATATTCGTAAAGCGGTAATCATTTTAAAAGCTCGATTCACTTCTTTTTGCTTATAAAAAACAAAAATTTTCTCCCCAGCGGAGTCGCCATCTGTAGCGATCTTAAAAAACGAGTTTCGCTAAAATGTTCTTTTTCGAGTTGGAAAACATTTTTGATGTGTTGTTTTGAAAATTAATGTCTTCCACGTGGGGATTTCGTTTAAAAATTGATTTTTGAAAAATTGGAGTCGCCACCCGGCCGTTTAGGTAGACCGGACACCATAAAACCAGAGATTTGAAAAGTTGGGGTTCGGGAGTCGGTTACGGATGGGGAAGGATTAGCACCCCCACACCGCCCAAAATTGGTACTTTAATAATTACCGCTTTAATAATATTAAACTTTTCGGGCTAATTTGACGATCGAAATAATTTTAAAATAAATGCGCACATTTAATTAAAAATTATTTCGATCGTCAAATTAGCCCGAAAAGTTTAATATTATTAAAGCAGTAATTATTAAAGTACCAATTTTGGGCGGTGTGGGGGTGCTAATCCTTCCCCATCCGTAACCGACTCCCGAACCCCAACTTTTCAAATCTCTGGTTTTATGGTGTCCGGTCTACCTAAACGGCCGGTGGCGACTCCAATTTTACAAAAATCATTTTGAAACAGAAACCCCCACGTGGAAGACATTAATTTTTAAAACGACACATCAAAAATGTTTTCCAACTTGAAAAAGAACATTTTAGCGAAACTCGTTTTTTAAGATTGCTACAAAGTGGAATAGAAGGATTCCGCAGTTTCCTACAGTGAAAGACCGCGAATTCACAATGTTCATAGTTGTAATTATATTCTCTCATCCCTTGAAAGAATGGAAACTCAGGAATCTGCGTGCAAATGGCCGGACAACGGAACTCACTTCAAAGCTAAAATGGGTCCTCTTCAGAAACTGAGTTCATGTCAGGTATATCTATGAACCTGAAGAATGTTAAAGATCAAAACAACTCTTCTATCTTCATATTTGAAATTCTTTTTGGGTTAAAATATACCCTTTGAAAGAGCTTATTGTGTGCATCCCTATATAGGAAATAGGAGCTGCCTCTCTTTGCTAAAACCACAATTTTCCTTCAAAATGTGTTTAACAACTTTGCCTGATTCTGTCCTCTGAATTGATTCTCATGCTGTTTTATTTACCAGACTTTTCCTTTCATTTGCTTGTAATTTATGTAATTTTCATCATTGAAGAGTGATTACCTGGAACTGAATTGAATGCTGTCCATGCATGTAAATGAAGAACAGTAGATACACTCGGTCAATCAAAATTGAAGGGTGTGTCTGCCTTGCTTCATATTTTGTTCATGTGCAAACTTAGAGAACATATATACATAGATATATAAATATATGCACGACACTTGGTTAGTACTAACAGCATTCTTGATAACCTTTCACAAGTTGAATCTCATGATAAATCAAGGGAATCTAGCCCTTGGGAAGGTTTCCCAATTACATGTATAATCTGGGCAACAGTTGGAAATCCATCGTTTCAATCCACAATAGCAAATCTGATTATTTCACAAACACCAGACTCAATAAATAACACACATATATACAATTATGAGACATGTAAAAGAGTGGGGAAAATGGGAAATTATTTATTCTGCTGTACACTGTACACAACTTTCAGGGATGGAGAAAATAATACCATTTAGGGAATCACCACAGTTGCTAAACATCACAGGGTGAAATCGCCATGAGTTCATGACCTACTCTCTTTCCTCAAAATTTCTCATAGTGAAAATTTGCATTCACCAGAGGGGAAAAACAAAAGAATACTGCTTGATTATTTGACTGCAAGCTTGGCATGTGTTGTACTTCCTTGCATGATCGCAGGTCATTATTCACCAGAAACTTTTCGCTGCCAAAAAGGGGGTAAAGGTAAATTGGGCAAATGTAAAACCAAACTACTGCCATAATAAGTTCAGCACTATTATACATGGTGGCACATTATTTACCCAGATGAAAATCATTCAAGCTAATGGCCTACGTGAGCATGGAATAGAGCACATGTTCTTAATTGCAGTTATATCTATGAGACACTACTTTAGTACTTTTAGAAAGACAATGCATGTAAGGATGTGTGCTTACCATCCGTTTACTGACATAAGGCTGTATCTTAACTGGCATCTCAGAGTGGCTTTCAACCTTGACGAACTTCTGTTTTTCAATCTCAAATTCTTTTCTAGATTCCTTCCTGCTACCCGATTGCCAAACTCTACCGAAATTAGGTAGCCAGTTAGCATCACAATCACTCTCTACAATCTCCCCTCTCTTCTCTTTCTCTAGCTCCATCTTTCTCTTTTCAGCCCAAGCAGCCCCAACCCTTTTTGGATTCAACTTACGGGATTTGCATGATTTATTTGATGACATAAAGCTACTTAAAGCAGGTTTTACTTGATTATTTAGCAAAGTTTGATCAGCTGCTTCAAACCAGGGAGGGGGTGCTCCAGAATGCACATTCCCTGCAGCATCTATTGTTGAAATCAAAGAGACATTACTTAAGATCTGAGAACCTGAAGAAAAAAGATCATAAGACGATGAGTAAAAACTATTTTTCCTTGGAGCATCTATCCACTTAACAACCAGAAAACCATGGCATAATTTTTTTAGCATATCAATTATATGAAACAAAATGTAACTAAAATATTACCCTGGGAATTGCTTTCTCCGTTCACCATATTTGCACTTTGATACGCTTGGCAGACCTGTATGATAATATATATTTCTGAAGAATATAACTACAACATCATTGTACGAAGAAACTACTTGGTGAAATCCCACAAAACAAACTATAAGGACCCCCATAGAAGAGCTTGTTGTACAACAAGCATGTGTACTACATTCAAAGTTCAAAACACAAGATAATTAGCCCCAAAGAAATTTTTAAATATTAAAGAACTGGCTCGGAGAAGCATGAATTCAAAGAAAATAATGGATATTAAAAGACTAGCATACAAATGTTTTTACAAATTGAGGCAAGCGTTCTCTTGTGAATAAATATGGAGTGGGCATGAAATATCATAATCATGAATGCATACATATATATATACATATATATAAACCTTTAATGGACTGAGTAAATATTTTTCTTAAAAGACAAAGCGGATGAGAAAACTGCTCAATTTCTTACTTTCCAATAAATCACCATCAAGGAACAAAACAAAAGACTTCTAATAAGCATAAATATTTTTATGGGACATCTTCAATAAAAGATATATAATCAGTATAAATATCGCAATGTGATGGCTTCCAATTTCAGAGCAGAACAGTCACAAAAAAATTCGTGGAAACAAAAGGATTAGTTGAATAAGGACAAAAGTATGGGATGATAAACTTACCCCAACATTGCTCAGGTAAGCATTCCCCGAGCATATTCCACTGTTATAAAGATTTTGTTGGCTACTGCTATTAGCTGGAAAATCATCACAAAGCACATAGAACAAAACTAATAAGTCAGTTTGCTCTCACTTTCATACAAGAAAGTTTCACTGAAATATCAGAGAAATAACTAGAACAAGATTAAATAAGGAAATATCATATAAGTAGATATCCATACCTATCAAATCATTTGAGTTCAACGAACTCATATTGGAATGCACACCCACATGCAAAGAAAAGTTAGTCTCGTGAAAATTTGACCCAAAGTTTGAAACTTGAGGGAATCTTGTATTAGATATCTGATACTCATTTGTATTGTATTGTAAAGGCAAAACTACATTTGAATAACTTGGTTTAAGACTGTTAAGCATATTTTGTCCAAGATTATTAGTTTTTTCAATATTGACATTATTGTGGATATCATTTGAAGCTCCATATACAATCCCACAAGATCCTTCAGTATGAGCATCCATTCCTTCATCCTTCAAAGACTCACACTTCTTCTCCCACTACAATGAACAAAAATGAAATTCCATCACATAATTAACATTCCAAGCTTTCTTTTGAAGAATTTAAAACTTTCACCTTAGTTAGATCAGTTTCCAGTATCCTATACTTGTCCAATTGTTCCATCTTACCACCATATTGCCAAAGAAAATGCTTCAAATTCTTCAGGTGATGCGCGCCTGCCATGTGATTAATAGCATTTTCACTGTTCAAAGAACCAAAAACACTTTAGTCTAGCTTTCATACAAAGCTATTACAGTTAATCACCGAAATACCAAAGGAAAAGCAAAACGATCTTTGTTGAATCTCCTAAATTTGGTAAAAATATGTTGCCAGTTCCTGAACTTAAGGGAAGTTTGAGATTAAGTGCTTAATCCTATACTTAAAAAAATATTTCTTCATACTTTTACAATTTAAAAATCCCAAACTAATTATCGATCAGTATTTAGACAATATTGAACTCAAATTCTTAAATAGAAAAAAGTAGGAGAATTTAATTTTTAACTTTTTAAGCCGATGGACAAAATCTACAATGTACAGGAATTAGCAGCATATTTGAACATACATTTCACACATCAAATCCAAACTTTTAATTTCCAATTTTCCTTATATTCTCTAAGTAACTTGATCATAAACGGCTGCAAAATCCAAATTACTTGAACTAAGTTGAGCCGAGCTTCAAAAATACTTCTATTTTATTTGAAAACTCCAAGAATGTAAGATTTAAACCCCTCAAGTTAAAAGCCTTACCAAGCGAAAGTGCTATTGTGCTCTTCAACATCAGTACCACAGAAGACGCACCAAAATCGATTGCGATCGGCGTGTTCGGGTCGAAGAATGGTAGGAGTTTTCAAGAAGAAACGAACGTCATTGATCTTATTTTCGAATCGAGAGAGGAAACCAGGGAGAGCGGTTTTGTGGTTAGGGAAATACTTATGACGTGGCCCTTGGTTGTGATTCAGCTTACAGACCTTACAGAACTCAAATTCACTCTTCTTTTTCACCTTCTTTCGTCCTTCCTCTTTCTTCGTTTCATAGAGATTTTGGTTCTTGAATGTTGATTTAGGGTTAGAATTCGATTTATCTGAACGATCCGCCATTATTGTACGGAAACAACAATATCCTAAAACCTAAACCGCTGCCGCGAATTCGGGTAGGCCGAAAACATAAGAGAAACGATTTTCTCTTAACCACGTTAAAACGCACCGTCTAACCTTTGTAAGTGTAAGCTTACGGCCGGTTTAGAGGTCCTTTAACTATAAATATAGGGTAAATTATATAAACAATCTTCTGATTATAAAATATTTTTAGTTCCTCACTCCTAACTATAAAAAGTTACAAAATGGTCCTTTAACTAAAAAAATAAGTCCTATACATATAATTTTAATACTAATTTATTTGATTTACCGACTTGGTCCTATACATATTATTTTATTCAATGATACCATTCTTGACCATATTAAAGGGACACCCAAGATTCTAACATAATAGCCGACTTGACAATTTCCACACTCAATATAACATTCTTTTTAATTGTTAAAGTCATAATAATTAGAAGATGGGTTGGGGGACATGGGAATATTTTCTTTGTTATGATTAGTTTAAGTCTTCCATGCAACTCAGCTCCATTATTACTTGTTTCAGGTCATTTTAAACCCTAAAACTCTTTTTCCCCACTACTTTTCCTTTCTCTCCAGATCAATTGGGGTAGCCCCAGTTCTTTTTCCCCATAATTTCATGGAAAGGATTCACGTTTCCGCATGTCCTCAACCATGATCTTTCCTCCCCACTATCTTCTTTGCGCGACACGGATTCGGACACCGATGTTTCATACACTTATCGAATTATTAGTTATGATCTAAAAGTTGGTGTTTAGATCACAGTAGTTCAGAAGATCATTGGGAAACATAGAGTGTTCATAATCCATATTAGGATATAAAAGAGATGGATTAAGGAAAAGAGATTAGATCAGATCTTAGAGAATATGATCAATTCAAAGAGACATGAAAACAGTATCAGTAGATGATTATAAGTGGACAAATGTGAAAAGACAAATGTTAAGGTTGTGTCATGATGACAAGTTTGATTGTTTTGGCTAGGGATGTCCCTACAGCTTTATTCTGCACTTCAACTTTATGGAAGACACTGATGGGTGTTTGCAATTCTATGATTGTAACCAAATAAGCAATACAAGACAAATGAACCTGTATTGCAAGTGGTCATATGTCAGCCCACGGTCTTCCATCACTATGATTGTTTTTGGTGATAATGCACGCACAAAAAACTAGAAACTAATTAGGTTTCAATCACTTGCCATTCTCCACTAATTATCCTTTCTTGTTCAAGTACTCCAATGGCCTTGAATTTCCATCATTCATAGATAAAGAAGCGAATTCTCTTTAGTTGCAGAAGGATGTATTTGGTTGGTTTCAAAGAATGGTTTTGAATATGAAGATTATGCGAGTTTCAACAACATTACGTGATTGCAGAACTTTTGAAAGATCACAACTTTATATCCGAGCACGTATATGTCTCAGATTTTAATTTAGAGATGCATATAACATTAAACAACAACATGATTGTTTAGTATTTTTGGAATCTTTTACCCCGGTGATAAGTTTATGTTACTCAAGCTTGGGTGTAAGTATCAGGGACTAGTACATGTCTCCAACATGGATATATTGAAGTTCTTGAAGGACCATATTCTTATATAACAATGTCTAGATATAGCTAGGGTTTCAAATTAGAAGCTACCTACCCTTAAACAACAATACCATTGTTTTAGAAACCTTCCGAGCCTTGAATCTATGTTGTTTAAACTCAGATATGCAAGTAAAAAATCGATGTTTGTTCGACCTGAGATCATATTCTTATAATCATGTTTGAACACTCAGGGACGGAATCGTTATTGGTTGTACCCTAATTTTTTTTGTATAATGCCACTTTATAGGCCGAATAAGGTGTTTGTTCTTCTCCGATTATAGATTTAAATATTTAATTGATCCTTAGTCCCTCAAAATGTTTGATCATAGTCTGGTCTCCACGAAAACTCTTCAAGTTTCAAACAAAGATATTTCTAAAGAAATGAAAAGTCGGAACAACAAAGTTAAAGCAACCGAACATTCACTCTTTGAGGTTGTGTTTGAGATCAAAGTTGCTTTTATTTGGAAACAAAAGCTAATTTGCTTTTAGATGATGAATTAGGTTAAATCTGTTGGAAGATTCTTGTGACCAAAAGAAGGCTCAAAACTAATAATTAAGTTAATCATAAAGGGTACTTTATATATATATATATATGTTTTTTCCATCACTTTGAAAGGAAAAAGGAAAGATGTACTTTTCATGGGGGCCTAATTTTGAAACTCCATGATCCTTTGCCCCTACTAGATTATGTCTCTAACACTGTTGATAGTCTTGAAACTCATCAAATCAATGTCTTAAATTATTGAATATCTATGTGTATACTTCTTTTTATGACATACAGTTCTGTAATATGAGAGTAATGCTCGGAGGTTGCTGACAAAAAAACAGCTATAACTCCATTGTCACACACATCTTGAATGAAAGATTCACTGTTGAACTCCTCTTGACTTGACTGATGCTTTCAGCCTATCAAAACTAATCAAATTCCGGGTTCAGTCCTTCTACTGTTAAATTATTTCAATTAAAATACCAAGTCCGTTTTTTTAAAGAGTAAGCACGTCTTCTAACTCATCTTGCTGAAACAGATTGAAAGAGGGGAGTAGGTAATGATGTTAATTATTCCGAATAGTGGATCGAATTATATCGAATTAAAATGTATAAAAAACTAAATCTTGAGTTTCAATGAAGTAAAGGGACCAAATTCATAATTTAACAAAGAAAGTGTCTGGTTATTTTGCGTTGGGATCCCAGACACGAGTAGTGGGTGTTTGGTTTGAAAACAAGTGGCATACAGACTATTCTGTCTTGTTGCTGATGAATTTACTTAAACTTTTTGTTCTCATTCATTTGCCTTTCTATCAAAATCAAGGTTCTGAAACTTGAGTCTTTAATTGCAGGTTTGACTCATCACTGCCATTTTTGAGTACTGAGTTTCAACAGTCATACATACAGACAGACATATATGTTATGAATGATCACACAAACTGTAGGACTTCTTCGTTATGAATGATCAGGTATGTTGCTTTAAGTGTCACATGGCTATGTTTCTACATGGGTAGATTCATTTCTTCAAAAGTTTTTTCTTATATTTGGAAGAGTCATGTCCAAATATACTACGTATAAATGTCAAATACGAATATTTTATTTTCTATGATCATATATTCAAATAGTGAGTGTTGGATAAAGGATATATTCTAATATGGGTGTACTCATTTAAAATTATCGGAAAAAATGAAATTTTTTGGTGTCCCTTATGTCTTAATATTAAAACATGATTTAGGGTTTAAGGCTGAAGTTTATGGGTAGAGTTTAGGTTTAAAATTTATAAATTAGAAACTATATAGAGTTGGAGTGTGGTTTTAGTGTATATGATTTAAGTGTATGGTTAAAACTAAAAATCAAAATTTAAGCATAATCTTAAATTCTAAATCCTAAACCCTAAAAAATACATCCTACCTTCAAAATGTCATATTAGGGTTTAAAATTTTTGAGATAAAGTGTATTTTTTAGGGTTTAGGGTCTAAAATCTAGAGTTATGACTTAGAATTTTTTTAATGTTGAGACATGCAAAGAGGCACCAAAAGAACAGAAAATTTTTACTCGATTATATACCTTAATCATATTCAAATACGTATAACAAAATATCGAACACAAATACTTTAAGAAAAATAACAGTCCAGGTTACGTAAATGTACCCTTTGAGAAGTCAGACTTTGGTCTTTATATAAATACATGGCTTTTAGGATTTCCAGCCTTACACTTTGGTAGTGGGAATAGCATCAGTGAAACACATGATCCAATCTTACAAATTATAGCAGATAAGATATGCCTGCCTATCTGCTCTTGATATCAGTAGTAACTTTTTGCATTTTCTAAAGTTAAAAAATGCATAGACCTATACATATATATATATATATATATGTCTGACATTTGTGTGAAATTGTGCTAAAAAAGTATGTTGGCAATTAGGACAATAATGTAACACCAAACGAAAATATTAGGACAATAATGCAGCACTGTCTGTGACTTGATTGATTCCTTGCTATCTATGCAGGCAAAAGAAACTAAGGGACTTGTTCATCTGATCTCACAATTAGATTGCAAGCAAAACCCTTTGCTGGAATCTTAATTTTCAAAACTCTAACTGTATAAATTTTCGGATATTTTGGATCGAATATATACATATATATGATCAACAGACAACGAGTCATATATGTTTAAACTTGGGTTTCTTCTTCATATGCAGGCATCATGACAGGAAAGAAAAGGTTGCATATGATCCTAAGAAGATATATATATATACACATGTATGTATGTTTACATGCATGTATGTCTGCATGATCTCATGATTAGATAGAGCAAAAGCAAAACCCATCGCTGGAATCTCGAATTACAAAGCTGTAATCAACAAATCATCTGTTTATACTTTGATTTGTTTCAATTACTGAGATCCTCTCTATCATTTCTTCTCTCCTGGTAAACTTTTGATGAACTGAAAATACATAAATATATACATATATATATATAGGTTTTTATTAATGGTGTTGTTTTGATTGCTTAAATCCAAAGTTTGAAACCCTTGAAAGAACAACTCAGGCATGGAAAATGGAATATATTATGTTTGAATAAAACAACAAGGGTTTTGATTTTTGAAATATAAATGGAAACATTGAAATTAATTATGATTTTTTTTTCATGGCCTAAACCTTTGCCTGCAAGATTGGCAAGTAATCTCCATGCACGTAGTGGAATCAATCTGCCTGGTGGCTCTCTCTTTCAGTCTCTCCGCTTTCTCCACTTCTTCCCTCGCCCTCTGCCACATATGCCTCGCCCGAGCGAACTCAGACTGAGCCATCTCCATCTCCCTCTTCGTCAGCTCCCTCACTCGCTCCGCGTAAGCTTTCTCGATGGCTGCCAGACGTATTTGCTCCGCCGCTTGCCATTTCAACGACTCCACGCTGCTTGTTGTCGTGTCGCAAATGGGACCTTTTATAACACAACTCGATGGTTGCTGGATTGGCCTTAAGCTGATAGATAGTTGCAAGTCGAGTGAAGGGCCTTCGTATTGATCAGCCGCCGCCGCTGCCGTGGATCTGTACCTTAGGGAAGAAGAATCGGAGGAGCGAGAGGATATGGGAAGTGGAGTAGGGAGGAGTTGCAGTTCCTTTTGATCTTCGTCTTCCATAACTCGAAAGATAGCGAGAGCTAATAATAATGGAGGGTGAAAGAATTTTTGCTGCCATATATAAACAAGTTGCCGCCTCCATTACTTTTACCCTCTTACCCTTCTTTCCCATGCAAACTGGCTTAAACCCCAACTTTATAAAATAAAATATGAGTATTAGTCAATTCAGATTTTTATTGAGGGCAAGATAGTTTTTGGAGCGGAAAATATTTGATTCGATTTTATTAAGATTAAAGTGTTATTTTTTATATATATTTATACTTAAATTTTTAAAATTAAAATTTTATTTATAATTAAATTTTTAAAATTAAAATTTTATTTATAATTAAATTTTTATATTTTTTATAATTAGATCTTTAAAATTATTTTTTTTATATAAATTAAATTAGATTTAGATTGATGTATGTAATTTCGGGTTAGATCGAATAAAAACTTGATCAATACACGTTCCTAGTTAGAATTGAACCATGATAGGATAATTTAATTAACTTTGAAATAATTAGGGTTTTAACAAATAATTAAATTATAAAAATTAAGTAAAGGGCATTATTGTGAAATCATTGCTAGTCCCGTAATAGAAGAAAACAAGGCGTACGAAATAACGGATCACGTTAATATTAGGTTATGATGAATATCCTTTTCGGAATATATGGCTTAAATACATATATGACCCTTGTACTTCTCATTTCCTTTCAATAATATATGGGCTATGGCATAATTATTAGAAAATTAATAAAAAATATAAAGTCAATAATATATTTAAATATCATAAGAAAAAAATATAAAATTTAGAAACATATACATGTTAAAATAAATAGTATATACTAATATCGTACATTTTAAACATATCTTTTTACAACCATATTTTCAAATTTTCAAATATTTTATAATATATTAACCAAATAAAATTTTACATAAATATAAAATATAAATTCATGAAATATATAATTTTTAAAATTTTAAATATATGTTTCAAAAAAATAAATTTAAAATAAAATAACTTTTAAATACAAAATAAAATTTAAATCTATATTAATATATATTTAAATTAGTAAATAATATCCCATACTAAATTAGTAGAAACTGACAATTACAAGGGTCGTATATGTATTTAATTAGTCCAATATATGTTCAATAGAGTTTATATTAATATTATTACAGCCAGAATTTGAATCATTATTTTTATAAAGGCTTTCCTATTTTCCTTTTGGAGAGATGAGGATGGAGGGGTCATAATTAGAGTCGCACGTGCGTTAGGGATGATAGGTGGGTTTTAGGGACTTTTCTCTTTTTTGAAATATAATAAAAAATTATAATATGTAAAAAGAATAAGATTTAAGCTTATACTTAACACAATTTATAGTTCATAAATTTGTAAATTATAATTATTTAAATTAAATTATTTATTTAATCCATAATTAATTTAAGTATTTTAAATACTATATATTAAATTATTAATTAATATTTTCTAGTTGAAAAGTTATTTAAAAATATTTATAAAAAAAAAACTTTAGTAACTAATGTTAAAAAATTATCTTGACCAAAATAAAATATAAAATTTTAAAATAAAAGTTACTATAAAAGAACAAAAAATCACAACTAAACACCAACAGGGATTGATTTTAGTGGTAACTTAGTTTTGTTTAAGTAAGTCTCAAGTTCGAGATATTATATACGTAAAATAATTTTTATCGAAAAACTTACCTACTAAAATTAGGTGTGCGATACGAATCAATTCGAATTAATCGGAATAACACCCTAAAAATCAAAAAGCGATAAAAAATTCACAATTAAACGAATTACAAAATCAATAAACTATTGCAATACTTTATAAAATTGAACCGAACCGTATATACTCTTATAAATCGTATTCTAGCTTTCTTAGTTTATGGGCAGAGTCTGTCGGTCCCAGCACGGTACATAAATAGCGTGTGAGTGCGGCACGTGGGACGGGTACAGTGGTGAGGGGTAGACTGACTCCTCCGCCTGGACCGTTCATCTGGTGGACCCTCCTCTCTTCAATCTCCATCATGTGGCCTGCATGCTATGCTGTCTTCACTTTCTTCTTTTCATCTTTGTTGGGTATCCATTGCTATTTGTTTCGCGGTGGGATTTATTTATTTTGAATTATAAATAAAATATATAAGTAAATGACACAAATACCACTAAATTAAATAAAAAATTGTCTTTTTAGTCATTGTAACTTTGAAAAATATAAAATATCATTCATTACTTTTAAAAATGTTATAAGATAATAATGAATTTTAAGATCAATATATTTTTAATTATTTTTTACTTAGAACATAAATTAAAAATATTCACTTAAATATCATATTGTAATAAATCTCTCACAACATTTGACGAAAAATCATAAATGATCAAATCGATTAGTTTAGCTAATATTGATTAATGTATCTGTAATTTTATTTTGATCACGGTCAATGATTTTAAGAATAATCTAATCTCGTCCCATAATACTCTTGATAAATTTTATCCCAAAAATTTTAGATTCTCATATAATTTAAGTAACTTTTTATATTTTTTATATTTTTCTATTTTACAGTACTCAAAACTTTATAACATAAAATCTTATTTATGTTACTGCGTAAAGTGATTATTATAGTGTATTGATAATTATAATTTAAATTACCCACAATTCTTAAAAATCGAACTTAAAATCTTCATGCTTGAATTGATAATTATACGTTTAAACATGTTTAAATTTATAAAACTTTGAACTATTATAATAATAACGATTTTAACCGAACAAAAATTGAACTACAATTAAAAAAAATCTTATTCTAGAATAAACTCTTGACATAGTGTAAATGCTAAATAGTAATACATGGTAAACTTAAACATTTACTTTAAAATAAAATACTTCAATTTTAAAATATTTTAATAAAAAGTTAATCACTAATTTTAAATTATTTTTTTAGTAAAAAGAATGTTGGATTAGTACTTGAAGTGAATATAATTTAAATCTTCAACCCATGTGCCACAGCTTTCTATTTAGTGAACAAGTTGCATGCGTTGATGTTATTCTAACTTTTGCAATATATAATATTCATTTATGAAATGACAATATATAATTGTATTTTATTATTGGCCAAAGTTAGAGCAAATCCCCCTTTGCAAGGGTTTGACATTCTTGAATTTATTTTTTTATTTGCGTAAAAGAAAAATAGTATAATTAAAATTATCTATTGGTTTAATAAGGCGTTATTTTTTTTCAAAAATAATATTAGAGGTTTATATTTTAGTATGATAAATGAAATAAATTAAATCGTGAGGATCATTCTTATTATGAACTATTATAATATATTATCCGAATTAATTAATTAATAAATTAAATATCATCAATATAAAACAATGTAACTTTTGAATAAGTCGAGTGCAAATTTTTTACCCTTTTCTCATACCTTCATTTATGTCTCCCTTTCAAATTAAAGTGTTTAAGGTTTAGGGGTTTAGTTAGGGTTTAGAAAATTAGGGGTAGGGTATATTTTTTAAATATAGGGTTTAGGATGTAAAAAATAAAGGTTAGAGTTTAAAATTCAATTTTTGAGTAAATTATCAAAGGAGACATAAAAAAAGACAAAAGATTTTTGCTCGACTTTTTTTTCTAAAATGTACCCTCTTAAATTAGTCCTTAAAAAGTACTTTATATAAGAAAAAATGTATTTCACCTTCATATTAAAGTCATGTACATTGAAAGTAAAATGAATTGGGTTCTAGTTTGATTAATTAATGTAAATAGTTTTTAATAAATAATATTTAGAAATTGAAATTAAATTCTAAATTTACAAATCATCTTAGAGGCTGCTTGAGTACTCGTAAATTTGAATATTTTTAAACATAATTATCTTCGATTTAAGAATTCGAGACCGAATAATTTAGATATCGTAAGATTGTATTACTTGGATGCATTCATTCATAGTTTTGGAAATTCTTCTTGTAATCTGTTTCATTTCTGAAATATGCCTTCAGTTCTCTTTCCTGGTTGCCAAGCAGTTATAATGAAGGAAGGTATTCTACTCACAACTCACAAGGAAAAATTATACAAAACCTTGTTCACCACGTCATCCATGGTCCCAAGCAATCAAGATCATTGATCTTAAACTATAACTGAATCAAACAAAAATCTCAATTTATAACATGGAAGTCGAACAAAATTGTCACTTCGACTTGAGTTCAGGCTTTAAAAATATAACTCAATCAAGCTCGAATCAATTTCAAGTCTCGAGTTTCAAGTTTTAGGTCAGACTCAAACCACTTACAGCTTGAACCCGGCTCAACTCGAATAATCCCTGCTTAATTAGCTTGAAGGTTTTAACAAGCAATGGAATCTAAAATTGTTCCAAATTTCCAAAGAAAATTGTCTACCTTTTCAGCCAAAAGTTGTGTTGGGAGAATTAATCCGCATTCAGAGCATCAAGTTGCCTTCGGAGATCTTCAAGGTCATCGATAGCAATATCCGGGGATCCAGATGGAGGTGGTTTTAGAAATTCATCGGCACACGGGAGCTCATGGGTGAGACCTTCGGGAAGAACATCTGAATGAATAGAAGGAGAAGTAAATCAGGAATTGAAATATTGAACTATTTACGACAATAAACTCTGCAGTAATACTACTGTCGGAAATGTAGAAGAAAGCCGATCCCCGACAAGGCTTTGGTATTGGGATATGACCCTCCACGAGCATTACAAATACACTCCAAACCAATTATATTATATACATGTCAGACACATACCGTGTCCGACTCACTCAAGGTCGAGTAGCATAGGGCAATGCAAACATGTAAAAAAGACTAGAAGAGTGTTCGGAATTATAGGCAGAAAACAGAAGGAAAAAAAACCTGAACTTGTGCCGCATTGCTCTCCGGCTCATTATCATCCACCACACTGTAAAAAACATTGGAACAAGTTCAGAAGAAAAGGACTATTTCTCAATTCTCAGAATTTTGTAACATTGGCTCGGAATGCTCCATCCAACCAGGACTTCTTTGAACCAGCAAAAACAGGTTATCTAGTATTAAGATTTATATTAAAGAAACCGGTTAAACCAAATACATACTTTTTAATACAATCAAAAAGTGCAACCGGTCTAACCAAACCGTAACCAAAGGCCTCAACGGTTTGACCTCTGATCTGATTTTAAAAAACATTGTTTATACCTAATGTTCCATTCATTATCAGTATGCAGTGGCACCTCTGCCACTGTAGCCTTTGCCTCAGCCTCCATCTTGGCTTTAGCTGCAGCATCTCTGGCTGGTTTTTCAAGGAGGTATTCTTTCTGCAAAACAATAATTGATTCAAGCATCAGAAGAAAACCGAAATAACCTGAAAGACCTAGAGAAAGTGCTTTCTATTACCTGACGCTCCAGACAGGCAGCATTTGAACATTGTGGATTCGGCTTCATTGCCATGGTTGGGAAGAAATCTTTCAGAGAACTGTATCCCTATGATTAAACAACAAAGCCAAAATCTATCAGAAAACAACTGTAAGAACATGAATCCGTTAATTTCACCATAAGACTGCATAAGAACACATCACAAATGATCACATCAATGCTTAGTAATGACAGAAAACCCTAAAACTATTGGGGCCCAACCTGCCATGACCATAAAGGAACTTTTTTATATAAAAAATATCTTTCAAAAATTAAAAAAAATAAATATAAGATTTTACAACATATATTTGATTTAGCTTTGTAAAAATTAATATACTATAAAGCATTAATGGAAGAATCAGGGAAATCATTTGGGGACGGCATAGGGTGCTAAAGTATTAAATTATGTTCAGGCCAGCATGGAGCGGGTTCATATATATAGAGATTAGGATCCACTTGCACTATGTAAAACTCAATTGCTTTTGCACTAATTCCTGATCATTGGATAAGTGGAATTGACGTATAAGATTAAAAAAAATTAAGGAAAAAAAAGATAAGAGTATTTAATCTTATACATCCATTCCACTCATCCAATGGTCATGAATTAGTATAAAACCAATTGAGTTTTACACCGTGTAAGTGGATCTCATCCCTACATATATATATATATATATACCAGATCAAGTACTAGCCGAGCAAAAACCTGCCTTGCCTCATCCCATTGACATCCCTAATTAAACTACAGAAACACATTCAGAGAGGGAGAGTTGGTGAAGGATTTACCAAGTAGGGGGAAACATGTCCGAATTTCAACAAGAACTTAAGCGTATTTTGGACTAGAAGCCCAGCAACAACTCCCTGAAAGTTAGTCCGTGCATGTATGTGAGTACAAATAGAATCATTCATACATAGATAGATGCATTTACATCTTTACGTTCCTATATAGATGCAGACATCTTTCCTAGAGACAAAAAAAGACAGGAAACGGGAAAAAAATGCTTACCATGGTAGTTGGCAAAGATGCAGCACAAACCCCTTCACGTTTGAGCGTTCGTTCATCCACTCCAGATGCAACAACCTACAAATGAGTAGGATGTTGTATCATCAAATCTATATTTCACATTCTTAATTATATAACTTAATTGCACACATGCACTCAAGATTTCACATAAACATTACGCTAATAGCATATAGTAATGGATGAATGTACCAAAGGAGGTGCACATGCGAAACAAGCAGTTTCTCCTGGAATCAGCAACTGTATATGACCTGAAACTGCATCCTCGGATACACCTGTCCAAAATTTTCATCATTTTAGTAATGAGCAGCAGCAGAGCGGCAAGCGAAGCACATTTTTCATCTTTACTACGAATCTCCTTGCATATTCTCAATGAAGTTAAACATTGCTATATGCATACAATATGCAAAAACCATTCAAAGGTCAAATGACCCAGTGAAAAGGTATTACACGGAAATTCATGGTTGTAAAAATTAGACTGGATCAACCAGTTCAACCGGGAACCAATTGGTCTGGAGGTTAAGCCATATAAGTTAGAAAATAATACAGAAACAATCAGAACTGGTCAAAAAAGAGATTTCAGGGGATACATAAAATTGGATTTTTTAGCAAAAAAAAATATTGTGATTTTTCATTATCTTTTGGTTTATTCCGCCCTTAATTTTTGCAAATATAATTTCCTTAATTTTCTGTTGTGTAAATATTTTTCCTTATTTTTTAAGATTTCATTAATTATTATATATTTCTATACATTTTTAAAAAAATATTCTAGATGGTTGAATCACCCAATTGAACCTGTTGAATCAAGAATCAGAGATCCAACTGGTTCAATCAGCCTCCAGTTTACTTTTTTCAACCATGCTTTAATTATTGTAAATTAGAATCTGTCAATGGTAAGTCCTACCCTACTCATAATTTTTAAGCCATTATAAGAATACTGAATAGATCTAATATTCAATACTCCACATGCATCCTTAAACATCCTGTAAAAATAACCAATTTGCTGTGGAAATGCATGAGGTCATAATCACTGAGGCTTTATAACTAAAACAAGCCTATTAATTACATGCATATTAAAAGGAAACTTAAAGTTAGTTTGGAGGTGGGGTGGAGAAAAAACATATCGTCATTGTCATACTTCCACCAATGAGTTCAGTTAACATGGTTACTGGTTAGTTAAACCATATTACTTGGACAGGGTTGTGAGAATTGGATACAAGTATGAATCTAAAATGAATATGGTTAGATTTTTCTATGTTTTCCATGTTTTTAGAGGATCCTTGGAAATCATATCTGCATATCTATGCGTTGGACATGAGTGTAAGAGAAATAAGTTCTCACCAGACTCCATCCATGTTTGATTCAACTCATTGCAGGCCTGTACATGCACAAAAAGATTAAGATGTAGAATCAAATATGCTAGAATAGTAAACAGTTCATATACAAGGTCATCAACCTCAGCATCAATTAAAATAGGCATGAAAGAAAAATAAGCATGTATGGTGCAAAGTCAATAATACCTGGTTGACCACCATCCTTGCCTCATAATTGTCTACACAGCTTAAAACAAGATCGACTCCGCTACCTTCCTTGGTTGGGCGAAATGTTTTATTCTTTAAGCTTGACATAAAGGTTTCAAAGCCTTGTACGGTTGTGATGTTCAGCGTATAGCTCTAAAGAAGATGAAGAAAACAATGTGGTACGTTTTAACTTCTAAAAAAAGCTCAGTGATAGCCTGGATTGATTGTCTATCAGTATAAGCAAATACATAATGTTTTTTATCCTTACTGATTTTATTAGATTACAAATCATACAGTACCATATAGAAGAAAAATATTTTAAGACAACGAAAAAATTATTAAGTTTGTCTTTTGTTTCATTAAAAATCGAAAGCCTAAAGTTTGGTACAACTTGTAAACCAATGTAGCATGCACGTTAAAGTCAAGAACGAAATGCATCAGGTAAGTTGTTGACAAACTCTAAATAATGAGTAATGACCAACTTCAAACAAGACTTATGTAAAACACTCCAACTCCACGGTAGGCCTTGAAACATCATCTAATTAAAATCACACTCACCCAACCTTTTACATGAAAAAGAAGCCAAAGGTGAAATTCATGGAGAACACATACCTCCAGCACAACATCAGGATTTATGTCTGTCAGTGTCTGAACAGCGGCATCAGTCTTTGTCATACCAACCTTTAAAAGAAATTTGGAAGTCAGATTATTCAAATTAAGGTACAAAGCCATGCTTCTGGCTTTACAAATTACAACCATGGAAAACGTGTAGTGGGAGCAAAGAAGTTCGTGGAATTCAACAATGCTATATTACTTGAAAGAAATATGGACCCACTATTTGATGAAAAGTGGCATTTTCGAACTAGAAGTCACAACAGGTAAAAAGCAGGAAAGGAAGGAAAACACTATTAGCTATCAAAATCCCATAAACAGTATGGAAAAGGGTACACATACTTGCTCAGGGCGAAAGAATAGCCTATTCATGTTAGCTAACTCCACTTTGTCATAATCATACAACAAAAGGCGACCTATACCACACCTTGTTAGCATCTCTGCTGCAACACTGCCAACACCACCAATACCCTGCAAGTTCATGACGATTATGAGAACTAAATAAAGACAAAGGAAATATCAATCTACAACAAGATGGTGGAACTAAAAGCATGTGCTAGGCAAAAAATGTTGAAACGGAATCTAGAAAGATGAAGACAAAGGCATACAACTATGGCAACTGAGAATTCCCGAATCCTTTCATAGTTCTCCACAATACCCATTCTTTGAAGTGCCATAAGCCTACTATAGGGATTACTATCAACCACCTCAGAACTCATATCCTGCCATCAAATTATTTAGACATGTGTGAGTATTAAAATCTCAAAACATAATCAGAAGAACACAGAAAAGGAAGAAAACCTTGACTTTTGATCGTCGAACAGGTACAGACTTAGCAAGATGAGTAAGACGGTCAACATGTGATTGCAGCTGAAAAACACATAAAACATGTTATAACTGAAATTCAAACTTGTAAAATGCATACTTCTCAATGATCATAAATAAAGTCTAAAACATTTGATATGGTTATCTATCTAAAAATTATTAACTTGTCCTATATGTAGTAAATAAGTTAAATCTTAAAAAAAATAATTGAACAATACCTAACAGAATCAATTCATCAGCTAATCGAACACAAATACTACACTACAAACTTTCACTGGTAGATCTCACAAAATGCAATAAACACATGCAAAAATCAGCAAATTAAGTCAAAACTTTCCCCTTCAAAACCCAATTAATACACAATAGTAAATAGATCATCAAAGATCAACCCAGAACCGAAATGAGTCTCATGCTTCATAATTTAACCAGTAAGAAACACAACAAATCTACTAACTCTCCAGATCCTCTATTTTTCCAAAGACAGATCCTATCAAAGCATATACTATTAAGCATGCATGCATAGATATATTTCTAGATTGATGAAAAAAGTACCTTGTCAATTGACGCATGAAGAGAAGGATCAGACAATGATTGCCTTAGAGACAGTAGATCATCAAGCATCTCTTTCAATTCCACCTCCATTGTTGCTCTCCCCGTCCTTCTCTAAAGACCCAAGATTTTATTTTAGTGTCCGAATCTAAGAAACCCGGAAAACCACGGCGAGATTGGATTTTGGTTCCCTTTTAAATTCGTTTCCATTCTTGAACGCTTTGGGTCAATTCTTTCATTATTGCCAAATCCGTTTTTCGCTGTCAGAAACTGCTTTCTATTGAATATTCAATTTGGGTTGCAAGTGTAACAGAGTCCAACTTATAAAATTTAAACTGGGCTAAAATAAGAGATAAATTTGGGAATATGAGTTTGGACAATTTAGGATTAGGGTTGGTCTAGGTTTAGGGATTTGGTCCAAAAGTGTTTTTTTTTTCCCGAATATAAATAGTTTTTTTTTACAAAGCCGCTTGCTCCAAAATATACTAATTGAACGTCGAAAATTTAACATATATATTTAATGTTTTATTTTACTAAATTATGTGATTGTTGGTTCAGTAATACCAAATTTAATTATAAAATTCATTTTTTTAAAAGAAGAGTATAGCCTTGCCTTTATCTCCCATAGTTTTGCTTACCATTTTCTCATCATCTTTTCTGCGGCATCGTTGACGCTACTGTAGACTGTAGAGGCGATGTCGACAAAAATAGAGCTCTCCCTCTCCCGGCCCAACCGCATCTATCGCCCCTCCGTGCGCGATCTCCCTCTCTTTCTCTTACTTTACGCGATGAATTGAAATTCTAGTGATTTGACGGTGGATTTTTATGTTTTTTTTTTCCTAATAGGAGCCTCTTGAAGGCAAGATCGTGGTGAAGTCTGCTTCTTCCATTTCTCACTACGGAATTCGTATCGCCCTCAACGGATCAGTTACCCTCCAGGTTTTTACCATTTCCGGAGATCAAACAACTATAAATTTATTTATGTGACTATTCTTTTTTTTTCACCTGTTTTTGAAGGTTCGAGGAGGTTCGGCCGGAGTTATCGAGTCCTTATATGGTGTTCTCAGGCCAATTACCATCCTGTTCGTTTATCTTAATTTTTTATACTTTATATTTTATATCTTTGTCACGCGCGAACTGTAATTGAAAATTTGAGATGGAGATTGATAACTTACCTAAAAATATGCAGCGTTGTTTACAGAAATCTGATCTCGGGTTGTGCCTGATTTATACTTAATTGTAATTGCTAGCTTCCTAGGAATTTTTATTTTGCTTAGGATAGATGTGAAGAAAGATGAATTATGTATATTACTGTCTTGTTGTATATTTTGAATAATCGAGCTAATGATGTGAAAGTTTAGTGTCAAGAGAGAGGAATCGACTTCCATGTAAATTACAGTTAAATGGTATATAGCTGTCTTAGTGTTGGGAACATTGGTGAATGAAACAATCAATAAAGGTGGTTCTTATGATTTAGAAAGTTTGGGATTTCGATGTACAGCTTTGGTAGTTACATGTGTATACATGATCCTTGGTCTAATGAAACATTTTATAGTGTTTATATGTTTAGCTGTGTCGAATAATGGGTTGTACTTCTATGACTGAAATGGCTTAAAATGCTATTCATGTTGTTTGAAGTTCTCATTCCCTGGCATATCTTTTGCACTAGATCAGCCGTGCCTAGGAAACCTTGTTCTGGCATAGGCATTAGGCATCGACATAGGGTGCTTGAAGTCTCTGATGACATTTTCATTAGCTTTCTGCACTATTTTCTTAGTGAAG
Organism: Abelmoschus esculentus; assembly: GCA_035048815.1. NCBI lineage: Eukaryota > Viridiplantae > Streptophyta > Magnoliopsida > Malvales > Malvaceae > Abelmoschus > Abelmoschus esculentus. The sequence goes on along the minus strand of JAUCBN010000027.1, from coordinate 338,946 downwards.
CTTGGATGCATACTCTTGAATTGCATTATGGAAATCCTTTTAATTTGACAAATACTTATGGGGTTTTCCAAAATAACCAAAAGGGTTTATTCTAAATTTAGCATTATCTTAATTATACTTTCTCTGATGTGTGTTTGGCTTTTCTAATTTTCTCAAGTTGTTTTTATGTTGAAACTATGTAAATATCTTTAGAAGTTTTATTTTTCTTATTTGCACAGGAATAGGATCATTGAGATTAAACCATCAGGAAAAATTGTTTCAGGTACAACAGAGGTAGTGCATCAATATGAAATATTACCCTTATTTTTGTGTACTTGGGCAAATTGTATTTCAGGAGTTACATAAATTTATTTAATTTTATTTCTAGAACAAAGAGGAAGTAACTCATACCTAAAATTGCATGCTTAAGTGAGAGTTTAACTAGTCTGATGGCAATATATAACTTTTTAATAATGGTACTTGAGTAGGATTCGCAGCCCCTGCCATAAATTCTAACCATTGAGAGATCTAAACACCACTTCTCTTCTAGATGATAAAATGGCTCAATTTTGGTTTGTGTGTTGGTGACGAGAGTTAAACAAAACAAGGTTGATGCAATTGTCTTTTAATGTTTTGACCTTAATGGTTGATTCTCATTCTTTTGTCAACTGTAAGAACCACATATGCCAATTAGCAGTCATACTTGTTTTTGTGGCAGATGCCATTTTCTATAACTCTGCGAAACCCTAAGGAAGATGATTCGGAAAGATTTTATGAAACCTTCCATGGAACAGATATTAGCATCCAGGTGACTATTTTCTTATCCTAGAAATCCCTCTGTTTAACATTGCTGTTCGGTCACTATTGGACTCTTTATTCATTTTAATCAATCTTGTTATAGTATTTGGCAACTGTGGAGATAACGAGAGGATACCTGCATAAATCATTATCGGCTACTGTGGAATTCATAATAGAAAGTGATAAAGGTATGACTCGGTTTGAACTCTAAAGTGTTCTTCTAAATTATATCGACATGAATTGGATTAAATGGACTTTGTTTTTTATGACATTTTTGCAGCTGATCTTCTTAATCAGCCAGTTTCTCCTGAGATGGTTGTCTTTTACATTACTCAGGACACTCAAAGACATCCTATACTTCCTGAATTGAAATCAGGTTTTTGCTATTTCCCATGTTCTTGTCAAGCAAGTTCATTCAAATTTTAAAGCAGGGAAAATTCAGTGAATCAGTATGTTATTCATAGTACATCTATTTATAAGAAAATCGGATGATGTGGAACTTAAGCAGCATTTCATCCAAATTCTTACATACTCATTTCATTGACCCCCACTGACTAGATGTTTGGCTGAATAGGTGGCTTTCGCATTACAGGAAGAATATCCACACAATGTCCGATGCTTGAACCTCTTGGTGGAGAACTAACTGTAGAAGCATCTGCACTTCCCATTTGTTCTATTGACATTCACTTACTTCGTGTAGAGTCAATTCTTCTTGGGGAAAAAATCATCACAGAAACTTCTTTGATACAGACTACACAGGTGCGGTTTTTCAGACCCTGTGTAACTGTTAAATTCATTTGATATATATCTTGGATAAAAGAAAAAAATGGTTGATGTATCGTTTGACACCTTTCACTTATTCTTGTCTAGATAGGAGATGGGGATATTTGTCGTAATATGACCCTGCCGATATATGTTATATTACCTCGTCTTTTGACTTGCCCAACTGTCTTAGCCGGTCCATTCTCTATTGAATTCAAAGTTGCTATAGTCATCAACTTTCAGTCTGAATTATCCAGACTACATCCAAAATCAGATCCACTAACTCCAAGATTATGGGTAATCATTATTCCTGGTTTCATTTCCTAATCTAAGCTTCTTTTTTTGTATCTAAAGCCGTCTTTTCGAATTTCAGATGGCAATGGAAACTCTCCCCCTTGAACTTGTCCGAACAAGGTGAGCTTCGCGAACTTTTTGAATATCATGCTTGCTTGATTAGTTATAAACTTCAACGTGCAAACATCTTTCTAGTTGTACTTGTGCATTGGATATTTAAGATAAAATAGTCGGTAAAGGAAGTATCGATTCGTATGAATTCATATTATTTTCCCATGGGGTTGAAATAAAACCTGTTTGAACTAGGAACTTAGATCAGTTGGCTGAGACATTACCACTTATATGGCGTATTATTCGGTTTATTTCATTTGCCATGTCAGGATTCCAACCATGATTAAAGATTTAGCGCCTTATTTTAGTAGACCAACTTAGGGTTTTTTCCCTTCTTTTCCTCCCCGTTTAAGACCACATTTAGGTGACTACTTCTATACTAAAGAAATTTAACGTTGATCCAGTTTTCATTTGAAAGAAAAACCAGTCAAGCAGGCAGACATGTTAACGATAATTTACAAGAATTATAGTTTAGTCCCCTAATCTTATGAAAGTTACAAAATAGCCCCTAAAATTAAAATTGCTTTGTATTGATCTATTGCCCTCATTATATTGAACAAATATCATTGAACTATAGCATAGTATCGAATCACCAATAAGTCATGGAAAATACTACATCGATCATCTTACCATTCATCGGTAGTATTTTCTGACTCGGTTCTCTACCAGACTGGATAAGAAGTGTTACACATTCATTTGACTTTAATTCAATGGATGTATAGATAATTAATTGATCTTAATTATAAAAAGAATATTTGTTAATTCAATTATTTATTTCATAATATCTTAAATTAATGGATATTGATCAATGTATTAATTTATATTATACTAAAGTAATATGAATAATCATGATATTATACTTAGTTATTTGTATTATATATAAAGGTGATATATTATTTCGAACCATAAATTAATATGATAATTGAGTTTATTCAATGTATAGTATGAATGTATAGTCATTAAATGATTAATTAATTCAAGCCTATTAAATGTCAAACTCAAGGCCCACTTAATTAAAGATTGTATTCAACTAAGAACATTTAACTGAATTTAATTTAAATTTTAATAATTTTTATCTATTAAAAAGTAAAATATGATTTGGAATCAATTTTGGATATTGGGTAATAAATCTTTACTCACACATATCTAACTCATGAGCACATTTTGAATAAATTTTAAGTTTTATAGCGTTCAGTCTATTTTATTTAAGTGACTGGTGATAACTTCAAATTTTATTTTCAACATAAATTTTTAAAAATATACTCTCAGAATTATATTTTTTATAAAAATACATGATATATTATTTTAATTTTTTAATTAATCGTTACAGTTAAGAGTAAAGTATGATTTGGAATCAATTTTGGATTTTGAGGTGATAATCTTTACTCACACATAACTAATTCATGAGCACGTTTTTGAATAAATTTTAAGTTTTATGGCGTTCAGTCTATTTTATCTAAGTGATTGGTGATGACTTTAAGTTTTTTATTTTCAATATATTTTTTTTAAATAGTACTTACAAAATTATTTTTATATAAAAATACATGATTTATCATTTTGATTTTTACGTTACAATTAAGAGTAAAATATGAAGTATGAAAAATTCGCATATATCATATAAGTATTATTTATCTTATATCCAACAAAATAAGTGAGATTAAACTCTAATATTTTTATAAAAAAAAAATTATATTACCACCTTGAAAACCTACGCAACAGATCAAGTGGATTAATTGCATCCCAATTTCTATATTATATTTCCCACGTCCACATCCCTATTTTATTATTTTTTAAAATTAGTTTAATTAATAATATTTTTTAAAATATTAATTTTGTTTAGTATGTAAATAAAATTTTTATTTTATATATCCATTTGAAAAAAAAAATGTTCTTTAAATTTTAGATTTTCCATTATATATAGCATCTAAAATATAGAGTACGCCAAAGTAAAGAGTATTTTAATTGAAAGCAATATGAGTATACCAAATTACCTATCCATAAAATAGAGTGGACTAATAAAATCAATTAGTACACTATTTAATTTGATTTGATTAGTATACTCTATAGTGTACATTTGTATATTCATTGGTTTTTTATATTATTATACATATCATTTTGTCAGCATTTTATCTTATTTGACTTTATTTAATTAATAAAAAATATTGATACTTAATGAATTATTAATTTTTAAATAATAATTATTTTAACTTAAAATAAAAAAATTAAGAGTCAAAGTATATAAAAAATAAAAATAAAAATAATTATTTAATTAATCAATTGTGATAAAAATCTTATCATATTTTTAAGTATTTAAAATTGATTTAATAAATGATATTAACTGCGTTATATATTTTTTTTAATCGTGACACGTAGATTTAGAGTGATTTTTTTAAGATTTTAAATTTAGAGATGAATTTTTGTACCGTGAATATTTTTGGAGATTTTAAGTTCGAAGGTGAAATTATTTTTAAGCATCAAGCACCATTAGCCATTATGATTTTTTTGCATGTGTCTTGCATGTTAAATGATATATATAAATATCAACAAATTCAGGCAGTGGAAACATGTTATTATTCAAACAGAGAAATACACAAAGGTGCATTTCAATGGATTTCTCGTCAACCATTAGCAGTTCGTTTCTGGGATCCCGATTCGAAGAATACATGGCCATGAAGGAAAAACAAGTTAACAAAATGCTCGAGGAGGCGGTACCCTTGCGACATCCGTTAAAAGTTAACGAGGCGATGAGGTACTCTCTTCTTGCCGGAGGAAAGCGTGTTCGTCCTATTCTTTGTATTGCTTCGTGTGAAGTAGTGGGAGGAGACGGGTTGTTGGCAATGCCGGTAGCTTGCGCCATAGAGATGATACACACGGGGTCATTGATCCATGATGACTTGCCATGCATGGACAACGATGACCTGAGAAGAGGCAAGCCTACGAATCACAATGTTTTTGGCGAAAGAATTGCCGTTCTCGTCGGCGATGCTCTCCTCTGCCTTGCCTTTGAGCATATTGCTTCCAACACAAGGAATGTTGCACCCGATCGCGTGGTACGTGTGTTTTCCGAGTTGAGCTCAGCAATAGGGTCCAAAGGGCTCGTGGCGGGCCAAATTATGGATCTCGAGAGTGAGGGAAAAAATGTGAGCTTGGAAGAATTAGAGTACATCCATGTCCATAAAACTGCCAAGCTCTTAGAGGCTTGTGCCGTCTGCGGTGCGATAATGGGAGGAGGAACCGATGCTGAAATCGAAAGGGTTCGGAAATACGCAAGGTGCATAGGGTTGTTGTTTCAAGTGGTGGATGATATCTTGGATGTGACCAAGTCATCGGCGGAGCTCGGGAACACTGCGGGGAAGGATTTAGTTAGCGATAAGGTAACGTATCCGAAGCTGATGGGCATCGCCAAGGCGAAAAGATTTGCCAATGATCTGCTGGCTCAATCTGTTGAAGAGCTGGCTTGTTTTGATGCTGCAAGGGCAGCACCCTTGTGTCATTTGGCATACTACATTGCTAACCGAGACAACTAGTTGCATTGATTACTTGTTTAATAAAAAGCTGCGTATCAGCAACTGTGGTAGCTCATACAACGTACTCGTTTTTTTTTTTTAATTGAAACAAATTATGTTTACTTGCATTTATTATTATTTTTATTTTTTTTCAAAAACTTGACTAATATAAATTATTTAATTTAAATAATATTAGCTATTCATTTCAAAAATAAAACAAAATAGGCTCTTTCTTTTTTAGCTTGCAACACCAAAATTTACACAAAACCAGAACCTATCAAGCCTGAAACACCTAAGTTACACAGGCCTGCCTTACATGACAATCTGCAGTTCCGGAAAACGGAAGTTGGTCATATGAAGCAGTGAGAGCACTAGCTTCTGATTGTCCTTAAACGCTTCAATTTTCCTGTGGAGGCAACATACGATCAAAGAAATCACCAAAGTATCCGTGTGGTTCATATACTAACCTCGAAATGATGTCTCGGAGCGTGACCACTCCTTCCAAATTCCCATCGTCGTCGACGACATAAATTCGTTGGATCTTCACCGAGTCTAGAGTCTGGATCAGTTCTTTCACTGTTTGGTCTTTTTTGCAAGTGATCATACCATTCAACATTGGTGACCCTGTGTCGTGTTTCTCCAAGTGCTTTTTAACTGCTATTAGGAAGTTCTTCGTCGTGATCGATCTATCGAGAAAATGCAATTTGATATAATGTTTAAAATGTTTATAATGTTCATACTATCCAGATTCAAGGACAGGCACATCCTCCTGTCGAGCTACACTCAATCGGCATAGCTAAGTTGAAACATGGAATGTAAAATAGTATATGTTCTGCAGCATAATTTCATCACAAACCTGTAATCATGGTAGATCTCTGCTGCAGTCAGAAGGAACTGTATATCTCTAAGGCTTATGTTTCCGATAGCCTTTTTTCCATCACCTTCGACAACCGGTAAGCCTCCGATTTTCTTTTTACTCATTAATTTGAATGCTTGAAGCACTGATTCATCTTCATGTACCTATAATACAGAGATGGATCATGGATAGATAACATCTCAGGCTTCAATCATACAACATTTTTGTAGTGCATAAGTTGGATTGATTGGAGCAACTCACCCTTATAAGTCGCTCGGAGGTGATCAGGGGAAGACCGATCTCGGAAAGTTTCTTAGTTCCCCAGCTTTCGAACCAGTGAAGCCCGGTGCACTCTGCTAACATATGAATCACAGCTGACTGTGTGATGATGTTCTTGATCTTTCCTTCGCCAATATCAACAATGGGAACACTCTTCATTTTGTACTTGGAAAGCAATAACAGCATGGACAGGAATGAGTTCGATTTCTCCAAAGCAAGGAATGGTGCCCACCGGAAAGACCCCGAAATCTCCCGAACCTGTATGATACCATAAGTTAACATATCATGTCTTACACATGAAACACCAAGGAAGTTAAATAATCTGAGATGGCCATGGAAATTAGAAGTAGCACCGTAGTTTTCTTATAGAAATCGGAGGATGTTAGAGCCTCGAAAAAGTCTCCGGAAGTGATCGACGCATCTTCAGTGCTAGCACTAGCAGGGGAAGGTGGTTCTGACTGTAAAATGAAGGAAAACTTTCACTTTTCAACCTAAACACCATATTCATGGATGCATGAACTCATACAAAGTAAGAACAAAATATTAAAATTGCATCATATTTCTTCTTTTTCATGCTATTTTCTGAATCCATGGTGGATGCATGAGAAAAGAGAATCACAACCTGTTGAAGAATCCAAACAGCAATGCCTGCAAACTCTACCATGCCAATGTATCTATCAATCCAACTTGCATCCTCTGGTTCATCAACATTGACAACAGGTGCACTAAGAATCTTGTTTTGGGCAAGTATTTGAACGGCCTCGGCCAAACTCGCATCCGATCTTACCTCAATCTCTGGAACACAAGAAATCAAACATAAGTCTAGGCCGTAAATGAACAGAGCATTCGACAAACTAAATTCCTTTATGTTCATTTATTAAGCTAAATAGACAAATATAAATTTTATGCATTTAGTCTATGTTCACAAACAAACTATAAACTTTGAAGAGTTTAGAACTAATGGCACAATTTTACCATTTTTTCGACAAACATGTTTATTCACGAACGCTATTCAAAGGATAACACAAGCACAAGCCGAACATAAACAGTGAAACGGTGAGGGGAAAAGGAGTTCAAACCTTGAGGAGTAGCAGGGAAATCTGAGACAGGGATGCTTTCGAAGCAAGCGTTGAGTTTCTCAGTGAGATCAAGCTTTGATTCTTCCCATAGATCCTCCACTTGCAACCCAACGCTATTATCTCTTGTCAGTCTCACCTCCGCCATCTTTTTTCCCGGAAAACCCAGGAAAGATACCTAGATTTTGATTATGTAACAGTTAAAAGGAAGATGGAAGGTTGTCGGAGATTCGGGGTGTGTTTGAAAATTACAAAGGTCTTTGGAAACGTAGTGTTGGCTGGTTTTATTTAAGGAAAGAAATGGAAATGGAAAGGTGGTTCTATATTCCTATCCTGAAATAATGAATTGAGTTTTTATAGGCATTTTGAACGCCGCTATTGAAATAGTTTTCATCCGGTTTTTAATGGCGGACACTCCAATGTAAGCCTGGGAGTGATTCGCGCGCACGACTTTGTAGAAAAAATTCACCTGAATCCTGAGTCCCATGGCTTATTCATTCTTAAAACTATATACTATTTTTAATTAAATTATTCATAGAAAAATTCATTATTTATAGAATAAGAGTAACGGGGTGGGGCTAACAAAAGCTCATTAAAATGAGCTAAAAAAAGCCCCTTTAATAGAGGGGAATGGAGAATCGGTTGTTAATCAGTTTCAATTTAAATTTTTTTTGTTTTTATAAATAATAGTGATTTAATTTATTTTTATATATTCAAATAAAAAATATACAAATAAAAATATTTATATAATAAATATTTGAATAAAAATATTTATAAAATAAATATTCGAATAAAAATATTCGTATAATAAATATTCGCATAAAAATATTTGTATAATAAATATTCGAACAAATATATATACGAATATAAATATTCATATAATAAATATTCAAATAAAAATATTCGAATAATAAATATTTGAATAAAATATTCAAATCAAAAGATTCGAATAAAATATATACGAATAAAAATATTCGTATAAAAAGATACTCGAATAAAAATATTCATATAATAAATATTTGAATAAAAATACTCGAATAAAAATATTTGAATAAAAAATATACGAATAAAAATATCCGTATAATAAATATTCAAATAAAAGTATTCTTATAATAAATATTAGAATAAAAATATTCGTATAATAAATATTTGAATAAAAATATTTGAATAAAAAATATTCGAATAAAAATATTCGTATAATAAATATTCGAATAAAAATATTCATATAATAAATATTGGAATAAAAATATTCGAATAAAAATATATAAATAAAAATATCCGTATAATAAATATTCGAATAAAAAATTTTGAATAAAAATATTCAAATAAAAAATATTCGAATAAAGATATCCGTATAATAAATATTCGAATCAAAATATTCATATAATAAATATTGGAATACAAATATTCGAATAAAAAATATACAAATAAAAATATTCGTATAATAAAATATTTGAATAAAATATATTTGACTAAAAATATTCATATAATAAATATTTAACTAAAAATATTCATATAATAAATATTTAACTAAAAATATTCATATAATAAATATTCGAATAAAAATATTCGAATAAAAAGTATACGAATAAAAATACTTGAATAAAAATATTTGAATAAAAAATATATAAATAAAAATATTCATATAATAACTATTCAAATAAAAATATTCGAATAAAAATACTCGAATAAAAATATTCGTATAATAAATATTCAAATAAATATTGTACACAATTCCTTACAAAGTATACACAATGGCTTACAAAAACCGTAAGGAAAAAGGTATGTACACAATTCCTTACAACTTCTCACCATGAGCTAAATGAGCCATCCAAAGGTAAGGATTTGTGTACATACACAATTTACTACGATTTTCGTAAGCCGTTGTGTATACTTTGTAAGGAATTGTGTACAAACATAAATTCTTACCATTTTGGTGCCATATTGTGTATTCTTGTAGGAAATTGTGTATGTACACAAATCCTTACCCTTGGATGCCTCCTTTAGCTCATGGTTTTGAAGTCGTAAGGATTTGTGTACATACCTTTTTTCTTACGGTTTTAGTAAGTCGTTGTATATACTTTGTAAGGATTTATGTACAAACACAAATCCTTACCGTTTGGGTGGCATATTGTGTATTCTTGTAGGAAATTGTGTATGTACACAAATCCTTACCCTTGGAAGCCTCCTTGAGCTCATGTTTTTGAAGTGGTAAGGATTTGTGTACATACCTTTTTTCTTACAGTTTTCGTAAGCCGTTGTGTATACTTTGTAAGAAATTATGTACAAACACAAATCCTTACTATTTTTGTGCTAATTTATGTATGTACCGTTTTTCTTACAGTTTTTGTAAGAAATTGTGTATATAGTTTTATGTGCACGATGTGACCGAGTAAACAGGTTTAGGCTTATTTTAGGCTTTTTTAAGGGCTTTCTCCAAAACTACTCGAGTGACGGAGCTTGAAGAGTTTTTGGATGAATTTAAATATTTTAAAATATCAGAGATTTAAATTGAAATCTTTAATAAAATCGAAGGTTTTATTTACATTTTCTTAAAAGGAATTTGAGATCTAATTAGAATTTTTAAAAATTTAAGAGGCATAGTAAGATTTTTTTAAATGAGATATTTAATTAAAAAAAATTTAAAAATTTGTTATAATTTTTTTAAAATCGTAAGGATCAAATTAAATATTTCAAAATTTGAAGTTTTTTTTTAAAAAATTGATCGTCGTGATCCCTTAGGTTATCATTGGAAAAATTATTAGGTGAACCCTGTTCACCACGTCATCCATGGTTTCAAACAATCAGACCGTTAATTTTAATTTTTTTTCCAAGTGAATCATCACCTCTTTCTTACATGGATTTATTAGGTGATAGTTATTTAGGTGGTTATTTAAAGATCAACGGTCCTGATTACTTGGACCATTGATGACATGGTGAAGGGTGACCTAATAATCTCTCGTTATCATTGTGTTCCATGTCTAATAACACGTTAGACCCTCCAAAGAATAGTATTTAATTTATATCATGACATTTTGAATAAAAGTAAATTATATTATTAAATCGATTATATAATATTTTTTTAAATACTAAAATTTAAATTAATCGACCCATAAACAAAACACTACATAATTATAAAAATTTATACTGCTTAACAATATGAAGAATATTTTGATCCACATGGATAAAAGTTACTCATAGGGACTAACTAATCCACTGAGGCCTCGAGAGGGGTTGTCTCCCTATTTACTTGTATAATAGTATTTTAAATATAAATATCAGTTAAATAAAGATTTTATAATCTTAAAATTTATATCTAAATATTTAATTTTAATTAAAATAGTTTAATTCAACTTAAATCCTAATAGCGGATACATTCATAAGGTAGAATGGATGCAGGTATTCTCTAAATTTTTAAAATTATAAAATTTTATAAATTTATTTTTAATTTTTTAAATATTTATGAATTACATTCACCTTTAAATTTTAACGATCGAGCAACTGTCATGCTATCAATCTCAAGGATCACTTATCGCAACCCCCGCCTTCACGCTCCGCCTCAAGAATGAGAAATTATATCATGCGTCAGTCTCACCACGTTATTCATGGGACCAATCAATAGAAACTGTCCACCTCATTATTTTTTAATTTTTCAAGTGAAGATTCACTTAAGAAAAAATTATGACATAAAAAAATTAATAAAATGAACAGTTTTTATTAGTTGGTCCCATAGACAAGTGATAAGATTGACCCATAATATAATTTTTCCTCAAGATTAAGTTGCCAATATAAACTGAACTAAAATTTGAGTTGCTATTCTGCGGTTCGTTCTATTTATTCTAGATTAAGTTTCGACGCTCATGTTCGGATTTAAATGCGATCTCAAATAGAACAAAACGGTTTAAATAATTGAATCCGAAATCAAATTTGTCTGGTCAAACAATCACATGCTTGTACGACAGCGTTTAGCATCTGCTAAAGCCTCCAAGACGGGATGCGTTAAAACTTCCGTTCAAGAAAATCAAGAAAGAAAATCTTGAAAACAAACTTTTTAATAAATCACTCGTTCAAGCTCTCTCTTTTAATAGAGTGGTGAAGAGAGGAAAAAAAAAACAAAAAAATAACGAGAGAGTCATGGTTTCAACGAGGCGAAGTGGATCTTTCTCTGGTAACAACAGCAAGAGATCTTCTTCTTCCGAAGATAAGCCTCCGTCTCCAAAACGACAAAAGGTGTTAGCATAAAACGCATCCGAATAAATTTTTTGGGGGTTAGTGTGGCGGATTTGAGTGAAGAGGTATTTGACTTTTCAGCTGTTTTTTTAGGTGGAAAATGCGGAGAAACCGATGCCGGCGGCGGAGAGTTCCAAAGAAATGTGCACGCCGCCCACTGTGGATCCCGGAAATTGTGCGAACTGCGAGGCTCCGATCGCTGGAGATGACGTGGACAACGCAGGGAAGGCCGAGACATCATCCGCTGCTGTGGCCGTGGTACCGCCGATCCCCGATGGTTAGTTTTTGGTTTTGAGCTTCACGCGATTGGCTGATTTCGTTGCTATTTGAGTTTCATTTCAGTGAATTTGCATTTGCATTTGAGTTTTGTGGATGCGTCCGTGTCTGAAAACTCTTTTAGTGTGTTATTGGATTTTCTTTTTAGTTATTTCATTTATTGTTTCTTGAATTTAAGTCTCATTTGAGTTAGTTTGGATTTGCATTTGATTTTTTGATTCTTTTTCCTTCTTGAAATTCGAGTGTGTCATTTTTACTTAATGCGGATTTGCGTTCTTGGATTTGCTTTTTAGTTATTTCAATTCTTGTTTCTTGAATTTAAGTCTCATTTGAGTCAGTTTGGATTGCATTTGATTCTTTGATTCTTTTTCCTTCTTGAAATTCAAGTGTGTCATTTTTACTTAATGCGGATTTGCGTTCTTGGATTTGCTTTTTAGTTATTTCAATTCTTGTTCCTTGAATTTAAGTCTCATTTGAGTTAGTTTGGATTTTCATTTGATTCTTTGATTCTTTTTCCTTCTTGAAATTCGAGTGTCATTTTTACTTAACACGGATTTGCATGTTTTAAAGGTTCTACCCCGATTCTGTTGGATAAGGGGAGGAGTTCGTTCTCTACGTGGAGTATTTCCCAGAAACAAAATCCAAATTTCGATACTTCTACACCTTGGTGCAGGCTTTTGTCACAGTCTGCGCAGGTAAAAATTCAAACCTCTTAAAGTAAACATTTCTCTAGTAGTCTTTGTTTGTTAGGTAGTTAACATAAAGCACTGTACGTTCAGATTATCTTTTAAATAAGAATCTTCTCTCTGTATTTTTATTTAATCATTTTGTACGTGGCCTTCTGTAGATTTGACTTAAATAAATTATGCTCTTATTTGTAATGAGTTGGATTTCTCAACTACAGAATCCCAATGTTGCCATTTGCACATCAAATTTCACTATTGGCTCGAGTAAACACTGCAATTTCCAATTAAAGGACCAGACAATCAGTGCAGTGCTTTGCAAGATGAAGCTTACCCAGGTATCACCTAAGTTTTACATTTAATATGTTGCTTTTTGTTGGATTCATACAAAATTAAGAACTTTTCTGAGTACAAGAGGAAATTGTCACTCGTGCACGATGCTGAATATTTTATGGATGTGCTGTAGTGACTTATTTTAGATGCATTAGCCTTTTGGATTTAGGGTGATGTTTTCTTCCTCCCTTTCCCTCCATGTTTTGTTTGGGCTGCCACTGTTTATATTTGTGTTGTGGAGATAAACTCCTTAATATGTACATGCAGTATGAGTACTCATTATTTGTCGACATGATCAGCACGAAGGCAGCGCTGCAGCCGTGTTAGAAAGCACTGGTAGCAAGGGGTCAGTACAAGTAAATGGAACAGTGCTGAAGAAAAATAATACTTGTGTGCTTAAGTCGGGTGATGAGGTGGTTTTCGGTTTGCTGGGGAATCATGCATATGTATCCTTTTCTTGGGTTTGAGGGATTAAAATCCTTATGTTGCTTGTTTAGAGTTATTTGTTTCTATGTCTATGCTTATTTTTGTTATCTCCTTAATTTCTATTGATTTAGATATTTCAGCAACTCATGACTGAGGTTGCAGTTAAGGGTTCAGATGTCCAGAATACCATAGGAAAGCTTCTGCAACTCGAGAGGAGATCGGGAGATCCATCGGCTGTTACTGGGGCTACCATATTGGCATCACTTTCAAGTTTGAGGTCAGATTTATCCCGCTGGAAATCTCCTCCTCAAACTAGCAGTAAGATCCAGCAGGTGACTGAGGTGTCTACTGCTGTGGATATTGATTTTGATGGCATGGAAGGAAATTCAACTGCAAACATAGGGAATGATAAAGCTGCAGATATTGGATCAATCAACAAGAATCTTCATCATGATTGCAACCACAGCTCCAACACAGAGGCAGGCAATGTAAAACTCTCTGGGGTGAATGATTTGCTAAGGCCTTTCTTGAGGATGTTTGCACCATCAACTAGTTGTAATCTGAAATTGAGCAAAGGTATCTGTAAACAGGTATTCGACGGAAGAAACGAGTGGACGAAGGATTCGCAGAAGGCAATGCTATCAAGTATATCACTCCGCTGTGCCGTATTCAAAGAAGACATTCATGCAGGAATTCTGGATGGCAGAAACTTAGAAGTGTCATTTGATAACTTCCCATATTATTTAAGGTATGGCACACATTTCATGCATAACTGCCCCCTTTTAATTAAAAAAATGTTTCAAATGTAAACCAGATCTCTTAATCTTTTGTTCATCGCTGACCCTCCCATTCAGGTGCAAGTAAGAGCATACCTAAATTCATGGTTTGTGTGTAATTAAAGCATTGAATGATCAATTTGGGAACATTTCTTAAATTTTATGGCAAGGAAATTTTACTAGAAAAATATTTTGCAGCCATTTTTCATTTGTGTAAATTCTTTCGGTTTTCCAAATTCAAGTGAAGGTTGGGAAAATAATTTGAAATGATGTTTATCTTGCAAATCACCTTATATAGGGCCATCAAAAACGCTTACCAGTTGGATTCTTTAATATAACCTCACTATTTATATTTGTGATTTCCCGGTTGCCTGAGTTATATGTTCTAACAAAAGAAATACAATCAAAACAAGAAGTTGTCATTTTTGGACTGGACTAAAGCTGAGACAGAACAAATTCCCGGTTGATTCTTATCCAACCATTTGAGATTTAAAGCATATCTTCAATGGAAGGTCCTTTAGGAAGAAGGGTTTCTATATTAGGAGCTAGAGTATGTTGTTTCTGGGGCCTATTGAATTTGTGTTAGATAAGGTTTGGGTATACTATTTCTGGGACCCTGGTCTCTTAACTTCAGTTAATGCTATAGAGTGTAGGGGAATGGAATGAAAGGAAAAGAGCTGAGTTAATTGGGATAAGCACATGAAAGAAAATTCTAGACAAATGAATTAATTTGGGAGAGGATGGACGGGAAAGGTATCTCAGTGCTTGCTGATTTTTGAAATAATCAGAATTAGAGACTGCTAGGGAAAGAAAAGAATGAGAAACAAGTATCCTAGCTCCTACCTTATTTCAACAATTCTCTGACCATGTTGTTATGTGACATGACAATAGCTAGTAATCAAGGTTTTCATGTGAAATTTATGTACACCTTACACTGTTGATCTCGTAGTTTAGCTATTGAAGTTTATGCTATCAATTCTTCTATGCATTCTCAATGTTTTTTGCCCAAAATAGATGCAACTGATATTATCTAGGTTATTTATAGAATGATATACCATTGAGGACTGAATTTCTGTCTTTAACTCTTTCCAGTGAAAATACTAAAAATGTGCTCGTAGCCGCTTCGATCATACACCTCAAGCACAAAGAACATGCGAAGTATACTTCAGAGCTAACCACTGTGAACCCACGGATTTTGCTTTCTGGCCCTGCAGGTGTGCATGTTTTGTTATTTTTCTGTCTAAACAACAATCTGATGCTTGTGTTAGAAGCCCTACACTGCAAATTGAATTTTCTTAAAATGGAATTGCAGGGTCTGAGATATATCAGGAGATGCTGACGAAGGCACTTGCTAATTATTTTGGGGCCAAATTGCTCATTTTTGATAGCCATTCCTTTTTGGGTGTAAGAGATCTTTTTTATGGGTTAATTGATTGTTGACATTATTTCATTGTTGTCACTGCCATCATCCAATTTCATTGTTAGGATATTATTACTTCATAAAATTGTTGATCAATATATTATAGGGTTTGTCTTCAAAGGAAGCGGAGCTTATGAAGGATGGAGCCAACGCAGAAAAATCCTGCACCTGTGCCAAACAGAATTCTGGGCCTATTGATTTGGCCAATAGTTTGACTCCAGCTATTGAAACAGACACTTCAAGCGCTGTGCCTGATGCTACTTGCGAGCCTGAATCTCAGCCAAAGACAGAAGCTGATTCCATTCCTTCCTCATCTGGGGCATCTAAGAATAAAATGTTTAAGATAGGTATTTACATTTTATTGAAAGACCTTTCAGATTAGGTTTTTGTGTGATTGACATTTCAGAATACTTGTTATGATTTGGATTTAGTTTTGTGACTGTTGATCTCGCATGGAACATGCAGGTGACAGAGTAAAATTTATAAATACAACTTCAGGCAGTCTATATCCAGCAGCATCTCCATCTAGGTACTGCAGCATCCCTCTGCTACTATTTTTGAAGAGATTCAAAAGGTGGCTTGAATTCAGCATTGTCTCTCCTTATTTAAGCATCCAATGGTCCAAGTGAATTAATTAAACTTTTCTAGTAGTATTTCTCTTGACCTGAATGAAAACCCCATCTTCCTTGATGCTTTGCTTTCAAAGGTTGGCATGGTTCTCGATAACCTATTCTAGATGCAACCATTGGATGAGAACTAAATAATAGTTGTATTTCTACATGGTTTCAATGTAACTAGAACCTATCTAAATTCTAGCATGTTTAGTGATATTTGTAACTTTAATAACCCTTCTTTTCCTCTCATTTAATGCTAAAAATGAACATGTGCTTCCACTTGATATCAACTCACTGAATATGGTCAGCCATCTAGTTTTATCCTATTTCACACATGTTCGTACCTGTGGTCGTTTCCCCCCTCTCCTGGTGACAAGGCATTTATCTCTTACCATGCTTTAATTTATTCTCTTATCAATTCAATCTACAGAGGCCCACCATACGGAGTTCGTGGGAAGGTTGTGTTACTCTTCGCAGACAACCCTTTCTCAAAAATTGGCGTAAGATTTGATAAACCCATACCTGATGGCGTTGACCTCGGTAATATTTGTGAGGGAGGCCATGGATTTTTCTGCAATGGTAACGTTTTGTACATCTCTCCATGATTTGCTTCTATGTATTAATTTTTCTTTTGATTACTAAGCTCTATCTCTATTTCTATCTCTTTCTTGCACTGTAGCTTCTGATCTTCGTTTGGAGAATTCAAGCACCGAAGATTTAGATAGATTACTCATTAACACATTGTTTGAGGTGATATATATTTTTTATCTTCGAATAACTTCATTTTTCTTGTGTGGCTATACAGTTTGCTTCCATTTTTGGTTCCTTATTAACTTAAATCTAATGTTTTTATCAGGCTATATGCAGTGAGAGCAGAAATTCTCCTTTTATTTTGTTTATGAAAGATGCTGAGAAGTCTCTTGCAGGAAATACCGACTCTTACTCCACATTTAAGAGCAAACTTGAAAATCTCCCTGATAATGTCATTGTAATTGGTTCACACACTCATACTGACAATCGTAAGGAGAAGGTACATTTGTTTTTATTTCAACTTTTCTGAGTTCTCATCCATTCTTTTGATGCCTTAAGCTAAATGAATTCACCTTGTTTTGGACTGTGAAAAGATAAACTAAACTAAGACACCAATATCGTGAGAATTGGAATTCAAAATTACAAAGCAATATGTTTAAGTAGTAGGGTGATGCCAAGAGGAAGTTAGTGGTGTTAATGACAAAAGAAACGATGTCCAGCAGATAACTGCTTATTGACTTTTAATTGATATGTAAACAATCTCTATAATCAGTGTAACCCTACCATGACTTTTATGATCTGTGATCCATGTTTCAAAAGGCATTAGCTTTTAAACAACGTCTAGGGTTTGAATCCTGGTGTTGTGAATGGAGCAAACTGGGTCGGGAAGTTCTCCCCCATAATGGGCCTTTGCATTACGTGATCTGTATTAGTCAGCCTAATGGGTCAGACACCGGTGGTTATTCCAATAACAAAGTAGCATTAGCTTTTAAACAACATTTTTTTAGTCTGGGGTTATCTTCTATCATAAAGAAACAGAGATTTGTGATGAAGAGTATGTTCTACACTTATCCCAAAATTATTATTATTATAAGGGTTTGCGCTGGACGGCTAAGAGTAATTTGTTTTTTCTACTCATTTAAATGTTAGATTTAGGGGTAACTTACCCTGTGGTATAATTATCCTTGCAGTCACATCCTGGTGGTTTGCTTTTCACAAAATTTGGTGGAAGTCAAACTGCTCTCCTTGACTTGGCATTTCCGGTAATGATTCTATCTTTTGGAAAGACTCTCTCTCTCTCTCTGTTGGTGACTGCCTAAGTTGTGGTGCTATGGATACTTTTATTTCTTTTACCAAATTTGTAGCTAGTGGGTGGCTTCAACAATGATGGGGTGAAAAGTTGTGTTTCCCTTTTAAGCTTTTGATTAGTTTATAAAAGAACATGCTTGCATGATAAGTTTCTCATACTCTTTAACTCATGAAAATGTCATGTAATTTTGATGCTCACGTAATCTATATTTATGCTCTATGGTGGTTGGTTGTAAAGCTTTTACCCTTCCCTTAAACTTCATGCTTGAAGGATTTACTCCTAGTTCTTGGCATGATCTCCAATTTTGTTGCTAGACTGTGCATTTCTTGGGAAAAGGGGATCCTCATTCTTGTTTTTTCAATGATGCAAATTATGCATTGGTTATTGACTGTATGCATCATTCGGCTTGAGTATAATTTGGCTGACCCTTTTCATGTTGTTTGAATTCTTGACTGATTGTTTTTTATTGTAAGTTTAGTGTTATTTGTAGTTCTCTTTAAGAGCTGAGTTTGGGTACATAGGTAATATGTTGTTTTTTATTGCATGTACTATGGATGTTTAATTTTATTTCAAGTTAAGCTGTTTTCACTATAAGCTTTTGCCTCCTTTACATGTATGCTTTTCTTCCTACATACACTTGTACATTTTTGTGCACACACTTCACCACAATAGAGGTTATTTTGTTAATTTAGGGGGTTTGGTGTTTTGATATTTTCAGGATAGTTTTGGTAGGTTGCATGACAGGGGGAAGGAAGTCCCGAAGGCTACTAAAATTTTGACCAAGCTTTTTCCAAATAAAGTTACCATTCACATGCCACAGGTTTGTTTGTTGTATCCCAATTAATGTGTGTTTGTTGCACCGTGTATATGCATTTTTCAAAATGGAACTTATAATGAGCCTTATGTACTACTACAGGATGAAGCCTTGCAGGCATCTTGGAAGAACCAATTGGATCGGGATGCTGAAACTCTTAAGATGAAGGGGAATCTGAATCTTATACGAACTGTTAGTTTTTTGGCCTTCTCAATGCTAGAGATCGATTTGTGTTACCTTTACCTTTTATTCAAGGCTTTAAGTTCGTTGAAACTTTTAGGCCTCTTCAATTAAGTCATTGTGGAGTTCTGGAACTCTCATATTTCCATCAAGGATGACACAGTTGCATGGGATAATTTCCCTGGCTAGTCAAATAGATATCATGTTATATAAACAGTTGTACGGTTAGAAGATCTTTTTTCTTTGCGAGCTTTTGTTCATACTTGTATTCCATTACTTTGTATGATGTAGCATGGTTTGCTCTTTGGAATGCACATTAGAATAGATATACTCCTAAGTTTAGTATTAGGATTTAGAATCCGAGAATTACTTTTAACTTGATGCCTGTGCGGGGGAAATATATAAACATCAAATCATTTATAAACTTTTCTGACATACTGATGGAGCTTTTTCCAAGAGGGCTGGCTTGTCAAAGGATGGTTTCTGAGTAAGGCCCTTTTGCATGCAAGGTTTTCTTGTAAAGTCTTTTTCCAAGTTTTATGGATGTCCAAAGGCTAAGATTTGGAGAATTCATTTGCGAATGAAAGATGAGATTATTGATGTTTTTACCCTTCGGGTGGTTTACCTTTTGTAATTGGACTATAATTTCTCTTTCCTGCCTCCTTTCTTCCTCTGGTCCTTGGCATTGAGTCAACAGTAGTCCTTGACAATTGATTATAAGTTTAAGCTTTTTCAATGTTCGATAACTCTATTGACATGCTATGGTTATAGATGTGGTGGCATAGTGAAAATGATTACTATTGTTTATTATATGTTTTTCTATGTAGGTTTTGGGTCGGAGTGGGATGGAATGTGAAGGGCTTGAAACTTTCTGCATCAAGGATCAAACCCTTACAAATGAAAGTTAGTTTTCTTTTAACGTTTGTCAAATCAATATTTCTCAAGTAAAATATTCCCTTTTAAAATAAATTTTGCTATCCATTTCAGGTGCTGAGAAAATAGTTGGATGGGCTCTAAGTCACCATTTAATGCAGCATTCTGAAGCAGATGCTGATTCAAGGCTTATTTTGTCTTGTGAAAGGTACTGGATTCATAATCTCTTCATTTCTGTTAGAACAGTTTAATTGCAGAGTCAATTGTCGGAGATACTAGTATAACACAATTGCTATTCTGCAGCATGAAGTATGGCATTGAGATCTTACAAGCTATCCAGAATGAATCTAAAAGCTTGAAGAAGTCGCTTAAGGTCCTTGCCGTACCTTTCTGCAAAATGAAATGATCAAGTCTCATATGTGTTTTCGGTTCCTAAATTATAGTGTATCTATGACAAATAACTGTCAATTAATCTTCGTTATGGATGTTTTGCTGATCTCAGGATGTTGTAACTGAAAATGAATTTGAGAAAAGACTTTTAGCTGATGTCATTCCACCCACTGATATTGGAGTTACCTTTGATGATATCGGAGCTCTTGAAAACGTTAAGGATACATTAAAGGAATTGGTCATGCTTCCTTTACAGAGGCCTGAACTCTTTTGCAAGGGGCAACTTACCAAGGTTATCTGATATATATCAATTCCCCCCCCCCCCCCCCACATATATTCCATTTACTCTATTTGATCTAAGATCCTTTTGGTACTCTTTAATGGATTTTGTTTTATTCTATTTGTTTGTTAGAATATTCTCTCTGAACTCTTATGTCAATAGCCTTGCAAGGGCATACTCTTATTTGGACCTCCTGGAACTGGGAAAACTATGCTGGCAAAAGCTGTGGCTACTGAAGCTGGAGCAAATTTCATTAATATATCAATGTCAAGCATCACATCGAAGGTCAATTCTGTTGTTCCTTTTAACTGATTTGATTTTGCAATGGTATAGTATCTTGCTCAAAATTTATGCATCTGTTTTGCTGCAGTGGTTTGGTGAGGGTGAGAAATACGTGAAAGCTGTTTTTTCATTGGCAAGTAAAATTGCTCCAAGTGTCGTATTTGTTGATGAGGTTAGCTATTCATGATCCCTTAATTTGTATTTTCAGTTTGGGTCTATACCAATTTATTTGCTTTTCCTTTTTCTCTCTGCTTTCTCTTATAGGTTGATAGCATGTTGGGACGGAGGGAAAATCCTGGGGAGCATGAAGCTATGCGTAAGATGAAGAATGAATTTATGGTGAACTGGGATGGTCTACGTACAAAAGACACAGAACGGGTTCTTGTACTTGCAGCCACAAATCGTCCCTTTGACCTTGATGAGGCTGTCATTAGAAGGCTTCCACGAAGGTAAGGGTATCACTTTGACTCCTTTTGGAGAAAAAAAAGAAAAGAAAACCGCAGTAGTGCTCCCTCCCTCCCTGTTTGTTTGTTTTTTTATTAATTTTTTTAAAGATTCAACTAACAGAAATTGTGGGAACACTGCACAGTTTCCTGCCTGAGATCATTTCTTTATGAAATATAAAATTTTGTAGTGCCCAGAATACTTGTCAGAAATTTTAACTCCTTTTGGAGAAAAAAATGAAAATCGCAATAGTGCTCCCTCCCTGTTTTTTTTTTATTATTATTTTAAAGATTCAACTAACTGAAATTGTGGGAACACTGCACAGTTTCCTGCCTGGAGTCATTTCTTTTTGAAATATAAAATTTTGTAGTGCACAGAATACTTGTCAGAAATTTTAACTCCTTTTGGAGAAAAAAAAATGAAAACCTCAATAGTACTCCCTCCCTGTTTTTTTTTTTAAGATTCAACTAACAGAAATTGTGGGAACACAGCGCAGTTTCCTGCCTGAGATCATTTCTTTATGAAATATAAAATTTTGTAGTGCACAGAATACTTGTCAGAAATTCTGCAGAAAAAGAAAACTATTATCTTTTCCCCACTTCTGCTTCAGTTTCTTTTGATGCCTGTCCGTCTGTTGCTTGTATGTTGTACGAATTGCAAATGTCACCTGCTTACTCCTGTTTAAGTTACCTGTAGTTTGGTGGTAATTTGGCAGATTAATGGTAAATTTGCCGGATGCTGCAAATAGAGCGAAAATACTAAAGGTCATTCTTGCAAAGGAGGACTTGTCCCCTGATGTCGATTTTGATGCTATTGCGAGTATGACAGATGGATATTCTGGGAGCAATCTTAAGGTTACATTTGACTGCTCTTTTCCTAACTTACTGCTGGATTTTTTGTGGACCTTTTTGACTAACTGTTTGCTCCGTTACTTTGCAGAATCTTTGTGTTGCTGCTGCACACCGTCCGATTAAAGAGATTCTAGAAAAGGAGAAAAGGGTAGGAAATTGTGGTGTTCATTGTTTTATATGGAAGGATTTTTAGTTCTGTTATAATTTGTCAATGCAGTGATGATGGCTTAATGAAAGTTAGAATCAGTGGCCGTAGTTTGTAACTGCACTTTAAATGCTGAATTGATTCGTGTTATGTTAGGTAGATTATTGGTTACTCATGCATTCCCCTATCTAAGTACCGATGCTTGATGCAACAAGCCAACAACCATTATGCAAAAGTTGACTGCTAATATATTGTTTTAGTTATAATCTACTGAAATAGAGATTAGAAGTAAAATAAACAGATAGTTTCCTGAAATAAATGAAAGGGTCATATCATATTTTGCATATTGGTACCATATTTCTAATAACTTCTAATATTTTATGGCAGGAACGAGCTGCTGCTCTAGCAGAGGGCAAACCAGCTCCACCTTTGAGTGGGAGTACTGATATCCGCTCTCTAAACATAGAGGACTTCAAATACGCTCATGAGCGGGTAATCAATAAATAAAAGTTACATTAGTTATTTTTCTCAGAAGGGAGAAAAAAGTATTATAACTAATTAAGCTACTTCATTTCACAGGTATGTGCCAGTGTATCATCTGAGTCTGTAAACATGACCGAGTTGCTTCAGTGGAATGAGCTCTACGGTGAGGGTGGTTCACGAAGAAAGAAGTCTCTCAGCTACTTCATGTGAAGCTGTGTCTATGTACAAATGGTTGGTATGTGACTTCCCGTGTTGTGATATTCCGCTATCACTCGTATTTTGCATGTATAATGAAAGCATAGGTTTTCAAGTAAGTTTCTCGGTGATTACCGGACCTTTTCCTGGAGATGGTAATATTAAGGCAGCGAATGGTTTTCACTGCCTTTGTTTTGGTTCCTCTCACCATCTCCTTATTGCCTGCATGGAAAGAGCATGTTTTTTTTATTGTATTTAAGTTATTTAACGATCTCATCTCATAAAGAAGAAAGAGAGGCCTGTGATATATATATATATATTGATTCTTTTTCATGTTTGTCGAGAATTCTTCATCAATAAGTAATGGTAAGCCATATTTGTTTGATTTCCTAAGTTATTATTATTGCATGGTTTGACAAAATTACTGGGGAAATAGCTCTTTGGGCGAGTGAATCCAACGAGCCAAAATATGCTATCACGAGCAGACTCCCACACGTGGGAAATAGCCGCCAAAGAGCAGAACAATTCGGGTGAACAATGGTGAGAAGACAGATTGAATGCATCTTATACTTTTTCCACAGATCTGATGTTTCTTGGTAACTGAGAGCCAGTCAAATCACTGTCCAAAGTCAGATAGGATAGCAGAGACAGTGCGTGCCTAGTTGAGATCCACCTTACCATACAGAATTAGGTTATTAACAAAGAAGAGGAGATGCGACAAAGGGATACCATTATGAGCCACGTTGTATAAATAACTCATGTTTTCCCCTCCCACAAGCCAACAAAACCATTTGAAATGAATCAAACAAGTTTGCAGAACTTCCATTACAATGAACCAACATTGTTTTCAAAGAATTAAAAAGGAGTTTTCTTGGAACACCAACTTAAACAAGTCACTGGATCGCTTCATTGACTACACTAATCTCATACCAGACGAGGATCATATAAATGCTTTGAACAGAAACTGGAAACCTTCTGCTGAACACCGGGAAAACCACAGTAATACCTTGTGTTACAAGGTAAAGCTACAATTACAGTGTTAACCACTAAATCCAGAACTGAAGAAGCATGGTCCCCTACTCGGATGAGGAGTTAAACCCGGTTCTCTTATTTCGCGCATTGGTTTTGTGAAGCTACATTTGCACTTCCCCCAAACCATGGCAGACCTGGATGAATGCACTGTTTTGTACCTTCTAGTGAAATGATAGGTCCAAGGAAGATGCGCCATAAATCGAGTATTATTGTGACCAACATTGCAGCACCAAGAGAGTCGACGGCTACCCGAGGTAAGTCCCATAGATCACCAGGCTTCTCATCGATCCTGCAAAATGGAGTTGGAATATATTATCCGAATAAAACAATCACTACACTATTTGTATATAGAAGAAAACTGGCTTTTCTTTTCATGATTTAAAGACACCTCAATCTGTTAAAACAAAATATCTGCAGCAAACGAGCTTTTACTGCAATGTGGCAGTTTGTTATTCAATCAAGATATCTAAAAGGAACTGCCGAAACAAAGGCATTTTATGAACTAAGAATATGGTTCCGCACTTTCTCATAGACAAACAAACATAAAGTTGGATTACTTTCTTACCTCAGAAACATGGGGAAACTCACGATGAAGTATATGGCATAAAACAAAGATCCCACTTTATACATGGATGCACGATCCACAAAATCATAATATGGGAACTGCAAATGTTCAAAATAAAGTATCATCACTGGGATTACTTCACAAATATACGGCCTGTTTCAAAACAGAATTCTTTGAAAATATCACAGTGAAAACAATCAACTTTCCAAATAATTTAGAATTTCAAATAATACTCTTTCAAGTTATGTTATGGTGCAGAACAAAAATATGTTCCCTAAGCTCAGTTTCTTTACACATTATGCACACCCATAAACCAAGGTCTATTAGAAGGTTAGAATCCACAAGATATAATGGATAACCAAAGCTTTTCGTGCACAGAATGGTTTCATAAAGAAAACATGATGACTGAATATGAACATGCATTGCATTAGCCTTTTAGTAACATTAGCTCAGACCTGAGACAAAGTATAAACATTCCGAATTAAAAGAAAACAAAGCCTAAAGGCGGGTCGTCAAAAGCATCAAACCACATTATCACGTACGTTTGAAATAGCTAAAGTCTCGAGATATGCGATGAAGTAAGACAGGGCCAAAATCCATGCCGCCTCAGTGGCTAACTGAATTTTCTCGGGCAAGCCAGCAATAGAATGTCTTAATCTGCGAAGTGTCATGTTTGATGTAACATGGTAAAACAGGAAGACAACATGTGTGAGAAGGAAAGTCGTATGTGGCACCTGCAAAGAGAAATGGAAACAGATAAACGGAGTAGACTAGCACCACCAACAAAATCAGTAAATTGATAAAGCCAAAACAGCATTTAACCCGGAAGTCAGAATAAATCATTGTTATTTATAGCTTACATTGTTCATTTTCCAAGATGGGAAAGTATAGGAAGCTCCTAAAACTGTGAAGAAATAATGGGTCCAAAAATAATTCCCCACATAACTAAATATTACAATCCAAACACTGGCCTGCAACAAAGCAAAACAATTAAAGTTAAGACCAAGAATAACAAGTTTGAGATATAGATGTCATGCTTGACATAATTAAAAGTTGAATGAAAGCAAGAATAGGCCTGAAAATTGAAGCGGAAATCTGTCGAGCCAGAGGAAAGTATTCTACATCCACTCATGTAACTATCAATTCAGTCTAAACTATGATGCAAACTGTCTTATTCATCATTCAAAAAAGAAAATCAAATGAAATACAAGATAGAATCGAATGGGTGTAAAAGATAGAGCAAATTGTACAGTGTCTCAGTAGTCCATGAAAATCAGAATCATAGTCAACTAATGACAACGCACCATGCATTAGCAAAAATCTGGACAAGCTAAACATATATTCCAAGCATCAACAATCTGTTTAACAAACATATGATAAGTAAAATGATATCTAATAAAACACTTGCCTTAACCCAATAACGGTCCTTCCAATGCAAGCTGCTGTCAGCCTGAAAAAGGAAGCAAAAGAGAAGTTCTCACAGAAAACGAGAAAACAATGTTTTATGTTATATTTGACGGTCTAAACAACTTAACTAGGCAGCATGAAACGGAGACATAAGACCCTATTAATGTATGATCCAGCTTTGACTTGCTAGTGAGGATTTTGAAATCCTGTTAAGCCCGGAGGCAAAGCAATTCAAAGTAATCAGCCTCATTGTGACATGGACTATTTCACAACTCTATGGCATATTCAACACCTCCGTCCATGTCAGATCAATGTTTTATAAAGAGAAAAGTCCAACCTAGCGGATAAAATTACAAGATTTACAATGAAGAGGAGAATCTTGGGTATTTCACGGTTCATTTGATGCCATATCACGTCATATGGAGTATGGACCCAACAACTATTTCACCCGAACTATGAGGGAATATTGACCATATTTATGCAAAACAACACGATTACTTTATCAGTTCTAGATATGATTAACTTGGACAACCTTGACTGGAGTTCATTCATCAGGGACAAGCTTACTTAACTATTTTTAGTTTAAATAATAAAGAATTATATATATACCGATGACGAAGAATTTAAAAGGTCTGAAATGAGACATAAATACAAAAGGACACACGAGTCAAGAGCCTACCTTCCCAACAACTAGCATTGGTATCAAGAAAGAAGGAACTGCTGAAACCAAACCCAGGAGCAAATATTCCAATTCCGTAAAGTTCTGTCAACAACCATGATTATATTTTACTCAATTCTCCAATCCAAAGTTGATCACTAAACAAGTTGAAAAGATGGGGGGGGGGGGGGGGGGGGGGAATCAAATGCAGGTTTTAACAACCATTTCTATATAAAAAGTTTAGCTTCAATATAAGCAAAAGTGAAGTATATCCATGAATGCCAATGCCAGTCAACATCGAATCATCGTCCACTTTAACAATTACACTAAGCCAACTAGCATTTCTCTATTTACCCATGCTCTCTTTCAAATCAAATTGTTCACCAATGTAAAAACAAACATAATTAATCATTTCATTTGATTGTAATAGAATCTGAGTAACCTATTTAGTATTTTAAAAAATCCACATTAATTTTAAAAGATTGATTAACTATATATCGGGAGCAAAGCAAACAAATTGTAATACTCAATGGGAACAAACCTCGTAAAGTTTGAAAGGAACGACGATGCCCAAACAAAGAGTGAGCCAAAACGGAGTGTAGCAAAGAAAGAAAAGCTCGCCCCATCTCTTACTTGGATTGGAAGCCAACCATAAACCTGAAGAAGAATGAGGAGGATTACCTGATTTTGCAAATTTCATAACCATGGGGATCTAGTTACCTGAAGATGCAGATAAATAAACAATAAAATGGGTAAAAACAACGGATTTGATTGAAGAAACAGGTGAGTCTTACAGTCCATGAATAATTTCTGGGTTTGCTGAAAAGAGTGTGATTTGATGGAGTACAAGCAAGAAAGTGTTGAAGCAGATGCAAGATTTGATTAGAGGGATCAAAGAAAGATTCCCTTTTGATTCATTTCTTTAGTGACTTTTTTAATATTTTTGTTTGTTCTCGATTTGTTTTTATATAATTTGAAAGAGAAATCGATGAACCGGGAAGAAAATTTCATTTCATTTCATATCCTCAAATTATAACTTTTATTTTAAATTAATTTTAAAAATTTTAATTTATTCAATTTGATTTTTAAATGATAATTTTTTAATCTGATTTCTGAACTTTTAGATGTTGCTATTTTATTCTTTAAATTATAATTTTATTTTAATTTAAAATAAAAATTATAATATGAGAATATATAATATAATTAATTAAAAGAATAGTAGTTAATTCATATGTTTTCATTGTTTTTAATTGGGATTTATGGAAGTCGGCAGATTGACGGCAAAATTTAAAATGAGAAGAATAGGGAGGGGTTAGAAAAAGCTCACTTGATGTGAGCCTAAAAAAAGCCCTTTAATAGAGGAGTATGGGGAATCGGCTCATAGCCAGTTCCAATTTAAACCAATTTTTTTTTTTATAAATAATGATTATTTAATTTATTTTTATATATTTGAATAAAAAATATTTAAATAAAAATATTTATACAATAAATATTCGAATAAAAATATTTATAAAATAAATATTCGAATAAAAATATTCATATAATAAATATTGAAATAAAAATATTTGAATAATAAATATTTGAATAAAATATTCAAATCAAAAGATTCGAATAAAATATATACGAATAAAAATATTCGCATAAAAAGATATTGGAATAAAAATAGTCATATAATAAATATTTCAATAAAAATACTCGAATAAAAATATTCGAATAAAAAATATACGAATAAAAATATCTGTATACTAAATATTCAAATAAAATTATTCTTATAATAAATATTAGAATAAAAATATGCGTATAATAAATATTTGAATAAAAATATTCAAATAAAAAATATTCGAATAAAAATATTCGTAAAATAAATATTTGAATAAAAATATTCATATAATAAATATTGAAATAAAAATATTCGATAAAAAATATAAAAATAAAAATATTCGTATAATAAATATTTGAATAAAAATATTTGAATAAAAATATTCGAATAAAAAATATTCGAATAAAAATATTCGTATAATAAATATTGGAATAAAAATATTCGAATAAAAAATATACAAATAAAAATATTCGTATAATAAATATTCGAATAAAAATATTCGAATAAAAAATATACAAATAAAAATATTCGTATAATAAATATTCGAATAAAAATATTCATATAATAAATATTGGAATAAAAATATTAAAATAAAAAATATACAAATAAAAATATTCGTATAATAAATATTCGAATAAAAATATTTGAATAGAAAATATTCGTATAATAAATATTTGAATAAAAATATTCATATAATAAATATTGGAATAAAAATATTCGAATAAAAAATATACAAATAAAAATATTCGTATCATAAATATTCGAATAAAAATTTTTGAATAAAAATATTCGAATAAAGATATTCATATAATAAATATTCGAATCAAAATATTCATATAATAAATATTCAAATAAAAATGTTCGATAAAAAGTATACGGATAAAAATACTTGAATGAAAATATTTGAATAAAAAAATATACGAATAAAAATATTAATATAATAACTATTCAAATAAAAATATTCAAATAAAAATACTCGAATAAAAATATTCGAATAAAAATATTAGTATAATAAATATTCAAATAAAAATATTCGAATAAAAAATATTCAAATAAAAAATATACAAATAAATATTATACACAATTCCTTACAAAGTATACACAATGACCTACAAAAATCGTAAGGAAAAAGGTATGTACACAATTCCTTACAACTTCTCACCATGAGCTAAAGGAGCCATCTAAAGGTAAGGATTTGTGTACATACACAATTTACTATGATTTTCGTAAGCCGTTGTGTATACTTTGTAAGAAATTGTGTACAAACATAAATCCTTACCATTTGGGTGGCATATTGTGTATTCTTGTAGGAAATTGTGTATGTACACAAATCCTTACCCTTGGATGCCTCCTTGAGCTCATGGTTTTGAAGTCGTAAGGATTTGTGTACATACCTTTTTTCTTACGGTTTTCGTAAGCCGTTGTATATACTTTGTAAGGATTTGTGTACAAACACAAATCCTTACCTTTTTCGTGCCATATTGTGTATTCTTGTAGGAAAGTGTGTATGTACACAAATCCTTACCTTTGAAAGCCTCCTCGAGCTCATGATTTTGAAGTGGTAAGGATTTGTGTACATACCTTTTTTCTTACGGTTTTCGTAAGCCGTTGTGTATACTTTGTAAGGATTTGTGTATAAACACAAATCCTTACCTTT
This sequence comes from Abelmoschus esculentus, assembly GCA_035048815.1. Taxonomy (NCBI): domain Eukaryota; kingdom Viridiplantae; phylum Streptophyta; class Magnoliopsida; order Malvales; family Malvaceae; genus Abelmoschus; species Abelmoschus esculentus. The sequence goes on along the minus strand of JAUCBN010000027.1, from coordinate 308,831 downwards.
TTCGTGCTATATTGTGTATTCTTGTAGGAAAGTGTGTATGTACACAAATCCTTACCTTTGAAAGCTTCCTTGAGCTCATGGTTTTGAAGTCGTAAGGATTTGTGTACATACCTTTTTTCTTACGGTTTTCGTAAGCCGTTGTGTATACTTTTGTAAAGATTTGTGTACAAACACAAATTCTTACCGTTTGGGTGGCATATTGTGTATTCTTGTAGGAAATTGTGTATGTACACAAATCCTTACCCTTGAAAATTTCCTTGAACTCATGGTTTTGAAGTGGTAAGGATTTGTGTACATACCTTTTTTCTTATGATTTTCGCAAGCCGTTGTGTATACTTTGTAAGAAATTGTGTACAAACACAAATCCTTACTATTTTTGATGTTTGTACCGTTTTTCTTACAGTTTTTGTAAGAAATTGTGTATAGCACAATGTGACCGGGTAAACAGGTTTAGGCTTCTTTTAGGCTTTTTTTTAAGAGCTTTTCCTAGAACTACCCAGAAGAATATATAAAAAATTTATTATTTTTTAAGATTTTGTTTTAACGTTTGATTGAGTTAAGTTTAAAAAATTTGATTTATTTTAATTGACGAGAAGAATAATAAAATATTTTATTATTTAAATTAAATATTTAAATAAAACTCGTCTAATTGGATGGTAATTAAATCGTTTTTTTTGTGTGTATTCTTTATTAATTTTTGATTGTGCTATTGGAGTCCGACAGATTGAAAAAATAATAATGAGTTTTTCAGATTAATCAAATTAGAAGTATTTAAAAATATTTAACTCGATTAATTCAAATTTATCAATTTAAAAAATAAATATTTAAAAAATACTTGACTCATAATTCTTAACTAGATAGTGTTTAAATAAAAATATTTTGAAATTAAACACTTAACGCTATCTGTTACTTTTAATATATTTATTTTTAATTTTAAATTATATTTTATTCTAGTTCTTAATATTTTTACCTACAGCCAAATTTAAAAATTAAAATTACTTTTTTTCTGATTGTATTGTTTATTTTTCAGTTTTAATATTTTCTAAAATATTTGTTTAATTTAAAGATTACTTTGGGCACGTGTTGGGCCTTCAGGCGATGGCGGCTGCTTTTTCAAAGACTCTCCAATGGCAAAAGAAGGCAACTTTTACTGCCACTGAGACCATTTAAACCAAAAACCCTAGCGTCACTCCCCTTGTTTCTCTGCCGGCGTTTTTGCTCTGAAAATCAAGCAAAGAGGTAGAAAAATGGCTCAACTTAAGGCTATTTCACCAACTTCGTCAATTAGTCTCGCCTCTTACGGTTCTAGAAGAAGTATTTTTTCTTTGCATTCCAAACTTTATTGTGTTGCCGCTCCATTTCCATTAAAATTTTATTATTTCTGAATGATTTTATAGGCTGATGCGCCGTTTTGATTCTTGCATTTTGCAGACACATTGTCCAACCCTGATAACTTGATTTGCTCCAGGAAGTTGTCTTTCCAAGAGGTAATTTTGTACTAATTTTACACTATCAATATTTTGCCTTTTATGGGTTATTCTATTTGTTTGTATTTTGCTCTTATAATTTACCGTTTTGAACGTGTTTCTGAAATTTCATTGACAGTTGAGTGGAAAATCTAGTTCACTTCATGGTCATGCTATTGTAAGCAACAATGGGTCTATCACCATAACACACAAGAATCAAGGTGAGGGTTAACATTGTTCGATTATTGGACATTTTCAGTACCATAGAGATCATCCTCTTTTCTTCTTTTTAGGTTCTGCATGTTGTTTTTGCTTGTTCTGTTTGTCCTATCTGTAAGAATTTCTTCTTTTTTGCTTTATGTATTCGTCTTCTGTTGTTGGATATTTACTCTTGCAATTTGCATATATCCTTGGTCTCCGTCCCAGAAGATGCTCGGAGATATTTTCACTGTTGCATTTTAATTTTAAGTTGTTTCAGTTACATATGCATTTTCCTCATAAACTTGCAGGAATTCAAGCTGTTTTGTCCAGCAACACAGAGGCAGAAGTTTCCAAAGCTACAAAGGGTGGTGGGCTGCGAGGAAAATTAAACAAAGTTGTTTTAGCCTACAGCGGCGGCTTAGACACTTCTGTTATTGTTCCATGGTTGAGGTAGCTCTACTGTTTAATGTTATATATACTAATGCTCCCCGTTTTCTCAGTCGGAAGAGTTATTACTGTTCTTCCGTTATCAGGATTGTTTCTTCTTGATCATTAAGACATGCTTAAGAAACCTCTGATTTCAGCAATTTTGCTTTTACAGGGAGAATTATGGTTGTGAAGTTGTTTGCTTCACAGCCGACGTTGGCCAAGTAAGTGGGAATAACGTGTTTGCTAAACAGTTTAATTTTCTCTAGGTTCTTTTATTATGTGGTTTATGTTTATAATACCATCTTTTATTATGTGCACAATTTATACGCAATTTCAAACTTTCCAGGGCGTAAAGGAGTTGGATGGTCTTGAAGAGAAGGCCAAGGCAAGCGGTGCTTGCCAGTTAGTGGTTAAGGACTTGAGGGAGGAATTTGTGAGAGACTATATATTTCCTTGCTTGCGTGCTGGTGCCATTTATGAAAGGAAATACTTGTTGGGGACCTCAATGGCCCGGCCTGTTATTGCAAAGGTTACTACCTATTTTTTTTTTATGTTATTGTATTTATGCTTCTGTGATCTCTCAAGCATAACTCAGCTCTTATTATAATCTACATAACATGCTACCTCAGAATTGTGACTTGTACTTTATTTGCTTTCTTTGGAATCCTATTTTTCTTTTTTACTTCGAATGTGATTAAGGTTTGTTATCTGAGGGAATCAAATAGGTGTCAGAAAATTCAACATTTTCTGTGACTAGATTATTATGATATAATGGTAAAATGCATGATCCCAGTTATTATAAAAGAGTCTTTTGTTCTTCTGCAATATCTTTATTTTTAACTGCATTTTCCTTTATGACAGGCCATGGTGGATGTTGCAAGAGAGGTTGGCGCTGATGCTGTTTCTCATGGATGCACAGGGAAAGGCAATGATCAGGCATGCCTCTCGACCAAGCTTTTGTTGTGAATAAGTCTTCTATTTTGTCAAACAAGATTTCAGTTTTATAGTTAATCGTTTGTTTTATTTAAAAAATGACTAACATTATTTCTCCAGGTTCGGTTCGAGCTTACATTTTTTGCTCTAAATCCTGAATTAAATGTTGTGGCTCCTTGGAGAGAATGGGATATCACAGGGAGAGAAGATGCTATTGAATATGCTAAGAAACATAATGTGCCTGTTCCGGTGACAAAGAAATCAATATACAGCAGAGACAGGAACTTATGGCACTTAAGCCACGAGGTTCAGTAACTAAGCCTTATTTGTCTGTTTCTTTTCGTCGCTTCAATCTTTCTATTAGCTCTTCTGTTAAACTTAACACAATTTTGTTTGTTTCTCTTTGATAATAATCTATATTGGCATTGAAGGGTGATATCTTGGAGGATCCGGCAAATGAACCCAAGAAAGATATGTACATGATGAGTGTTGACCCGGAAGATGCACCTGATCAACCAGAGTATGTTTAACTGCTGCCTGTTAATTATTTTCCGTGCGTGTTGTGTCAATTTAACATCTTTTCATATTAACGTCTTTTCATATGCACGATGTCTACAGATATGTGGAGATTGGAATTGATTCAGGCATCCCTATTTCACTTAATGGAAAGACTCTTTCGCCGGCTTCTCTTCTTGCTGAACTCAATGAAATCGGTGGGAGACATGGGATTGGTCGTATTGATCTGGTTGAAAACCGGCTTGTTGGTATGAAGAGTCGTGGAGTCTATGAAACCCCCGGCGGTACCATCTTATTCAATGCAGTGCGGGAACTGGAGACTCTAACCCTTGACCGTGAAACCATTCAAGTTAAAGATTCACTTGCCCTCAAGTACGCCGAGCTAGTTTATGCAGGAAGGTGGTTCGACCCACTTCGTGAGTCCATGGATGCATTTATGGAGAAGATTACTGAAACCACCACCGGTTCTGTTACTTTGAAACTGTACAAAGGTTCAGTTTCTGTAACTGGTCGGACCAGTCCCTATAGCTTGTACAGAGAGGATATCTCCTCCTTTGAGAGTGGGGACATCTATGATCAAGCAGACGCTGCTGGATTTATTCGTCTCTATGGTCTTCCAATGAGGGTTAGGGCAATGCTTAAGAAGGGTATCTAAGTGCTTTCTTTTTTGTATCAATGTCTGAAATTTCAAGCCTACTTAATAATGGTGTATTGTCAGTTTTGACATATCATTTGAATTTCTGTTTTCGGTTTTGGATTAATATGGTTTCAAATTATCGACTTTAGGAGTAAGATTACTTGTATTTTTAGTTATTTAAAAATATTAATATTTTTTTATATTTTTATAATTAACTTTGAAAATATAACTCAATAGTAAACTTAAAATAATTGCACAGTTTGTCCGGCGTACAATCCGAATTACTTGTTTTGTTTATTCATATGATACAGACTCCTAAATAAAGAATTACTACTAGAACAAACTCTTTATTTTGTTCTCAAGATGTAGTGGAACTGGAACTATACAGAGCTGAATCTTTGCTCGGAATCTGCAGTTGCTTGTATTTGTGCAGCGTACTGCAAATTCCAAAGGATGTCCTCAAAAGATGGTCGGCTCCATAATTCAGGACACAGGCACTTATTGGCTATTGAGATCACAACTGATATAGATTCTTGTAATCCTGTAGCAGTAACAACCGGGTTCATGAACCTGCCACGCCCATCTTGATGACTTAAACATGCCTGTAAAACCAAAGACAATAGGATAAGGTGCCAATGACATGCAGACTATGATTATTTGTAAAAAAAAAATTATTGATCCGAATTCAAAAGTCTGATTTTTTTACTCTGACCAAAGCTAATTTGATCATAAATGTCAACAACCTGGACTTACCTGATTCGAACTCGAAGTTGATATAAAGCCAAAATCATATAAATTTTTGAATGACTTGAACTCAAAATGAGTTGAATTCAAATGTCAAAACCAAAATGATTAGAACCCAAGTGCTCTAACTTCAAAATGACTAATGAACTCGATGACCTGAAACTGAAATAAACTGAACCTGAAATAATCTAAAACTTGAAAATAACTCGCACTTAAAATGATCAGAGCCGGAAATGACCCAGATTCGGAATGTCCCGAACATAGAATGACATGAAGTCGAAATTATTCGAACCTAAAATGAATGGAATAAGTCATCCAAACTGACTTGAATTCAAGTGTCGAACTCAAACGAAAAAAAAAATCCCAAAATGATCATGAAGTTTAAAAACTAAAATTCACCTGAACATGAACCAACCCAACTTGCCGGATTGATAGGTTTAGTTACATTACATGTATGGCTTTTTCATGACTGATGTACAGGCATTTTCCAAGTTTTCAAAGATTCAAATTACATACCAATTCATCTCGTAGAGTGGCCTCCTTTTTAGCAGCTATGGTGGAACCGACCATTGTCTCCAATAAGATGAGCCCAAAGCTATAAACGTCATCCTCTAATCTTGTCATTTGCCTGAAAATATTGTTCAAATAGTATCTCTGCTTAAAACTGTTTATGTGCTGAACTGACATTGAAAGCAAAACCAAGCATGAATGTAATCAAGCAGATGATCATATCAAATCAAATTTGAATTAGTCCTTACCATGATTTATGAGGATCGTCTCCTTTTGCCTGCACGTAAGATTATGGTGTAAGTTTGTAATCATAAAAGGATTATTGTGAAGATTATAGATATCGAGATTGGTTGAGTTTTGCAAAATTAACCATTTTGATTAGCATAGTATGGACAATTACCGTACAGTCATTGGTTTCCTCGGAGATAATGGACAGGCCGTAGTCACCCAATTTGGCCATCCGATGCTGGTTGAGCAATATGTTGTTGCTTTTCAATCTATTGTGAAAGAAACCAGGAATAACCCCAGTATGCAAGAACTGCACTGCCTTGCAAACTCCAATTAAAACTGCTAATCTTTCCGACCAATTCAGAACCTCTCCAACACAATTCTCTATGAAACCAACAAATCAAAAGTGCTAACAGTTTTACTGATTTGAACTAAAGGATAAACTATGCCAAATTAAGTACTGGAACTAAATTCGTAAGTAGAGTTTAACAAAGGGATGAAAACCACAATTTGACCAAATAAATTAAACAAGTAAGAAAATATACCGGAGAGATGAGAACGAAAATTCCCATTAGGAATGTATTCATAAACAAGGAAGACTCTGTTGACACTGCAGTCATCTTGTTTAACTTCAATGCAATGCCCCAAAATGCAAACCAAATGCGGGTGGCGTATCCTTGCAAGCATATCCAGCCTGAGTTTGAGATTTCTAATCCAATATTTCTTTGTTGTTGGCAGACATCTTATAGCAACTTCGATTCCACTCTCCAATCTTCCTTTGAAAAGCTGGGAAATGAATTCAGTGAGACTCAGTTACGAACAATTCACAAGTATCTCGTTTCAGACATAATACATGTTATTGTGGTCAATTGCAGTGAAGATCAACAGTACAAGGAGTCGGAATCACAAAGTTGATCATAATTTCATATTGTAACTAATACTTAGTCTTGGAAAAAGGGTCATCTTACTTTTCCATATGAACCTTCACCAAGAAAAGCAGAGTTATCAAAGTTGTTTGTAGATTCCTTTAACTCTTCCAAAGTGAAGGATCGGCAAGGTGGGAGACCCTGTGCCCCTAACTTTGCATTTTCGGAAATGTATCCTGAAAGGAGTATTCGCCAGAATTTTATCATGGAAAAACCATTTTTAGTAAAAAAAACTTACTCAAATTATGGCTTTCATCCTTGTATTACACTTACTTGCATTGGTTAGGATCTTAGAAGAGGTTGTTGAACTTTCTTGAACTGATTTGTGCAGAAAATGTTGCTCCGATATCCCTCGGTGGCAGTAATGTCTGTAAACGATTACAAAGGCAATACCCAAAAACACAGTGATAACAGCTATACCCACAATGAGACCGACCCAAACCCCCAAGCCTTTGGCATTCGTATTGCTTTGGTCCTTATGAACTTCATCTCTGCAATATGATTCTGGGTGTTGCTGCTGATGTTCATCAAAGGATAAACAGTTGCCATTCAAGTTGACAACTTTATTGCCTGATTCAGAATTCAAACATGAAGGCAAACTCCCTGTTAGCCTATTGTTTGATATATCAACAAACCCAAGGTTGGTTCCACATGTTAGATTGTATCCAAGTGATCCGCTCAACATATTCGATGCCAAATTCAAGAAACCGATGTTCGGCAAAGAGAAAAGTGGAGCTGGAGGTGTGCCACTCAGCTTATTGAATGAGATATCCATGTGCTGAAGCTGAGTTAGATGGGTATATTGTATTGGGATTTCACCAGTGAAGGAGTTTTTCTGGAGGGAAACCATAAGCAAACCTTTGGGAAGTGTTGGCAAACGAGAATCAAATTTGTTTCGACTCAAATCCAGCACTTGCAGATTTGATAAATTTGCGAAATTTGGCGGAGCACCCATCAATCTGTTGTTCCCGAGGCTCAAATATGTTAGGCTAGACAAAGAACCAAACACGTTGGGGACAGTGTCATTGAAGAAATTATGATCAAACACAAGAGTTTGAAGCTTCACCATTGTCGAAATTTTAGGAGGGACCGAACCAAAGATGAAATTGGAACTCAAATCCAAAGATTCAAGCGAAGATAATCTATGGATTTTATCGGGGAGAGGACCCCAAATTCCCAAAGAAACCAGAGTAAGAACTTTCAAGCTCGGTAACCTCGACAAAGTTGTAACAAAAGAATCCATCGAAAAGGAATCCGATAAAGTTCGATTTGGTATTGGAAAGCCATTGAAATCAGTGACTTCAATGGAAGGCTTATCACCCATGATTTTGAGCTCAGTTACCGAGTTGAACTCACATGAAATATTCACATTTGGAGAGGGAGGCAGAGAGCAGAACAACGTTCTTCGATCGTACCAGATATCGAGCTGTTTTGGATACTCTAAATGCTTCTTAAGTTGAAGAAGAACTTGGGTTTGAGAGTTCAATAATTGAGAGTCACCACCCAGAATGAAGAAACTCCATGGGAGCAATAACAGTAAAGAAAACAAGCTGTAATATTTCTCCATGAGAGCTTGCTGGTGTGAAAGCTAAAGCTTAAAAGCTAGAAATTCTTGAAGCAATTTATGAATTCCTCAGTTCTTCTCCAGAGCTTAATGATTGAAGTGTAAATCCAAGGATTTATGATTTGGTGTTGGAACAGGCTGTGAAACACTCATCTGAGTTCTGTCTTTCCCCATACAAAGTCAGTAGGCAGTCATCTCCTTGTCTAATGAATATCACCACCGACTTTGTGCTACCCTGACATATATAAAATGGTAATCTACATGGGCGGAGCTACATTGGTGACGCCTTAAAATTTTTTGAAAATTATATTTTTTAATATAATTTATATATAAAAAATTAGAAATATATAATTGATCTTTTTTTATAAATAATTTAATATTTTTTATATATAATTAATTTTTTTAAATATCGTTTAAGAAAATAATATCTCTTAAATAATTTTTCGACTCCATTCCTGATAATTTATGTAATTCATTATTTATTTTTAGTCTAAATTTATAAAAATTATTAAAATTTTAAAATATTTAATTTACTCACTAAAATTTAAACATTAAATATTTTTACCGTTTAACTTTTAAAGAAAATACTCCAACATCGATGAATTAAAGAGAATCATAACTCTGGTTTTGAAATGAAAGTTTCAGGGCTTTTTCATAAATTTACCCAAAATGAGTAAAAACACTCAATGGTTGAGTGACTAAAATAAACTAAATTTAAATGTTAAATGATAAAATCAAAAATTCTTAAAATTAAATGATCAAACTAGAAATAAAATGAAAACTTGAGTGAACAAAAATACACCATTTATCCAAATATATATTACAAATTTAGAAGATAAAGATTGGTTAGGTAACAATGAGACACAACATGGTATGATTGTTCGTAGGTGTGTTCAATATCGGGTACACAATTTTTGGGTATCTGGAAAACTGGATACCCATTTATTTTGGGTAATAATTTTTTGGTTTGTGCCCCGGTCTGTTTATATCGAGTACTTGTTACGCAACGAGTATCCGGTTCGTATATATATTTTTAATTTTTATTTTATTTTAAAATTAAAAAATTATATATTAGACACAAAATTTAAAATTTTATAATATATGAACAAAAATAAATATTAGTGATTTAAAGTTAATTTTAAAATATTTTAATGTATATATACACATATATTTATTAGAGTTTATCGTTAAAATGATATTAAAAATACTAATATCGTTTTTTCTTTCGATATTAATAAATTAATAAATTATATTTAAAATTTTTAAAAATTAAAAGTATATAATACAAACATAAAATTAATTTAAAGATTTAAATTAATTTTATGTATAAATATTAAAGAATTTACCATAAAAATAATATAATTCAAAACTAAAATATATATATAATTTTAAATTAGTCGGGTCGGTCGGGTACCCGATAATTTTAAAAAAAATGGCCTAAACCCGACCCAATTATTCTTGGGTCGGGTACCCGACTCGATCGGATATTTTTCAGAAATTACCTGTTATTTTTATTTCAGGTAATCGGATCGAGTAATTTTAAATACCCAATTACTCGTTTAGTTCATTCATGATAAGATTAAGGGGTCAATTATTATTTACAAAATAAAGATATTTTATCATTCATCGTTAATTTTTTATAATATTTATAATAATTTCTTTTTATAAATTTTAATTATTTTTAAAAGAAAAAGAAATATTCTAATAAACATAAAATTTATAAATAAAAATATAAAAAATAATTTAATCAATCGATTAAATATAATTTTTAATAAATAATTAAACGATATTTCATATTAAATAGTCATTCTTCTAATATTAGTTGTCGTTTATGAATAATTGGTGTATTAAATATATATATTTTTTGAATTAGTGTATCCTAGTAGCTTAGAAAAGTTCATACTTTGTGCGACTCAAATATTTTCTTTTATAGTATTTAATACTTGTCGTGATTCCAGCCTTGTAGACTCCGAAGCCCCACACCCTGATGAATCTGTCAAAGGGACAACCCTTTAATGGAGTGAGACTTTGACCCCATCGCATTCTTTAGTTCAATAATTCAGCCTACCCATACTTTACCCTCAAGTCATAACGTAGCATCCGTGGTATTTAAATTAGGGACAATAATATAATTCGATTTTGTTAAATTTTAATTTTATTTAATTTGATAAGTATAACTTTTTATTAAAAATTTTAAGTTTGAGTCGGATCAGATTAAATTATTTAAAAAATAAAATCGGGCTAGGATTGGGACGAATTTAGGATGAACATTTTCAACCTGATTTGATATATAATATTATATATAATATTTAACATCTTTATTAAAATTTTTAAGTTAGATCAAATTTAATTAGATTTTTTTACTAAAATATTATAATCAAGTCAAGATCATATTATGTTTTTATTATATTAAGTCAGGCCAGATCGATAAAAATATATATCGTGAACAAGTCAAGATAAGATAGATAATTTAAATTTTGAATTGAAATCGAATAGCTAAAAAATTATTGAATCCCGTTCGATTGCCGTCAAGGCTATATTTTAACCTAATTCATTGTTCAACTCTTCAATATTTTTTTAAATGATCATAATTTTATAGATCTCATTAAGTGTAAAATACTGTGGGCTCATTTAAGTTCAGTCTTTCTTCACTTTAATAGCAAATTAAAGCTGATAAAAAATTATCTTGTCCAATTCAAAGTCAAGTCCATTGGGCCGGGTGAAGTGCCCAACACAGGGATAAACCCTAGATATGGAGGAACAGTCGAATAAGGAAGGACTGAATGGAATACATAGAAACAAATGAGACCCATTCCATATTTTCATAAAAAATGCATGCAGCAATATAAAACGACTTAAACCCTAATTTCTTATCCCTCTCGTTCCCTAAACCCTCGTAAACCACCGAACATCTCGAACCCAATCCAAAGGCGCCGCCATTTTTCAGTTAATTTGAAGCTACGAAAAAGGTGGGGTTTTGGAGCCTTTGATTCAATGGCACTTTACTTGTTGTACGAATCATCTTCTGGGTATGCGCTATTTCAAGCTCAGGGGATCGATGAAATCGGTCAAAACACAGAGGCTGTTAGGAACTCGGTTGCCGATTTGAACCGGTTCGGTAAGGTGGTTCAGCTCACTGCTTTTCAGCCTTTCGAATCCGCCATTGATGGTCTCAACCAATGCAACTCTGTTTCTGAAGGTATTATAAAAACTTCACCTTTATTTTTTTTTTCAAGTTTCTGGGTTTTGTTTTGTTTTGTTTTGCCCTGAAGTAATTTGTCTGTTTAGTTTATTTAGCCTTTCAAAATACTTGCTAAAGGAAGACAAAATAACTTTGGTTGCCATTTCATATGAGGTTTCTTTCTGTGTAAGTTAGGTTAACCATTGGTTTATGACTGGTTTCATTGGTAGGGCTTATGACTGATGAATTGAGGAGCTTTTTAGAGCTTAATCTCCCTAAAGTTAAGGAAGGCAAGAAATCGAAGTTCAGTCTTGGAGTTGCAGAGCCTAAGCTTGGTTCCCACATCTCTGAAACAACTAAAATTACATGCCAGAGTGGAGAGTTTGTTCTCGAGCTACTTCGTGGTGTGCGGTTGCATTTTGATACCTTCATCAAGGACTTAAAGGTTTGCTTGTAGTCTTTATGTTTCTCTTTTATTTCTCTTTAAAGATGACAGCTACAAGTGTGTTTTCTTCAAACTTTGTAGCCTGGGGACTTAGAAAAAGCGCAGCTTGGTCTGGCACACAGTTATAGTAGAGCAAAAGTGAAGTTCAATGTCAATCGAGTCGACAACATGGTTATTCAAGCGATTTTCCTTCTTGATACTCTTGATAAGGATATCAATTCCTTTTCCATGAGAGTGAGGTTTGTTATTACTTTACCCTTGAAATGAGCGTTTTTTAAGGTTAATGTGTAATCACAATCAGTATATGCATGGATTTTACAAGGATATCCTCTGGTTGATTACTTCCTGCAGGGAATGGTACTCATGGCATTTTCCCGAGTTGGTAAAGATTGTCAATGACAATTATCTCTATGCAAGAGTTGCAAAGCTTATAGAGGATAAGTCAAAGTTGTCTGAAGAACACATCCCTGCCTTAACTGAAATTCTCGGGGATGAGGACAAAGCAAAAGAAATTATTGAAGCCGGCAAAGCATCAATGGGTAGATCTCTTGTATAAGTATTTATACCACAGTTCAACCTTATTTTCTCATGCCCTCATTTTTTGATTTTTTTTTTCTCCTTTGCAGGACAGGATTTGACCCCTGTTGATTTGATTAATGTTCAGCTATTTGCTCAGAGGGTAATGGATCTTGCCGAGTACAGAAAGAATCTTTATGATTATTTAGTGACTAAGATGAATGACATTGCACCAAATTTGGCATCATTGATCGGAGAAGTTGTTGGGGCGCGGTTGATCTCTCATGCTGGTAGTCTCACAAATTTGGCAAAGTGCCCCTCTTCCACTCTTCAGATTCTTGGTGCTGAGAAGGCCCTTTTCAGGTATTTTATTTCTGGCTTTATATTCTTACCACTTGGTGGAGCTGTAAAATGTGTGTGGAGAAATGGAGTTCTTGATAAAATTATGTCTCTTGAGCTGAACGATAACTGGGGTCTTGATCAATATCTTGAGTAATAATCCCAAAGCATTATTTATTTATTTATTTATTGAGATATTTTTTTAGCCTTTAAGGCATTTGTCTTCTCTCATTTGCTTGCCGCTGTTGGCTTCAGGGCACTGAAAACACGAGGAAACACTCCTAAGTATGGTCTTATTTTTCATTCATCTTTCATTGGTCGAGCATCTGCTAAAAACAAGGGTCGCATGGCACGCTATCTTGCGAACAAATGTTCCATTGCATCTCGCATTGACTGTTTTGCAGGTAATCATCATTTTTTGTTTCGTTATATGCTGTAAGTTTTCCTGAAAGTTGGTCAATGCTCTTCTTGCTTGCAGAGAGGGGCACCACTATTTTTGGGGAGAAGCTGCGGGAACAAGTCGAGGAACGACTTGAATTCTATGACAAAGGTGTTGCACCTCGAAAAAACATTGATGTTATGAAGTCTGCAATCGAAACTACTCAAAACAAAGGTGGTATATGGAGCTGCGAATCCTTTTCTTTTCTGTACAATTTTGAATATATGATGTCTCATTTTACAATCGTTACAACTAAGACAAATGCTATACCTTACACCTGCGCCCTGGAAAATCTAATGTATCTGTTAAACCAAGTTACACTGAAAGTGTTGGATTATTTTACAGCAGTTAGTTCATTGGTTTTGGCAAGTATGATTTCCTTTTGAAGTTCTCATCTATTACCATGTTTTATGCAGATGTAGAAATGGAAGAAGCCCCACCTGTTGAAGCTTCCACAAAAAAGAAGAAAAAGAAAGTGAAACCAGAAGATGCCCCACTTGCGGCTACAAATGGAGATGCTTCAGAGGGTGATGCTAAATCGGAGAAGAAAAAGAAAAAAGAGAAAAGAAAGATGGAGCAAGAGCAGGATCATGGAACAGAGAAAACAAACGACATCAATGGGGATATGGCCGAGCAAGATGCAACAACCAAGAAGAAAAAGAAGAAGAGCAAAGATGAAGGAGCTGCTGCATGTGAAACTAAGAAGAAAAAGAAGTCCAGGGATTGAATTCATCACTGTTGTGTAATGGCTTACTTAAGTGTTGTAGGAATATGGTTTATTTACCTTAGAAATTTGGCATTTGTTGAACATAATTTAATTTTAAACTTAAGTTAGCGCATGAATTTCAGATTGAGTTCTGGATTTACTTTCATAGATTTTTCATATCATTGAGATCACTTTGAATTCAATAAGCTTGGATTTGAAGTATCCGGATTCGAGTTTTCAATCAGAAGGGTGGTTGTGAAATTGTGTCATGTCAAGTTTTTTTGGCGGGAAGAATTTAACTGTTTCCGCTACTAAATAACTACCCTTGGTTCTTTAGATTTTTCATATCCTCTTCAACCTCAGTTCAGTTTTCCATTTCTCAGCCTAAATTTGTGAAACAAACTCATCCCAAATCAAGGAAAACAACGGAATCTTCAATGGCAAGACAATCGGGAAGGATCATCAAGAATCCATTCATGAGTTTAACTCAGAGTCAAAAAACATTCACTCAGCTGCTATCAGTTTCACCATTAAAATCACTCTCTTCCTCCAAGAAAACATCCCCATCCCTCTCAATCTTCATCCTTTCTTTCGTATTTTCCTGCACTTTCCTGGGAATCTCCATTTTCAGATTCTTTCCCGCTTCCCAAGATTCAATCCCATGTCACATGTTATCTCCTTCAATATCCCCAATTTCACCCCATTCTTTACCGTCTTCCTACTCTCAGATCGTCTTGGCATCTTTGCTTTCTGGTGGCTTAAACTCCAACAATGAGATTCAATCCAGAGCTGGCGACACCGCGATGGTGCCATTACCAATTCATCTGGTTCCTGGGAATTTATCCGAATTACAAACCGAGTTCTGGAAACAACCGGATGGAAATGGCTACCGTCCTTGCTTGGATACAACCATAGAGTACCGTAAAAGATCCGCAAAGATTTCGATCGAGAAGAACAGATTCTTGGTCGTAGTTGCCGCCGGAGGATTGAATCAACAAAGGAATCAAATCATTGATGCCGTTGTTATTGCTAGAATCCTTGAAGCTGCTCTGGTTTTACCGATCTTGCAAGTCAACATGATATGGGAAGATGAAAGGTAATATGATTTTAAAAACTATGGGATTTTGGTTTCATGAAATCTAAGATTCATATTCGACGAAATCATTCTGTTTTTTCATTGTGAATTTCAGTGAATTTCCGGATATTTTCGATGTTGAACACTTCAAGAAGACTTTGAGAGCTGATGTACGAGTCGTGTCATCGTTGCCATCGTCCCATTTCATTGCTAAGCAGACCATTGTAACACAAATGCCTTACGGTGTTTCCCCGTTTTGGATCCGTGCTAAATTCTTCAAACAGGTAAGTGGAATTGGATTCCATATCGATACGAACACGAAACGAATACATGGATATTAGATTCTTATGATGTATGTATAATTGTATATTCTCTTTGTTTCAGCTCAATCAAGAAGGTGTTCTTGTACTAAAAGGACTAGATTCTAAGCTCTCATGGAATCTTCCATCTGATTTGCAGAAGCTTAGGTGCAAGGTACTTCCAAGTTTTAACTTACGAAAACATCGATTTTTTTTTTTCATTTTTCTTGAAATATTTATATCGAAACATACGCGAATATGTGTTTTTTTCTTATTGCAGGTAGCTTTCCATGCACTGAAATTTTCCAAGCCAATTCTCCAGCTTGGAAACCAGTTAGCGAGGAGAATGTGGATTGAAGGTCCATACGTAGCCCTTCATCTCCGGTTTGAGAAAGATGTGTGGGTCCGGACTGGATGTCTTACCGGATTAGGTCCGGAATTCGACAAAATCATTACTCGGATTCAGAAATCTCAGCCTCAGTACCTCACTGGGAGAGTCAACATGAGCTATAGTCAACGTCGCCTCTCTGGACTGTGCCCTCTAAATGCCTTAGAGATGGCAAGGTTAATAAATAGTATCAAAATTTCTTGATTCGACTCAAATTTTGAAAAATAAACAATGTTAACGGTTATTTGTTGTTGCAGGCTTTTAAAGGCTTTAGGGGCACCGAGAAGTGCTCGGTTTTACATAGCCGGTGGAGAGCCATTTGGTGGCACCAAGGCTTTGGCGCCACTTGCTGCTGAGTTCCCGAATTTGGTGCGGAAGGAAATGTTGGCTCGCGACGGTGAACTCTCGCCATTCCTCAACCGTTCCTCGGCTCTATCGGCAATCGACTACATTGTCTCGTTCAACAGCGACATCTTTATACCTTCCCACGGTGGAAACATGGGGCGATCCTTACAGGGACATCGAACATACATGGGACATAGGAAAAGCATACGTCCGAACAAAAGAGCCATGCTCTCG
The DNA here is from genome assembly GCA_035048815.1 of Abelmoschus esculentus. Taxonomy (NCBI): domain Eukaryota; kingdom Viridiplantae; phylum Streptophyta; class Magnoliopsida; order Malvales; family Malvaceae; genus Abelmoschus; species Abelmoschus esculentus. The sequence continues at coordinate 292,710 of JAUCBN010000027.1, read as the reverse complement.
TTCTTTGAAGATTCATCGATTTCTGAGGAAGAATTCAGTAGGATCATACGATCAGTGCATAATAAATCCATGAAGCCAGAGCCGAGGAAGAAAGAACGAGACAAAGACGTGATTGCCTCTCCAGTGCTCGAATGCATGTGTCGACACGGTTCAGGCATCTTCTGAAACAAAACACACATATCTTTGGATTTTAACAACATATGGAATACATTTGGTTTGTTCAGTCTATCTTGGGAATTCCCTTCAAGTTCAAATTGAATACTCATGCCTTCTGACCCAAAAGTTTGAGAGTAAAAATATTTTATTATAAATTTAATATAAAATAAGGTAAAAAAATAAAAGCATAAAGATAATCTTACCCCTTAATGTTTATAATTTTATCGTTTTGGCTCTTATTCTTTTCTTGAGATAAATTTAGCCCTTAACCTATATCTTTTTGACAAATAGCTTATTTTTTAACTACCATGATAATTAAAATATATTATCATATGCATATGACATGTCGTCATTGTTAGATTTTAACGATCCAATTATTATGTTAGTTAAAAAATATAGATTAAGTTCTAAATTTATCCAAAAATAAAATAAAAAACAAAACAATAAAAATTATAAACGTTAAGGGTTAAGATTATCTTTATGTCAAAAATAAAATTAACACAATTTTAGATGAAAATTAACAACTATTGTTTTATTCCACTTAGAAAGATTTTTTTTTTTTAATTATGACATTCCAAATTAAATTTTTAGATTCTACCTTTTTTTTACCATTCAAAATCATTAAATAAACCCTATAAATATATCCTTTCAGATTCATGTCAATAATCAATTCCAACACCGAAAGAAAACATCCACATGAATCTGGAATTCTCATCAGATATGAATTTATTGAAGTGAGATTATGTTATATTTAAAGGATATTTACAAATATTTATAATTTTTTAATTAAAATTTTATATTAAATGATTTTTAATTTGGGTCATTAAACGTATTTAAAACAGGCAAGTGTTGAGAATTTAATTAGTTATGGAACAGTTCCATTCATTTACTGAAATAATAAATTTAATTTAATAAAAAAAGAACTTATTATTTTCTTATCTAAACATCAATAAATTTGAAGTACTTTCAACAAACACATCCATAAATTTGAAAATGTTAGCTCGGATAAGATATATAGCACATTTTAAACACATGAAAAATATTTTAATGGTTAAAGTGTAAATTTATTGTAATATAGGTGAATTTTGAAATTTATTATTCATTTTATGTTATTGAATTTTGCCACTAAGCTTTAATTTTATTGAATTTCACCATAAACTTAGAAAAAAAACTACCACTTAATTTTGATTTTTGATATTAGAGAATTAACCAAATACTGTTAGATATTAAAATAAAATATTAAACTTTTTGTTTAAATTAAAATTGAATAAAAAATCAATAAATATTAAAAAACCAAATTTATATTAAAAAATTCCTTTCTTTATCTCTGATTTGTCATTTTATAGTATAATTCTTTATCTGTACATTAATAATTGATTAAAAAATAAAAATTAATGAAAAAATCAGTAAATGTTTGGTGTTGAGCTAAGGCTATCAAAAATCTTTTATGATCTTTTTGTGTTTCCTCTTTGGCCCACTCACATTAATTGATTAATAATTCGTTCTCTCTACTTTATCTTTTGGTAGTAAATTCTTTATCCGTACTTTATATTTTTTAAATATTTTATATCACAGTATATATTTTTTTATTTTTACTTTTTTAAAATGTATATGATATATAGTACTTGAAAATATTAATGACATCATATTTTATTAGAATCATTCAATATTTTTACTAAAGAGAAGAAAGTAAAAATTTTACTTATAATATATTTAGAATCTGTAATTCAAGAGAAGAGAATGTATCAATTATGACTCTTAACTAATATTCTAAAATTTATTGATATAATTTTTAATTTTTAAATATCTTTATATTATATATTTTATAGAGATCACTCTTCACGTTTCCGTTATATTTGGAGGGAGAGTAATTTCAAGGTTAAATAATATTATTGATTATTTTTTTTATTTTAATATTTATTTTAATAAATCGTCATTAATATTAATTTTTTTAGTATAATCATATATCGCTAAAATTTATAAAAAAATATTTTAACAATTAAAATAAAAATAGAAATAATTTAATGATCAATAAATTACTATTCTTTACCCTCACTTCAAATCTGACCAGTTATCCTAGGGTTGGTCCAGTGCTGCATTTATTATGAGTTGATTTTTCCTTCTCTTCTGGTCCAACTTGACTACAAAATTTTGTGTTGTGTGTGTACCTCTCCCTTTCAGTTTTTTTTTTCACTTTATTAGGATTTTGTAGTGATTTAAATTCAATTTTCTACCTACTTCAGTGTGTTCAAATATGTTTTTATATTAAAATTTAAAATTTATTTTTTTATTTTTTAAATTTTAATTTGATTTATTATCGTGTACGATTTTTTTGTTTTTTGAAATATTTTTAACTTACGATATGTTATCGTCTATCGTTTGTATTAGATTTATATTTTACGAGTGAAACCACCCTCATCAATGAGTGGTCAAATGATATCCTAAAATTTTTGAATTAATTATTTTATATGATTTATATATATATAATATTTTTAAAAATGTCCTTATATTTGATCATATTTTTTATAACACTCGAGCTTGATTTATGATATATTAATAGTCTTTATTAATTTTATTTTTTTAATTCGTTTGTCGATATAATTAAATCCGTTTTAAAAAAAAATCCTCAAAATCGTTGATTTTGCTAATCATTCTTATTTTATAGCTCTTGAGATGAGTAATTTCATATTTCTTTTTTATTATTTCTCTATTTTGTTTTTTTGATAAAATTTGTCCTAACATATTATTGAAAAATATATCTTTATCTTTTAAGATAAAATTCAAAACTTACTTAAATATAATCAAATTGCTTACAAATTACCTCCCTTATCAAATTTCGTTTAGACAATCCGCAGGGTCAACGCCAGATTTTTCGCTGATTATATTTATCCCATAACTAACTTGAATCCTACCCTAACAAAATAACTAATAATACTCGGATTTAATCCAACCACAGCTTGGAAACAATATAGAAAAGAAAATGGCAATTGGTTATTCAACTGTCTTTCCTTTACTATAAGAAGGAAAGAAACAGATATAATTTCTACTATAAATGCCATGCAGTTTTAGTTCTTTAATGAAACAAATCGTTTCAACAAACCAGAAGAAAGATGGTTTCAGAAGAAAGATGGTTTCGTTCCGGGTTGCATCGGCTGGGAATTTTAACCATTCTTTGTTCTTTACCGTCGCCTTTGCTTTGCTTGTTCATGGCGGATGTTCGTTCATATCACTTTTTTTTAATATCTCTGTTTTTTTCCCCTATATATTTGAATTTTGATGAGCCGTAACTCTTACATTTGTGCAGTAACCGGCGAAACGTTTGTTGATGTAAAGCGATTTGATTTTCCGGCTGATTTTGTTTTCGGAGTTGCCACTTCTGCTGCTCAGGCGAGCTAAATCTCTCGTCGCTTAGTTTCCTTTTTTTTCTTTTTCTGATTCGGTTGCGATAACTTTCCGGTCGATACAATGCGGATGTCTTCCAATTGATTGATTAGATTGAAAAATGCAGATTGAAGGATCAGTAAGTTTTGAAGGAAAAGGACCGAGTGTTTGGGATCAATTTGTACGGAAGTTTCCATGTTAGTATTTAATCCTACTAATTTCAAGTGAAGGAATTAATTAAGATTTTTATTTAATTTCTTTATTAAACAATTTATCTTGTAGGGAAAATAGCAGACAACAGTACCTTGGACATAGCAATCGATTCCTATAAACGCTATAAGGTAACACTTCCTCTTTCTCTTATATTTTACTCTTAGATTGGAACAGAGATTTATTAAACTTTGCTATTAGTCTTTACATTATACAATCGTAGTTGAAGTTAAAACCCTTGGTAATCTTATTCCCTTAGAGAAACATAAAGCTAAATGCATGCATTCGCAGGAAGATGCGTTGTTTTTAAGGGATCTGGGTGTAGACGCTTATAGATTTTCCATCCCTTGGACCAGAATTTTACCAAGTAATTCTATTCTTTCTTTCTTTCTTTCTCCTCCATATCATCTCTATAAACATAAAGAGAATAATTACATATTGCTTTTGGCGACGCCGTAGATGGAACTTTGAATGGTGGAATAAACCAGGAAGGCATCGATCATTACAACACTCTCATTGACGAGCTAATTAAAATTGGTGTCAAACCCTTCGTGACATTGCTGCACTTTGACCAACCACAAGCCCTTGAAGACAACTATGGAGGTTTCTTAAACCGCAGTATCGTGTAAGTTTTATTCTAACTATTGTATTCCTTTTTCAACATATCCATGTGTGATACCATGATTTTGGATCAATTTTCATTGCTGTTTCTCTCTGTTTTTAGGGAGGATTTTAAGAACTATGCTGAAATCTGCTTCAAAGTATTTGGTGATCGAGTTAAACATTGGATTACAATCAACGAACCATTTATTATTGCTAAATACGGTTATACCGGAGGAAATGCTCCACCGGGGAGATGTTCAGATAGGAAATGCCACTGAGCCTTATATTGCTATCCATAATCTTCTTCTTGCCCACGCAATGGCTGCTAAGCTTTACAAGGAGAAATATCAGGTAATTATTATGCATATGTATCCAATATCACAAGGTGAAATATTTGTTAATAATATTTAAGTTCCCCAATTTCGCTTTGGCTTGAATTATGAACTTCAGTTCTCTCAAACATTGAATAAATATTTAAGTTTCAATGGATAATCCGACCCTTAAACAAGTGTAGGATTCGCCAACTATTTGCTGTCATATTTAACGGTTGAATATTGCTCAACAGGCAGACCAAGGAGGTGTAATTGGAATGACCAATGTTGCACAGTATTACGTGCCATATTCAAACACATTGGCTGACAGAAGAGCAGCAAGAAGAGCCATGGAATTCGACTTGGGATGGTCAGTAAAACCCTACTCATTTTCTATTCAACAGTTTATAACAAAAAATTCAAAACCTATGAACGCCATTTGTGTGATTTCTCTAGGTTTATGGAGCCATTGGTACGTGGTCAATACCAGTCCATCATGCAAAAATTGGTAAAAGATAGGTTGCCTGTTTTCACTGAACAAGAGAAGGAATTGGTGAAAGGGTCTTTCGATTTCATTGGCTTGAATTACTATACCTCGAGATATTCCAAAAACATCCCGACCTACCCGAAAGGTGCAGCACTCAGTTTGTTCACTGATCCACTTGTAAATGACACAGGTAAAGCTTAAATTGAATCTATTATATTTCCGAGTAATATATAGAGATTATGTTGTTTTGATTGTTGCGGCAGAGGAAAAAAATGGAGTTTCAATTGGTCCAAAAGCTGAAGGAAGTGCTTACATTTACATATACCCCCAAGGGCTTTACAAAATCTTGAAATTTGTGAAGAAACACTACGGGGAAAACATTGCCATCTACATCTCCGAGAATGGTTTGGAAACCTCTTGTTTATAAAATGATTTTTCTCTATTAACTTCTTTTGTTTATATTTCATTTTGTGAATGTTTATGTTTTTTAATAAAAATTTTTTTGCAGGTGTCACCCAAAAAAGAAACCACTCCCTACTGATCAATCAAGTTCTAAATGATCAACAAAGAATTGAATATATTCAAAAACATTTACATCAGATCACCAAGGCAATTAGGTAAGTATAGTTTATGTCATCTCAACTCTTTAGTTTTTTTTAAAGTATTCGTATTAAAAGTGAATTAATAAATTTTATTCGATAAAAAAAATAAAATAAAAATAATAAAATTGTGTAAAACACTTATAGTTTCCTCATTTATTCTGAATTATATATTTATCACGTATAACTGAGTAACTAATATTATTTTATCTTGGTTAGCTATGGCGTGAATGTAAAAGGATATTTCTATTGGAGTTTATTTGACGACTTTGAATGGGGAGAAGGATATGAGCCTCAATTTGGACTTTACTACATTGATTTTATTGATAATTTGAAGCGAATTCCGAAAAAATCTGCTAGATGGTATCATGATTTTATAAATGATAACAAAAAATAAGCATTGTAAAGATTTTTATTATATGTTTTATGTAATGGATAGGGTTGGTATTTGATATTAATTTACGTTGATGTTTTGTGGTTCTAATATCAATAACAAAAGAAACTATTAAAAATGAATGACTCAAACTCAAAAATAAATCAACATTAATCTTAAATCAAACCGATCTAGATTCAATTATCATAAATTAAATATGTTTTGATCTGACTTGAATATAATCTGCTCAATCAATAGATGTAACCATCATTCAATGCCTTTGAACCAAATGTGCACGTACTGTAGTGTCCTAACTGTTATTAAATTCTTGCATGTCAACATATGTTTAGCGGAGTGGTAGAATAACTATTGCGTAATAAGAATCAAACACCAATCTCATTCCTCCGCCGGAGGCTATTTCTGAGATTCTAAAAGAAATTTAAAAAAGAAAGGAAAAAATTTATCGCGACGCCTGAGAGATTCGAACTCTCGCGGGGAAACCCCATGGACTTAGCAGGCACACGCCTTAACCACTCGGCAAAAGCGTCGCTCCTGTAATAATTATCATGTTATATTTTTAATTGTTCTTTTCAATTGGAGATACACCGTATGTCCCCAAACTATAAAATTTAAAGTTTCAAATTTTTATTTTAATATAATTCAGAAATCTAATTTCATATGAAAAAATATGACCAATTCTAATTTAATCTTTAAATTTTTTAAATTTCTAATTTTACTTACATTCCCAATTAATAAAACAATTATAAATTTTTATAGTTGTCATATAAATACTAAAATATCTTATATAATAATATGATGTAGGAGTAATAAATAATAAATATGTGAGAAATTTAGTACATCTAAAAGTTTGTATTGAAAGTAAAATTACAGTTTTACTCTTAACTATTTTATTCTAATTGGTCAAACAATGCTTATACATGTATAATTATAAACAAAGATGGTTCCTGGCATATTCAATAAGTTCAACCGAAAAGGGCCCCTAATAATGTATTTTATATTATCATAATATTAATAAATTTAATTTATTCGGTAATAATGTTATTAACGTTGTGTAGTAATTTTTTTCTTGCTATTTACCTTCTGGTTTTAAATCTATCATACTTATTTTGGTTCTTAAAGTAAAAATCTTTATATATATCACTGATATTAATTGTTTATTGTTTCACCGTTTATAAATATATTATAAAGATTTTGATTAATTATTTAAAATTTATATTTTTTTATTATTTTTATCTAAAGTATCTTTTCTTCTTAAGAGATCTTATTAAAAATATATCGTTGATACGTGCAAACAAAAAAAATTATCATAGTTAAGTTTAAAAAAATCTTAAGACTAAGGCTTTTATAGTTGTAAATGTTGCAGTTGTGCAACCTCAGGATTGTTTTAAGATAACAAAACTCTAAGTAGAACTTCAATACAAGCTGAAAAAGGTACCATAGGTAAGGATTATGCGGATAACTTTTTTATTTTTTGGTATTTTTTTATTGTTTAATTAGCAATTTCAAATAGATTGTCTATTAAAATTTACATGTTTTTTGAGTTGCGAAATTAATTTCATATTTATTTTGTGAGAGATCATACAAACTTATTTGTTGAATGTAACTTTGTTAAACATTTATTGATGTTGATTTTTGGACATTGTAATATTCATGTTGCGTATAGAGGGTGAACTGATCTCTGATTTGATTGTAATAAAAATATAAGAATCAATTGACCGTTATCTTGAGACTTTTTTTGATATTATATCTGTTATGCAAGATAAAAAAAGAATTTATTCCCACGCAAACATAACCTTCATACGATTGGTACTTTATTTTTATGTATCAGAAAGAATATTAATTTTCAACTTAAAATTTTTTTAAGTCTATTTTATTAAAAAATTATAAAATTATAAACTTTTGATTTTTTTTATAGTTGCATTAGTTGATTTTTTTACAATTTATAAATTAAATATTTATTAAATTTTGATTGAGTCTAATTTAAACTCTTTAGTAATCGTGCCATTTGTTAATCACCCGTACTCTTGGTTATCCTACTTCCTAGGGCACAACGCATCCCTAGGCAGTGGCACGCATCTCAATAACCCAACCATCTTCTTATCCCATTGCTTCCAGGCCGATGCCCGATGGCGTCACACAACAAGACGGTCAAGATGTATACTTATCGGGAACAACAAGATGAGGATAAGAGGAGGCGGTTGAGACTATGAAGGTAACATACAAAACAGACTTATATGGAGTATTTTTTAAACCTATATTAAATCTATCAGACCCCATACTTACCATCCAAGACTGTCCGACACGCCTCAAACACCAAGACAGACTTGTTGTCCTCACCTCGATTGCTTGTTGACTCGGAGGACCACACAAAAGAACTCCCTAGACGATAACGATCGTCGTACTTATCCGCTTACAATCGTCGATCATCTTTAGAGATATATACACGAATAAAAAATATATATTTATTTATGCTTTAAGATTAAAATAATATTATTAATTTAAGATTGAATTCAGAATTAGTATTTAAAATTTAAAACGTAAAAATTTATTTTAAAATTTTATATTTTTTTAAAGTAATCAAGGCTAGTTATTTTTAAAAATATAATAAATGATTTTTTTTGAATACGAGTTTTAATAGAATCTTATTTGTATTTGTTACTAGTTTTTTTGAGTATTTTAATTTAATTATAATATAGTATTTAATTTTTATTTTAAATTTAAATAAATTTATGTATAATTATATACACTCGAACTTAAATTATCTTAAAAGATAATATTATTTCTATCACTAATTCATCTATACTTGTTATTTAAACTTTTGGTTGAACTAGTGTCATAATTAATCGAGTATAACTCAATTATAAAATAAAAATAAAATCTCTTAAATAATAATAAGTACTATTTGCTTTTGTATTTTCATATTTTCATATTCATCTTAAATAAAACAACAATAAAATGGTGACGATGGATAAAAAAGTGAATATATAATTTTTTTATTAACTTTTCAAAAGTTATAAAATATTTATTAAATGTATCAAAATGTTATAAATAATTATTAATTTTTAATCATAATATTATATGTCATTAAATTAATCAAATTATTAAGCTATTTTATAAATCAAGTAATCATCTTGTAACAGTTTCATGAATTGAATGATCTTTAGAGATTAGTGGCCAAAACGATCATTATTTCATAGTTTAGTGACTACTGATAGATTTTATCCTACAAATAAATGATTCGGGTAATTAACTAAATTAAAGAAACTTTCAAAACAACAGCGCTCCCCGCGCTCTTCACAACTCTATATATTCCCATTCTCACAGTCAAGAAACCACTCCATTTCCAGGTTTACCAGCAAAGATGATTAGCGTAGGGAGCAACGGTTACACAGCGCCAGATTCGAGAAAGATCAACAGCTACGATGTTCCGGAAGGGGTCGATATTCGTGGTAGATTTGACGAAGAATTCGCTACGATTTTAACAAAGGATGCTTTGCAATTTGTGGTTGATTTGCAGAGAGAGTTCAGGAACCATATCAAGTATTCGATGGAATGTCGCAAAGAGGCCAGGAGACGATACAATGAAGGGGCGTTGCCTGGTTTTGACCCTGCCACAAGGTACATCAGAGAAGGTAAATGGACTTGCGCACCGGTTCCGCCATCCGTGGCTGATCGGAGGGTAGAAATCACGGGTCCGGTTGAAAGGAAGATGATCATCAACGCTCTTAACTCCGGAGCTAAAGTATTCATGGTTAGTGACTTTTGTTATGTTCATCTGATGCTCTGTTTTTTCCTTTTAAATTTTTATGGTCTGATATATTTGAAAAAAGAGATAATTGCAAAATAGTCCCAAACTATAATTTTTATTTTAAATTGATTCATAAACTTTAAAACATTTTATTAATCTGGTTTTGTAAAAAAAAACTTATATAGTGTTGTTTATATCATTTAGTATGACCGGTAGACACTTGTTGATCGATTTGTTCGGTTTATTCAAAGGCTGATTTTGAGGATGCACTGTCACCAAGTTGGGAGAACCTTATGAGAGGGCAGGTCAACTTGAAGGACGCAGTGAATGGGACAATATCCTTCACAGACAAGGCAAGGAACAGGGTTTACAAGCTCAACGAAGAAACAGCCAAGCTGTTTGTGCGCCCACGAGGTTGGCACTTGCCGGAGGCACACATCTTCATTGACGGAGAGCCCGCCACCGGTTGTCTAGTAGACTTTGGCCTTTATTTTTTCCACAACTATGCCACTTTCCGTAAGACTCAAGGCCAAGGCTTTGGGCCCTTCTTTTATCTTCCTAAAATGGAGAATTCAAGGTAAACTGTCCAAGTATACGTCGATTATCGAGTCAAATTATTGAATTTCAAAAATACAAGGACTTAAATGCATGGAAACTTAAATTGTTCAAAAGATTGTGACATGACCTCTATTTGTCTTCCTTTAGTTATGTTCCTGGATGAGGTGGTTTAGGTTTTTTGAACTTGGTCGAACTTGTCATGTCTTAAATTTTATTTAATATTCGACTCTAAACCCGAAATGATTTTTTAGGTTATGTCTTAGAATTTACATGATTTTTCTAAAAAATTATATTAATTTTACTTGGCAGGGAAGCGAAGATATGGAATAGTGTGTTTGAGAGGGCAGAAAAGATGGCGGGCATAGAGAAAGGAAGCATAAGGGCAACTGTTTTAATCGAAACACTGCCTGCAGTTTTCCAGATGGATGAAATCCTTTATGAGCTTAGGGATCACTCCGTCGGCCTCAACTGTGGTCGATGGGATTACATTTTCAGTTACATCAAGACCTTTCAGGGTCATCCAGACCGATTGTTGCCGGACCGAGTTCAAGTTGGCATGTCCCAACACTTCATGAAGAGTTACTCTGATCTCCTCATCCGTACATGCCATAGACGCGGTGTCCATGCCATGGGCGGAATGGTATATATGAATATAACTATGACATCACAATTTATTTCATGCATAGACGTATTCATGAGTTGGATCGATCAGATTTAGATCAAAGTCATGTATAGTATCAATATCAAGCATCATGGTCGGAATCTGAACTGTTATACATTAGATTTTGTGTTTTTTTGTGTTAATGAAGGTCCAATTGTCTTAAACAGGCAGCTCAGATTCCAATTAGAGATGATCCAACTGCTAATGAGGTTGCCTTTGATCTTGTAAGAAAAGATAAACTACGAGAAGTGAAGGCAGGGCATGATGGAACATGGGCGGCTCATCCAGGGCTCATCCAAGCCTGCATGGAAGTCTTCACCAACACCATGGGTAACTCTCCTAACCAAATTGAAACCGTCAAACGAGAGGATGCAAGCAACATAACGGAGGACGACTTATTGCAAAGGCCTCAGGGGGTTCGTACTATGGAAGGCCTCCGTCTGAATACTCGTGTTGGGATCCAATACTTGGCAGCTTGGTTAACCGGTTCAGGCTCGGTCCCTCTTTACAACCTCATGGAAGATGCCGCAACAGCCGAGATCAGCAGGGTTCAAAACTGGCAATGGCTAAAATACGGTGCTGAATTGGACGGGGATGCACTTGGTGTTCGAGTGAACCGTGAGCTCTTCGGTCGAGTGATCGACGAAGAAATGGCCCGGATCGAACGAGAGGTTGGGAAAGAGAAGTTCAAGAAGGGTCTGTACAAAGAAGCTTGCAAGATTTTCACTCGCCAGTGCACTGCTTCGACGTTGGATGATTTTCTGACACTTGATGCCTATAATCACATTGTCATTTATCATCCAAAGGGTCAGTCTAAGCTTTGAGAATGCTCCAATGGAGAATCATGGGGTACGGTGTTGTGTTTTTCAATAAAAAAACAAACGAGTGTCATTGCTAAATAAGTAAATAATCAAAAATCATTTTCAGTGCTGGGTTTAAGGTATTTTGATGTTTTTTATTTCAGTAATGGAAGAATTGGGATGTTTTTTTTGGCAATTGAACTGTTCCATTTCACCTTAAATGATGGCACCAGATCTTACTTTTCATTTATGGAGTCTGTCTTGGTATATTTGGGACATGTTTATAAAATAATAAATAAATTATTATTTGATATATTTAAAAATATATATAATATTTTTCATTTACCTTTCAACTAGTATTACATTTTTCTTATATGGAGATTTCTTTTTGGACGCTGCATGTGATTACATCATTATGGACCCACCTATGCCTTGTAAACAAATTCTAAGCATTCGTATTTAAGATTACGGGAAAACTAAGAATAAAATCAAATCTTTTCCTATGTAAATTTTTTTTTTCTCGTAAGTTGAAGATATTAAACATAAATTTTAACTCTTAAAATTAAAAGATTTGTATAAATTTTTCTTTAATATTATACTTATAAATAAATTTAAATATTATTTTTACAATACCAAAATAAAAAATACAAATAAAATAAGTTACTTCGTGCACCATGAATATAATGGATATTTTAATTATCTATCTAAATATAAAACAACTGCATGAGACAAATAGAATATATTGATACCAAAAAGTTTTAAAATCACATATGTTAAATTTAGAATTATTTATAAAAAATTCAATCCCCATTATATCAAATAATAGTATTGTAAGCTTGAAGCAATATAAATTTATTCATATAAATATTATTTTCAATAATTCCGTGTACAAAACCGGTCCTGATTTGATTCCATCCATCTTATCCACCCCTCCCCTGTTCGTCCCAAATACCCTTGAAACAACGTCTGAACGACTGTTGTGGTTCCAGATCACCCCCAAAGAAAAAGCAAACCATACCAATAAAAATCCCAACGTTGCATGGCTCAAGATTTGCCAACTGCCGCACAGCCTTTCACTTCCATTTCAAGTCTTACCTAACAAAACCACGAGTAGGTCAGACTCTTCTTCGTCGCTCTCTCACCGTACGATCCAATCAGCACTCAACATGATCTTCCCAGTAGGATTCGTGGACCCTAAACTCTGAAAAGAAAAGAATCCAATGGCTCAGATATCTCCATTTGTACCATCTTTTATGAGGTGGGGTCCCAGTGAAATATATATTCCCTCGCCAGAATTATTGAACACTTTGTCTCTTTGCCTCCTCGATTCTTCAAAAACTCTATTGAGAACTATCAACACTTGGAAAAGCTACAAATGGTAAAGAAATGGATTCTATAATGGATGTAACGTGCAACCATTCTACTGGTTTATCGTCACTTGGTCGTACTAACAAGGAATTCATGCTTTGATCTTTATTAAACATACATATTTACATTCAAAAATTAAATACGAGATTCAAAATCATAATAAATGTTAGGGTAAACTATATCAGTGAACACCCAATTATTTGGGGATACCTATTTTGACCACCCAACTAAAGAACTCGTCAATCAGGTACCCCAACTTTGAAACCCTACCTATTTTGGCCACTGCCGTTAAAAATTTGACGAAAAAGTTAACAGTCACCTGGTTGGTGAGAGAGAAAGGAAGAAGGAAAATGTTGTGTTAATATGACAAAGAGGGGATTTGAACCCTTAACCTCTTGCTTATAAAGCAAAAGACTCAACCACTGAGCCAATATAATATTTGTGATATAAAACCCAAAAATAAAGTATTAAATGGTTATATCTTAGTATTTGAATTACCTTGACAAAGACCGACCGTTTAAATCGATTAATATTTAAATAAAAATATTAAATATTTAGATTTTAATTATTTGAATAAATTAAAATCTAAATATTCGAATAAAAATATTTAGATTTTAATTATTCGAATATTTGAATTTTGTTGTTTAAATATTTTTATATTTTTTGTTCGAATAATTAAAATCTAAATATTTTTATTCGAATATTTTTAAATTCAAATATTCGAATATTCATGATTTTTATTCGAATATCTAAATATTTTTATTTGAATATTTAAAATATAAATATTTTTATTCGAATATTTATTAATTTTCAACTAATATTTTTATTTATATATTTAATATTATTCAAATATTTTAATTCGAATAATATTAAATAAAAATATTCAAATATTTAATATTCGAATATTTAATATATTTATTTTAAATATTTAGTTATTTTGATTTATTTATTAAATGTTTTATTATTTTAATTTAAATATTTAATATTTTAATTTAAATATTAATCGACTTGAAATTTTGTTATTATAGGCTTTTACTAAAACTTTATCACTTAATAGTACATGTGAATATATTATGGCATAAGAAGCAATTTGGTTTAGTGGTTCACTTATTGGGTGGGTACTTGTTGTGCTAGAGGTTGTGGGTTTAAATCTTTTTACATGCAATAAACTTTGCATGATTAATTTTATTTATTAATTTAAAATTAGGATTAAATTAAAATAAATAAATAAATAAATTAGAGGGATTATGTAATTTTACCAATTTTAATTAACAGCCACGTCACTGCTGTTAACTTTTCTGTCAGATTTTTAACGGCAGTGGCCAAAATAGGTAGGGTTTCAAAGTTAAGGTACCTGATTGACGAGTTCTTTAGTTGGGTGGTCAAAATAGGTATCCCCAAATAGTTGGGTGGTCACTGGTGTAGTTTACCCTAAATGTTATGTTACACCGCTTGAATGAATCTCAAAATTTTGTTTGAGAGAATGCTTTGAGATACATCAAATTTTGTACCCCATATATATATATATATAAGATTCATGAATGTCGTGTATTTATATTTTGTATGGTCTCTATGTTTATAGTGGATTGTTTATTCTTTCTATCTTATAAAAATAGATAAGATCCAATCATATTAAATATCAAGATCATGGACCTAAAATGGTTGGAACTTAGGGTAGTCCAAGTTGAACCATAAATGATCTCACGGGGTATGGACTTTGAAAGATACCAACATTTTATTTCAATAATTTGTACTATTCAGATAGGATCAAATCCTTTTTTTTCATTACATTATGTGTCCTTGTACTTTTTATGGTTAAAGAATCATCTTGTTAGGGAAAGAAGCTTGTTGTCACTAGTGTAACCATTTACTGGTGCAACAGGATCAATTTGGATAGGCTCGAGAGTTAATTTGTTTATTGAGACAACTATACCATTCTTTTTATATTATTATTATTTAAGAAAATCATGACACGTATTATATTTTTTAAATAATTTAATAATATATAATTCTACCACCAAACCATCACTTAAACCTTATTTTATTATCCCAAGCTGAACCCATAACATTAAGTCATACTGACCTGGGTATATCCCAAAGTCTTAAAACAAACAAAAATGTTAGGCTTACCACTTCAAGCCAAGCAAAGTTAAATGTCGCCTTCATAGGAATCCATATTTGTAATATGCCCAAACTACCAAGGTCATTTTCAAAAAACATTAAAATTACAAGGGTACATTCGTAACAAAAAAATCATTATTTTTCCATTTCCCCTATATCACGGAGACAAGAGAGAAACGCATCGGCCGTTGAGCTGCGTTGTTCGACTCTCCAATCACACACGTGGGGAAACATCGCACGTACCCACTTCATCTTCCTTATAAATCTCTCTAATCTTCCCAGTTTCTTCGCACTTAAGTGCGTCCATATGCAAAGAGTTTCTCAAAAAAAAGAGGAAAAAATGGAGAGTAAAGGAGGATGTTGTACAGCTAGCAGATATGCGGCATCTGGGGTTTACGATAGGTCGAAAGTAGACCGGATAATGCTACGGTTCAGACCGATCGCACCCAAGCCGGCGAACGGAGGAGGTGGTGGGTCTGTTTCCCCACGGGAAAGCAGCGCTGAGGGTTATTGCAAACTGGCGAGAGGCAAAAGAAGACGGTTAAAAGAGAGTAATAATACAAAGAGGAGAAAAAATGTTACTTTGCCACTTATATCTGAAACACCAGACTGCAAAAACTCCATTTCCATGGAGAAAAAATCGACGGCGATGATGATGCCTTTGCGGTTAAGCTTCGGTGAAGCTGCGGGTGGTGATAAAAAACGGAGTTTCAGTTTCCTCGGCGGCGGCGGTGTCTGTGACTCAGTAGATCGGGTGGTGAGGTCGTCGTGCGTGACGGTGGAATGCGTGACGGATACTTGGGTTAGCGGTGACGGGTTGGGATGTACGGACTTGGAGCGGAAGGTTAATCTAGGAAAGGATACGTGTCCGGGGTTTATATCGGATTTCTTCGGAAGAGTGACTTGGACCAACGGGGCCTATAAGGAAATGGTGGGCGGCGAGACGACGGTGCGGTTGCTGACAAAGCAGAGGCTTCCGCCGCCGATGTCTTTCCCTGCGTTTACGTGTAGGGTTAGGGTGCAATACGTTTCCAGGAAGGATCTGAACTCGTTGACGGTGCCGTGCGACGTTTGGAGAATGAACTTCGGCGGATTTGCATGGCGTCTCGACATCAAAGCTGCTCTTTGCTTGGGCCGGTAAGAAAAACAAGCGAACCAGTCTTTTCTGATGCATGAAGAAAGCTGCTTATTCTCTGCTCTGCATCCATGCTTCTCCTTGTAAAATTGTAAATACTTTCTTCTGCTCTTCTCGTTCAAAGCTTTGAATGCATGGTATGAAGTTACGGTCGCAACGTAATATAATGGTTGATTTTTTTATATATATAAATTATGATTAGGATAAACTACATTAAATGGTTAATGAATTTTAAGGATAAATTTATTAAGATTTTTGAATTTTAATCGCATTAAGCAGCTTTATTCTTTTATAAAGAGAAACTAAGTAAAAAATTTAATACACTATTACTATAATATTAAAAAATCGAGATGAATACACTCATCAGGTGTAAACGAGCCGAGTCGAGCTCGAGTAGAGCTAAGCTCAACTCATTAAGATTTTGAGTTGAGTTTGATTTTTTTTTCGAGCTTAATCGAGCTATGTATTGATCGATCTTTGACCGTGTTAAACTCGAGTAACTCTTATTTCTCATGTCTCATTTAAAGCCTAATAAAAAAAATTGATACACAAGTTGTATAAACTCAAACGTGTTATTTTAGGTTTCAATATCTTAATTTAAGGTTTATGACTTATGTTTAAGGTTTAGATTTTAGGGTTTTAGATTTAGAAATCTAGATTTTAAATTATAAAAAAATTAAAAATAATATATTTATGTTTTCGAGTAGCTCGTGAGCTTTTTGAGTCGAGTATCATGTAGCTCAGCTCGGCTCGTTAAGAACTCGAGCTAAGTTCGAGCTTGAGTTGAGTCCAATCAAACTTTGACTGAGTCGAGTTCGAGTAGCTCGCGATCTATCTCGTCTCATTTACAACCCTACTCATTATCACCGGCATTTTGTTACAAATTTTTTATATTACGTAAGGATTCATAATGTAGCATTTTTTTTTAATTTTTTTAATATGTTGATATGATTATAAATTGATATATGTCAAATGTACGAATCACCTGGATGAAAATATGTTATCTTATACAATATGAGAATCTGATCTTTTTCACATTAATCCTCAAACATTCCCTCATCTGATATGCTAGACGATTCAGTCCCATTAACAAGAGGTTGGTTTGGGAACTCAAAACTGGAATCACTAAGAATGCTTAAATCAAAATCAGAATCAGAATCACTGCTGTGCTCTCGCGTTTCATCTTCATCAACTTCCATTTGCATTGCTCCGTTTGAATGATCGGCTCTTTGCAGTTTCTGATGGATAGCATCATCATAAGACATTTCGTACCATACGGTGCCTTTTCCGACAATAGATTTGTTGTGGGCATCGGTCATCCGCTCTTGCTTACTCTTTTCCGAGTTCTTTGGCTCTCCCCAGTAGTCATACCGATACAGGGGATTTGAAGGATCATATTGATCCTTCCCAAAATAACTTGGGTCTTTATATCTTCCTGGCTCTTCCAATGGTAAACCAAGTGCTTGACGGCTGCAACAAAACAGTTGATCAATACGAATTAAGACAGGAACATAGACATGCAGTTTAAACAGCCTGCAAGACCCAGTAAGAGGCAAACACGCACAGCACAGAATGCACAGGAAGGGATTGGACTTGGTGTAAGTCAATGCCGTTCGTCACTCAAATAGACACGAGCGAAAGACTGTTATATTACCCTGATCCAAAGAATCCCTGGTAAAAATCTAACTTTGTTCTTGTGATTCAAGAATCGAGATAATCCATCATTCGACTGTTGCCATTTATATATATAGAAAAGGGGAAGAAAAAAGAGCAATGAGAATACCAGCTGATGTCTCTGATTAAAGCTTCTCTTTCCTCAAATGATCGACGCCAATGTATAAAATCATATTCATCCATCTCAATATTTCGCCTGAATTTGCTGATTTTATAGTCCTCTCCTCTTTCTTTTGCTTCGTTCCTAAGTTTATTGTGGAGCTGCACCAGATTCAGAGGAAAAGTAAATCTCTACGAAGTTCAGTTATATGGTAACTTAAAG
This sequence comes from Abelmoschus esculentus, assembly GCA_035048815.1. Taxonomy (NCBI): domain Eukaryota; kingdom Viridiplantae; phylum Streptophyta; class Magnoliopsida; order Malvales; family Malvaceae; genus Abelmoschus; species Abelmoschus esculentus. Next base: position 274,182 of record JAUCBN010000027.1, on the reverse strand, counting down.
ACATGTACAGGAAATGCCTGAACAATTTCTGCATTACTCGGACTTGTGTCATACATTAGTATATTCAGATTTTCTTTTTCCTCTATGTTTTCCATATATTTGAAATGTCCTTGAAGGTCAGACCCTTAAAACCACATCCAAATATATCAAACAAGGGTAGTAGGAAGGTGATAAAAGGAAAATTCCATTGAGATTAAAGTAAAACTTGAAAACATAAAAAATAGAGGGTGAAAACAGCCAAGAAACAATTACCTCACGCTCAGCTAAGGCAGCTTCCAAATCAAGTTCTTTAACACTAGTTTTCTGTCAAGAAGTACAACCATTTTAGCAGGTTGGCATAAGCAGAAACTTGGTTCATATCAAAATTGAATAAAGAAAAGCTCACCACAATCATTTTCGGTAAAAGACCTCTCTTGTAGCGAACTTTTGTGTATTCCACATTGTTTTCTTCATCATAGTCATCTTCATCAGTTAATTCTGATAGCCTTTTGCCTTTGTATTTCTCCGGATTTGCCTCCAAATCATCCAAAATCATTTGCTCAGCAACATGAACCTGCCACAACTACATCATAGGCAAAAAATGGATCTTGTGAAAAGAACAATCATTTTCTTGTCAGAGTGGTCAGGTAACGTCCAATTGTTAACACGGATATTTACAAATGTTATCACTAGAAGGTTCCATCAGCTCTCAGAATGCACATGGCATGCACTTATGCACACATATGAACAAACTACTGCAAAGCAAATTGGCCAGAGATTGGCCCATTCCTAAATTTAAGTCCTACCAGAAGCGAGGAAAAAAGATGCATCCTTATCATAAATACTAATTATAAACAAATATATTGATGCCGGATTACCTTGTCAACATAAGGGTGATTTGACAACAATGGCTCATCTTCGGGTTTACTTCCTGGATCTTTTCTAGGAACAGGAGGTCTTCCACAATCACGCTGTAAAGGGAACAAAAAGAAATCTAAAATGTGTCACAACAAACAAACAAACCCACTCCAAGGAAAATCCAAACAAATCAAGAGCAACACATGCAAAGTTAAGAGAAACCCAGATATTCTACCCTTCTGAGGCCATAAAAGATGGTCTCATTGAGTTTAAATCGATTGGAAAAAAAGGACGCAATAAACAGGTAAAGAATTTATAGAATGACAACTGCAATAAGGTACATACCCGTAACTCATCAAGATTAGTATCCTCATCGCGGTGAAATATAGGTGGAAAATCGAATCTATTAAATCTGCAAGCAAGATGCAAATCAGAAAACAATGAAGAAAATCAGAAGTAATGAACTTAAATGCCACCATGAACTCCTAGTAATATTTGGATGGCAAGTGACTATCATGTTATGCCACAAAATACAAAATAGAAGAAAGAGCTTCTAATGTCCAGAATTGCATACATCAGATGGTCTACGTTAGGATGGACAAAACGCATTTCAATAGGAAACCTGAACCGGTAAGGATCTCGTTTGGCCTGCAGAAAGGATGAAATGTAGAAAAGTGAAACATAAAATTAATATGTTCATCATTAACCTCAATTGGAAGAAAAAAGATTAATATGCAAAGGAAAAGGCAAAAAATACTCACCGTAATTTCAACAATAACATGCATACCAACTTTTATATGATGGCGGATCCAATACCAATCGTTACCTTTAATTGGGACCCACCTGAAATATATAAATACAACATATTGGTCTAGTTGGAAGACCTCACAATAATCAACAATAGAACTCAATGATATTGAATCAACCGTATTGCAAATCAAGCATCTACAAGAGCCATTAATCATCTACTCCCTGATATTTAAGTTTGAGTGATCAAATTGTTACGTAAATGATGCTCTGCAGTATGCTACATGGAATTCCAAATAAGTCTAAGAACCTCAGTTTCAGCCAAGTCAATTTCACAGTAATTTTAAACTAAAATCACATGATAGTAGGACTTAAGGAGTGCAGATATTTAGATTGACGGAAGGAGCACAGATACACGCATACTTGAAGACCAAATACAAGAACAAGTCAAATGGTAGGGAACTTTAGCCTTTAGAAGAGATGTTTTCATTTGGTACATCATACATGGTATCTTGGCTAGATGAAGGCCTTTAAGAGAGACATGATAAGAAAGTTTAGTAAAACTGATTTAAGCTAAAGGATCAAAACTTAGAATGTGATGGAATTTGCTGTTTTTATTATCAATTTTTTTCTGCTAAAACAACATTAAATCGAGTGATGACAATTACCCTTCATGTACACCGCCTATGTCGACAAATGCTCCTTGATATAGGTGTAAGGTAGTCACTTTTCCTTCACAGATCTGCAAAGAAAATTTTCATCAAAAACGTAGCCTATCTTGTGTGATCCTCCTTGTCCATAACAAACAAGTTTGAAAACTTACCTGGCCTGGATAATAAAATGGAAGCTCTAACTGTCAAAATACAATAAGTGATCATCATCAATAGCTTTAGAAAGTTCATAAGAACTTGTAAAAAAAAGATACAAAAAAAGAAAGAAAAAGTGATATCAGTGAAGAGAAATATGCAATTAAATTTACCATTTCCTCTTTGTAGTCCTTCCCTCTTTTTCTCCTACCAGGATAGTAATCTTGGTCAAACTGCATCAACAAATAGGAATCAAACCAGTATACAAGGGCTGAAGAAGGTCCCCACAGAATCAAACATAAAAAAGGAAAGATGCATATTCAATTCATTTTCCATCTCTTTCTTTTAATCATTGTCACAACACAACCTCAATATTTCCAAACCCTTAATATCAATTCTAAAATTCAGCCTAAAAACTCAATAGAATGTCACCCTTCGACACTAACAATGAATGACCAAAAACAAGAGAAATATACAGAAAAAGGTTCCATCTTTAGAACTAACAATTCCTCAAGGCAACTAACTACCAACACACATTGCAAAATTCTGACCAAAAATACCCAATCAAACAAAAAACCAAGAAAAGAAAAGAAGAAACCTTATAAGACTCCTCTTCCAATCTATCCTTATTAGCATCAACCCACTCTTTATATTGTTTCAGAAACGCTTTATATCTCTCCAAACCCATATCTGCTTCACCAGTTATCACCTCCTTTCCCACTTTTTCCAAATCCACTCTTATGGCCTGTAATTTATGTGCTTCCCTTATAAACTCCAACTCTTCTCTATCCACTTCCCATCCCCTGGGTGGCCAATCTCGTGGAGGCACGAGTCTCAACGCCAATGGACCCGCCCACAACGTCTCCAAAGGGTCTGGAATATCCCCTTTAATTTCAAACTGCTTCCGATACCATTCATCCTCCGTAATCCCCATTTCTTTCATCTTCTTAAGCCTGTAAGAAGGCTTTAGCATCTTAAAAGCCTCGATGGCTTCAGGGGTTTGGAGAGGGACCTCCTCGCCTTCGTTAAGTGACTTCCTAGCGAAATCGGCTTCTGGGGTTAAAATTTCTTCCCATGGCGCCCATCCTCGTTCGATCCAGTTCCGGCGACGGGCCTCGTCCTCGGTTTCTTTGTCTTTGGGGCCGAAGTTCTCGAGGAATGTCTCGTCGACGGGGAATTCATCGGAGCTGAAGGATTTCGGGGCCGGTAAAGGCTTGGGGAAATGGGTTTTGAAGAACACGGGAAAGCAATAGAAGCTGTGGGGATTAAAAGATGAGGGTTTTGGGGAAGAAGGGTTTAAGGGTTTAGGTAAAGAGAAGAACAGAGGGGTTTGAAGTATTTGCATTTTCTTTGGTTGACAAAGAAAGAGAGCGGTGTGGAGGGAAATGGATAAAGTTCGTTTAAAAGTGTAATAAAAAGGATATGTCCTTATTGGTCTATTTCTGATTTTAGTCCCTATTTAATGTTGAAATTATGATAATAGTAAAATAATGCATCATTATTAATTTTGACTTATTAATAATACCATGAAAGTAGAAGGATTGAAACTATACTTAAACCAATTCTTAAATCATACCATCCTCCAACTTAATTTGGATGCAACAAAGCTCTATATCACTAACAAATCTATTGCTCTTTAGTATTTCATTTTTCTTCTTTACATTATACTTCATCATTAATGGTATTTTTTTCATTTTGTGACCAATTAAACGCATGTCACAGTTTCATTGGTGATGATATCTTATATTTTTTTATCTAAATTTTTGATCGAATTAAACAGTAACACGTGTTAACATATTATTGGAGATGACATACAGTGTAAAAAGTAAAAAAGTTTTAACTTTAATTTTACATCATATTAGTGTAAATTTATGAATAAGATTATCAATCAGTTTGGTTATAAAATATATATGTATTATAGGCGAATAACTGGGCCAGTTTGGCTATAGGATTCAAGAACAAAAAGTTGACAGACTTAACCTACTAAAATCAAATATTCTAGTTGAAACCAAAACTGAACCAAACTTCTGCTCTAACCATAAACATGAAACTCCATTGGTCAAGTACCAAATTTCCAGTTCGAAAAAGACAGCTACAAACCTTTGCTCAAAATAAGTTGTACGAATCTGCAATGATAATGCTACTACAAAACCCTGCAATGGAAAATTGAAAACATGTACAATTGGTAAATATCAGTAACATGTTTTGATTCCAGACAAAAATAAAGTGTTCCCATTGTAACCAAGATTTTGGAATAGAATTTTCATATCAAACCTGGTTAATAGGGCAAGTCCCCTTCAGGAAGGCCCCAATTATCATCTTCATCATCATTCTTCTTAGGGACTTCCTCTTTGGCTGGTGTGGAAACCTTCTGGTATGGGCGTCTGAAAATATACAAAAATGGACCACTATGTAAGCTATTTTAAGAGATCTGTTGCTCCAAATTCCTTGAAACTGTATGGGAATTGGTCATCACAAAGTAATAACAACAAACCAGTGATAGTGTTCGACACTCAGTATCCGAGGATATGACTTCTAAGGATGCTTCAAATATACAGTACTAGTAGTAGATGCATACCCCCTGCCTGAAACTAAAATCAGAGACCAAGTAACATAGCCTAAGACCACTGAAAAACTATGACATGAATTGTTAGATGTCCAATGATTCCTCAAAGTTAAATCTTTCATTAACTCAAGACCAAGTTTTAAAATTTTCGAGTCAATTCAGTCCTGGAAAAAAATAATTTTGAGTTAATTCATGTTCGCTTAGTTTAGGTTTGGATCATTTGGGTTTGAAGGTCAAGTTTTCAGGTTGAATCATTATCGATGGACTATATTACAAAATATGTGCCCAAACTATACCTTTTTTCTTTAGGTTCCCAACTCTTTTTTGATAAAGTAGACATCTAACATTTCAATGCAAAATGTGTGACACATGGTCTTCTATCATCTTCCTTCTCTCCCCTAGATTTCCTAGAGAAACAAACAGAAAAAAGGAACAAATTTGAAAACTGGTTCATTTTTTGAGAAATCAAACGATCTTTTGTCCCAAACACTTTGATTTTGAAGACCCGTATTCTCAATTTTTTTCAAAAATAAGATAAACCAACTCCCAAAAATGTCCCGAAAACACTTCGAATACAAAAATTCATCAGTGCGAAAGTGAAATCAAAACTCCAACTCTAAAAAGAATCTCAAAACACTTCTCTTTTGTTTGAAATGATGAGCTAAGTAAAAAAAAAATCAATCATAGCTAGAAGAACTTATCAACGGAGTATAACAATTTTTACACAAACACCTGAAAATGTGTACGGAATAACATAAAACACCTAATTTGACAAAAATGGTTAGACAACTAAAAAAACGATATAATTTGGTCGCTTATTTCATAAATCATAATAAAGCCTTATGAATTTGGATCATTGCAGATGTTGGCCAATTCAGGTTCGGACCATTTGAGTTCAAGTTATTTCTGGTTCAAAGTAATCGGATTCTTTAGCTGGTCAGTGGAAATACTAAGCTTGTTCTAATCACATTGACCTCAATAAACCAACATCATCTGATTCCCTTAGATTGAGCTCAAATATCAACATGTAGTTTTATTTATACTGGTTTTGGGGTGGATTCAATCAATTAAGTTCTCCTAGTTTAAGCAAAACGTGATTTTCTGTATATGAAAATTCAACCCAAACAAACCTTTTGCGGTTCCTTCTAGAAGCCTCTTTTGCTTTACGTTTCTTTTTCTCCCGGGGGTTCTCAAAGAACTTCCTTCTCTTGCACTCCTGGATGACGCCGGCCTTAAATACGGCTCTCCGGAACCGGCCCAACAGCTTTTCCTCCGGTTCATTCTCGCCCACCACCACCTGAACGTTATAGCAGACGGATTTGAAGAAAAGGGTGTTCGAATACGCCAGTCACGGGCACGTAACGGCATTGATTTCATCGGCCGTTGTCAAAGTGAGAGACGGAGAAGTCGACGTCGGCGTCGATCTGCGGTTGAGGTCCCATTGAGAAACTGGTGGGGCAAAATTCGATGATTTTGAGGTTGTTGATTGGGAAGGGAGAAGAAAGGAAAGTGATTTGGAGAGAGAAGCGAGGGAAAACGCCATTGATGGCGATGATTGTTTTTGTTGAAGGGGTTTTCAATAATTTTTGTTTGGGAATATGTGGAATCCCACGTTGGGTTTAAATTCCTTGTGTCAAACCATTTGTCCCGGTAGGCGGCGTTTTGCTTCTCAGTTGATTGTGACCCAACCCAATAGTAACATTGGGTCGAGTTAGAACCCGACGGGAACCCAAAGTATGTTCAGTTCTTTTTTGCAACACATCTTAGCGTCAATTCCAATATTTACGGCATGAACCGATCTAAATTATTCGAATAATAAATATAATTTTTGAACTCCAAGATTAATATTTTTGTCTAAATTAACACGTACAATTGCATGCAGATGTTTTATACTCGTATATTTCTAACATTATGTTTGTATTGTTTTGTATATCATATGGTGCCACGTACAACGAGAACAGTACATGAGAATAAGGGAAAAGAATTAACAAATTTGGACCCTTTTATGACAGCAACATCAAACACCTGAAACAAACCAAGAATTCATATGGTGTGTCCAAAGTAGGCACAAAAATGTAAAAGGAAACGAAAAAGAAGTTTTCAAATGTTAGTTGCGATAAATAAAGGGGGGGGGGGGGGGTAAACTATAAAAACCAACGACAGGCGGCAGCAGTGGTCTCATTCTTAATGCAACTAGTGACTGGTTTCGTGGTTTCCAGCTGCGGATAGGCAACACAGACAGCCATAGAGCCGTGTTATGGGGAGTACAAGGCCTATGTCTTGCGAAAGACATGGGATTAAGGAATGTTATTCTTGAGCTTGATGCATTGTTGATTAGTTTTCTCAAGAGTCTCACAAACTTGGTACACGATATTGATGTTGATCGGTTGATATTGGAGAGAGCAACATGGTTTGATCAATGAGATACATTTACTGAGGGAATCCTTACATTGATGAGCATTAACTGTATGTGGATCTGCTAGTATTCAACATTGGAGTTGGGGATTTTGATAGTTCCCTTTGAAAGGGCGGATGACAGGCTAATACTCTTGGCTTTCAGTGTACTTCCTGCCGACTCTAAAGCTCGGGAAGCTAAAAGGGCCATCTCAGAATGCAATTGGAGACAGGATACCGCCATCTAAAATCGGAAAAGCTTTAGGTGTTAAACAACATTCTAATGATTCAAATAAATCAAGTATATAAATGAAATGCAATCATTGGAATGTTCTTAAAAGGTAAAGATCAGAGTTGAAAGTCCAGGGACCATTGCAGTGATTTGTAAGATCTCTTTGCTTACCATATAGCATTCTCTATCCGTGTCTGAGTCGGCAACATGAAGGGCCCATGTACGGATCCAGTCAAGCCCTTCAGAGATTACAATATTTCCTTCAACCAAGGAAGATGCTATAGAAGAGGGATGAAGAGTAACAAGCACACATGAAGCTGCGAAAAGGACAGCTTTTCTGACATACGCTTCTTTGTGATGGCTTACCTCCCTGCATTAACAAAATCGGGTAATGGTAGATTAGCGAATTATGTATGCATGAAGATTTCCAATATATGTAATTGTGACAGAATATTTACATAATGATGTTGAGTCAAATACCTGGATCTTAACATATCAAGAAGAAGGGGAGCCAACGCAGATGCTTCTGGATGCATTGATGCACATTTCATACAAACACCAAGCATATAGATGAGTTTTCCAAGGACAATAAAGTCTCTACCAAGCAAGTCAACACCATGCCTTTTCTTATCAAATCCCTGCATAGCTGGAAGCATAAATGCTGCCGCATATAGAGGAAACTTATTTTGAGACAATTCAACTTGATTTTCATGTAGATTTCCTGATCTAAGGCTCCACCTGCGAGTCTTTCCTCTCTTTACATGCCCACCTTTTAGTGGAAGTTCTCTTTCATATCGGTTTGAATAGTTTAGAAGGGTTCCTGTATCTGAGACCTGTTTCCAGGATCCAGCTCCCAGAGGCCCAGTATTGCTTGGCAAGAACCATGGTTGAGGTTCTGAAATGGTTGATATGAGGGGCCCTGTTTGATGTTTAGGTTTCATAGTTTTTGCACTGGCAAGCTCCTCGGCTGCCAGAGTCATGACATCGAGTATCATTATTCGTTGACTAACATCTACATTTGGTGAATATAATAGTTTGTTTAGAGTATCAAGAGATTCAAATGGACGCATGACAACCAATGCTATTAAAGCTCTTTGCCGCTTCTCTTCAGTCGACTCTTCCTCACCTTCTACAGCCACATCAGAGCAACGTACCTGAATAAGAGTTCGAGCAAGATCACCTGCTAAATGTTTTAGTTCATCAGGCGATGCTCGTATAAGACTTTCGGCAACATCTAGAGCCCTCTCCACCTGCAGTGTAGAAACATACAAAATCGGTTTAACCCAACTTCCTTTCACTAAAACTCTCCATATATGTAAGTTAAATGTCTTCCTCAATAATCTATATTTGTCACATAACTTCGGTCAAAGTATGTCACCAGTCCCTGTATTTGAATGAAATTTGGGATTTATTCATTGTACCTAAAAAGTTAAAACCCTTAGTTTTCTGATTTAAAAATTTGTCTAATTGTTGACGCCATTGGTATTTTCCATCAACACCCATGCAATCATACTAAATTTGGAAGCAAATCATAATAAGCATACCTGGTGATGGAAAGAAAATTGGATGGAAAATACTAATGTTATCAATGTTGGAATAGAATTCTTAAATTGAAAAATTAAGAGGATTTAATTTTCAAATTTTTTAAGTATAATGATTAAATCTCAAACTTTGCCATAGTATAGCGACTGGCAGCATATTTTGACATATAACTTACAACATGGAATAATCAAGCAGGTGGTCGAACCATCTCTAACATAGGTTTAAGCTTATTAACCAAGTCGTTTCCGTTTTTTTTTAAGGTATATTAACCAAATCAGTTGAACAGTCAAAGGTTAAGATTTAAGAAGGAAAAGAAAAAAAAAACAATTAAGTAGTTGATATAAAAATTTTCCAACAGTTTTTACTCAAAGAGCCTTCATAATGCCTATGAAAGTTTATATGTATGACACAAACTGAATACTTTCAATGAACACAAGAATGAACGGTGAACTCAAACTTACCCCGTCAGCATCATCAGATTTCCTTAAGGCTCCAGCCACATCAACCAGCTGTGAAAATTTTCTTTTTAGATCTGTGTCATCATCTGCCAAGTCATATGGCTGCAGAGAGGAGTCACTTGAATCGGAATTCTGACTTGCATCATCATCATCGTTTTCATCAGAGACCGATTCATAATTTAGATTAACTGGATCAATAATCTCATCTGGATCAACCAAGCTGAACTCAGAAGATTTCTTGCTTCTACTCTTCACGTCACTGCATTTCCCACTACCAGCTGTTTGTGACGTCCCTGTTTCATCAATTTTATTTTCTGCATTTGACATCGACAAACTCCCTTTCTCAGAGGTGGTTAATCCAAACTCCCAGTCAATGCTCTCCCCATTGCAGCTGTCATCAAGATATAGAGGATTTTTGGGGTCAACTACTTTAGAGAATACTAAAGCGATAGTGCTAGCCATTTTCCGCACTAGGTCTGCGGGGCTCTCCAGCCTACCTGTTAACAGTAAAGATTTTTAGTGCAAAAGCAAGTAACCGCCTAATATCTAGGACAATTGGGTAGCAAAAGTTTCGAGAAGTTACAGCTGACTCCTTGAAGAATTGAGTGCATTACATCCTTTGTCTTGTCTAGTTCTTCTTTGGACATCTTCTCCAGGCAAAGGCCTAAAGCAGCAGTTATATCTGTTTTTTTATGTTAAAGGGCAATAAAACATGAAAAATTGAAGGCAAGAAAAGGATTGAAAAATGGAAGGAGGGGCAGGGTAGAACAGCGTTGTCAAGGGCACAATGTGCAAAAATAGTACTAGCCAGAGGAAAGTAAAACACACTATGTATGTCTATGAGTTTTTGTATTTGAATGTGTATAAACTCTAACGCATGGTCTAGTTATCTACAAAACATGCAAACTTTTTATTGGTCAATATGCACGATTTCCTTATAGTCCATGTCTTTTGTTAAAAGTATAGGGCTTGATACTTCTCTTTCTTACTAGTAAAGGTATATGTAATGAAGAAAATAGAAAAATTAAAGAAACTAAAAAAAACACTCCAATCAAGCGGTCCCTCTCTTACTAGGCTCGCACCTGATCAAATGGGCCTGGCCCGAAAGGATTTGAGGCACTTTTGCAGTTTAGTGCTAAGGTACTGCAGGCATCTGTAGGCGCACACCTTGACAACTTTGATTTAGAAGGAAGTAACTATAGGAAGATATGATTCCTACAATAAAATTGAAGTTTCTACAGCTTGCATGTCTAATAGTCGTCAACCAAATTGAGAACTTTTAATTTGATGTGTCGAAATAGTAAAGGATACAAGCTTGCTGCTCTAGTGGAGCTGATTGCACAAAGTCTCCTTTTGACCATACGGAAGCCAGGCGTTCCACTGTGTGTAAAATACCATTGGTGGTTTCGTGACCTTTAGTTTGCGAATCATTAATGGGTGAGTATTCAAGAACAGCAAATTGCAAGATCCACCTCAGGCAACAAACAGGAAATACTTTCCACAGTAAAAATTTGTCAACAAACAAGGACCTGAGAAAGAAAAGTTTGAAAAAGAACATCAGCTATAAACAGAAACAAAGAAGTAAAATGTGCTATACTATTTATCTAAATATTAGGAAATACTTCTGTATCGCAAAACAATTTGCACATGGCACAGTTCACCTAAAGAAACCAAGAAGACTCTTGTTATGGTGGGATATCCAAGTTTCAATTACCTTATGGATAAATATACAACCAAAGAAGGAAAAGAAAAGAAAGGTTCATTCCCAACTTATTGTATTCGTGACCATCATGTTGCATGCAAGTTATCCAAGTTAATGCCATTAATTATAATGATTTATGACCACGTGATGGTCATTTGACTCATTTCTTCTGTTCTGAATGACCTAGATGCAATAAAAGGATCATTCCAATTGAATAAAGCACATTGTCAGCTACACTTAAACAAAGAAATGAACATAACAAATGTTCACTGACCTGACTGATGATCGAATTTTTAGTAAATGATGAAACAATATCCAAAGAACCCAATAAGCTTCAATATCACTTGCATGTTCAGTTGCAAGCTGATGCAAAAGCTGTTCTGCAATTCTTTCTATGGTGTAGGGGTCTGTTATTGCTTCCACTAAATTTAACCATAATTGAGATTCAGGGTTTGACTCAAATGCATTTGTTTCAACTACATCAGTGTTTGAAGATAAGCAACTTCGAACATGTCTAAGAATCTGGGGGGTTACTTCACTTAACAGCACATCTGCACACAATGAATGTAATTATTTCAGTGTCAATTCCACCACCATCTTGCTTGCCTAAAGAGGAAAAGAGAAGAAAAAAAGAAATCAACTTCAGCTGTATGTGATGGAATGAACAAATTATTTGGATAGAATTTGCCTTTCAAGAACCACATAATTAAATTTCATGTGGTTAATACTATGTGATTTTGAAACAATAGCACATAAACATCCGTGATTCAGGCCCCTCATGTCAGGCCTGTTTACAAACTTTGAAAAACTAATAGTGATGAATGTTCTTTTAGCTAATTAGCCCTACACTGAAACATTTCAAGATTAGGATCCTGATAATATGTTCTTCAAGTTCACCTTAGCTTCTCCAGCTTCAACTCAGTTCAAAATTCCATCCTTTTTACTTTTTAGCAGTATTTACGATGCATAATAAATGTATAGCACCAAGAAACACACAAGTATATAATCAGATCACCGTATATAACATGAAATGGGTTCTCTAAATGTAGTACATAGAGAACAAATATTTCTGCTCTCACAAATCAGAAGTTAAGGTGATATTAATGACCCTCATCTGTTTAGCTAAGAATTACATAGTTGCATAATGCATTGAACTATCCAACAGAGAAAAGACAGAAGAATGGGTGGAATAAACTGCCAGACTCAAAATTTTTCCTTTCATTTAACAAATTCGATACGTAACTCATAGTGGAGAACAAGTCCAACAAAATGGAATGTATGATCAAAATGAGAGAAACAAAATCCAACTATAGAGCTTGAAATATCTAAACTACCTGAAGATCCACGTCGAACAATGCGGGAAAATATTTCTCCTAGAAATGAAAGGTTAACATCAATGTCACTTTTATTACTGATGGCTAGTCTTTCAACCATGCCAGTCAGAAGTTGAAAAGTGATCTGCTTGAAAAACAAACTGTAATACTTTTGTAAAGGAAAATCATTAATAAAAAGCATTTTTAAATAAAAACTTCAAGAATAAATAGATGTCGAAATCTTAATCCCATTTCTCCTTGAAAGACTAACGAACATGCCCACATCTTTCTGCCAGTAAAAGCACAAATAGATGGGCGGACATTTATAAATAAACATAATAATTATTGATGAAAATAAAGGATACTGTGATGAAAGTAAAGCCGGGGCTCTCAACCGTGCTTTGTCTGGAATAGATGTTACAATTTGTGCTACCCTAGACACAGCTGACTTATGCTTGTCATTTGTAATATCTTCCGATTTGGGGAAAACATCAAGGTCTATAGCCATTTTAAGCACCCCACCATTGTCGAGAAGGCAGAGTATAAGCAACCTGTCAAATGTAAAACATGTCCAAAGGTAGGCTTATGAGTTTGCGATCATACCTCGTAATATGGTTCAATAATGATTACACGTATAAACCAAATCCAACACATATAACAATTGGTAAAAATGAAGTTTAACTGAATAAATTGAATTATGATTTCACTACCCACTGACTTAAACAGAAGATACCCCAAGCATACCTTTCTACATTTGACTGAATGGCATTAACATCAAGATTGTTGCTGCTGCTCTGCTGTAGGAAAGGAACCAAAACCTGAACAACTTCAGTTGAAAGTCCACTGACAAAGAAAACATCATAGATATGTTTCTTTGCTGAAAGAGGGAAACAAGTGAGCCAATTGGAAGCAACATCTGCATACAACAGATTTCATAAGAAAATGCTGGATTTGATTCTTCCCAAAACATCAATTACTTCTGGGAAAAAATTACCAAGCAACAAAACACGAGCCAGTGTTGGGAACGCAGCTCCTTGGTAAAATGCACTCCACCAATCATCCCTCTCATTTGCAGCATGAACTTTGGCACTAACAATCTTAACAAATAACAAATAATGAAAATTAAAAGAAAATGAAATGGACAAAGACAAAAGGAACGAATATAATGAATGATAATAAGAAAAAACCTGTTCTTTGTAACGCTCGTCGATGCTCCCTGTAAGTCCATTATAGTAATACAAAACAATCAGAAAAATTATATATATGCATAAAATTATTAGTAAAAATTCTGATTATTTTTATAAGGTTAAAGAGGAAATCGAAAAGCAGTGACCTGAGAGAAGAGAGAAATCAATAGGGAAGAGAAGAACAGCTAAAGAGTGAAGAGCGCAAATCACTTGCTCGACGTGCTTTGCTCTTTCTATATCCCTTATCACTTCGCCGACTTTCTCAATCACTTGGCTCTCTACCTCTCTCCTACTATTCGCCGCCACCGCCTCCATCTCCGCCGTCGCCAACTCCTCTCCGTTCTATACTTTTCCACAGAGCCAAAACAAAAAGGTTCCTTAATTATTAAGACGCCGCCGTTTAAAACCAGAGTCTAGTCAGAGAAACGACTATATATTATATAGGTAAATTGCTGGTTTTCGTCCCTCTACTATGTTCTAATTTGAGATTTACTGTATATATTTTGTTTGATATAATTTCTCTTTTATAATTTCATCGTAAGTCTAAGTGATTAATAGTGTTTTACCCCTTAAATTGATAAATTTGATTTTTTTTCTTTAAAATTTAAAATTTTATGCAAATTTACATTATTTTTTAAAATTTATATTTTATTTTTTGAAAAAAAAAACTTCTTTGCTTTTATCCCTGTTAAAAGATCCGATTTGAGAGAAATCTATGTTATTGAGTTTAACTGAGGATTAATATCAAAATATGTGTTTAAATTACTTTATTTTTGTTATCTATTATAACTACTTAAACTATTACTTTTACCCATTTTAAAAATGATTAAGACATTTTATAAAAAAATAATAATTTAAACACTTAAAAGATAAATAAATAAACATCTAAAAAAAGATAATTTAGATATTTATTTTGATATTGAGCCTACTCATTTCGACAAACTTAAATAACATGGGATCTAAGTGTATAAAACTAAAGTATAAGAGCTAAATCTCGAATTTGTGTATAGTAGAGAGACCAGCACCATAATCGGTGAACGATGTCGTTTCCACAAACTTAACTTATAAGCCCTTTCTTTAGCGTTGAACAATTTCAGTAGTTACACACTTATTTGTACAATGGCATCTGCCGCCATAGCACCGGAGCTCAAGAAGCTCCCGCGCCCTGGTCGGGGTGGGTTTCAAGCCCACGGGCTAACCGAAGAAGAGGCTCGGGTTCGAGCCATTGCCGAGATTGTCAACTCCATGGTGGAGCTTTCACGGAAGAATCAAACGGTAGACCTAAACGCCATCAAATCCGCCGCGTGTCGAAAATATGGACTTGCACGCGCCCCTAAGCTGGTGGAGATGATCGCTGCACTTCCCGAGTCGGACCGAGAGGCCTTGCTTCCCAAGCTCCGAGCCAAACCGGTCCGAACTGCCTCCGGAATCGCGGTCGTGGCGGTTATGTCGAAGCCGCATCGGTGCCCACATATTGCAACTACGGGGAATATTTGTGTTTACTGCCCAGGTGGACCGGACTCGGATTTTGAGTATAGTACGCAGTCATATACGGGATACGAACCAACTAGCATGAGAGCAATTCGAGCCAGGTAAGCCTTTTTGCTGTTATTTTTTCCTTGCTTTCTTTGAGTTCGTTGATTTTCTGTTTGATATTATGTTAAGTTTGGGAACTTGAATATGTATAAATCATGAAGGAATTAGTTGATACCTGATATTCGAACACATTATATATATACACACACCTATATGATAGTACGAAAACATGAATTTTGTCAAATTCATAAACAGCATAGGAATTTCAAACTCTATACTTAATAGGTATCTAACAAATCCATGAATTTGAGAAATAATCTTGAATTTTATGTTTGTATATGTTTTATTGTACAGTTTGCATTATTTTTGAAATCCAAATTCCAGAAAGTCGCTGCAGGGAACTTTTGATATTCGAATATTTAGATAGTTTTGTGTTCATTGAAATCAGTGAGTTGGTTCGTGTGTTTTCGTTTCGGGACTCTGTTCGCCTCTAACTCCAAATCTGGTCTTTTCAACAACGTTTAGTCTCTTGGTGCTCCTTTGGTTGCCTGGTTTCGCTCGACGCGGCCTATGCTCCTCCTTGCTCGGCGTCCTCCTCCCAAACCAGTCTCCGAATATCTCTTTTGGGGCAATCATGTTTTTAAGATAAGGAAAAGCTTTGTTTGAGCTCGATTTCTTTAACGAGCATTTTTTCCGTCAGTCTTTGTTTGTCTATGTTCGACTCAAGACGATTCTCCGTTGAATAGGACCCGATCTGTGGAAGGGGAAGCTTGTCTAAGTCCTTTGATCTCACCTACAGGCTGTTTGTTTTTGGGTTGAATTCCCGATTTGTTTCTCGGGTCGAGTTCCCGATGCGCTTGCTCTCGGGTTGATTTCCCAATCCTTTTCTTGTATGCATGTTTTTAATGAATGAATGATCCTTCTTTCTTAAAAAAAATGGCTTGTAAATTGTTTGTTGACATTACTAGCTTTTGAGAACCCAAATGTCATCCTGAATGTAGCAGCATTGAGGTTTCAAGATTGTTGAGAATTGAAGAGTTTTTTTTTTTTTTCATTTTCTTGGTTCTGTCATCTAAATTCTTCAGAAATTTTGGTTTACAATGATCCCAGGTATAACCCATATGTCCAGGCGAGAAGCAGGATTGATCAACTGAAACGATTGGGTCACAGTGTAGATAAGGTTCAAATAGTTCTCCAGATTAATTATCTGCTTCTCTTTTTTATTAGTTTGAGTTCTATTATATTGCTCAAATCTCACCTTGGCATTTGTTAACAGTACAGTTATGAGATTTGCAGGTTGAATTCATCTTATGGGTGGTACTTTCATGTCACTGCCTGCAGATTACCGAGACTATTTTATTAGAAATCTCCATGATGCTTTATCAGGACACACTTCTGCAAATGTTGAAGAGGCAGTTGCCTACTCTGAGCATAGTGCTGTAAAGTGCATCGGAATGACAATTGAAACGTGAGTTATCTTGTCACATTTTGTGATATGATCCGATTTTTTGTCGACTGTTGAGGATTTTCATGAATTATTTGGTTTCTAGTTATTCAGACTCAAAACTGGTATAATTTTTAGTTTTCTGGACATTTATTGGTGTTCATATTTTTCTTAATTTAGATTCTGTAAATATTGTCTCTTGCTATGTTGTTGAACAAAACTAGGCAGTTGTGTTGCTCTGACTCTGTTTCTTCAAGTATCCATGTCCGTTCTGGGTATGGAGGTAGAACCCTCCAAGGTTTTTCCAAATTCAAGGGATTTTAAAAAAATTGAACACTCACCCTCGAGTCTGAGTGACATAATTAAGTAGGAGTCACATTAGCCTGTGTAATAATGGCCTGCAAAATTGAATATGTTTTTTTTTCTGTGTCATAAATATGAAAGAACCATTTGCTTGATTTGGACTTATTTTGATGATTAACACACCACATAATTAATAGAATGTTGTCTTCTGTTTCTATTCTACAGTAGGCCAGATTATTGCCTTGGTCCGCATCTGCGCCAAATGCTTTCTTATGGTTGTACACGACTGGAGATTGGAGTTCAAAGCACATATGAGGATGTTGCTCGTGATACTAATAGAGGACACACCGTTGCTGCAGTAGCTGATTGTTTTTGCTTGGCAAAGGATGCTGGTTTCAAGGTATCCATCTCAATACCCTGCCATTCATAATTTTCTCTCAAGTGGAAAGATTGTTATACTTATATTTCCCCTAGTTACCTTCATATAATAAAGAACCCCCTTTATCCTTATCTTCTTCATTCTTCTTCATACTCCAAGCATCATTTTGTCCAAGTGTAAACCATATATATATTTAGTTGGAATCAATTGTTATTGAGATGGAGTGTATGGCTTAATTATCAGTTTGTGTTTTATGCATTTAATTTCTTTCAGCTTTATCCTCTCATTGCTGAACGTTTTTCATTGCTTTTCTGGAGGTTGTTGCTCATATGATGCCTGATCTTCCTAATGTTGGTGTTGAGAGAGACTTGGAAAGTTTCAAGGAGTTTTTCGAGAGCCCTTTATTTCGAGCTGATGGGCTTAAAATTTACCCCACCCTTGTAATCCGTGGAACCGGCCTTTATGAACTTTGGAAAACTGGCAGGTTTAGTTATTTCTATTGTTAGTTATTTCATGGACCATTATCTTTGTATTTTTTGGTTTTGTTTTAACAGGAAGTAATAATATTAGTTTTTTACTTTGCAGGTATAGGAATTACCCACCTGAGCAGCTTGTGGACATTGTGGCAAGAATCTTAGCCATGGTACCACCTTGGACACGTGTTTATAGGGTTCAGCGTGATATTCCGATGCCTCTGGTTACTTCAGGTGTTGAGAAAGGAAATCTTCGTGAACTAGCTTTAGCTCGTATGGATGACTTGGGATTGAAGTGTCGGGATGTTCGAACACGGGAAGCTGGAATTCAGGTAATGGGACTTGATGTTGCTTCCCAGGATTTTGGTCATGGCTTCATGCTGTCGAGAGTATAATGCTAGCATGTCTATTTTGATGCAGGACATTCACCACAAAATTAAGCCTGAAGAAGTTGAGCTTGTTCGACGTGATTATACAGCAAATGAAGGTTGGGAAACATTTCTGTCATACGAAGATACACGTCAGGTACTGTGATGACCCTCCCTATTGCCATGTGCCTACAATTGACTCGGTTCTTGCTAACAAATATCTATGCCGTGTCCTTTTGTTAACTGGCCTAACTTTACGGTTTTAGTGTATAAGTACGATATCTTGTGCAACTTGAAACATAAGCAATTTTCTTTTGGATGCACTGATACACAGGATATTCTTGTTGGGTTGTTGCGACTGCGAAAATGTGGCCGGAATACTACTTGCCCTGAACTAATGGGAAGATGTTCTATTGTCCGTGAACTCCATGTATATGGAACTGCTGTTCCGGTTCATGGCAGAGATGCTGATAAGCTGCAACACCAGGTAAAAATTAAATCTTTCTGCTCAAATATAACCTAGAAAGAACAGAGTTGAATTGAAGCTGCCCTATTTTTGAGAGGGATACACTTCAAGTTCTACTCTGAATTTAATTTCGATTTTGAGCACAATAAAATAGCAAGGTCATTAGTAATCTTTGTTGCTCCAACTTTTCTCCTTTTCTTAAAAAAAGATATTTGTGTTCAACACTCGTGTTTGATGTACATTATAGAAATATAAGAAACCAGATACATGGAAAAAGCTTACTGAAATTAAGTTGAACTCTAACCAAGCTGAAGTCGAAATCCACTGCTTGAAACTCTGCTCGATTAAGCTCATTTACTCTGGTCATGTTTGAGCTCAAGTTTGAACTTGATTCATATATTAAAATTTAGTGTTTGGGTTTTAAAGTTTATAGATATTAAGGGTAAAGTAGTAGTTTAATATTATAAATAAAAACTTGAGTATTTAAATACTCGAACTTGGCTTGCTTGATATCTCAAGCTGCAAAAACTCAGCTCGATAATGGCCGAATCAAATTTGAGTTTTATCCGAGTTGAATTCGGAGTAACATGTGAGCACAAGTATCTCATTTCATTTAAACCCCTAATACTGAGCATAGTCGTAAATTGTAACACCCATTACATCCGAGTAACATAGTCAAACTGGGTGTGACTTTGCAGGGTTATGGTACACTTCTGATGGAAGAAGCAGAGCGAATAGCAGTAAGAGAGCATAGATCAAGGAAAATAGCAGTGATCTCGGGTGTAGGAACCCGACATTATTATAGGAAGTTGGGGTATGAGCTTGAAGGGCCTTACATGGTGAAATCTCTAAACTAATTAAAATTTTGAAGATGCTTGTGTTATATTTCTAGTTATTTGTACCAATTAGCAATTTGTGATTTGACAAGATTGGTCAATTCATTTCTGTCGGACGGTGTTTTTCCTTCAAATTTGACCCCACGCTACTTGACCAGTAATTATCATTCCATTCTATAAACTTGGATAATTTGACTTGTATTACTATTTATTATTATTCCATTTTATTTATTCATAAAGATAATTAAACTTGTATTATTATATTTTGAATAGTATTCAGAGAAAATAATCAAAATAGAACCTCAATTTTATCAGTTTAGCCCTTAATCAAAACAATTACACATATGAATTGCTTAGTGAACAAATACTAAAATAGAAGCCTATGTCACAAGAAGATATGCATACCTGCAATCAAGATCTGCTGCATTCAAAACATAACTTCTGCTTACAATTCTCAGACATCAATCTGGACTTTGGTAGGAAAACAGGATAGAAGCCCTAACATCATCCAAAATTCATTGCTATTCAAAAACAATACATAATCTCAATGCAAGACTCCTTACATGCTTTGCAATGTATTATACATCAGTCTCAAAGTGACTTGAACCAGTTCGGTTACCTTTGATCAATCAGACTGCACCCACCTTTTTGCTGCCATCGTCGGCATTGGCATCTGCGATTGTGTAGTCCATTCTGAAATTTCAATGACATGCAAGAATGTGAACACCTTTTTAACTTTCTAACTCGAAGCAATGATGGAGATAAGGGGCAAACTCTGAGGAAGCAATCTTCGTCGTTCTATCACCGTCCTCCCTACAACCAAAAGCAATGGAAAGATTAGGGGACGGTTAAGATAGGGTTTGAAATGGTTATAAATACGAGTACCTGCCAGGCATATGCAAAGCCGATACACTCATAACTACGATTTGTTACACACAAGAAAAGGTAGTGAACAAATACTAAAATAGAAGCATAATAAAACAGCTCTTTTACTCCTTTTATCGGATAACAGGGAATGGAAACATACCCTATCGTTTTCTAATCACTATTCAAATATAACTAAAACCACATTTCATATTTAAATAATGGAGTTTCTTTTAAATCAAACTTTTCTTCCCATTGAGGTGAATCTCAAAAATATGATAAGCAAAATCAAACCCTTAGCTACCGAACAGGAAAGTTATATCAGAAGGTTTAATGTGCAAAGCTGGTGCCACTGAACCAAGTAATCAATGACAATAATCGATTAATAGAAGTGATAAATAAAAATGCAAAAGAATATTACCAACTATGAAGGTTTTGCTTTCCGTCCGACTTTTGACACTCGCCTTAGCACTTGGGTTTCCCTCTTCATATCTCTGCAAAATAAATAGAAGTCCTAAATATTGTAGGAGGGACTCGGTAAAGCCAAAAACTTGAAGCTTTTTTTGTTTTATTATTACCTTTGATACAAATAATAAAGAAGATAGAAAAGAGGAAGCAGCATCAGAATCAGTATCGACATAGCCATGTAGAGTACATTTTCTCGCTTCTGAACCAATAAAAAAATGAGCAATCACATACGTAAAGCATGCATAAGTTCAACTCTTAACCCCAAGTCTGAACTAAACCGACTATGATTAAAAGAAGAAGAAAATACCATTACCTTGCCTCCTCGTGGAAAAGGTGTTGTTTTTCCAGAGCAAGTGTGAGCATCACAAAATTGGCGCAGAAACAACTCTTCAAGTAAGAGAGAATGCATCAAAAAATAAGAGATATTAGCAACAGTATACTGTACCTTGTTTTAAGCTAAGGATAAATGTGACTACAATAGTATCAGCTTTTCGGTAAGAGAAATGTCCATTAAAGTATACTTTAGGATGTGAAAAGGTGTTTATATACCATGGAGGCGGCTGGCGGATGGACCCCGACTAATAGGAAAGCAACTATTGGCAAGACTCTGTTCACATGGAAGAAAAGATATAAATGAACCAGAACAATGGAGTTGAAAATTACGCAATTACAATAACTGAAAACAACCTCACAATGATGGTGATTCCTTGCAACAGCAGCAGGATTGCACTTCGCCTTGTGCAACTTGGAATTTATCACAAAATCACAATGCAATGCTCCACATAAATCAGCCAAGCACTTACTTTGACTCTGAATTCATCATTCAAGAATTATAAGCAATCTTAAAATGAACCATAATTTGTTTATGAAGATCAGAGAGATGAAATAAGTTTAGCAAACAATTTAAAATGGAATGAATTTATTCAAACAAATTATTGCTTTTCTATTCATTAAATTGGGTATTTCCCCCTTATCTTTTATTGGAGGGATATCCATGTCAAGATGTGTAGTGCATAAGTATTAGTTAAAGACGCAAATCATAAGATAATACAGAGGACTACAATAAATTGAGAAATGGCATCCATGTTGAAATCACAGAGTTAGAGGAAAGTAAGCATTTTATGTTATAGCACAACAAAAAAGGACCTAATATTCATTGCAAGAAAAGGAACAGGGCTCTACGTACAACATTCAGGAGATTGTAGTGCCTGTTGTCAAAATGCTGATCAAGAAATCTCTCAGCACGAAAGCTTTTCTTGCAATATCCACACCGCCATTCATTTACATCCAAATTAATCTTGTGCTGCTCCTGATCCCTAAAAAGGTCGTTATCTGGATGAAGCCTACAATCAGTTGAAATCTCATACCCTTCTTCTTCAACAAAAGGCATCAAATACTACATAGTGAACATGAAGAACATTTTCATTAGCGCCAAGCAAAACAGTTAACACTAAAATAGTAGTCCTTGTAAAACTAAAGAACACATTTTGTCCTTACATCTTCTATAATCTGCCAGGCTGTCTTACTTCTTTCTCTGGAACAATGCACTTCACGAGAATCATGTGGTTCCTGCTTAAGAGTCCTAAGCATAAGGATAAAGACGATATTAGTTGTTCAGATTCCTGAAAGAAGACACTACAATTTTAAGGGCTAAACTATTAAGTAGGCCCAAACTTTGCTATATTTACATCCAAATAAGCCCATAAATTTTAATTTGTACCTAAATAATCCCTTAATCTTTAACTTGTATCCAAATAAGCCCCTAACCTTTAATTTATACCTAGATAAACTCTTAACATAAATCAACAGTTCATTTGAAATAAGGGCTAAACTAAGTACACATCAAAGGTTGGAGGCTTACTTAGATGCAATAAAAGCATAGGAGATTATTAAATAAAACAACTAAAAAGGCCCTTAACCAAGTTATCCATTTTCAAATTAATTCCAACACCAAGATCACTAGTCATCACAAATAAAGCAACTGAGTATGAGTCAACTCAAACTTCCATCTTCTCAACTCAAACAACTTCAACCTTTATTTACATTTGGGAAGAGAAGTAAGCCTAATCTACAGCACATTGTTACCCCAATATGAAAATAGAAACATCACCTTGCAGCAAAAGATTCTTCAAAGCCCTGATGCAACAAACAGAAGAGAAAACACAAAAGGTCAGGTTTGTAAAAACAGTGCACCTAAGCATATTCTGATATTTTTCATCTCAAGAAGACAAATACAACATAAGCAAACAAGACAGTGCCAAAACTATGCTTCGAGCTCAAGACTCGGGCATCTATAGAAATAACTAATGCATATTATCTTCGTTCAAAACTTATATGTATGAAAATGACCCTTTGATAATTAGGGATATCCTTATATTTACAATCCAAATCAATCCAAAACTGAAATGATTCAATAATCAAATCCGAAATTGACCCGAACCGATATCGCCAGAAACTTTTAAAATTCGAACCCAAAAAACAATTCCATTCGTCCAATTGACAGGTAAAACGAAATGAAATCGAAATCTGCCATTAAACTACTGATTCAATAAGACATTTGTAATTAAAAAGAGAAATTCATAAACCTGGGAATTGGTGAACTGCAGCAAAAGAAATTGAACGAGGAGAATTGAAGTTATTGCTTTGATTCTTCCCATATCCTTATCGTCTTCTTCCTCTCTCGAATGAGAGAATCAAAGCTTTATTTTTCTCTGCAAAATAACAAAAAACTGAGAAACATCCCCCGGAAAATAGCCTTTTTAAAGATACGTTTTATTCAATTATAAGTAAACTACGACAATAGTCACTAAACTTTTAAAGATCTTTTATTTTAGTCACTAAATTTTTAAATTTTATAATATAATTACCGACTCGCAGGCACTGTATAATAACTACGGTCATGCATTTGTCCATATTTTTTCACATCCTTAATACTTTCTCGTCATCAACTAATCAGATGTTTAGTAAGTCGTTCGTGAATCGTTTAATAAAAAATTATTTATAATTTTTATTTGTTAAATGAACAAATATAAATAATGTATTTTGTTTATTTAATTAAATGAACGAATATAAATAAGTTATTTGTTTACATTTATGATCGTTTAATAATTCGTTCATATAAATTTATTCACATGTATCTATTTATATTTATTATTTTTTAAAACAAAAGAATTACATTTAAAAAATAATGCCATTCATATATATTTGTTTATTTATGTTAGCTTAAACTTTTTCATATATATCCTTTTATGTTTATTTGTTTACGTTCATTTACCATTACAACGAACAAACATGAACAAGCTAGAATTTTTAACAAGCGAATGGACAAAAAATTATGTTCTTAATTGTTCGAATTCGTTCATTGGTTCGATTAATATTAAATACACAAGCATAAATATACTCTCATTCGTGTTCGTTCAGTTTATTTACAAGCTTATTTTTCCTTATACATTTTATAAAAAAAATTTCGACGTCTGTTTTGAATAACTTACAATTGTACTTCATTAAATTAATTAATAAAAATAAAAAACTCACAAACTGAACATATAATTAAATTATTTAAAATAAAATTTTAATTAAATTATTTTTTATATATTATATATTTTAATTTTTTCAAATAATTATCACACAAACTATTTAAATTATCCATCTTAGATGAATTGAAGTAGTTCAACGAAATTGTTACACTAGGCCTAGGGATTTAATCTTTAGAGCTCTGCGGGGTTGATATTCTAAACCAAATTGTTGCTAGGTGGTTTTAGTAACAAAGGTCTAAGTATAGATATTTATATTTTGAATACATAAAATATCAAATTAATTTATGATCGATTTATTATTATTATTATAATCTAATTATAAAATTAATTTAAATTAATAAATTAAAAAATAATGATTTTTAAACTAAAAATTATCTATTTCATGTTCAACCCTTTGAATGGAAAAATAATATTTTTGAGGTATTATATTATGCATTTATTTTTATACCCTACTTTTAGGCTTCCTTTTGTCAGTCTTAGTGACCAACAAAACTATACATTACTTTTCCCGCATGCAACATCAACGTTATAAAATGTTTGGATTCATCGATTGATTAATAAAATAAGATGTTTAATTTTTTATAATTAAAGGTTAAAATTTTGATGATGTAAATAAAATAAATTAGGTTATAAAGATTATTTCTATAATAAATTTTTATAGTGTATAATCTAAATTAATCAAATATTTTGATCATAAAAATTGTATAAATTAAGATATTTAAATTAATTTAATTATTAAATTCGGTTTAATTACTATTTTATATAATTCAAGTCTAATTATGATTTTAGTAACTCTTCTATGTTGAAATTAAGATCCATTCTTTCTGTTTTAATTCAATATAATTTTATCGTTTATTTTTATAATGTGATTTGTTTGTCTTAAAAATAATTACATAGGATATTTTTCATGCATTTGTGATCACAATTAATGATGTTATTAATTTAAGGGTTATACTTTAATATATAAAAAATTACGCATTCATTTATATTTAAATTACACAAAATTGGTTAAATGGTAATAGATTTAAAATTACAATGTGATTCCGAGACTTCTAATAATGGTACTAGCAAATGTTTTCAACACAATTAATCGCTCGTACATATCGTTAAAGAGAATTGTTTTTTTAGTATACATTTACGATATTTAAATTCAAATTATTAGGTCAACCTATTAAATATAAGACAAGTATACAAAAAGAAATGAAAGATTAAATCTAAAACTTGTGGCGACGACTCAACCCGACAAGTGTAGGCAGAACGTAGGCGCAGGGTGAGGGTGAGGGTCATGGCCAGGCCAGCCAGCCAGCCCGCACCCGCATGCGTTATTTTTGCTAATATTTATGTGCTGCTTCCTAGGCTATAATATATATAATCGGGAATGGAATCTTTTCAAGTAACGAGATGGAACAAAGTTTTCGATCCAATTAAAACTCATTTTTCTAGGGGGGAAGGAATTTTTTTTTTAAGAAATAGGGTCGAATTAATCTAAGTATTAAAGAACTTAATATCGTTTAAATAAATTTTAAGTTTAAGATTTTGTGTATACAAAAAAATTATTGAAAGATTCATCAAAGTCAAGTGTGTGATATAGGTCGATACATATTTATCAGAATAACAAAATAATATTCTTTTTATCATTAAAGTTCTAAAAATTTTAAAAAAAATTATTGAAATATTCTATATGATCATGAACCAAATGTTTTTTTATTAAACTAAATCCTCAAATAATAGTACAGGGGCTAAAACCATAATTTAACCTTTTTTCTATTTTTTTAGTAATACTCGTTTCGATACAGATATCAACGTGTGAGGATTTAATATTGTATCGTATTTATATTTAATTATTCTTTCGACATCTAAATTACAATTTCTACTCAATAGGGTCCCGGTGATCCATGCAAACTTGTTTTGGAGTCTATGAAAAAAATTATTTTTGAGATCATTCAAAGATTTTGGATTTGGAATTTTCGAACGACTTTTGAAATTCTATAATTTTAGCCAGAATGTACGGGTACTTTTAGTATTATATTAAGATTTATGATTCAAATTATGATGTTATAAATAAAATAAATTAAAATAAAAAATTATCTTATAATAAATTTTTATGATATTTAATCTTAATTTGTCTACTAATAATTTGTATATCAATAGTTATAAAAAATAAATTAATACTTAAAATATAGTATAAGATTTGATACGTTGAAATTAAATATTGTTATGTCTATTTTATGGCAATAATAATTTATAGTATAAAATTGTTATAATTGGTTCTTACTATACTCTAAAGATCAGTAGAGTCAGAATTCACTTACATGTTAAAAAAAATTGTCTTACATTAAATTTATTGGATTAACTGAATTTAATAGCTGAATTGAAAAAATTTAAATTAAAAATAAATCATTTTTTCGTTATTGTTTTATATTTTACTGTTAAATCAATTATTTATTTTAACGATCTAAAATAAATAAATAAATAAATAAAAATACACTGTATCAATAGATTTTACCATTACTCCCTATATACTTATATAGATTACACACAATTTATTAAACAATCACTCCTAACGATAAGATTTCATCAAGATTTTTTTTATAAAAAATGCCTTTTGATTCTATTAAAAATTTTGAAAGGAGGGAAGTTGCTCTCAAAGGTAACAAATTGCCTGGAATTATGTTCTTATTTGTTTTTCATAGGCATTGAGTTCACAATGACAAAGCAATCAACTTTATTTTAAACCCAAACCTTAACACCAATAAATTATATGATTAAGTTTAGATTATTAGCAATTAGCTTTGGGATTTGTCAAATACTCAATTTCCCAATATAAAAAAATATATGATTAGGCTTTGATTATTAGCAATTAGCATTGGGGGTTGTCAAAAGACTCAACTTGCCAATAGATAGGGTTAATTACACTATATGCTACTAAACTATAACCCAAATTTAAATTGGTCTTAAACATCAAAACAATTCAATAAATATCTCGTGAATTTTAATGACGTTGTCTATTTTTTACATGATAACTTATATTTAATTTATTAGTCTATTAACTCAGATTGAATATTGTAGAAGATCATCTAAATTTAATAATTTGGTTGAATATTATAT
The DNA here is from genome assembly GCA_035048815.1 of Abelmoschus esculentus. Taxonomy (NCBI): domain Eukaryota; kingdom Viridiplantae; phylum Streptophyta; class Magnoliopsida; order Malvales; family Malvaceae; genus Abelmoschus; species Abelmoschus esculentus. The sequence continues at coordinate 246,617 of JAUCBN010000027.1, read as the reverse complement.
ACTCATTATATGAGAAAGTTTTCCAACTTAATTTGCTCCATTTACCTCGTTAAGATTCAAACTTCTCTCAACACAACTTTTTCAACTCATAATATTAAAACTTAAATCTCTAACTTTATTAATATAACGTCTCATAATGCCAGATTACTAGGTAATTGATGTTATCTCACTTATTTAATGTATATATAAGTTCTCCATGCTGTCAAATTGGCCCTTAAATTTTTTTGGTTAAATTGATCCCTACACTTTATAAATTTTGTCAATTAACCCTTGAGTTTTTTTTTATAGCAACTCATCAAATTCATGAACCAATTTGTCCCTCCAAAGAATTAGAAGTTAATTCAAGGTAAAAAAGTTTTGACCAAATCTACGAAGTTTAGGGGCATTTTTTTTTTTGTTTTAAGTTTTAGAATTATGCTTCGATTTATAGTCGAACTAACCTTGTTAATCGGTAATATTTTAATAATTTTAAAAAAAATTTATAATATAACACATTGTAATTTTTTTAATTTTTTATTACACGCACCTTATAAAAAATTGATTAAACTTGAGTCCTTTAAAATGAAAATAAAATTAATTTAATTTTTTGATAAAGCCATACACACATGATAATTATGCCACTGATTTTTTTAAGGATAGAGTACCAAAATAAAAATAAATGTAATATAAGGTACTATTTTATCAAAATAAATAAGTGTAAAAACAGCAGCACATGTAAATGTTGGGTACTAAATGGTTAGTTTACCCATATTTATATTATATGACCTCTTTAAGGACATTGAAATGCCTTATAAGATCCCATAAGATTTACTTTCATTAATCGATCTCACTACTGAGAGAAATCCAAATTCCAACAGAGAAGATGGGAGGTGAAATCTGTGGGAAAATGGGGTGTGGGGCATTGAAAAAGCTCTCAAATTCATGGAGGAAAATGGAAATGGGTGTCAATGATGCAGTTTCTAAGAGCAAAGTTGGCAAATTCTTCAAGCTGGAAGCTAGGAAAACTTGTTTCACAAAGGAGCTACGAGCTGGTACTGCAACATTCCTAACAATGGCCTATATCATCACCGTCAACGCCACCATCATCGCCGACTCCGGCGGCACATGCTCGGTGGCCGACTGTACGGCTCCGGCTAACCAAACTGCTTCATTGGACTGCATGTTGAAGCCCAACACGGGGTACGAAAACTGTGTTTCGAAAACCAAGAATGATCTTGTTGTTGCCACTGTTTTATCAGCCATGGTGGGTTCATTTGCAATGGGGGTCTTAGCCAATTTGCCTTTGGGTTTGGCTCCTGGAATGGGAGCTAATGCTTACTTGGCTTATAACCTGGTGGGGTTCCATGGATCTGGGTCCATATCATACCAAACTGCCATGGCAGTGGTTCTGGTTGAAGGGTGTGTTTTTCTTGCCATATCAGCGTTAGGGATTCGAGCCAAGCTAGCCAGGCTCATACCTCAGCCAGTCAGGCTAGCTTGTGGGGCAGGCATTGGTCTGTTCATTGCATTTGTGGGGTTACAGATACACCAAGGTGTTGGCCTCGTGGGACCTGACCCGGCCACATTGGTCACCGTCTCGGCTTGTGCTGAAATAGACCCGAGTTCAGGCACTTGTGTAGGGGGTAAAATGAAGAGCCCGACATTCTGGTTAGCCATGGTGGGGTTTCTGATGACGTGTTATGGGTTAATGAAGGAAATTAAAGGGAGTATGATATATGGCATTTCGTTTGTTACATTGGTTTCATGGATTAGAGGTACTTCCTTTACAGTTTTCCCTGCAACCCCACTTGGAGACACAAATTACAACTACTTCAAAAAGGTGGTGGATTTTCATAGAATACAGTCAACTGCCGGAGTTATCAGTTTCAGTGGTTTCAACCGATCTGAGGTTTGGGTTGCATTGGGGACATTGTTGTATGTCGATGTGCTTGCCACAACCGGAACTTTATACACCATGGCCGAAGTCGGTGGCTTCTTGGATGACAAAGGGAGTTTTGAAGGTGAATATTTAGCATACATAGTTGATGCTAGTTCCACGATCGTTGGATCCGCATTAGGGGTTTCTCCTGTAGCCACTTATGTCGAATCATCAGCTGGGATAAGAGAAGGCGGTCGGACTGGATTGACCGCCATTGTTATCGGTTCGTATTTCTTCTTGTCCTTGTTTTTTACACCATTGTTGACCAGTGTGCCGCCGTGGGCCATCGGACCCTCTTTGGTGATGGTTGGGGTGATGATGATGAAAGTGGTGAAGGATATTGATTGGGGGAATGTGAAAGCTGCAGTCCCTGCTTTTGTTACAATGTTGATCATGCCGTTGACTTACTCCATTGCAAATGGTATCATTGGTGGAGTTGGGGTTTATTTTGCTCTTAGTTTATATGATATAATGTTGGGATTTATCAGATGGTTGAATCAGATGAGGAAAATGGTGATCAAAGAGCAGAATCAAGTGTCAGCTGCTGCATCAAATGGGGTTGAAATCATTTGAACTTGTAGAGAAAAGAATGGCCAGAGTTTTGATTAAGAAGAAACAGTTTTCTTGTAAAAAATTATACATATGCATATATGTTACTTTTTGCAAGAAAATTGTGCTGTAATTTCTTATATTAGCTGTACTGATGGTTTTTGTGAAAGTTTTATGATATTTCAAGAATAAAATCTACAATTTTCATGCAAAGAAACATAATGACCCGGCAGCAACACCGGAACGAGACCTAGGAGTAAAAGAAACAGTCAAACTCTCACTTGTATTAGTTCCTAAAACAACAGAAAATACTGTCATAATTTACATTTTCTAGATTTCATTTTCAGCTTCAAGCACTAGCCAAAACAACAGTAGGTAGCGTTTAATGCCAATGACATTCCCTAAAAAGCTTATGGCAGCCGAAACACGAGACCTAATTGCTTGAAAATAACAAGAGACCTAATTGCTACGGACCTTTGATCGACTTTTTTACGCAGACTGCTGAACTGCAGTATCAGCACAGTTTCTTCCTGAAAATCCAGCTTGTTCTGCAGTGGAGGAATGGCTGAATGATGGAGGCTGATCTAGTCCGGACACTGCTGAAGGAGTTGCCTGTACTGAATGGTCAAATTTACAGGCTAGCCCAAACTTGCAAATACCATATCGACTATAGTGTAAGCAGATACGTCGATCCTGGATTTCAAAAACGTCTAGTATTAAATGTGGATTACCAGTAAACTAATTTATGCAACATTTGGTGGGAGTATTTTTTGTACTAATTCTTCTTTATGTTATGAGAAACTCTTTTAATACTTTTATAATAGTTGTGCTCGGATTCTAACAAAGTCTTCCCTCAGATCCTACGTATCCGTAGACATTCATTTGCCTAACAGTACATCCAGTTTTAATCATTGCCTAGTTTTACAAAATCAAGTTGCAACTTCTAAAATAGGGATTTTTTATTTCCCATCAGGAACTTGTTTCAAACTACTAGAGAAGATAAGGGTGTGTACTTACACTAACTAAGTGCGAAACTAATGATTGTGAGAACATTTATTGTTACATGAATTACATGTTTTTTTCATTTTCAACATGCATACTGAAAGCTTTAAAATCATCTACCTGGTTTATGTATATAAAAGAGAAGAAACTTACAGGTCTCAGTGGCAAGCCCTCGTCGCTGAGAGCATATGGAGTCAGCTTTGCATCACGATTTTTTGGATGATGATATTTGCAATTAGATTTAAACTTACAGTTCCCATTTTTCAGGAAGTAACTGCACTCACGTTGGCCAGGCCGTTCGGGGAACTCATCAACCACCACATGTGACTGATGATGTGTATAGGAAGTGGTTTCAGCTGATGGGTTATCCATAACATATGCTGGCACTGGATGCAACCGGCTTTCCAGTGAAGGATATACAGTTGTCTTGATAAGGCACAACAAGATCAAAGTCATTGTGCAGAAACATAAGTTTTCAACAAGCAAAGCTAATTTCTGTGGGAAGAAATTACTATGCAAGCCAATTTTAAAAGGTAAAAAGGTCAACCAAGCAATAAATACACATTGGATGGAGCATACAAAAGAAAGTAGTAGGTGGAAAAACATGAAAAGGGGTGGTAATACATTGTCTGATTCTCCAATTTCATATATCTATTAAGTGCTCAAACTATATTTTTCTTCGTATAGGTGCCTGAACTATATTTTGGGCCAAATAAGAACCTAACACTTCATTTCATGACCCATTTAAGGTTTTTTCCATGTCAGAAGTTATTTTTTTTTTTGTTATCTAAAGAAATTCAAATATGTGACATGGTTGATATTTTTTGAAATGAAAATCCGAAAATTTGAAAAATAAAATAATAAAATGTATCAATTGATCCAACAATCTTTAATTTCTCTAAAAACCAACTCTAACCCTAAATCCCTAAATTCCTCCACTTTGACCACCGATTCAACTCCCAATGGCCATCCTTGTCCTCATTGAGGAAAAAAGAGGTCCATTGGGTTCCCACTTTTTTCCAGAGGATGACAGATATCGAACGATGAGGTACACAATACTGTGGGCGGTGAACGGGAGATATTGGATGGTGAGGGAGACGTGACTTGGGGTTTGATTAAAAAAAATAAGGGTTAATAAAGAAATTTAAATTTTTAAAGAAATTCAAAAATTAAAAATACATATATAAAAAACAGGCCACATATCATCTAATCAAGCACCTATCTGGAAAAAAATATAGTTTTGGCACTCATTTAACTGTTAAGCCATTTATTAACGCTATAGATTACCAAAGAAATTAGTATCTCTTACGTACCAGCTTCCTATAGCTTTCAATGCTAAAGCAAACACTATATAGAGCCACATAAGATAATCCATCGTCCAAGTAACTTAACCAACACCAAGGTTCTACTTAGTCTTCTTTGATGCAAGTCTCAACATATTTGACTCCGCCAATGTGCGAATATAACCCTAAACCAGGTTATCCATTTCATTACATGCAATCCATACATTCAAGGAGCACAAACATTTTTTACATTTCGGAGTAATCATATTTGATACATATGGGATACATCAAGGTAAGAAAACAAAAAGAATCTAGGAAAACATTTTTAACATTGGTGGGGAATCTAAGAGAGGAAGGTACGAACAATGTAAATGTAATGTTAAGATGAGTTCATGAGATATTATGAGCTATAGTATGCTAAAATATATTTAATACATGCTATAGACTATATTAACAGAAAATTAACACAGCATAAGAGCAATGGTAGTAGGTACCTGATACTCATTCCATTCTGGATTTGGAGGTGGAATGCCTTGAGTTGGTGAAACGGATCCACCATTATCGTATCCTGAAGGTGGTTCAAAAGGTTCAGAAGGTTCAGGATCAGGATGATTAAACCTGCAGTTGTCTCCATATTTGCAGGACCCATTTCGCATGTAATAGGGGCACTCTCTCTCTCCCTGGGAATAAATTTCAACTTTCCAGAATGATTACTCCAATTAATCGCAAAATATTTCTCTCATAAGATTTGACTGCTTGTAAACAAATGCAAGGAACATCAAGAGCTAAGTTACAGAGTCTGGTAAAGGTCAATTCATTCAGTAAAAACATGAGTAACACCTTCCGGATAGGCAGCCCCAGAAAATTATGCTCTAAGATTGTATCCACTGTAGAATTTTGTTTTGAGTGGTTGTATCTACAAGCCTTTCCAAACTTACATCCACCAGTTCTTAGGTAGTACTGCAAAATCCGAAGCAAGATTATAAAACTACAGAAATGTTACTATCAAAACGCGCACATTTCTTTAATACGTAGCTGAAAATAGATAAAGATGAGCTACAAAAGCAGCATTACAAACAGGAAGTCAGGAACAAATGAGTTATCAACCACTGTAAACCAGTCTAAAACCAAGAATTATTAGAACCAGTGATAAAATATATTATTAACATTAGACACTTGAAAATGCAATGATAATGCTATGCAAAGCTTCAGTTTAAGAATGACAAACAAAATATACACAAAATTCAGTCATTAACTTCCTTGAAAAGAAACAGCATAATTTAGAAGCTTCAAAAGAATTACATCCTCAGGAAGCAAAGAATTTAATCTAAAAAATAACTTGTCAAATGCTTTAAAGAGCACATTTTGCAAATGAAATTAGTCACTCGTATAGCAGTTAAGCTTATAAAGAGCACGTTTTGCAAACACAAATGAACAATATTGACCTTGCAGTTTTGCTGGCTCGTTTTCTCTGTTGATTCATCCTTTTCCTTAACAGCCTTCAGACAAAACAATTCCCAAACACCCAGAACAAAAAAAGAGTCAATCTTAAAGCAAGAAACAACCAAAATCAAAACTTTCTTCGAAATAGCTAAAAATGAAGCAACAAGGCGTATTTAACAAATGTCCAGAACAAAGCATTTTCAGCACATATGAACATGCTAAATGCAATAAACTAAAGAAGAGACAGAAACAAAAAAAACCTGGTTCTTCTTTCGAATAGGGTGATTGAACTTGCAATTAAACCCAAATTTGCAAACTCCTGTTTTCATAAAATAAGCGCAATCTTCTGCTTCTGGTCTCACCGGATAGTTCGTCCTCTTCAATTCATTCTTCTTCACGTCATCATCGTCATTCTCATTTTCGATTTTTTCATCTTTATCGTCTCCGACGACATTTAATCTCTCTCCGTCATCTTTCTTCGCCTGCTCCTCCCCTCCCTCCTTCAAAACGAGATTCTGTAGCCCACAACCATGAAGGGCTGAATCTGTAAGAACTCGGATCTTCAGAAGAGAACTTTTTATCAAGGAAGAAGCAGATGAATACATAGTAAGGGAGAAAGATGGAATCTCAGACAAGAAAAAAATCCAAAAAGGTTTGAGCTTTTGTTAATTGTTACTGGGAAATGGCATGGAAGTGTCCCAAGTGAGTCTCAACAAAACCAAAGTCAACATAGAAAATACAAGAATCCAACTAAGCGGCTTCTTTATGAGAAAGGTCTTACTTTTAGAAAACTTACTTACAAACAAAGTTATTTAAATTTAATCGACTCAAATAAATATCATTTGTTTTTTTATTAAAAATAATTAAATTTACTATTTTCTTATTTTTTAATGAATAACATCTTCACCTAAAACACATATGTAATTAGATTAAATTTAATTGATTTATCCAAATTAAGTTTTAAACCGAATTCCAGTTGACTCTTCGAACATCTAAAATCAAGCTCTGTTTTTTATGTTCGATTTACTTAATTACAGAACATGCGTCATTAATGACTACTTCGAAGCTTTTTAGACTCCTCTGTAAACTTGCTACCATGGCTGCATGGAGCTACTTGGCGATCGAGCAAGGAAGAACCCAATCCGCATACGAGGAAAAACATAATAATGCTCGAGACTAACGAACATGGCCATACGTCAATCTTGTTCTCGAGAAAATTCGATGGCGCTAGTGTCGTTGCCTTCTTTAAAGGAACCGTAGGGGTTCTCCAGCAAAGTACCTCGGAGTTCTAGGGATACAGGTTCATTTCACCATTTATGCATTTCCAAACTTCCCACAAAGAGTTGTCGACGACAACAAAGGGAAGTCTTCAAAATCAGATGAAGGATTTGATTTCCGAAGCCTTGGAGTCTTTAACCAACAATAGCTTATTCCACATCCACCATGGTTCAAATCTGCTGCGTCAACATTTTCAGCTATGTACAATGAGGTACTATAACTAAAAACGGCATCGACAGAAGGGCTAGCAACATCACCATTAGCCCCGTTGATTTCACCTGATTCCTAGTTTGACATTTCCGTTTCGAATCACGGTGACTAATCCTCTCCGTGAGTGAGGATCCTATAACAGGTTCATTGCATGAAGCTAAATCCTCTTACAACTAGGTGCCATGCACATCAAGCTCATACCTTTATCCTTAAAATTGTTATCATATCATATCTTTCATCCAACAGACTGTTTTTTATGGATCTCTTCCTTGTTTAATCCATAATCGGAAGAATCGTCATTACAACCATCCCACTCACCGGCCTTTTCGGCCCTAACAGATGAAGCAACGTTCCTCACCGGTGCTGGGTTCTCACGTATGATCAACCTAGAGTTATATCATAACCAGCTTCAGGACCTCGATGTTTATTTCGCTCAGAACCAGCTTCTGTGCAACCATTCACAAAGTGCAAAGAAATCCCGTTGTTTGAACTCGTTTCCCACTTGACATCGTGAAATAATGGAGAGAATTTACTCATGGAATTGGTGGATGGATCCCTTAATGATCTCACTCTCCTAAGTGTTGTTAGGGTTCTTGAGATCGGTATATTGACAGAATGTCTTTCGACCATCCATTCTTTTCAAAATTATCAAAATAATGTTCTTGGCTTCAGCAAAAACTCATATCACAGGATTTAAAAACCTGATATGGATTTTTTTACCTGAAAGAACAATTAAAACAAGAAAATTATCAAAACTAGAAAACAAGCATATCATTATATCAAAACCAATATCAAATTTCAATATGTTCCATTTCCCGAGAAACACAGGCTCAAAATAGACCAGAATGTTTCAGAAAACCAGTTTTTTCCTTGAAAACCAAGGCATGATAAACACTAAGAACACATTGCAAAAATATCCCACATAGAAAGCAAAGATAAATGTCATTTTTCATAAAGAACTTACACTCAAATCATCCAAATTCATTGCAAGTGAACACCCAAAATCCAAAAAATGCAGTACATTTTACATTTAATATAAGGAAGTAGAACAGACTTAGCTAGTTTTACTTGCCTTCTAAACAAAAAAATAAAACACTTCAAAAAAGGAAGATGGGAGCCATAGCCTAGAAAACAAACAAAGACTAAAAGAATTAATGGTTTCAGGGTTTCAGTTAGTTTTTTGGGGCTCTGAATAAGGAAAAGGATTAATGGTTTCAGAGTTCCTCAAATTTTTGAAATGAATCAGTTGAGTCCTTAAACTTTCTTCATCCAATTAAACCCTCAATGTGGTGGAAATTAGTGGAAGAGTTTTGGGTCCAAATTAAAACTTTAACAGATCGTATAATCACCTGAAGACTTAAAAAAACTTAAAACACTAATGGACAAAATGAGTATCTTACTCCATTTTTGATGTCATGGAATTGCCTTTTTAGAGCTCAATGCCTCTGAAACGTGTTTGTCAAACACTAATGTGCATCAAATTGTTAAGAAAATTGTACAATTATATTTTTAATGGACACAAGTATGGATGGTAGAAAATACGAATTCAAAAGGTTTTGGTCTATTGGATTCATTGGGACAATTTTTTTTTAAATAATGACCAAGAAAAACGTTTTTAAATTTCCAGTTTTGATTCGAATTGTTTCAGATTTTTCGGAATAAAAATAGTGTTATTTTTCTCAATAACATTTAATGATAACCCGTACCAAATTACTCTCCGAATTTTTTATGATTTTGTCTTGATTAATTTATACTTGATTTTGGTGAATGAATCTTTCGTTTCAGATTTTCTACATGTACAAGGTCTCAAACTCAAACCCACTTAAAACAAAATTCCGAATATAAATACATGTTCAATATAACCTTACTCAGATTTCGTTTATATTTAAAATAAAAAATACAAATATCAACACACATACTTTTTACATCGTCTTGCTCTAGAAACTTACACAATACACACTACCTACCCATCATGAGACGATTACTCTATAAAACTCTCCCAAAGCAAAGGAGATATGATTGTAGGCTGATAACAACTCATTTCCTTGTACTAAAACACCAGGGCTATTATGAATCAAACAAAATTTAACTATTTTCCATTGTAAAAACTTTTAACATAATCTGAAGGTTCTGAAAACCTGATGATGATGGGTTTCCCTCAGCTCATCCTCTCCCTTTCTCTTGGGCATAGCTAAAGAAGATATGGCTTTTGCAGCTAGAACCTTCTTCACAAGAAGCTTCCACTTTGCATCATCACCCATTTTCTGTTGTGCTTTCACTTTGAATTGCCTGTAAACAAAATGTTTAATATTTTGATCATGAATTAAATTTGTGGTTACAGACAATGATAGATGTATCACAATCATTACAAACCATTATTTTTTATAATAACACTATTATATAAGGATCACTATTACGATAAACCATTATTTGCAGTCCTGGTTTGGATGATGATGATAATGTCTGCAAATGAAAATAAAAGATGGGGGACCTTTTAGGACCCCACCAGTAGGCTGATGAGATGAAGGTGAGCCTCATCTCTTGTTGTTCTGACAAGATTAAACAAGTTGGCAGTTGGCAACAAACCTTTTCAAAGGTGCCAGTTGTGAGAATTTGACAAAGTGTGCTGTACTATCCTATTCAGATGGTACCAAAGAAGTGGCTTGATTGCACATCCTAGTAGCAATAAAATCTCTAGTCTATTTCGCTAAACAGAAGATTTTGCAACTTAACAACTATGCTCATGTCCTGCTGAAGTGATTCCAAGATAGATGCAATAAGAATGATCGATCAAGATCACAGAAAAAAGAAATTTAAAATGAGTTAAATATTTATATGGTAAAAACACAATATTAGGTATGTATTAACGATAAATACATAGAAAAATTAAAAAAAAAATATGTATTTTTATATTTATTTATATTTAAAAGTCAGAGTTTAACACGATTAATAAATATTTAATTTATTTTTAAATTAAGAATCTATTTTAATAAATTACTAATGACTCTTAAATTTTGAGCAGTCACTGCTCTTGTCATTGTAATCATGACTCATATCAAGTCTCATGACTTCATTTGATATCATTCATGATTTGATGTTATTTTTAGGAGGACATGTAAAAATCTCCATAACTCTTTCATCTTATGATAGATATTTTGTTTGTGCCCAATGTTAGCAAAATATCAAGCTATAGCCCCAATGATTGGGTTAAAAATATCAAAAGAATACGTTAAAACAAGGGTGACAGGGATAAGCCAACCACAAGTTCACCATAAACGACATTTTATGGCGGATGAAAGTTGAGAAGGCAAAGACGAAAAGCAAATAAGAAAACATCAAAGCCTAATCCGACAAGTAGAATCCTAAAAGTTGCCCAGTTCTTATCCTATGTAAATTAATTGAACCTACTAAACTACCAAATAACATTAAAAAAATGCATATGAACTCAACAAATATCTCACTGAAAAAACAGATTATGTTATCTTGGGAGATATAAACTCAAATCGCTTGGACTGGCTAGGCTGGTGGCCTCTAGAAATTCACAAAGCAGTTCAATTACACCATCCAAAGACAAATGACATTACCGATAAAAAGTACTCATTGGTTTTTAATATTTACCTGCAAAGTGGAACCCTGCAAGAATCTGGGTGATCACAAATGGAGGAATGAAGTCGAAGAAGCTGCCACATTCGCTTGCAGCGGGAGCACCCTCCACCGTTAACCCTTCTCTTGCACAAAGCAAAATGCTTTATCAAGAGCTGGACACCGTGGCACGTCGCGTATTTGTTGCAGGGACCCGGTTTCTTAGCCGGTTTCACGTCGTATGGCCCCACAGTTGTGCACCCTTCCGTGCATATGTGCTGCAAACACTCCATTGCCTCGCTTAGCTGTAAATACAATCTTTGTGCTTCCCTGTGACACCTTATTCTCTTCTTTCTCTGCAGCATCATATCGAACACTCAAGAGTCAAGACCCACTTTTACAAATACGTGAATAACAAAAATTATTACAATTACATTAACTGATGTTAAGAAAGGTATGGGTGCTTCTTATTTACCGTTTCAGCTTCGTCGATGAATTGAAGAATCTCGAGCTCGAGCCAGGGATCATGATCCTGTATGAAGCTCCAAGCTTCGGTTTGCTCAACGGGTTTGAAATGGGCAGCAATGTATTTCATGCACTTGAGGTAAAGATCGGGGGCGTCGCAGAGCCTGGCGAGTTGGAGGACGTCTACCACGTTCTCCGCCGTCAGCCGTTGACTAACTCCCTTGCTGCACCGCTGTTTCAGCAGTGGGACCAAGTAAACGTGCGACAATGCTAGCAGATGAATCCCATATTTCGCCAATTGCTCTTCCTCGCACCTATTGCAATGCAAAACCATTTCGTTCAAATCGCCTTCGGGAATTAGAACAAAATAAATAAATCATATCTGAAACGTAGACGAAACAGCATCCTCGACTTTTGGAGAAATATTAGAAAATTCCATAGCCGGACAACATAGAATGTGACGAGTAGCGATTGAATAGCCACGTGGCACTTTCTTAGAACTCATATTTTGAATATTAGATTCACAGGTGGATTTGCACCGTCGATTATATATCACGTGGGAAACGAGGATAAAATGAACGGTGGAGATTATTCGGGAAAAACAAAGACAGTGGAAAAGCAAAATACATTATAAATTGATCTCGTCGACTCTTCTATTTGAATAAGTAATAATTTTAAAACTAATTCTCAAATTCAAATTAAATCAGAATGCTTAAGTTAAAGCCACCAACCTGGAAGAGTAGAGATACTCAACAAAAGCAGAAACGGCGTCGCATGGAACGCCTAGAATCGATATGACTCTTTCGGAGCTCCTGTGCTTACGTGGCGGCTCGATTATGTTTTCCAGCACCGGCGACGCCATTGCCTTTTTAAAAAAGAAAATCAGATCCAAGCAAAACAAACAAAAAAGAATTTCGAAATCTAACCGATTCATCTGAGAGAGGATTACCAAAATGCTGGAGTGAGCGGGGATGCTGAGGCCCCCCGAGGTAAGGATGTGAACATCGGGATCTGGTAAGTGAGCAGCGGAGGAAGTTGAGTCGTATTTGTTGTGTTCCATTGACAGAGGAATTGAAGGAAGAAAGACTTGTGCGGTGGCGATGTTGTGTGGGCATAGAAATTTATAGTCGTTTTATAAAGGAGCTAAACTGATGAACAATCTGACGTGTCATCATGCATGACGAAACCATGATTATGGCTCACTGTTCCCACGCGCTTCATGAGTTAACTAACAAAACCTACGTAACATTTGGGATGAGTCAAAAATCAATAGTTAATGATATTTTGTCAAGAAATTTGATGACAAGTGGTATGGTATGGTATGGTAGTATTTTTTGCTTCAATGAAATCTTATAAAGATTTTATTTAAATTAATATAGATTAATTGACGGCCTAAATATTTTAAAATCGAGTTTTTATATTTTTAAATCTCATAATTTAGTTATTTAACTAATTGATTATAACATTGTATCCTTATAACTCAAATGGATGCCAATTTTTAAATAAATTTATATTATGATTATTAATTATGAATAACTTTATATTTTAGTCACTTAATTTTTACTTATGAGTTAACTTTTTTTGTTTATCTGTATATTATAGATACTATTACGAGACTCTGTAAAAACATATTTTTAAGTTTAATCAAATGGTCTAATGTTTATGGATTTGGGTTAAGACAAAAAGTTATATATTGGGTATGGGTTATTATTTTAATAATTGTATTTGGGCTTTGAAATTATACACAACTCAATCTCAAGAATATAATACATTTGTTCTTTGCCCGCTACGTGTAATAAGCTTAAGCACTGCAATCTATGACTGGGAGCGAGAGAAAGTGCGAGAAAGTAATACAAAGTGAATAAAGAAAGAAAAACAAAATGCAAAAATGATGAATCTATCCACAGGGATAGCCATAGCCTATGGGTGCCGATATAGTACACCGCAAATAAAGCAACTCTTAAACTACCCCGCCTTCCTCAATCACCATCTTCATCCGCAAGGACGACCTCTCCCCTTTAACAATCTCAAGCTCCAAAACTTCAATCTTCTCCACACGGGTAACAGTTTCTTCTTCGGGATGGAGGTACCCTTTTCTTTCCTTGTTCATATTTGCTTTCTGGGTTCCTTTTATTTTATCTGATTATATTTGTTTATTTACTTAATCTTTGGTTTTGGGTTGTCCAGAAATGAGGATTTTTTGGTATTTTTGTAAAATTTTAAGGTTAAGCTTGTTAAATAGGCTATAGAACCTGCTTGTGTTGTGTGTTCGGATAGGAAAGGCGCATACTTGTTGCATTTGAGTAGTGGAAGTGTTTGAATTGTCGGCACTGGAAACGTTTTCGGGCTCAGTATCCGGGGATTGAATCAACATATTATGCAATTTGATCTGTGTCGTGCTGATCTTTCGGGAAGGTTATGATTTCGAATACTGGATGTGTGATCTTGGTGCAAAAAGCATAAAATCCAAGTAGTTCCTGGTATTAGGGTTTGGTATGTAGTGTATTCCACTAGGGGCTTATTGTACTATATTTGGTAATAATGTAGCTTGTCTATGGACCTGTGTCTGCCACTGATATGGAGGCCGCCGGCGCCGGCCGACTCGGGATGATGTCTGCTCCAATGATTTCTTCGGCAATTTCTCTGTGGAAGACTTCTTAGTTTTTATTTTTGATTTTCCTTGACAATAGCGATTTTTGTTTAATAATTTTCTGTTGTTGTGTGTCCTTTCGTTCAATTCAATAGTGATTATGTGCTTAATATATCTATCGGATTATTTGTAGCAATTTTGGAGTAGAAGCGGGATCAGCAAGAACAAACAAATGGTTGAGCATTTGCAGCGTTATGGAGTGATTTCATCAATGAAGGTTGCTGAAGTGTTGGAGACCATCGATAGGGCATTATTTGTACCAGATGGGACATCAACTTATGTTGATAGTCCGATGCCAATAGGTTACAATGCCACCATTTCCGCACCGCACATGCATGCTACCTGCCTTCAATTATTGGAGGAAAATTTGCAGCCCGGCATGCAAGCTTTAGATGTTGGCTCAGGTCTCTTTGTATTCCACAAACTTTTTGATATGATGGTGTCTTTTCCACACAACTTCAGTTTCTTTCTTCTGTATGACTTGGATGGAATGCTGGAATGCCAAATATGCTACATTTACTCTCTCGGGGGTAAATCCCACTCAATGGCCATCAAGAAAAGGGTTGAATTATACGAGTTGATGGCTGTATCTAATTCCAGCACTCTATAAGAGTTTTAGTAAATCCATCAGCAGTCCATTCTTTTTCCCCTAATTTTTGAAAGGCAGGTTTTTATTTCGGTTTTGCATCTGTGACTGTACTGTAGGAACTGGATACTTGACTGCTTGCTTTGCAATAATGGTTGGACCACAGGGTCGGGTTGTCGGTGTGGAACATATTCCCGAATTGGTTGCTTCTTCCATAAAATACATTGAAAAAAGTTCTGCAGCTCCATTATTGAAAGATGGTTCTCTTTCCCTACATGCAGGCGGTATGTACTCAAGAGCTTGCTATATGCTTATGTCTTATTAAAATAGAATGTTCTATACTGTTTAATGGAGGATTAGGAAGTCATAGACCTATTTTTCAGTCTTCTCAGAATTGAAACGAGCTCGCTGTTTGTCTGAGACATAAATATGTTTTTTCCTTAAAAAATCTATGCAGGGAGTATTTTTCCTTCAAATACTTCTTAGGGACAAATTTAATTGTTGAAATCTGTTAGACTGCTTTTTTGTTGAATGCTTTGACAGTTTGACCGTATACATTTAATCATAGATGGAAGACAAGGTTGGCCGGAATGTGCACCGTATGATGCCATACATGTTGGGGCAGCAGCACCAGAAATACCTCAACCTCTCCTCGATCAATTAAAGCCGGGTGGTCGAATGGTCATTCCAGTTGGGAACACATTCCAAGACTTGAAAGTAGTGGACAAGAATTTGGATGGTTCAATTAGCGTCAGAAGTGAGACTTCAGTCCGGTATGTTCCCTTAACCAGCCGTGATGCTCAGTTGAGGGGATATTGAGATAGGAAAAGTTCTCTTATGCAACTTGTTTGAAAGCCTGCCATGGTTGGGAAAGTCGTTCGGTGTTGAACATGTTATTGTACAGAATATATGGTCAAACATTGCATTTCCCATACTAGCAGATCTTGTGTAAATGCTCTCTTTTCATCTGTTTTCGTGTTTGAATTTAACAAAATTAATGTATGGTACAGTTAAAAGAAAATTGATGATTAAACATCTTTCCAAAGAGAAAACTGAGCTTCAACGAAGAAACTTTTATTTCTGCTCGTGTTACGGGCAAAAGTTGCATGAATAGACTCATCCATATAACATATTACTAATTTAAAAATATAATACACACATTGTGCAAAAACTAAAACTATGAACTTAACCTCAGAACAGGGGACAAAAAAGCAACTGCAGTAGATCATGTATCTAAATTATCTGAAGATCAAAAGAAGCCTCGTCTTGGTCTTTCCTCTGCAACATTTACTCTTATTGCTCTTCCATCCAGATTCTGCAATAATAATAGATGTTTTATGTTGTGTTACTTGAGTTTGGGTGTAAACTTTGGATCGGGTTATGTATCTGATACGAATATTTCATTTCGTTTTAAGAATGTGGAAGGCTGATAATACCTTTCCATCGAGAGCAGCAATGGCATCATTCAATTCAGTCTCTGAGGACATAGTGACAAAACCGAAACCACGTGATCGGCCAGTCTCCCTATCATACACTACACGAGCCTCGACTACCTTACCATATTCACTGAATACCTGCTCCAGTCGAGCATTATCCACACCCCATGGAAGGTTGCCCACATAGATTCTAAAAGCTAGCTCAAAAACACGAGGGGGTCGTTCCATGCGTGATCCTCTCGGAGCAGCCTTATTAACAGTCAAGAGCCTTCCATTAAGATCCTGTTTAAAAACACAAAAGCAACAATGACTAAGTACAAGCACCATATATCACTTCAGAGTTAACATTAGCCAACAAATCAAAGAAAATGGAAAGAAAACTTGGAGATCAATATATACCATGTCCCTCAATACTTTCAGGGCATAAAAAGAAAGTGAAAGGCAACTCGAAGCCTAATTCTGGTTATGCAGTTAAACCTAAGAAGTGAGATCTAGCATCTAGTAAAGCATCTTTCACAACTTACAAGAAACTTTGGTACACAAGAACAGATGTATCTCAAAAGAAAAAGTAAAATCGACAATGAACAAGTTTTCAACTTGATGTCAACAATGCATCTAATATACATAGAGGGGGCTTGCTGTCATTCCCCGTCTGCAACTATTCTATTCATTTATCATACTTTTAATGTCTAGTAAACTTGACATCAAGAAATTACAGGAAAGAGAACGAAACTTCAAGAAATCTAATGATTAGCAACCTAATGAAAATTCACCAGGAGGTAAACGTTGATTAAAATATGTCGTCAGTCCCTGTACTTTGACAAAGTTTGAGATTTAGTCCTATATGCTTTAAAACTTGAAAATTAAGTCCTCTTTCTTTGATTTAAAATCCTAATCCAGCCATTAACATTGTCAATATTATCTTTCAAAACCAATGTAACATATGATGACAGAAAATGAACATGCCAAGTTGAAAGTTCTCAGTATTAATGATAGATTAGAATTTTTAAATTGAGAAAGTAAGAGATTCAATTTTCAACTTTTCAAGTGCAGGGAGTATATCTCATACTTAACCGAAATACGACCAGGAGTATATTTTGACCTTAATAGTTAATGAATGTCAAAAGTAAAATACCTATGCAGTATGTCCAACATTAATGTTGGGCACATATCCAGACATGGGTAAAAGCCTATAAAGATTAAACATAACCATGTCAAATACATAATCCTATCCAACATTTAAATACGAATCCAAGTAACACGGGTTATTAGAATCATGGTTTTTGCTTACTTCCAAAGATAATTCCTATTGCATGGATAAAGCATTCAAAATTTATTGTCATAGATATTAGTCCATTAATAGGAAAATCTAATATAGAATGTAAAAGATGATAACTTACATAACGATTGAATAGCTCAACAGCCTTCTCAGCCTCCTCAATTGAACTCATAGTTACAAACCCAAAGCCACGACTTCTCTCAGTGTCTATATTGTAAATAACCTGCAATGAGAACAAAAGAAAATGATCAAAACAGTTTTTTTTTTTTTTTAAAAAAAGAAGAATTTCAAACAGTTTAAAAGCAGGAAAGAAAAAGGAAATCGAAGTTCTATTAAACCTCAGCAATTTCCACAGTTCCAGCTTTCTCAAAAAGCATAGCTAAACTTTGACTATCAACATCAAAAGGCAAATTTCCAACGAACAATTTAGCTTCCTCAGGTGGTTCAGAAACCTCTTCTTCTGAATCACCACTTTGTTCTTCAAAACCAGCATCTTCGCCTTCAGGTCCCCAACTTGCTTCAGGCCCATCACTTTCGTCGTTTTCCCATTTCGATTCCCCTTCTTCAAGTTCAGTTTCATCAATGGCAATGGTGGGATCATTTTCTTCCCCTTTCTGTGACCAATCTGATGCCTGGGCAACAAAAGGAACTAGAGAAGAGAAATGGGTTTTTGATTTGAGGGTCAGAGAATGGGAGGATGATAAGAAAAAATTGGCGGGTTTGGGAAAAAAGGCGATGAGAGATGGGGATTTTGAGCAAGGGGTGAAGAGTGAAGGGAGAGAAACGAGGAAAGAAGAGTCTGCCATGGAAATGGGTTTTGTTAAAGAATACATTTTGATCGAAGAATTGAAGAGAAAAAGGAAGATCGAAAGGGATAAGGGATGGTAGGCGGGAGAGACGAGGAGAGGGTATATCGAATATTAAACAGGGGTGAATTTTCTCTCACGCTTCTGGGTTTTCTTTGGTTATTTTCATGGGCTTTTTGATGCTTCAGTTGAAGTCTATGGTTTTATATTATCATTCGATCATCTCTAATTTATTATTTTTTTTTAATAATTATCGAATAATTGATAATAAATTATATTAACTGATTTAATTAGAGGATTATATTAATTAATTGTACAAGAGTATGGTAAAATCAACTGATAACTGATAGTTATTTAATTGTTTGATAAAATATATAGGTATCTATATTCATTAATTATTTGAATAGTTTGTTAGTTATCGATATTTTATATCTATTAATATTGAATATATTATAAAAAATAATTTTTAAATATAACATTACTAATCATATTTAAATGATCTATATATTATTTTATTATTTAGGTAATTATTTTTAATATGATTTCATTTATTACTAAATTTAAATGATATTTGAAGGATATATTAGTTTATTTTTTAACTATTAAGGGTATTTTATTATATCAAACCTTTTAAACTCAAAAAGTTTCTTTTAGTAATCCGATCAAAATGAGAGATTTTATTCTAATATGTTATTATAAACTTTATTCATCAAACATGGTAATCGAGGATTTATGAACAACAATCATTGTAGTAACTACAATTATTCTTCGTAACCAAAATTAGAACTGCTCTCCTTTAAAAACTATTATTTAAAAAAAATCTGTAATTACTATAAATGTCGATGTTAATCCTAGTTTGTAACTTTAATTTCAAACTAATGCAATAATTATACATCATCTCAAGTAATTAAGCTTAAAGAGAGAAACATTTATAAAACCGTAGAATACAAGTATACAAGCAGACCCCTTCATATTTACTATAAGCTTCTCTGGAGCATAAAATTACAGACAATATTATTCAGCAACACATACAATCTGAGAATATAACAAGTAAACTCTTCCAACAGGCTACCTTCCAATTGCAGTTACGGTTGTGTTTATCATGATGTTGATTTTTTCAAAGCAGATATGTGATGGCTAACATAACCATCAGAATTATGACGGTGTTACAATTTATGTATAAGATGTGATTACATACCGCTATTTAAATGCTTGTTTGCGTTGTGTGTTCCGAAAGGAGAATGGTTTGGTTGCAGAAGCAGTAGATTCCCACCCAACAAATCGTTCATGTGAGACTGCCCATTCTGGAGCCTTTTCAAAGCCTTCCTCCACGAAAGCTTAAGCCTGGCGAGAACCCTGCTTCTCTTCCGAAGGAACCTTTTCAGGCCCGGAATTTTGAGTTTCGGCCGCCTTCTGAAGCCATACCTCGACCATTTCCTTGCCTTTTCTTCTTCTTCCTTCTTCAGCCTTTGATAAGAAAACTTTGGCAGTAAAGCCATCGAAATGTAGTTTGAGTTTAGGAAAAAGAGAAATGTTAGTTTGTTTTTCGTTCTTCGGGGGATTTAATGCGTCTTTTCCATTTTTATTATTTTTTTAGTTTTTTTAAATTCAGTATACAATATCGATAGTGTATAAATCTCTCTTGCACATAAATTAAATACAGTTCGAATATAATTCAATTTTTTAAAAAATATATACAATTAAAATCTTCCTGTCCCGTTGAAAGGGGTTTAGGGCAATCAAGGCACATAGTGAAGCTTGAATATTTTGGTAAGATGGTGGTTATTGGTTACATCTCTATCTACATTGATGGGGAGTATTTAGTTTCCAGCTAACCATTTCTTGGCGGGTTAATTGTATCTATCAGACTTTTCAATGGTCCCATCAATATTTTTTAATTAAAATTTATGAAAACTTTATAAATAAAAGTGTTTGAATTCGGATCAGAAACATTTTTTTTCTTCCCTACGATCAAAGAGAAAACAGCAACACCAACACCAACCATTTAAAGAATCATTTTTGTCCGAGGGACCATTTTATAAAATTATCAAGTTTGAGGGGTAACTTTTTAAACTTCTAAAATAATTTCAAAAGATTAATTTTTGAAACTTCAAAGAATGATGAATGATTAAATTAATGGCGTTCATCAAATAAGAATGTGTGGATGGGTGGGTGAATATCAACTTAACCAGTAGAGCAGAGAAACAGATGAATTGTACTTAATTATATAGTATTTCGTTCTAAAACTACTGATACAATCGAAACCAATCTCCTCCTAAGCTAAGCCTCTACCTACAGCAGGCAACATCTCATGGTCATCGCCTAAAAAATGGATGCCTTAAAGCTTCACGAGCTGTGAGCCTGTCTACAGGGTCATACCTAAGCAACCCCTGCAGTAGATGAATCACTTCTCCCGCCGAATGGTCAACATGATGCATTATCAGGTTCTGAAATTATTCAAACGACAGGTTAAGTACCATGACAAATGGACAAGCTGTGCATCGGAGGGAGGGAGGGAGGGAGGGAAAGTACCTGAAGACGAGGCAGCTTAAGAACAGCTTTGATACTCTCCCTAGAGGAAGCACCATCAGGCCAATCCAATCTACCCCTTCTAATATACTTATCCCCATGTCGACTGAAACACACGGATTTTATGTCAAAAACACAAGACAGGAAAGAAACCTAAAGAACCCAGCATCAAAATACGAACTCTACTCTCTTCAACATGTGCTGATGTAGTGGACCTAACACTCGCTCCATCATGGCAAGGTGCTCTAAATTCTCATGTGTTTGAAACAATGCCTCACCCTACAAGATTATCACTCATCGTAAATGCAAATATCACTTGCAATCTTAAAAACAGAATAAAAACAAACCATTATTCCAATCATACCGTGCATAATTCAACCAAGATGCAACCAACACTCCATATGTCACAAGGATAACTCCATCCTAGACCTGTAGAGTAAGACACCAGAGAGTTATGAATCATGCAACCATTTTCTAAACAAATTAATACTATATCATAAACAGAAAGTACATACCAAGAATGACCTCTGGGGCACGATAATGACGCGTCGACACAACATAAGTCTGATCTTGACGCTCATAAGTTGTGCTACCAAAATCTATTACCTTAATAGCACTTGATTTTGGTAATCTTTTGAAGTAAGAACTACCTTTAGGAGATCTTGATGTACTCTGACAGTATAAAATGATACAAAAACAATTAGGAACAATTAAGCCAAGAAATACCACACAGATAAACCACCAAAAATTAAAAACCTCAAGGAAAGATTAAGGCATCAAGTAAAGAAAAAAAACCTTGTAATCAGGAACTTTGACACACTCTGGAGATACAAGAAGAATGTTTTCAGGCTTCAAGTCCGTATGTATCAGATGCAAATCGTGCATGACTGCATATATTAAGGAATATATAAGCAACCAGTGCCAGAATGAACACATTTGGTATCATTCTAAAACTTCAATGCAAAAGCATTCTTGACCGAAAGACTTCAGACAACCTAATCAAATGTTATGCTTGAATTCAAGTAAAATGACTAACTGCCAAGAGACCATGATTACTTAAAATGGCAACAAGAAAATGCTGAGATACTAGCTTAGTAATTATTACACACATGCTACACTTTCCAATAGTTGTCTGCCTATCTCACGGACAAGGTCAATGGGAAATGAGCGGTAATTGTTATTCCGCAGAAAATCGTATAGGCTTGGTCCAAGCTTCTCAAACACCTGTTAAAACGATTTAAATTCATCCAGACATTTTAACCCCCAAATTATTGGTGAACGGGGAAAGCAAGCCATTACAAATCAATCATATACTTACAATACAGATATGGTTACGATAGTCAAACCAGTTCCGTATTTGAACACAACTGCAAAGGAATGAACCCATTTAACCATTGCAACAAAACTTGAGAAAGTTGGTTATAAAGTTGAAACATTAAAATGTAATTCAAACAAAACAGATACTCACCGACTGCCACCTTTATCATGTTTCCCAAGCTGTTGCAGCATCTCAATTTCTATCATGGCTGCTTCATGATACTTCTTTACTCCACGAACAATTTTGATGGCAACCATCTCCTTCCTCTCTCTATCCCAACATTCTAAGACCTGCCCAAAGGTACCTGTAAAAAGGAGGTCAGGGATGAGGTGCTTAGTAAAATGCAATACACCTGGATCAATGCAAACTAGAGGTAAACAAAAGACTAAATAAGTTCCCCAAGGTATTACCTTCACCCATTTTACTCTGTATCTTATCTGCAACAATGAAGAAAAGAGAATAAGAAACAGTAGTACTAATCAACTGAGACATATTGGAAAAGCTTCAACAAGAAAAAATAAACTAGTTATTAAATTAGGAATTCGAAAGAATAATTAGAGCTTGACAAAAGCCTCTGAACTTAAAAAGTAGCTATCTGCTTTTAGTTAACCATAATACTAAATTATAATATATTCTAGCAATTTGCTATATGGTTTTCAAGGCAACTAATCAATCAACATAAGTTTGTGATGGTAAAAGTGAAATTACAGCGAGATGTTAAATTATCTCCAAGCTCAAACATGTAATGTCCATTCTTGTCATCTTCTCGCCACGGGGGAGAACCATTTCGAGCCACCCCACCCTTTAGAACTACAGAAGAACTAGTAGTAACAGTACTAGCACAATTGGAGGGTGCTTTTGCAGAAGAAGAAGAACCGCTTGTCACATATCCAATCTCTTGTGCACAAAACATTCCTACCTGAGCCTACACAGCCATCCATTCATTGCACCGCTAAAAGATTAAAATCATACTCATTTACCATAATTAATTACCTTATAATTCCTTCCTAGCATCTGATCGTTACATATACCACAAGCAAGCAAAAAACAAAAGAAATACACAAAAGCATCCGATCATTGTACCAGAAAAAGATTACAAATCAATACCTTTCTACCATCCTCAATTACCCAACCCCTCTTCTTACACACCAAAAATTACCATGGGGAAGCAATTTCCAGTAAGAAAAAACAGTATATAACCAATATGTGATCTCTACAAGATTCTTAAACGAAAAATCTTTATCCCAATAATTCCATAGTATAGACCGTAAAAAATAAAATATAAAATATTGAGGAAATTTTCTATCTTTACAAATATCATTAAACCTTGCAAATAGAGATATATATCTATATCACACGGGTTTCTTCATAAAAATAGGATGAATCTACGGTTGAAGTGAGATATAATATCCAAATTTACAAGGAAAACGAAGACAAAGCAATAACAGATCTGAGCAAAAAGGCGTAACAAACAAGCTAATCTTTCCAGAGCAGAATCATAAATTAAAAAAGAAACCTATACGAAGGTGAAAATATTAACCAGATCATGTAAAAGAAAATCAAAGAACACAAGCTGTACCTGCGGTGGCAACTGAGTTACGTCCCATCCCAATCGCGGACGCTTTCTCGGTCGCCGATCCATATGCGTGTGAGGAAACTCAATCACGCGCTCCATCTCCATGATCGAAAACTCTAGATCTAGAAAAGAAAATCTTTTTTCCCGAGAAAATACAGAAAATCGAAACCCTATTTCTCCTTTTCCTTCCTGATAAGGTTTGGAACCCTCAACCCGAGCTTTTAACCTAACAGCTAAAGGGACCGAGGCGGTTATAATGATATCTGGACGTACACGTGTCAAATTCTTCACCGTTGCTTTCTCCGAATATTACCAATGTTGATGTGTGGTCCTTGTCCTTCTCGAACTCTAATGGGTAAAGTACGAATTTAAACCACTCAATTTTTACAGGATTTTGTTTTAGCCATTCACTTAAAAAAATTTATTTGATCACTCAAGGCAAAACATTAGATTTTAGGTAATTTTATTAATAAAATTGATGTAATATTTTATATTTTATACGTTGATATTTTTCTTTATGGTTTGTAAAATTAAAATTCTTTTAAAATTAAGTGACCAAATTAAGATAAAATTGAGTGATTAAATTTATTTAAATTTTAACATTTTAGTTAAGATATATGTCTAAATTAAATTTATAAAAATTAAAACTTTCAAGAAATTAAAAAATTATAGAACACAAAATACTTTGATTTGTACGATTAATTTATAGATTTATTTTGTCTGTATAAGTTACTGAAGTTTATAACCATCTTGAGATTCTTGAATGAAATAAAATTTTATTTATTAAAAGAAATAAAATCTAAAAATATATTATTTAAATTCAAAATAAATATAATATAAAAAACAAATACAAAAGGTAGAACAATGACTCTTGACAAATTTATTTACTTTTTGTATCCGAGGCCTTATTTAAGAAAAAGATTAGTTTTATTAGGTAATTCATTCATGGACTAACCACTAAAAATCACCCATCATCATTTTTTTTATGTCATATTTTTTAGAGTGAATCTTTACTTATATTTACTGTTAATTCTTTTTAAAAATAATTTTTTTAAGTAAAGATTCACTTAAAAAAATATGACATGTAAAAATTAGTGATGTTAATAGTTTTTAATAGTTAGTCTCATGGTCATATGATAAGACTGACCCAAAATATAATTTTTTCTTAGACCCAAACAATAATGACAGCTTGTATATTTATAAATTTTGGATTACGAATCCCAGATTAATTTATATTTTAGTTTCATTTACTATTTATAACGTTCCTGAGTTGGGAGATGAAAAAAAAAGTTTTTTCGCTTAATTAATTGTGTTAACACTATATTTTAGGCAGTTTAATTTATGAAGTTATTTTATTATTATTTTTTAATCATTCGACTATATTTTAGGCAGTTTTATTTATGAAGTTATTTTTTTATTATTTTTTTATTATTGTTGATTAATGTAATTGGTATTTTTTTAATTTTTAATTTTTTAAACTTAATAAAATTTAAATCAAAATTTTAATATTATCTTGATTTAATCTATAATCTTTATCATTATAGAATTGATAAATATGATTTACCATATTATTCCTAATTCATTCAGTCATAAACTTTTTATAAGATAAATATTAATTTTTAAATAATTTTTTCAATTTTATTATGTATCATTAAGTAATAAATTTTATTAAAGGAGATAAAATTATTTACAAAAATATAAATATGACCGCATATTAACTTTATTTGTGATATTTTATATTTTCCTAGCGGTGAAGAACGTGCCCCCGTTCGGCTTCCCTACAATCTTATTCCAACGCCATTGATGATTGAAGCTGGTTTATTAACATGCTGCTGTTATTCAATCTTCCAGGCATAGAGAAACAAGCAAAAATCAGCCAAATCAACCGTACGAACCCTCTCCGATGAATCACCGCTTCCTTTCGGAGACGACGAAACAGGCTTGAATATGAACAAGGCATGCCTTAACCCAGGACTGAAAAGCCAGTCATGAACATCCCAGTAAACTTCAACCCTACTCTGGTTTACTTGCAGGGATTCGTTTCCTCTAAATTTCCATTGCAGATGCTTCACATGGAGGACCAGTTGGCTGTCGATTCTCATCTCCATTTCAGGATCAACCCCATTGCCGATCTTGTTCTTACACTCGATTGAAATCTCATGGAACTGGCTCTTCTCGTGTTCTAATTTGATTCTCGAACAGAATTTCTTTCTGCCGAATACATGTTCTTTTCTTGATACTAGAATGGGGTCTGTAAGTGCAGGCCGGCAACCTGTTTTCCGATATGCATCTTTCTTTAGATCCCCAACGAGTAAAACCACCTCTTTGTCGTAGACGATGGCGACGTAGTACTCGGAACTGGGTTCGGTTTCGCCGTTGAACTTGGCTGCTTTGAGGTCCCAGAAGATATCGACGGCATTGTGGCCGTCGATGACGAAGTGTTTGGAGCCTTGTTTTCTCCAGAAATACCAGGGTTTAAGCTCAACTTTGCAAGTGTACTGACTCTCTCCTTCCGGGCCCGAGACTGACACCGAGAGTCCGTTGAGCAACAGATTTTTGCACCAGGTGATGGTGATCAAACGGCACTGCTCGGCGATCTTTGTCCGGAAAACTGACATGAAAACACTCTGTCCGGACCTGGTTACTGTTGTTGGATCGCAGGTGGGAACCCCGAGAAGCTCTTCTTGCATGGTTACTCGTATGTAGGAAACTGTTGAGGAAGATGGGAGATTGAATGAGTAAAGATCGCATCTTTTTATATCGTTTTTTTCAACTCGGATCTTTATTTCGAATACATGAATTTAAATAACGTATAGCTTGATATCCACGATTACAAACTACAATAATACTTTTATTCTATACAACATAAAACATGATTATAACCTTAATTTCAGTCTTTGGATCTGGACAACTTCATTGAAAAAAACAATCCTTGTGCCGTTGAGCAGTGCATCAACCCATACTTTTCACCAGATTTGTAGTATAGATTTCATCGTTCCTAGATCGTGTTTTCTAGGCCATTCAGCGTATAAACCCACATTCAAACTCAATCTTCGAGATATTAATCACTCTAATTCACACATTTCATTTGAAGGCTTCATATCAATCTGGATTGCATTGATATGAGTGTCACAAATTTTATATTATTTTAAATTTCGATAATTTCAAATCCAGTTCCGAGTTTAATTATTTTACCGAGAATTTTGTACTACTGTTCTTGCGGATGGATTACTCTAAAGAATATAGAACTTGTTGATATGTTTACAGTCCTGGGGACATTTCACATATCATGTGTTGCCACAGTACAGGATTAGGATACCTTAAAATATAATGGAAGTATGATTTCAGGTATGTGTTTAATTGTAAAGAGAGTATTTTTTCTTTTATAAATTAAAATTAAGTCATTCAAATGAAAACAATTAAGTACTCAAAATATATAGTCTATAAATTTTGTCATGATTTAAATGAATTTAATAAAGTTAATATTTCCCACTCTGATACAATTATCATCAAAACATCTGCATACACGATCAGAACACAAATTGATAAACTGATAATCGGAATATATACAAATTCTTAAAATTAGAGTAGAATAAATTCGAACCTATCTTATATGGGCATGGACATAGAGGGCACATGTACTGTCTTGTACCAAAACAGATTCATGTTATCAAGATGCATGCATGCTCCACGTAGAACAAACTTTTTAACGAAACAAGCAACACTCACAGTAATGCTGGTTTTGTTTATTGATTTTCATTAAAATGCTCCGAATTCTTCATTTGTCTAAAAAATATCTTATGTCCATGGCATGTTCGGACAAACGTAGAGGGAACCTTGTCCAAATACAGTAAGAAAATACTCTCACTCAAGGCCGAATTATATAGTACCTTTTAACAACATTTGAACCACACGATTTCACCATGTTTTGATTTCTCTATTGGAAGATCATCTGAGAGCATTCATCTTGTTCCTGAGATAGTAAAGCTTTGCTCTTCTCACCTTTTTCTTGTCCAGCACCTTGATCTCCTTTATGTTGGGGGAATACCTGTCATCCATCATCATCCGAGCAATATTAAAACGAAGTCACCACAACAAAAAGATGACAGCAGGAAAGGGAGAAGATGATCGGGAAATCACCATATTTCTGAATTGGAGGATGAAAGGATGAAGTTAAAAGTAAAACATTAATATGGATGCTAGTTTCTAGTTGGGATCAAAAGCTTTGCGCATGTGTATGTTTAGTAGAGAATCTCTTAACACCAACAAAGTCAAATAAAAAAAACTGAAACTGTTTTTCACCTAAATAACTATTTGGAATATTAGATTAGAGAGACTCATGCTTAAAACAACTATGAGAAGAAACATTAGAAAATTGGATGTCAGCAAGAACTGCAAGAAACCTTCGTTATTAACACTTCATGATACACCTCTAATAGTGGAAATGCTCTGGGAAACACAACGAAGCATACAGTGACACAAGTTTCAGAGCAAACCTAATACGCACAATGAATTCTAGCACTAATTTATGTTCCCATAACCATATTTCTTAATGCTATGTATTTCATTAATGTGGTTGACCACAATAGTATAACACAACCTCATGTGCCCGTGACATTTACCTAAGATAATCTGGTGAAAGAGTAACATGCTTTATTTCCAGGTTGATAAATTGAATCTTAAACAATATACTTTTCGAGGGAAGGGCATAAACTTGAGTGACACTTACAATGGGAAGAGAGATTCAACCCCAACTCCCGCTACCATTCTCCGTATTCGGAAAGTAGTATTCAGGCCAGCATTACGTCTAGCGATAACAATGCCTTTTATTGTTGAAAGACGCCGCTTGTTTTCAGGTACTTCCTGCTCTCACCAACAGCAATGCCAGTTACCTTAATCCACTTGAAAACAAGTTAATAATCAGATGCAGTAATAACATTTCAAATGTAGAAACATGTCATACCACTTTGAGTTGCACAATGTAGCCAGGTTTAATATCGGGTATCTCCCTTTGCTCCTTCACTTCCTCCACTGCTTCTTTATCCAGAATCTGCAAGCGCATAATCCACACAATTCGAAACCGGAATAAAATTAAACCCCAAGCTTAACTCAGTTGATTCATATATACATCTTAGAGATATGGCGACCCAACATGTCTGAGATTCGAATAAAATTGAAACACACACACACATAACAATAACATTACAAAAAGGGGGGAAAAGGAGCTTTCCTGCATTATGTGCTTGGCAGTTTTATCAAGTCTCTTAAATTTAATTCGAGCCGGGACGTCACTGACAGGTTCAGAAGAATCCTTAGTAGGCAAGGCAGATGTTGTCATACATCTACTAGAAGATGAAGTCATCATTGTAGCCAATGGAGACAACACTGGAACCGAGCATCCTCCATAACTGCCGGGAAACATCAATTCTTTTGTTTGGGATCCAAATCTTGTCTGCTAAAACAATTCACAAGCTTTAAAACACAAGCTTACCTCAAAATTAGACTTACGAAAAGATGAGAAACAAATTGAGTTGGAACATTCTAACCTAATAGCAATTTAACATTCGGATTATATTTTAAAGTTAGAAAAAAGACATTTTGGAGCAGGAAATTCACTTAAGCAAAAAAAAAACCCATAAAAATTAAAGCAAAGAAAAAAGAACCCATACCCCTAGAAACTGCAGAAAATGGTTATGGAAAGATTTGGTTGAATCGTTGGTTCCATGGCCTAGGTTGGTGCTACTTTGAGAAGACAGATAAGCTCCTGTTGAGGATTTGAAATGAGCACTAATCCATCTGGAAAAACCTTGCCTTTGACCCAAACGGATACTCCCACTAATAAATGACTGCATTGTAGATCATCAACCCCGTTTGGTTGCTGAGAAAACGCGAGAAAGCGATGAAAACGAAGAAAAAGAAATTCCGCCGCTGCTCAAAACCCTCCAAGAGCGAACATGGGTTTAATGGTGAGACTATGTAATGACAAATATACCCCTATTTTGGCTTTATGATTTACTGGATTGGACGTATTGGTATGTATTTTCAGTACAATTCCATTCTCAGCACAGCCCATTATTTACCCAATTGATTTTTTAGTTAATTCTACAACATGTCACTTAATTATGAATTTGTTAAGAAACATGCCACTTTTTCTTTAAAAGTTACAAACAAGTCATTTAGTTAAATTTGGTGGAACTTGATGTACTTGCAGCAGCTTAGATAACACTTTAGGTGATGTCTTTGTCTACTGGATTTTAGAAATGGTTGAAAGGTTTTATTAAGTTTACCAGTTTCACTCGCACTTTATTCGATCTGAAATATCCGGATTTCTATTCTTATGGTTTAATTCTGAGAATATATTAAAATATATATAATAGCTCTACTAATAATTATTCGATCTGAAATGTCCAGATAACAAATTTTCATGCTTTAAAATGCATTTAGTAGTACTTTTAATAACACAGTTTGATTAGCCACAAAAGCAGATAGTGGTGCAGAAAATAGACCAAAACGAAACCTGGACTAAGCTAAGCACAGCTAACTAGTAGCATCATGGGGGCAAGCAATAGGGAGGCAAAGACATATAAAGCTCATTTTAAAGGCTTTAGCCTTTATAGGCTTCTCCTCAGCTTCCTTTTTTGTGTGTTTTTGCACTTAAAAAGCTGCTATTATTGTTGTCATTTTGGTTTACTTTATGCGGTTCCATTAAACTGTGTTAAATGCACCCTTGGGAGCCTGCAAACTCTTCCTTAATCTTTCTTGTCTTTGCCCTTTCTTTTTGCAACCAGTAATTAATCATGAAAACAAAATCCCCTGGAAAATTAAATCCTGACAACTATCCGTTACCATTGGTGCAATTCCTTTTTCATATTGCTTAGCTCGCTTATAAGTTATAACCTGTTTGTATATTTGCCTGTTCTTATTTAGGAAGTTTAGGCTATGGAGAATCTCATTGTAATCAACAAGTGTTTTCTTCCTCTGTTTTTGCTTGTTGGGTTGTTTTTTGCTTGTGAATGTGAAGATTATGGCCAACTTTCGCCTGTATCTCCAATGGTGAAGGAAGAACAAGAGGCACTATATGCTGCTATTCAGGGATTTGTGGGGAACTTATGGAATGGCTCGGATCTCTACCCTGACCCTTGCGGATGGACACCTATTCAGGTTTAAATTCTTGAAGTTTCCTGCTTATGTTATTTGGATTCCGGTCTAGAAATGAATGTCTCGGATATGAATATGTTTATTTTTCTTCATTCATGTATATGTGTCGAATATAGATGTCAGATATGAATATTTTGGAAATTAAGTCTTGCATGGTAGGAAATCAGTAGGAAACTTCATGCAACCAATAATGACTCTTTTTACTCAAATTCCTCACAAATGCAGGGAGTTTACTGTGATCTTGTTGATGGGTTTTGGCATATCACAGTTTTAAACATTGGTCTAGTTTTTGACAACTCTTTGCAATGTAGCTCAGATGCAGAGTTCACCCACCACTTGTTTGAGCTAACTCACCTAAGGTCACTCTCATTCTTTAATTGCTTTTTCTCGCCTAGAGAAAATCCCATTAGAATCCCTTCCTCAAACTGGGAAAGACTCTCAAACAGCTTAGAATCCTTGGAGTTCAGATCCAATGGTGGTCTCATTGGTGAGATCCCAGACTCCATTGGCTGCCTTAAAAGGCTCCAGTCATTGGTGTTACTAGACAACGGATTAACTGGTGCATTGCCTATAGAATTGGGGAATTTGGTGAATTTGAGACAACTTGTACTTGCTGGAAACAAGTTTTCTGGTCATGTTCCACCAAGTTTGGCAGGGTTAACAGGGCTGCTGATAATGGATTTAAGCAGAAACAATCTGTCAGGGCCGTTGGTGTTGAGTTTTGGGAGTAATTTCACCTCACTGTTAAAACTGGACTTGAGCAACAATGATCTTGAAGGGAAGATACCTGAAGGAATTGGAAAGTTAAAAAATGTGACACTTTTGGATCTTGGTAGAAACAAGTTCTCAGGTGGGTTGATTGAGTCATTTCAAGACCTGGTTTCTTTGAAAGAGATGGTGATATCAAACAATCCACTTGGGGGTGGTCTCATGGGAGTTAAGTGGGGGAACCTGCAGGATTTGGAAATTTTGGATCTTTCAAATCTGGGGTTGACAGGTAGGATACCAGAGTCCATGGCAGATATGAAAAGGCTGAGATACTTGGGACTAAATGACAACAATCTGTCGGGAAATCTTTCTGCAAAGCTTGCAAGTCTTCCTTGTCTGGGTGCTATTTACATTAATGGAAACAATCTGACAGGGAAGCTGGAGTTCTCAGAAGGGTTTTATAAGAAAATGGGGAGAAGGTTCAGAGCCTGGAATAATTCAGAACTTTGTTATCAGCCTCAAGTGATCTCGTCATCACCATCACCACCGCCAAGCCACTTTCCTGATGGGGTTAAAGCTTGTTAACAAGAAAATCATGGCAGAAACATGTCCATTCCACCATGGAAGAATTCAAGAAGCAGTGGTAGTAGACCGGATTTTAGATGGTATGTTTTTCATTTTAAATTGTAGCATTAAAGTAGTCATGTATTTTTCTTTCTTTTTAGAACTCTCGAAATACATGAAAATTGAAAGAGAAAAAAAACTTCAGCAGCCCTATCTCTAGTCATTGAACTTTGAGCAATCAAATATTTACGGCTATTATTGTTTTCGGTTGTCGTTGTTTTGCTGGACTGTTGCTGTCTGATTGCGTGGTTGGGCTTCTGTAATCCGGTTGTTTTCTGGGTCATGCTTGGTCTGATTTTGTTGTGCCCATAGAATGGTGGGTTTTTTTTTTTTGCTTCGGCTCTGGTGGATTGATTTAAGGGGTTGTAATGCTTGTTTGACAATTTAAGTATTTATAAATTTAAATATTAAATATTATGTATTAAATTTCAAGTCTAAATATTAAAAGAATATTTTTAAAATTTAGTAATTTAATTTTTTCGACATTCAATTTTAGTTTTGCTCATGTACATATGTTTAATCGTACATATAATCTACACCAACTAAATCTAAGACCGAGTTCTCACAACATTTTTGAAGGAGAATTTAAGATCAAAGGTTCTGCCACAAAGAATAGAACAAAATGAATAAGGATTATCTTATTAAGGATATATATTTTTATCATCCTGTGTTTTAAATTCTGTCTCTAAACACATGTCAACAGAGAAATTAAAATAAAAATGTATTTATCTACGGTCTATGTATGTGAATCAGTTCACCAGGTCAGGAACAGTGGAACACAACAAGAAAGCTGAACAGTTGTTGTGCTGAATTGCAGAACCTGCAACCACCAACCTATTTGAAACTCAAAGTGAGGTAACCAAGGGATCTATGCCATGTTCTTAAAGACTACAAGCAAAGACAATCTATTACCAGACAGAAACACCTATTTTAAAAAAGAAAGGTTAAGATAGCGAACGTGTCTTTGTTTGACACTTTTGAGGTGTGGGTTTTGTTTGTAGGCTGTTGGATGGATGTTGGTAAGGGTATTGCTTTCGGGCATAATCTGCTCTGTAGGGTCTGTAATCTTATAAAATGCATGCAAGGAAACAGTATGTTTTTGTCTGTTCAGTGCCTTTTTTTTTGGAGGTCTCTGCCCAACGACTTGAGAGTCCGTCGTGACTACACTTCTGTCAAACAATGACGTAGGATTTTTGGATGAATGTAATAATACGAATAAGATTAAAAGTTAAAAATAAAAAAAAATAAAAATTAATATTTTATCTTATTCATCTATTCTTTTTATTTGATGATTATAAATTAGTATAAAATTAATTAAGTTTTAATTACTATATAAATGAATATATATAAATTAAAATCCATTTATATAGTATAAAATTTATTATAATTTTATAAAGCATAAGTGAATATACATATAAGGACATGATATATATAAACAAATATAGGTATATATGTATGTGCGTGTGAAATACTTAATACACTTACATAGTTTAAATATTTATATATTTTTTTATAATTAGATTAACTGAATTTACTGGATGAGTTTAAATCTTTTAAATTAGTGATAATTTAATTTTTTTTATATAAATCTTTTTATTATGTACTATTAATTTCAATTATCCATTTTTATTATTCTAACTATTTAAATAATTTATAAAAATTAAGTTTTATAATGTATGAACACATCCTAATTTGATTTTATCTCTCTTTTATGGGCGTGCGCGCACATATATATATATTTAAAAATTTTCTATAAAGAAAATTATACGACTCATGAATGACGAAAATTGAGTTAAGATGGTCACCCCATATTTTTTTTAAAATGAATTATACTCCATATAAATGAATCTTAACCCATATAAGAATTTTATAAACTTGACACCTTGCTAACCCTAATTCAAACTGAGGCTGCTTTGACAAGTAGGACTTACAAGAAGACAATGAACATGCAATTATCCCAAAATCATTCTTTAAGGTCTCCATTATTATTATTCCATGATCTCATAGCACATCATCATTTTTGCTACCTTTTTCTCCTACTGCAATCAACACCATGGATACCTCAACAGTACCTCTGGTGTCTCAATCCATTCAAAAACCTAGGAAAATACAGACCTCCATTGAAGTTGAAAGCTCCAACAAAAGGGGTGAAAAAAGAAGCAACAAGAAGCTCAACACAGGAAGAAGGTACCTTGGGGTCCGTCAACGACCATCGGGTCGATGGGTTGCTGAGATTAAACACTCCTCGCAGAAGCTGAGACTATGGCTGGGGACTTTCGATAAGGCCGAGGAAGCCGCAATAGCTTATGACAACGCAGCGAGGGTTTTACGAGGGAAGAATGCCAAGACTAATTTTCAGTATGAAGAAAACTGCAGGAATGTAACAGGGAAGATTAATCCAAGGGTTTATCAGCTTCTTCAGCTAACAATCATGAAGAACCATGCAAGATCAACTTCTTTGAAATCCATTAATGGAATGGTGGGGACCAAATTGGACCCTATTTCTGGTGATTTCGATACGGTTGTTGAAGAAACTATATTTTGTTCTTCAGATGATCCTTTTCATGATGAAAGTGGTAGCAATAATAACAAGCTTTGCAAGGTCTCACTTGGGAATTCTAAGGTTTATTCTTCTGTTGTTGTTGCTCCATCCTTTGGTTCTTCTTTAGATCAAGGAGATTAATATATATAAACGGTGGTAAATAGTTTTTGCTTGTACTAGTTGGCTAGATTGAAACAAGATCTTGTTGTTATTTTTCATGCATATAAGGTTGAAATTGGCATGTTTCTTCAGTTACAACTTCAGAAAAGATAATCCATATATGCTTTTTCATTGATTGTATATCCGAAGATTGCTTGTGGAATTATTTTTTCTCACGAACAATAAACCTAATAGGAGTATTTGATTTGCAAGGAAACTAGTTTACAGTCCATATCCATTACGCTAATTCTTTCCCAGCTCTGATAAAAGAGAAAGCTTGGAAGACAGTTATTTCTGGATGGTAGCCACCTACCACCAAAAGCACTAATGGCATTACAACTCACATGGACTGCCGAATAAGACAAGGTTGAAGACTACAATTCCAAGGCCTTAAATGCCATTTTTAAAGGTATATTTCCATGGAAATTCA
The DNA here is from genome assembly GCA_035048815.1 of Abelmoschus esculentus. Taxonomy (NCBI): domain Eukaryota; kingdom Viridiplantae; phylum Streptophyta; class Magnoliopsida; order Malvales; family Malvaceae; genus Abelmoschus; species Abelmoschus esculentus. Next base: position 211,086 of record JAUCBN010000027.1, on the reverse strand, counting down.
GATGCATATATCTAAGCCTGTGTCTGCCTATAAGCTTAGACAATCCTTAAACCATTCGAGAGGGAACCAACAGGGTGAAGCAGACTACCAGGTTTGAACACATAAGGAAAAAGTTTATCCGATGAAGAAGAACCTAAAGAACAGAAGAAAGACCTCATAACAAGGTGTGGAAGGAAATAGGGACTCCAAAGGAAGGAGGTGTTCTATGCCCCTAATAGCTTTAGCAAGGTGAAGAAATTTTATTTTTGAAAATTATTAATTTTATATCATAATTATTTTTTTGACGAATCTTAATTCTACTTGGGACGGAGCCACGGAGGAAAATAGAGATAAAGAAGAAAATGGTACTCCTAATAAGTATAGAACATATGACCTAAGAAAATCCGAAAAAATAAAACTAAATAACTTGACCAATTATGTACACTCATCATCATAACTATTCTTATATCAATTAATAACTCATGTTATATATAAATATTTATTTTATATGTTACATTATATTTAAATTACTGTGAAATATTATCCAATACACATTAAATCTAATTATTTTGTATTTAAAATTATATCCACCACAAATTTATTTATTTTCAACTCTGATTTTAAACCTCACATTCGTAACAAATTACTACCAAAGAAATCAACACCATAGTCTCCCCAAGATACCTAAATCCAAACGTTTCTTCAACTTTTCCTCAATTATATTCATCGCTTCTCCTCCTCCACCACCGCTGGCGAGAGCCGCCATCATCGTAGCCATCATTAAGACATTCGATTATCCGATAGCATCCTTTTCCGTGTGCGTATACTTTGCTAATTAGTGTTACGTTTTAGGGTTGAAGATGGTGGAGTTACGTGACGAGGAACTCGGTGAGTTAAAGGATATTTTCGCAAGGTTTGACATGGATTCTGATGGCAGCATTACGATTCTAGAGCTCGCAGCTTTGCTCCGGTCACTAGGACTCAAGCCATCGGGGGATGAGATCCATGTCCTTTTAGCTAAAATGGACTCTAATGGCAATGGTGCGATCGAATTCGATGAATTAGCGAATGCCATATTACCGTACATGAATGAGCAAATACTGGTGAATCAAGAGCAACTCAAGGAAGTTTTTACCTTGTTCGATCGAGACGGAAATGGCTACATCACCCCGGCCGAACTTGCAGGCTGTATGGCCAAAATGGGACAGCCTCTGTCGTATGACGAGCTGACGGAGATAATCAAAGAAGCTGATGCCGACGGAGATGGTGTCATTAGCTTCACTGAATTTTCAACCGTAATGGCTAAGTCGGCCTTTGATTTTTTAGGCATTCGTGTATCTTAGTAACCAAAGATATTGGTTTATATTAGGTCATGGTCTTATACTAATTTACTCGTTCCGAAAATTTAAATTGTGATCACATATACACTTCTTAAACAATATTATATATAAAATATAAAATATACAGATTTTTTGTGTGCATAAATATCGTTTTACTATACAATATTTAGTATAATTGAATGAATCGAGATAAAATATTTAAGATTCAAAGTTTTTTATAAAAAAATTAAATAATCTCAACCATCAATTTATAATTATCCAATAATCATAAATCATTGTAAAATTCTTAAAGCTTTATACTGTGTATAAGTGAATCTTAACGAGATATATATATATATATATATATATATAAAGCTTAAATTACCCAAAACTTTAAACTTTTAAATTGAAAATAATTGTACATAAACACACTTGAATCTATAGTCTCCTAAATGTAATGTTGTCAATCAAAGTAATGTTAAGACTATTTATTGATAAGGAATTTAGTTGATGAATTGAACCATAGAAACAAGATCATACTCAGACCCTTTTGAATGTAACAAATAACGGCAGGATACGAAAATTGATGTATATTCAAGTTATAAAAAGTAGTAATCGTCGTTATACTTATTTTGGGATCAATTTACAACGAAGGTGATAGTTTATGGACACATGATGCAATTAAGTTATAATTCAATAAGTTTGATGGTATTTTATAACATTTAAAATTTGAGTGGTCAAAATAATCATTTTTGCCTTAGTTTAGCAACCATTTATGCAATTTTCCCAAGAATCATTACAGTTGGCCACACTGGTTTCTCACTCAATCTTCAACCTTTTGTTTCTCATCACTCAATCTTCATACTCTTCATTCACCAGACATTTTTATGTAAAGCATCTAGCTTTACGCTGAAACCCAACTCTTCAATGGCAGCGCAAATGGCTATCCGAGTTTCACCCACTACAAGGCTTTCTCTTCCTCCTTTAGTAACATCATCTTCTTCAACCTCTAACAAAGCTCCATTCAGAACCCAAAATAAACCCATATCTCTATCACTGCCAACATCCAGTACCTTCTCTTTATTGGCTTTACTTTCACTTCCCCATGAGGCCAAAGCCATCAGTCTTAACAAAGAACAGATTGTCTCGTCTCTCACTGAAGTAAGCAAATCAGGTGGATTACATAGATTTTCTCACGATTTTATTGATACCCAGTTTTTTGTTTCTCTGAAGTATAGGTGGAGAAAACGATTGATCAAGTTCAAGAAGCTGGTTCAAGTGCTTTGGATGTTGCACAGCAGGTGTTTGATGTTGTTGGGAAAGCATTGAAGCCAGCCATTGACGCTGGGGTTCCAATTGCACAGAAAGCAGGAGAAGAGGCGTTGAAGGTTGCTTCTCCTGCTTTATCTGAGGCATCAAAGAAAGCCCAAGAAGCATTTCAAGGAACTGGTCTTGATACTGAGCCTGTTCTGTCTGCTGCTAAGGTTTATTACGATGTTCATGCACTTTAGTGGCGAATTAGAATTTCTATTTTTGATGCATCATATTGAGAAGTTGTGAAATCCATTGTTGTATGTATGCATTGCAATTTGCAAAGTGCCTCTTTTGTGCGCATACTCGTGTAATGATGAATTCTGTTGCAGGATGCCGCGACACAAACTGCGAAGGTGATCGATGTAGCCAAGCCTATAGCTTCTTCGACATTCAAATCCGTCGCATCTGCGGAGCCGTTAACAATAGTAGGGACTGCGGGTGCATTATTCGTTGCATACCTCCTCTTTCCCCCCATCTGGTCTTTCATCTCCTATAGTGTCCGTGGTTACAAAGGTTGTCATTGCCGTTTATCTGATACGAAGTAGCTTCTAGCTTCATAGGATGAAATATTATAGTTTGAAGTTTGAACCACTTTTCATTTGAGATATCCGAAATTCACATACCTGAACATGTGCACAAGAATATGATCCTACAAGGTTCTTTCAGGATTTGTGCAAATTTTAACTGAGATGTTGCTTCTTTGTTGTTATTTAGGTGATCTTACACCAGCTCAAGCCCTTGATTTAATCTCTACTCAAGATTACGTTATGATTGATGTTCGATCAGAGAAGGATAAGGACAAAGCTGGTGTCCCTCGCCTTCCCTCCAGTGCTAAGAAGAGGATGATTGCTATTCCGTAAGTAAATACCAGGCTTGGATGACACATATTTGAACATGACTAAGGGGTATGATCTTCGAAATATATGACTCAAAAGTAAACTATCCATGTCAAACATAATACAGGGGTACAACCATTTGTTTTTGGCACACCTACTGTCTAGTGTCTACTACTCTTACTCGGGATCAAGTACGAGGATTCGATATGGATATATGTATCCGACAATACATGGGATATATCTTGATAACCATGTCTTGATTTTGCTTTGTTTATGTTTTTTTTTCAGCTTGGAGGAGTTGCCGAGCAAGTTAAGAAGTTTGGTGAAAAATACAAAGAAAGTAGAAGCTGAAATTGCAGCATTGAAGATTTCTTATCTCAAGAAAATCAACAAAGGCTCTAACATTGTAATCTTGGATTCGTAAGTTCTTATTTCTGTCCATATCTCATCATCCATTCAAATTAGCCTCATAAATTCGGATCCGAACTTAAGAATGTAATCTATTCGAATGCTCAGCTACTGTGATTCAGCAAAAACAGTGGCGAGAACGTTAAAGAGTCTTGGTTTCGGCAACAGTTATGTGGTGTCCGACGGGTTCTCGGGAAGCAGAGGGTGGTTACAGAGTCGACTCGGAACTGATACATACAACTTTTCAGCCGTGGAGATTGTATCACCATCAACCGTATTTCCGTCCGCCGGTAAACGTTTCGGTACTACAAGTACCAAGTTCCTTCCTGGTGCAGAGTAGCCAACTTTCCTTGTATTGGAACAATCTCTTGTAATTCTTTCATTAATGTTAGTCGACCCTCTTTCTTAAAGCCAACAAATTGACTAAGTACGTGACAATCAAGAAAAAAAATCAATTATTTGAACCAAATAAATAATTCAAGTATGCTTCGGCAATTACTCTTTCATTTATTTTTACGGTCAACAAAATATTATTTAAACTAAAATTTAAAGTTGAGCTCGGAGTAGGGATGATAATATAATTCGAATTTAATTCGATTCAAAAAAAATAATCTAAATTCGATTAAAAAATCTGAATTCGAATCTAAAAATTGTTTGAGTCCTAATAGGAGGTGGATCGGATATGTATATGACAATGATTCGATCCGAATCCATATCCGATATGAATCCGATCCATATATAAACCCGAATAAAAATATTTAAAATTTTTAGATATAAAATTTTGAGTTTTTACTTTAATTTGTTTTATATTGGATTATAATATTTGTTGAGATTTGTTTTTGCTATAAATTTAAGAATATTTGTTTGATAAAAATATTTTTTTTATTTAAAGATAGTTATTTGAGTTATTACTTTAAAAAATAATTGGATTTGGACTTTTGGATTTGGATTTTAAATATTTTATTGGATTAGATTTGAATTTATGTAAATAGACTTGAATTTTTTTAAAAGTCCGATTATTAATTGGCTTGGACTTAGATTTTATAAAGTCCAATCCATTGTCATCCCTAGGTCGAAGTCTATAAAGATTTTTAACTATTAATATCTTAAATAATAATTTTATTTAATTTAAGTAACAAGAATAATAATTACATTCAAACTTTAAACCATAAATATTAAAATATAGTGTTGGGCTTAGAACCATTCTCTTAGGAATAGGGTTATGTAGTTTGTGTTTTATTTGGAGTTAATGTTGTGTATATATATATAGACAGCGGTAGGGGGAGGATAAAGCATATCACTTCGAACAATCGGAAGAGACCAACAAATATACGAAGCAAAGACTTTGAATTGTCTTGAAGATTCAGATGGATTCCGGTTCATGGTACGCCGATGACAGGACTTGGTACTTTTTCCACAAATCGATGGGAGAATTTATGGAAGACGACATCCCGCAAGACTACGAAGAAGAAGTCCACGACCCAAGACTTTGCGGCAGGTTTCGGTACTGCCATGCTTTGTTCGATCGCCGTAATGACCCTGATCCCACTATCCTCTGCAACATGTTTCTCCAAAAACTATTCGGGGAATCGATTGGATTCGTGCCATGGGACCATGAAGTCCCCGTAGAATTTAGGACGAATCGCAGGTCCGAAATCTTTAACTATATCGACTCCGTGGTTCGGGCTGAAACCAACGAGGACGTCATCAAATTCTTGATTGTTGTGAAATTCGGAGTGTTTAAGATACACGATGATAGTTATTACTATGATTATTTCGGTGACGATAATGAGATCGACGAGGAGATTGTTCCCGTGCCGGCTAGTCAATCGAGCATCGAGGCGTTGGAGGACGTTTCTGAGTTGGGACCCGAGTTTGATTGTGTGATTTGCCTTGAAGAAGGGGAGAAGAAAGCCAAACGTATGCCGTGCGGGCATGTGTTTCATCAACGATGTATTCAACAATGGTTACAGCAGAATAACCTGTGTCCCTTATGTCGGTACGTCATGCCTCATGATTCATGAAGGTTTAGATATCATTTATTATTATTTTTTTATTATTATTAGATTTCGTTAATTATATTTATAATAAAAGTATTTGCAATTTAAGAAATTAATATTTTTTAATGATAGTTATGCTATTTATTGATACAAATAAAATCCAGTTATTATTCTAACTTACGGATGTATATATTTATTTTATATTTTGGTTTAAGCTTAATTAATTCAAACTAATTATCCTAATTACAAACTAATTAAAAGTTATAATTATCAATTTTTTTAATATGAATTGAGTTTAAGGGTTATGAAAACTATCATTTAAAAGCTTCTGTTCAATGTATAATCTTTACAATTTGATACAAAATCTCTCCCATTCATAACCCGAAAAATATTAAATATTTATGCATGTTTGATCTTATTTTCTTTTATATCTAAGAATAATTTAAGGAATATACTGACAATTTTTATTTACTTTTATATTTTAAAATGGAATTAAATTACAAAGTTCATAGCCTATTAGTTATTATATATTTGGAAAGAAGATAATTTTTGTCTAATTAAACGGACAAATCCAAACAATATATGGCAATTATTAAAGATTTTCCACTAATTTAGACCATTAATTAATGATTTAGTTTGTTAAATTAAAAAAAAAAATCAGAAAGAAACAGCATACACATATGTATATATGTACATAGAGACGGCTACATGATTTATTAGCTTGGAGATGGAGAAGGATTCTGGATCATGGTCCTGCTCAAATTATGGAACTTGGTACTGTTTCGATAAATGGATGGGAAAAGTTGTGGAAGATCAAATCCCACAGGACTACGAGGAAGAAGTACATGACACTTGACATTGCGGTCGAGTTCGTTACTGTCATGCCTTGCTCAATCGTCGTAACAACCACGATTCCATCGAGCTCTGCAATCTGTTTTGTCGAAACCTGTTCGAGCAATCCCCTAAGTTCACCCCATGGGAGCACGAAATCCCTGAATGGTACAAGGTCTGCCGTGATTTGGAGATCTTGAACTATATGGAGTCCATGTGCAGAGAGGAACGCAACATGAACATAAACAAATTTTTGGTGGTTGTGAAATTTGGGGTGTTTATGAGAGACGTCGATCATGGTTTCTACGACGAAGAGGATAGTGAGATTGAGGAAGGGGAGGATGAAGTGGTGTCTGCACGGGTTTGAGTGTTCGATTTGTTCGAATTTTGATTTATTTTTGAGATATTTAACTAAGTACCGAGCAAGCAAACATGATAATAAAACATTTTATTACATGGAAGGTGCTATGACATTATAACATCACCAACATCTAATTTTTGCAGTCATAATATAGAAGTAAAGATATGTTTTCTTTTGGATAAAGGGAAGAGACACAGTTGCTGAGACTTGATTCTTGAAAATGACGAAATACGGTTCGACTTTGAAGACGGATTTAAATTATATAGACGCCGATAAAGTCCACAGACGGTGATGCTATGTATAGTGATCCCCGGAACTCCTGCACTTCACTGATTAAGTTATTACCGTACCATCGTTCGAAATTTGCCGTCTGAATGACTCTGCCGAAGCTGTCGATCCGTTGCCCTATCGGCACCAATGTCTGTGTCTCTTGTTTTACCATGGCTGCTGCCTGCCAGTAGTCTCCGAGCATGGTTCTCTGGATGTTATTAGGCCTTGCCTGGATGTTTACGATGTCGTAGGTGTCGGCTCTTGGACCCATGAGCCAAAACTTTATAGTATTGTTAGCATTGTAGTTGGAAACCAGAACATATGACCCATCTGGGCTAACTGCTACCCCTGCTGGCCCTGGGAGGTCCTTTAGCAACACTGTCACTCGCCTAGTGGTCGGGTTGTACATCAACAACCTCCCCGTGGAATCATTCAATGCCGATCCTTTCAAAGCATCTCTGCAACAAACATGTTATTAATCCATGTCGATCTGTAAAAAACAGAACGCTGGTTTTGGAAACGTAATCATGTTGTGAAAGAACAATGAACCTTAGATCATAGGCAGTGGTGGAGTCAGAGAAAAACACATTCCCTGATAGTTGGTGGACATCTAAACCGTTGCAGAAGTGGTAAGGCACTCCCTCGACACCAGCCGAAAGCGGGTTTGCTAGTCTTCCACCGGAGCCTAACACCATGAGCCCAAGGTATGCATCACAAACATACAGCTGATTCGTTGCGTAATGGAGACCTAAACCGAACGGCCTTCCGCACACTGGCCCCAAATCCGGATTCGTAATGCCATCACACAAGGCCTTAGACCTGTATTTGAGGTTCATAAAGGGTGAAAAATGGAGTCCGATAAATCCCCGAAGTTGTAGTTTCTTAGTACATGTAAAAGACTCACCTGTTTCCACCCGTGAATCCGTACTCCACAAATCCGTTCAGTCCATTATATTGTAGAATTCTCCCATCGGCTACACCAACATAGAATCGTCCTGTTCCCAACTCGAAGGCAATGGATTCTGGCCCTGTAGCGGTTGGTGGCAACTGAATCGTTCTGAATATTTCACAGAGAGACAGAGAAGGGAAACAGAAAACAAAGACGGGAAGCAAGAACATGGTTAGGCAGTTAATGTAAGCCATCTTAGAAGTCCTAGAAATCAAACCCAAGTTTATACATATTTCTGTCTTAAATTATCCGTATTTATAAGCATCAAAAGTCATAAAATCCACACCCAAGTGAGGTATAACGTCTATGATCATGATATTTAACCCTTGCTGGATGAGAAAAAATGTGAAAGCAAGCAAGGATCAACCAAGGCATGTATGCAATTCTGAAATTTTCGAAAAAGGTGAACCCTCAAATATGGAAAAAAGCTTCGAGGAAAATTGGTCGGCAGCTAACGGAAAGTGTATAGATAATTATTTGCAGATTTTGAGACTCACGTTTTTTTTAACATGTATATCTTGTTGTTTACGTTTAGAAGGTGAAATTGTTTATTTTAAGTTAAAATTTATATATTTTTATGAGAGGGTAATGTGTCTTATAAATAGATAAGATTTGAATTTTTTTTATTTAAATATAATCATCGGTAAATTAATTTTTTTTGTTCATCATACAAAAAGAACGTCTATTTCATTATACAAATCAATAATTTGAGACTTGAATTTATTTTAGTCGATTCATTCAATTTTTTTAACAATCACTTATAATTTTGGGTTTAAATTTAACCTTTCGTATTCCCACATATCATAATCACGAATAAAATTTTATATTAATTTTAAAAATTTAACACAATTTATATATTAATGTGTTCATTTAATATATTATATTTACTTATAGATTAATATTTGATACGTTAACGGTGAAGTTATAATAAAATTTAAATAATAAAAAAATACAAATTTATAACATGTCCATATTTTGAATACAATAAACACGTATACATTGATACTTAATATTGTACAATTACTCAAATTTATATACTATATTTTGAAAATACATGTCTAGTAGAATTATTGAGTTAGTTTTTTTTATTAAAATATTTTACGGTGTTAGTATGAATGATTTAATTTGTTAATAATAAAAGTTTAATAATTTAATTTGATTAAATCAAAGATTTGTGACCTATACAAAAATTGAAGATAAATTTAATGATTTAAATTGTAGATGGCTCGTATTTATAACCCAGATAAATAATCAGCCTACTACCGGTCTATTACATATTGCACAATATAACTTTTTTATACGAAAAATAAATATTAATATCTGAATTTATATAAAATAAGATAACATATAAAAAAAAGTTTACTGCTCATAAACACCGATGAAATCCACGAACAGCGATGCTATATAAAGCTTACCATCAAATTCATTAACTTCACTCACTAAGTTATTCCCATACCATGGCTCAAGAGGAACGGTTTCTGTAAGATTACCACTGTCATTTATCCTGGCTCCTAGAGGCAACAATCTCCAATGTGTTCCGCGATCTATCGTTGCTGCAGCTATCCAGAAATCACCTGATCTTGTCTTCTTGATGTTATCCGGCATCAGACAAGCGTTTACGATGTCGGATTCATAAGGTTTAGGGCTTCGGAGCTGAATCTTTCGAGCCCGGCTTCCAAGGAACTCGGAAACTAGGACGAATTCTTCTTTTTCATCCACAGCAACCCCTCCAGGATATGAAAGATTCCTTACCAACACAGTCACTTGATTGTTTCCGACATCGTACTTTAGCAGCCTGCCCGTCGAATCGTTAACACTCATTGCTGTTTCAATTTGTCTGCGAGATTAGAGAAACTGTTAATTTTTTTGATATACTCATCAAATTTTAGATGGAAGCGTCTAAGGAACCTTATATCATAAACAGCACTGGCATCAGTGAAGTAGACATTTCCGGTGGGTTGATGGACGTCGACACCGTCACAAAAACGATAAGGTTCACCATCTGCCGTGGTGGAAAGTATGGTTACCGGACCTCCTTCATGACGTAACACACCAAATCCGAAAAACGCGTCGCAGACATACAACTGGTTCGTCTGGTGGTGCAACGCCATCCCGACTGGCCTTCCACAAGTTGGATTCGTGTTCGTGCCATCACACACCGACTTCGGCCTACTCAAAGAAACATTTCACACGTTGAAAATGATAGGAACACGTAGTGTAATCTAGGTGGGAATGAGATTCACCTGTTGGGAGCAGCAAATCCGAAATCGACAAATCCTGTGTTCGGACCCTGATATTTCAGAATTCTACCATCGGCTATACCTGTAAAGAAATGTCCGGTTTTCGACTCGAATGCTAGTGCCTCAGGGCCGATCGCATTTCTCGGCAGTTGGATCTTGCTAAATGAAATTGCTGAAGCAACTGCTGAAAGAAAACAAGATCGTAAGACGAGAGCAGTTATGGTATTGGTTGTCATGATCACATAAGAAACTTTCTAGTTGTGATGCTCATAAGCTTATGTTATTTATAATGAATTTGTAGCAGAGCTTTGCCAAGGCTATCTGGTATAGAGCTATAACAAATTTACTAGTTTTATTTAACACCGTGTTCATCAGGTTACAATGATAAAAACAAATCTTAGTAAGAGGGTAGAAAAATTTTATTCTCGATTTAGAATACTTTATAAGTTTATAATCATATTCGATCTAAAAAAAATAAATTGTATCTATTTAATTTTATAGTTTCTTTATATGATTCATTGTTCAATTTTTTACATGAAAATTATTACATTTAATTTAACTTAATTTGTTGTTAGTTATTATTCCATTTAATATTTATTTACGATTAATAATAACAAATTTAGAGAAAATTGTATTTATCGTAAGCAATTATGCATAAAAAATGTTAGTTGATGTTTAAAGTTGGTTAGAGGACTTAATTGGTGATATTTTAGAGTATAAGGGTTTAAATGGATGAAGAAAAAATTTAAAAGTATAATTGATTTTTTTCAAAAGTTTAAAGGTTTATGATATCTTATATCCCATAAAATTTATCTTTTTCAGGTTTTAAAATCATCTCACTTAAATTATCTAATTAAGAAACTTATTATGTAATTTTTTTTCTTTCCAAAACTACCTAAAAAATCAATAATATAAAAAGTTTGTGGGATAAAAGGAATAATTATTATAAAACAATTAGTAACGATATTGTATAAAATTCCCGTCACAAGTTCTCATTGCACAAAAAACTTTTATGCTTCAATCTCTTAGTTTTTAAATATTTTAATTTGTCGTACTATTTTCTTATGAATCATAATCTCTAGCGACTAGCATTTAGTTTTAATAATACGTCATTTACCGTAAAAATGTAAAGGTATAATATTTAAATTTGCTTATAATGTTTTATTGAATGGTTGAATTGATTTTATTTTTTAAATTATTTAATTTTAATATTTTATTTTGAGTTAAAATAATATCCGTTAAGCAATTAATATGAAACCCCACTTAAATTAATTTGACAGAATGACATATCAAAGAAAAAATATTTTATATAATTTTATAAAATTATTTTTTTACTAATGTGTCATTCTATAAAGTCGTCATATTTGCTTATATAACATTGTTATTGTGGCGTACATTATCATAGTCTCATAGATTTTCACGTTATTTCAAATCATTTAATTCTAGTTAATTATTACTACATTCATTCCATTTTATTTGTCCAATATTGACTTTTTTTTGTCAAATTTTTTTAAACTTTGACTCATTATAACTTTAAATTTATTATTGATAAAAATATTAAAAAATATATTTTAGAAACCTCTAATCAAGTAGTTTAAGAATATATATTTTATAAAATTTAATAAATTAAAATATTTAAAATAACTATGATCAAAGTTTAAAAAAATTGACTTTAAAAAATCAATAATGGACTTTTTATATAGGAGAAGGAAGTATTTTTTTATCTGCAGAAGGTCTATTTTGATCTAAAATAAAATATAAATTATCAAATTATCTTAAAAATAAAAATTATTTAGTCAAACGTTAAAACATTTTTAAGATTATGCCAAATATAACAACGTAACCTTACTGAAAGCCGGCCTAATCTTGTCCTAAGGATAGAATATGAACAAGTAAATATCCCAATCAAGTATTTTGCTTTAAAGACTGGTAACGCTATATCGAGACATAATGCATGGACCTTTTTGATGAAATCACTTTCAAGTGTTTATTTTTTATTTGAGTAGGTCTAGTTCGTTACATAAATGAATAGACTTTATCCCTCAATATAAATCATGGTTTAAAATGATAGCTTAAGAGGTATAGGTTGAAAAAATAGCTTTAAATTAGGGTTAAAAATTAGTTATACGTGGTGACGTGGAGACAGTGAAAACACTATCTAAAATTAATATTTTTTTAAAATTATAAGTTATCTTTTTTTCTCAAATACAAAGATGAAATTAATTTAATTTTGATACCTTGAATGAAAAAGTAACTTTATGAGATTTATTAATTGATTTAATGAGTAATGATATTTATGTTATTTTATTTTATATGAGTTTAAATCTAGTATCATCTTAATTATGTAATCAATTCTCTGATAATAAATAAAGTAAATTTTATTATTTAAAAAACAAGGACATTTACGTGAATGAATAAAGTAAATTCAATTGTAAATCAAGTCAAGTATAACAAAAATAATAATTCAATCATTTAAATAAAACTATAAAATTATAAATAAATTAAATTAAATTAAAATAGTTATCTCTTATAATAAATTTTTATAATATTTGATTTAAATTAATTATTGAATAAATTATATCTATAATTATTAAAATAATATAGTATTCAAAATATGAAACATGAATACTTCAGAAAACAAATAAAAAATCTAACTAACGTATATATCTATAATTATTAAAATAATATAGTATTCAAAATATGAAACATGAATACTTCAGAAAACAAATAAAAAATCTAACTAACGTATCTTAATATTACTGCGTCAATTAGATATCAAGTTTCATTATTAATAATAAGGAATAACATTAGAAAAATTTCTATTTGTTTTGATGTTTAATTTTAAAGTAATTTAGTGTTCAATATTTTATATTCGATCTAAATAATTTTTACATGGATGAAAACTATTAGTTAAACCAGAGATAAATGACTTGAAATAACATAAACTTACATGACAATGTATGTTGTGATAATAATATTATATAGGTAAATATGTTAACTTTATAAAACAATATATTAATTAAAAATATTTTTATAAAATTGTATAACATATAATTTTTTTCTCTGACGTATCATTCGACAAATATTTTTAGTTATTTATCGTCAATTGATTACCGCTATCATTCACAGATAAACTATTTTTACTTAAAATAAATCATTAAGGTAATTAAGAAGAATATAGATCAAAATAATAGTTTATTAGAATCTTAGAGGCATTTTTTATCATTATGCCTACTATTACTAATTACAGTTTCATGGTTTAGTGCTCATAAACACCAATGAAATCCACTAAAGGTGATGCTATATAAAGCTTATAATCCATCATTTGAACTTCACTCACTGATTGACTTCCATACCATTTCTCAAGTTCAACTGTTTCTATTACATTTCCATTTGCATTCATCTTTTCTCCTATAGGAAACAACTTGGATTGTGTGTCTCCATCGATCATTCCGGCAGCTATCCAGAAATAATCAGATCCGGTCTTCTTGATGTTACCTGGCGTTGGTTGAGTGTTGACGATGTCGGATTTGTAAGGTTTAGGACCCTGGAGCCAAATCTTCCGACTCCTATTCGCGCTGAACTCAGAAACCAGGACGAAGTTTTCTTCGTCGTCAACAGCGACCCCTCCGGGACATGAAAGATTACTAAACAACACTGTCACTTGTTTGCTTTCGGCGTTGTACTTCAATAGCCTCCCCGTCGAATCGTGAACTCTTACCGCTGTTTTGAATTGTCTGCAAGAGTAGACAGGAATTGTTAGTTTAAGAAAAATGAAAGAGTCGAAAACAGAGGGTTAATTAAGGAACCTAATATTGTAAACAGCACTAGCATCAGTGAAATAGACATTTCCGGTGGGTTGATGGACATAGACATCGTCACAGAGACGATAAGGCTCGCCATCTGCTGTGGTGGAAAGTATGGTTGCCAATCCTCCTTCGGGACCCAACACTCCGAATCCGAAAAACGCGTCGCAGACATACAACTGGTTCGTCTGGTGGTGCAATGCCATCCCTACTGCCCTTCCACAAACTAGACTCGTACTGGCGACGTGTGTGCCGTCGCACAACGACTTCGACCTACTCAAAAAAGATTGAAAATGATCTGAACACATACATCCTATCATCAACATGAGAATGGGATTCACCTGTTGGGAGCCGCAAATCCGAAGTCGACAAATCCTGTGTTCGGACCCTGATATTTCAGAATTCTACCATCGGCTATACCTGTAAAGAAGTGTCCGGTTCCCAACTCGAAAGCTAGGGACTCAGGGCCACTCGCATTTCTCGGCAGTTGAATCTTGCTAAATGAAATTGGTGAAACAACTACGGAAAGAAAATAAACTAGTAAGACGACAGGTATTATGTTTTTGGTTGTCATGATCACATAGGCAATTGATGCCCATAAGCTTATGTTATTTATAAAGAATTTGTAACAGAGCTTTGGCAATGCTATCTGGTAGAGCTGTAAGAGATTGACTAGGTATGTTTACACCGTGTTCATCAGGTAACTGCAATGAAGAAAATTTATTAGATTAGAAATGATAAAGATCATCTAAAATTATACTTGACCTAAAAATTATCTTTTAAAATTTTATTTAGATGTTAATTAAAATTATCGTGTTGACAAATATAAATTTTTTTGTCATGATCAAACATTTAACAAGTTATTTACGAAAGGATACACACAATAAATTAACTCGTATACTTACTTCTCATAAGTTTTACTTATGGATATTTCTCTTAGTCTATCCCTTATGAATCATAACCTTGAGCATTTAATTTTATTAACCTGATATATACTGTAAAAATAGTTCAAAATGGTTGGAAGTAAGCCTATAGTGAGTACGAGAATGTTAAAAACTACATGAAAAAAACACATTTTTATAAACTTTAATCTTTTAACTTATTTAGAGGAAAAGAGAGAAATAAATAAATAAATTAACGGTATAAAATCTATAACTTAAAAAATATAAAAAATAAAGAATAATAATTTAATTAATCGAATAAATATGTTTGTTAAAAAGCACTTTGCTTTAAAGAATGGTAAACCTACATATAGACATAAACCACCAACTCATCCGATTCTCATGGCTCAAAAAATAACATTTCTACCCCGAATATATTTTTGTTTGTACTTTTACTCTATTTTATAAAAATTATGGAAGTGAAAGTTAAATTTCACCCATTTTAAAATTAAGATATTAATATTTTAAATAAAATTATGGAAGTTCAAAAGTTTAATTTTATATCTGATATATTAATTATATTTTATAAAGATCTACAGAATAGGTTAAGATTTAAATTTTTAATTTTTTACAACTCCCTCCCTCACGGTGGAACAAAACTTCTCATCATTCCATTCTACAACTGATGTTTTATAAAGATCTTCTTTTGGTACCCGTTCAGGCTCCTTCCTAGGCTTATGCAAATATTTGAAAAATCCATTCAAGTTATTGCTTTCCTTGCAAATCCACGTCATCCATTATCTTTAACAACAAAAAATAAATTCACGTTATCATTTTTTACACATCATCTACACACTCATAATGTTAATTTTTAAATCATCTTTCTAAATAAAATATATTAAAATTAAAAAAATTATGACGTGGATTTGTTTTTTATTCTAAACCCTAAACCCTAACCTTAAACCATAAACTTAAATCATAACCCTAAACCCTAACCTTAACCATAATCCCTAAACTCTAACCTTAAACCCTAAACCCTAAACCTAAACCCTAACTCTAACCCTAATCCTAACCCTAACCCTAGTCCCTAAACTCTAACCTTAAACCCTAAACCATAACCCTAATCCTAACCCTAAATCCTAATTAAAAAATAATGACATGAATTTGTTTTTTAATTAGGGTTTAGGGTTTAGGGTTTACATTATGGGTTTAGGGTTTAGGGTTTAAGATTAGGGTTTAGAGTTAGGGTTTAGGGTTTAGAGTTAGGGTTTAGGGTTTAAAATAAAAAACAAATTCACGTCATTATTTTTTTAATTTTAATATATTTTATTTAGAGAGATGATTTAAAAATTAAAATTATGAGTGTGCAGATAATGTGTAAAAAATGATGACGTAGATTTGTTTTTTGTTCTTTAAAGACCATAGATGACGTGGTGAAACCGATCCATAAAATAATTTCTCCCTTCTTATGCAAATATTTGAAAAACCCATTCAAGTTATTGCTTTCCTTGCAAAGCCAGTCTCGTAAGAAATGATGGAGAAACAGGACAGACACTTTTATTTTGTTACCAGTTGTTTTTTATTAGCAGCAGTCTCAGGATTCTTCAATGCTTAAGAACACCAACCAAATCCACTACCCGTGGCCGTGAGGATATATAAAGCTGGGAATCAGATTCTTCAACTTCAGACAAACCAAGTATAGAACAATATGCTTACAGCTCATTCACCAGGAATGGAAAAAACAAAACAACTCCAGTCTCAGGTTTAAGATTGGATACTGGTAGTGGTGGCATTCAAAACATAAAGACAAGAGTTTAGAGTCTTACAGAGAAAGAAAACGTCTTAAACTAACATTCCTGTCCTGGTCACACCCAACAAAACAACAGAGTTTACTTTGTTTTTCTTACCTTCGAAACACTTCCAGGGGAAGGAACTTCTTTGTCAGGGTCTTCTTTCTTGTCCATTCCCAGCTTTGGTTTCTTATCTTCACTTCTATCAACCTTGAAACGGCTTGGACCCGAGGAAGCATCGGAAGCCATAGAATCATCACTGTCTACAACAGCTTCATGGTTGCCAACCTCCGTTTCATCAACATAACCAACGTCATCCTCCTCACTGGTTCCGCCTACGCCGGGGGAACCAATGTACATCGTCCACCCAGATTCACTGCTGTGACACTCTTCGTTTCCCCCACAGATTTCGGAAGACTCCATATCAGGGAAGCAGTTTTTGAAAGCTACATAAAACAACACCATCCCGAACCTGGGAAATCTATATAGACGGGGACCCCCATTCAATTCTCTGAGCTGTGCTACAGAAAGTGAAATCCAACTCTTTCAAATGGCTTGAATCCCAATGTTTCTTGAATTTGAAAAGACAAGGGTTGTTGGTGGTGATTCATTTAGTTTCTTTTCAAACTGAAGATACACTCTCCTCCTCCCCTTTAATTACTTCTCCTGCACTTGTGCATTAATCAAAAGGCTAGGGATGGCTTTAATGGCAAATGACAGATTTGGCTCAGTCTACGAGAACAGATGGAGAATATAAGCCCTGATACTCTCAGTAAAACTCAGATGGAGACGTCGTCTCATTTGTACACTTGAATATGGATCCAACAAGAATGAAACTAGAAATGTTCGGACAACGCTAAAAACAACACGGGGTGGTTAGGGAAGAATGGAATGGTATTTGTGTACCCGTTTCAGCTCAATCATTCCGTTAGATTACTGATGGTTGAACCCGTGACCTCTAGAAATAAAATTGTATATTCATTTGCTAAAAGAATGAACACAAGTATAAGTATATTTAGTTGTTTACATAATAAAAAAACTTATTGATAAATCTATTAATTTGTTTACAAGTTTGTATATTTGATCTTCCTTTCTTGGTTATTATATTTTACATTTTGAATATTGATAAAAGTACAGGGACGGAGTCAAGATCGAATATTGAGAGGGACAAAGATCTATTAAACCTTTAAATCTAAAAATTGGGAGGGGCAAAAGTCTTATTTTATTAATATCTAAATTACGAAGTACCTTAAATGTAATTATACTAAAAAAATTTGGGAGGGCAAGAGCCCCTCCCACTTCCACCATAGATCCGTCCCTGTTAAAAGTAACAACTAAATTAACTATTTAGAATTTCATCTAAACGTTAAATAAATACGATCCTCATCAAAACTCACAAACAGACTGCTAGACTCGTATAAAGTTTTATTTATTCTGGTACAACCTGTGGAGAGATTCTTCTACCTTATTTGTTTTTATAGTACTTGGCGATGGGTGAAATTACAGTGATCAGACAGATAACTTCCAAAATTTACTATTAAATCACTTGTTTATTTCATTAATGGGATTGAGAAGATGAGTTGGAAAACAGTAGGATGCAACGTTTGTTTTTATGACAGGAGTTTAGGTCCCTTTATAAAATATATTAATCAGTTTAATGAAAATAATTAATGGACATTTTTAAAAGTTTTGATTTAGAATCGTTATTCAATAATTAATTCTATTAATAAAAAAATATATTATTATAAATGTAGAGTTAAATGGTTTAATTGAATGAAAAATAAGCTTTTCATACTATTAAATAATAAATAAATAAATTCTAGTGATTAAAATAGGAGAAATAAGAACGATGAGTGATGAAGAAAGTAATTGACCCAAATATTAAAATTAAGTCGAATACAAAATGAGCAATATTTAATTCATTTTAAAATATTAAAATATTGAACATGGCTTCTCCACTTTCTTCCAAGTTCCAGCTCGCCAGCGTCGAATTTTCATATTCCTGTGGCTGTGGGTCAGACACCGTCGACTTTCCCTCATGCATTCATTTTATTAATTTATTTTATTTAATTTCAAAGTAGAAAGACAACATGATATCAGTTTCAAAGGATTAAAGACGAAAATGGCTGTCTCTCTCAATCTCAACCACACCCCTTCCACCATTCACAAAAACCATTCTTTCTCTTTCTCTACCAATAGTCTTCAGAAAACAACAAATGGGTCTTGGGGGATTCTTAGAGTCTATCAACTGGGACTCGGAGTCTTATCCACAACTCAATGATTTCGTCTTCCTCCCTTTATTTGCTATTTTCTTCCCTGCTGTTAGGCTTCTCCTAGACAAATTTGTCTTTGAGGTATGTCAAAGTCTAACCACTGTCTTCTTTTCATGTTTTGTTTAGCTGTCGTCGTTGATCATTTGTTGCTTATGGTTGAACTGCTATCCATGGAAGAAAAAAAAAGAACTTGAGTCCAAGCATAGTTGACTTTTTGTTTTAACTGTGCTATTGGGTTTCTTTGTCTGAGTGAATTATGGTTTTGGGTCTTTCCCTCTTGTGCAACTGATTGTAGTTTTAATAATATATGTTTAATTTCTAACAACTTTGAGTTGAAACCATTTAACTTTTGGGGAATTGGATCTAAACCATAAACTGCAATTAGTGTCCATACTTCATGGTAATTCATGAATAATAAAGATTAATGAATGTCCAAAACTTTAACAATTAGACTAGAGATCATAATTCAGCTTATTTCTCAACTTAATAGTTTTTTATGGACTTGGTTGGGGTGGCAATCTTTGATTAATTTCTTTCACTTCTTTACATATTTGTTTGCTCATGTTAAAATTTGGTTTAATTTTGTATAATATTTCATCTGTGTTGTAAGGGAGTTAGCTTTTTTAAGACACAAGCATTTTTTGGTCAAGGACCAACTTGAAAGTTTGAATATTGGATTTGGAACAAATGGTTATGTTTTTTTTTTTCGTATGATCATTTAACATTATGGTATGAAGTGCTCTACCTTCTAGAGCAGGATGGTTGAAAATAGAAAATGAAACATGGTGTGTTCATGCCATGTTCTGTAGTATCAGTGTAGTTTGTGTCCATTTTCCTATCGATTGATGATGATTGGTGAGGTTGAAAAAAATCTAGGATCTTTTTTCCCTAATCTATATTCATTTTATATTGCTGTTTTTTGAACTATTTTAACATTATCATGAAAGACCGAAAGAGTAACAAGATAAATACCAGTCCTTTGTACAAGTAATTCAGTAATTGAAACCTGCATTCATGAATTATGCTTTTACATCTTAATCTCTTGCTATTTCCTTTTCTTTTTAAAGTTTGGTTGTAGCTACTAATATTTGTTGCAGAATTTGGCAAGAAGACTGGTCCTTGGAAAAGCTCACACCATCAAAGATGTTCAAAACCATGATAATAGGAAGAAACTCAATAAATTCAAAGAGTCGGCATGGAAGTGTGTCTATTTCTTTTCATCAGAACTTTTATCTCTATATGTTTCCTATGGCGAGCCTTGGTTTACCAATACAAAATACTTTTGGGAAGGACCCGGAGAACAAGTTTGGCCTGATCAAAAAATTAAGTAAGCTCAACTCGTTAATGATACAAATAATTTTCTACAAAGTCATGTAGCACCTTTTTTTATATATTTTATCAGACATCTGCATTCTCAGATTCTTAGTCGTGTTTAAGACATGTCAGACTTCCTTGGTAGATGATTTTCTTGTGTTTGATGCTCAGATTGAAGTTAAAAGCATATTACACGTATGCTGGTGGATTCTATACATACTCGTTATTTGCTTTGATTTTTTGGGAGACAAGACGTTCAGACTTTTTGGTGTCCATGGTTCACCACATAGCAACTATTATTCTCATTGTTCTATCCTACTTATTCAGGTATTTCATGCAGTATCAATAAAACACAGTTTCTATTTTCTGCTTTCTTTTACTAGAGTTAACTTCTGATTGCTTAACAAGGATTGCATGCATGCATGTTTCCGTATATGTATATATCCTTTAATGCTTTAAATCCTATGACATTTGTGCTGTCTGTTATCCTTCTTTACTAAATTTATGAGGATTAATCAATGTTCTGTTTCCTTTTTCCTCTTTCAGGTTTGCTCGTGTAGGTTCAGTAACTTTAGCCCTTCATGAAGGGAGTGATGTGTTCCTAGAAACTGCAAAGATGTCAAAATATAGTGGTGTGGAATGGCTTGCTAGTGTAGGGTTTGTACTTTTTGCCCTCTCTTGGACCATTCTTCGTGTGTTGCTATTTCCGTTCTGGATAATCTGGAGTACAAGGTGAGCCTTTGTCTTACCTTAACTGAAGCTTTTAAAATTTTTTGGGTATATCTGTGTTTTGTGCCTTTGTTTATAATGTACTTCGGAAAAAATGAATTACTCGTGCTACATATACTTTATGATATAAATTTGTAAGCATATTAACTTGGGAGAAGTATTGGTCTAGGAAATACAATTCGGTTCTATATAGTAGATGAAGATCGGAGAAATAAAAACTGGTTAATAGAACCTGATGTAGGAACCATGGATTTGCAGATCTCAATATATCATTGCATTAGAATGTATCCGCATCATATATCCAATGTTGCTGATGCTCCTTTTTATATTTTTAAAGCTAGTGAACAGATACAAAAAAATCTATAGAAGTAAAAGAGTCTTTTATGTGCATTTTTTGCATTATATATGGCTATTACAAGAATAACAGCAATTGGAAATTTCCCTGTAATTCCACTTTTTGGATATAGCTCTTTCCCTTCTGCATGATATTAGTTACTTAGTAATCTTCGGTATGTTGTTTCTAATCTTTAATTAATCTTCAAGTTTGTAGCTTCTCGTAGGCTGATGATTTTGCAATTGAGAACCCAATTTCTATAAGCTTTGGCCTAACCCTTTATCTGATCTATGCTTCATCGTTAATTATTCTCATTGTTAACTTTATGTTTTGCTGCAACTTTGCTTGGCGTGCCAATAATGGATGCCTTTCTCTGTCATAGGACAAGTCCCTAGTCCTCCTCTTTTACCTCTTTGCTTCCTCCGGTAGGAGGCTAACACCTTATTTTTTCTTTTGAATTTGCTTTTGACAGCTATGAAGTTCTTTTGACATTGGACAAGGAGAAGCACATGGTGGATGGATCTATATACTACTATTTGTTTAATACTCTTCTTTTATGCTTGCTTGTTGTTCATATTTATTGGTGGGTCTTGATGATAAGAGTGATTAGGAGACAAGTCCAATCCGGCGGACAGGTTGATGATGTTCGATCAGGTATGAACCGTCTAGAAATGCTTTTAGACTGCAGCTAGGCTTAGCAACTCGATTATAAGGGAATAAAAAAGAAAATGAAAGAGAAGTATAATTATAAGGTTACTGAAAATGACAATACCCGAAAACTAGACCAGCAAGTGAGTTATTAGAGCTTGCAAGAGTATAATTCATGTAGAGAGTAAGGCTAAACACTTAATTCAGATAACTCTTTCTTACTCAACATCTAATTGGATACGGCAACAGGTTTACAGTTCCGGTTATGGGAGCTAAATAAATGAACTTAAATGGTTAGGGTTATAGTTGTTGGAAAACTATTCATCCAAGAATATATCAAAGTTTATCTTTAGATGACATGAGATATGACAACAGGGATCATTATTTTGTTGAAATTATAACACCATTCAAGTTGGTCTATAGTGGGGTGAGGCGTTAAGCCGGTCAGGCATTCAAATCATGACTCTTGTGGGGTTGGGAGGGATGCTCCACAATAGGCATCTGCATATCCAAATTAATTGGGCAATAGATCAGACACCATTTGGTTATACCAAAAACGAAATTCTAACACCGTATTTAAACAGTTCATTTTGTTTATATTCCAAGTCAAGTTTGTTTCATGAAATGCATTAGCGCAAAGGACACCTATTACATTATCTTCTAATGCTAAGCCTGAATGCCTCTGCTCTACAGATTCTGAAGGTGAGGATGAACACGAGGATTGAAAAGGAAAGATTTCAGAACACCATACATACTTGTTTCCTAAGGTATTTCGGAAATCATAAGTTTCAACACTTTGTAAAAAAGTAAATTTCTTTCAATTGTTATGTACTTTTCCCCCTGCCCCTGGTGGATGAAGAATAATGCAATGTTGTTCCCATTTTTCTTATGAATTTTCCACGGATATGTGAACCTTGACAAAATCAAAGTAAATTTCTTTCAATTGTTATGTACTTTTCCCATTCTTCTACATTCATTCATTTCTAGTTGTATGTTGAATGTCTATACATCTTAGGATGAGCAACTATATTGAACTCCACCTCTGTTACTCCATTGCCATCAGTTCAAGCTCTCACCGTGACTTGCTCATCTTCTTGTCCTTACCGGCAAACATAAAAAAATTGTTGGTGCATAGATGGATATATCTAACCTATGGAATGAGATGAGTGGTAGAGCAAATGTATCTGATTCCGTAGCCATTTCACCATTTCTACGCCAAACAAATGGTAACTAGTGTAGATAATAAATGCTCGGTACATTAGCTATGCAAGTAGGGATGGTAAGGGGGGAGTTGAGGCGGTGTTATGACCAACCCAACATATGGAATTGGATGGACTCTTGAGTCAACATATGCCTAAAAATGTGCACCAAACCTATAGATATCGAGTTGACAAATAAGTGAATATTCAAATCAATCCCTCAAAATCAATTTTCAAAGATAATTTTAAAAATATATTTTTTTAATGGCAGGTTTGATGTCTTCAACGAAGGGTGTGAAGGCTTTCCCCAGTCTGTCTCCCACTTTTCCCCATGTATGACCATATCAGATACATATTTATATATTCAACGCTAGCGCTCTCGAATCCCCCTCGGATATAATTCAAACTCGCTCTCGAATACAGAAAGCTTGGAACATAAACTAGATGGATAACACAAATTATTGAGGTTTTCTATAAAATCGAATCATGAATGTACAACTCTGGACTTCAATAAATTACAGAAAATGAAGTTCAACAGCTACGACACTACTGAGACAGATAACTCCACACAACATGGCTTTGATAGACGTTTTCACTTCTGTAAGTATTTAAAAAACGAGAAATGGGCTTAGTTTGTATACATCAATGCTTGAATGCCCTTACCTCACTATCCCATGTGATATCACTCCGAAAACTTTGAGATCAACCTGTCAACATGAATTATGATATCATCTATCCGAGGGCGAACTGCCTGGGGCTGAAGCATCCATGTCACAAACTGATGGAGAGCTTCCGGATAGGGTGGTTTAGGTCCAGCTGGCCACTTAACCTGAGCGTTTATAATGGCCAATTGCAGGCTTCCTCCAGCTTCTCCAAGTGCATACTCGAATGGAGATACCCCATACCTACAACAAATGACGTTAAGCATCGGTTCAAAGATAAATTATAGTACGATTTGTTTAGCTTGTTTTGGGAAGCATTTACTATGACTTTAGGAACGGCAACAAATGATTTCACTCTGAAACTTTAGGAAGGAAAACATGCAACTCCAGGGGGGAGTATTATCGAAGTATCTTCAAGAAAACAAATTTCCACTTTCGGCCAGTTTATAAAATGAAACTTGATGAACAATGAAATTACAGAAAGAAAATGGAACAGTTTATAAAATGAAAGCAAACACTGTATTAAGTGCATGCTTAAATGTTAATTCTTACATTATTGCGTATAAAGTGCATCCCAATGACCAAATATCGTTTCTCTCATCAATATTTGCTTCGCTTGGGCAGTCCCACAACTCAGGAGCTCGGAAAGGTGCTGAACAGTGCTCAGCTGCCCATTCCTACAATGAAACCCAAATTCGACATAAGGATAATAGATGCACTAAGCTGATAGACAGAAATGTGTCTTGAAATATTGCATTCAAAATTAAGCATGAAAATTGGTAGTTCAAATATAAGTGATAAGAAAGTGCAATATAAAAAAGACTATTCAGCGTTGAAAAATAAAGAAGAAAGTAGCACCTGAAGCTGGAGAGCCTCTGAACGAGAGCGAATTTGTTTCCTTGCAGGACGAGCACTCCCAAAATCCATCAATATAGCAAGAGGTGATTGCCCTTTTCTATGTGTTAAAAGAACATTTCCTGGCTTAACATCATTATGTGCATACGGAGGATCAAGACTATGCATATGTTTGAGTCCTGCACACAACTGTGGAAATAATTTGGTCCAGTTAACATGCTTACGACTCTTTCTAATCAGTTATAACAACAATAAATACAAAAAATACAAAAAAAAAAGAGAAATTCTAAAACATTAAAATGGAGAAATTGATTCCAAAAAATAAAGAAGCCCATGAGATACATTGATTACATGTTCCACATAGTTATGATTGAGAAATATTCAAACAGTAAGATCGTTCTACTCACCTGCCGGAATATTTGAAGAACATCTGAGGTAGAAAAGAACTCCTTTCTAGCTTTCATGGCAGTGGAATTGTCCAGTAAAGTTCCATCCAAATGAACAGGAAATAGTAAGTATGCTTCGTGATTCCATGATCCTTCTTGTGTAGGCTAACCAAAGACATCAAATCGCATTAGCCAAATACAATTGCATGAAAAGAATTTTGAAATACGAAGAGGAAGAACAAATAAGAAATAAGTGAAACATGGGGGTATCTTAAAATAGCTTCCATTCTAAGTTTTACAACAATCTTATGGGTAAATGATTTGATAAACTCAAAAAACACTTGGCAGGCGTGCAAAAGCATTAAGGTTAATTTGAATAAGAGATTCAAGGAAGTACCGTGACAGAAATGATAGCATGATCAAGAAGCGGAAGCAGATTAGGGTGACTAAACAAGGATGAAACACGGATCTCCTCACGAACCAATTCCAACTGCTCATTATTCTGAATGAGAACTTTCTTCATTGCGTAAGTTCCATCATCTGCAAATGCAACCCAAGTTCAGATGTAATTCAGACGAGAAATGCATAAATTGGAACCAGGTGGACGAGAAGTCAAACCATCTTAAATCAAAGACACATCTCCATATAAATTATGAACAGAATTGAGATCATATGATTAAACTGATCCACAGTTCTATAATTGCAACAAGAGTTTGATAATCACTTAAAGGCCCACTCCCATACTATACAATTCAATTTTATGAGATAATCATACTACTATTGTGGCAAAGAAGAAGAAAAAAGAGCACAATTTCAGATCCATATCTAATCAATAAGCTGACCAAAATAACCCCAAACAACCAACCACACATTTTCATAGGAAATACCATAGTCGGCTTCAATTTTCCATAGACAAGATACCAGAATCTAGATAATCCATACGTTCAATCGCAACATATTACCAAAAACAAGATATCGCACACATAAACACAATTAGATTACAACAAAAAGGAATCACTTAAAACCCTCTGAATAAAAGTTTAAAAAAATAAACAATTCAGAAAGACCAGATCGTTGAAAAAACATTCAGATGGGGAAATACCCAAATCGTAAAATCCTAAAAAAGATAGATTTTTTTTGAAGGGGAACGAACCAGAAAGATGAGAAGGGTCCTTGACTTTTTTGGCTAATCCAGTATCTGAAGCTGAAGAGGAATCGGATACGACTTCCTTCACCAAATAAACATAGGCAAACCCACCTTCACCCAGCTGCCTCACGATCCTGAACCGGTTGTCGTTGATCCAAACGTCCCCTCCACCATTTACGGCGTCGTATAATGCATTCAACCCTGAAAACGAACACCCCATTGTTTTTCTTTTCTCCCTTGCACTCAAAAAGGAATTTCCCTTTAAGATCTTCAAGCTATCATTTTTATAGTATTTGGTTTGTTTTCTTCAGCCTTTGAAGCATTCATGAGACTGTATTCGAATTTAGATCTGAGTTTGACACTCCACTATTTCATTCTTCCACTCCGCTGTTTACGCTGGGAATGGCTACCGTCACTTTAATGCGACTGCACACAGCAAAATATGGCGCCACTCGCTCACGCTGTTATTTTGGAAGTGAAATTTCTTTTTGGTCCTCCTTTCTTTTATATAGTTTTAGTTGCTCCGATTTAATCTGGTCCGACCATTTGGCTGACTAAGGTCTATCGTGTATTGATAAACTACATTATAAAAAAATATTAAAAAAATATGAATTAAAGCTAAGTATTTTAAAATAATTTAGGAAAATCCGGTTCAAATCAAATTCGGTAAAAATGGATTTAAAAGGGAAGGATCGAAGAACAGAAAATTATGAACAAAATCATACAGTAATAGAATTTAATTTTTTAATTTAAAAAAATCATATTTGATTCGAATTCGAAATTTATACGAGTTGTTCAATAACTTGACTTGAATAACTTGAATTTAAAGTTTCACTCCATATACTCCTTGAGTTTTTTCCCCTTTTAAAGCCTGCACACCTGAGGTAAAAGAGTTCCCTCTGTGCATTGCAGCATTCAACTTAAACTCGACAGAAACTCAACCCTGTGATAAAACCACAAATACTAGTCATTGGAACCCTTAACAAATGTAAAGAGACACAACTGAATCAAGTGGACAGTGCCTTGTGTATTACTCATGCCACAGAGTGTTCTAAACACTATGGATACATTATATAGAGACTAACAATTCACGGCACGGAACGGTAAGCTTTATAGATAGACACACGGTTAATCAGGCCAAAGCTTCTGCTGGACCAACTGAAAGTCGTTTTGTATTTTTTCACACAGCTGGGTGCTGCTGAGTGATGCAATGTATATTTCCACCTCCCAAAACAATTTCTCGAGCACCATCAATCCTTACAATCTGAGACAAAACAAAACAAAAAAGGAAATGGTAGGTTTTGACTGATTCCATCATAAACCACAAAACATTCAATTAACATATCTGCTTTGATACCAGTGTAATTCAAGCAAGTCTAGCCTATTTTGTTTATAAGAAATAGATTGTTCGGACTTGGGTTGAAGTGTTAGATAGGAACAGGTTTAATTTTTAAAGTTTTCTGATAATTTTGAGGGTCTTTGGAGGATTGTATCTTCATACTGACATGGGTATTTTAAGAAAAAATGAATTGTAGAAACAATATAGGTGGAAAAACAGTGAACCAGTACCTATAGGCTCACGTCTGCAAGTTGATGACCATATAAATCAATCAGAATTGTTTTGGTTTTTTCTTGAATAACTAAAATGGAGCTAAATATTGCACCCATCAAGTACTACTATCGGCATATGTTGAAAAGAAATACTTGCTTACTTCATAGTCTGGAAAGGCTTGAGAAAGGACACGGACAGCTTCGCCATCCCTCTTTTGGTCCCCAAATTGGGGTGTGATGATCGCTCCATTGGCAATATAGAAGTTCACGTATGAAGCTGCAAGTCTTGTACCTGGAAGTCTCGGTTTACCCTCACCATCCTGTTGTTAGAAACCAAAACGACCAGGAAATAATGCACGAGAAGGTCCATTTTTTCTTTTTTTGGCACAAACAACTAATAATGAACGAAAGGAGAAAAACTACTGCGATGTTCTCGAAAGGTGCATGTAGGCTAGGCACCAAGTCAAATGCATATGGACTGAGAAGAAGAGCTGTAGGGAAAAGGCTTACCGGAGCAACTCCAGCAGCTTCTTCATCCGTCATAAAAAGCGTCCCCGGAACATGAAGCTTAATTATTTCTAATTTCCGACCACATGCATCAGTTTCATTTGAGAGAAAAGTGAAAGCCTCCATGGAACGTTCATACTGAGGGTCTGTTTCATCATCAATCCAAGACAACAAAATAACACCAGGCTTTGCAAAGCAGCACATACTATCAATATGACCATTCGTATCATCATCACCTGTTAGGTTGGAAAGTGATATCGAATTAAGGTTTGCTAGTAGGGTTCACATTTAAAAAATGAACATTAGACATGCTTATTTAGTCATATGTGAATCACTGTGACATTATTAAATATGAAAACATGAAATGATGATCCCCTGACCCAAAATTACAAAAAGGAAAAATAGTAGTAATTGTAAATTTAAAAAGAAATCTGAGATATATATCAGATATGGAATCAAAACAGAATCATGTACCATATAATCCACGAGGCAACCAGATAACCTTCTTTACTCCAAGATATGCTTTAAGTTCATCCTCTATTTGTTCTTTGGTCATATTTGGGTTTCTGTTTTTGTTCAAAAGGCACTCCTCGGTCGTTAGGCAAGTCCCTGAGGGCTAAAGCTAATGATGAATAAATTCTAAAAAAGATACATTGCATGAGGAAAAAAGTATTAATTCAGAAGTGATGTCTCTATGTATAAAAATATACATAAACTTTTGTAGCAGTAAATGATATGAAAGTAATAAAAAATTATATATTAAGTTGCAAAAAACTTTTTTTTAGAACTTCTCATAGATTGAATAGGCAAGTACAGAAAAAGAAAACCAAAGCCAACGCAAGCACATAATCTAAATTCTCCAGCTTTTCATTGCTTAAGCATTCCATGGCTAATAAAGAACCAGATCTACAGAGATCACTAGAAAAGTGACCAAGTTTATGACAATGATAGAAGGCAGATAAAAGTAAATAGAGAAAAGAGATGATGTTAGCTAAATTCTGTTAAAGTTTTAAGTAAAATTCTCAAGAAAATGTGTAAGTAATCTTTCTGGATTCATGTTATTCTTTGAAAGATACATCTACCATTGGAATAACAGATACAGGTGCCCTGTCACGACTTGTGTCAATTGACCGTCACATTCACTTCTCTTTATCATGGTTCTCATAATAGTTTTTTTATATGGAAAATAAATAAAGTATAAAACTGTAGCTAGACTTCCATCTTCAATGCAGCTAATATAATCTCCATAAAGCATTGCAGATGAACATTTTTGATAATGTTTAATTAGATGTGATGAGAAAAGAGAGATCAGCTTTTCAAAGAGCATCATTTACAAACACTCAAATAAACCTGTTTGTGTGTGAGCAAATGAAGGATAAAAGAAAAAACCTTTTAAATCATGCAAGTACAGTTGAAAAGACACCTCAAGTGGTCTCGGCCACCAGTTTTGACATGGCAAGTTAATCTTTCAATTTTTTTTCTTTCTGAAATCACAGGCACTAAAAATCTAATCAAACAACTGATTAATTATCAGTTTATCACCTTCTCCATCTACGTGTATACTTCCACCTTCAAGAACCATCGAATGTGGAAATCTAGGAAGTCTCTCATTTCCCAATATCTACAAACAATCAATGACTAAAGATAAATCTCCAAAATATTAAGAATCATTAAACCTGAACAAGTAAATACATCACTAACACTAACCTTCTTCGCCACAAGAAGGTCAAGACTCCAATCTGTATAACAACCATCATCAACCCCTACAAAGACCACGAGTGAAGAAGATAGGAGATAAACCCATAAATTAACACATGAAGATTACTAACATTTAAAACCATCAAGTTCAAGGCCAGACTCTCCTGATCAACGCAATATGCAGTCAGATTAAAAGTTTTGACCAACATCTTTCACGGTTTTCACTCCTCAATATTCTAAGTTTAATCATCATTTTTCAGAAATTCCAGTCAATTAGTTCAAAGACAAATTGGAAGGTAAGAACTTGATTTATACTCGTTGTTTGGCATGCTATTAGATTAAGAATCGAAATCAACTGGTACATCATCCATATTTAACAAAAATGTTAGTTGCAGTACAAACGTGATACTAGCTCATTGTTAAACTAACATTTCAAATTTTAACAGATTGGTCGGCACAGTACACCAGTTGCTGTCATTTCAAGTTTCAATGGATTGGTTGCCTAGGTACATTAATTTGAAACTTCAAATTTTACTCTTACCTCCCCAGCCGTTGAAATTCCAATCGATCCCGGCAACCATGTGCTCAGGATTATCAGAATTCATTTCTCTTTTCCTTACAACAAACTGCAAGAATTACTTGAAATATTTCAATGAGAAAATGCAGTTCTTGACTACAAAATGGGAATCCAACTGAAGAATAAGAGATGCTCACAGTAGGACCAGTATCACGAAACCAAGAGTCATTCATGCTCATCTCAAGAACCCTGATATTTGGTGGCAACAGACTTCGTGCATTTGCCCACTGTGTATAAAGTTAATTACTTCATTAAAATTCAGATCAAAACAATGTAAGACATGCAAAAGGCAG
Organism: Abelmoschus esculentus; assembly: GCA_035048815.1. Taxonomy (NCBI): domain Eukaryota; kingdom Viridiplantae; phylum Streptophyta; class Magnoliopsida; order Malvales; family Malvaceae; genus Abelmoschus; species Abelmoschus esculentus. Next base: position 179,929 of record JAUCBN010000027.1, on the reverse strand, counting down.
GTTTAATCTCTAGAAATTGTACTAACTTGAGCAGCACTTGCACAGACAGTGACAGGCTCGAACTTTGAGATTGCAGTTGCAACCTTCGCAAACACATGCTGGATGTGCTTTGCATTGTCTCGCCAATTATCAGGACGTTCCTGAAAAACATGTAGGTTCAAATTCATCAAACTCAACAAATATAAGCATAAAATTAGCATCAAAAGCCGTCTAATCTTCCAGCCATAAAATGGATCATTATACCCTTAAATAAGGAAAATTAGCACCATGAACCCCAAGTCTTATAAGGCATAAAAATTACATAATATAGCTCGATGAACAGTCTTTATCTGCTTAACTGAATACAAGTTGAGAATGTAGATGAATTAAAATTCTACATTTAACATAAACTTGGAGCTGTAGTGCCAATAATCAAAGTCTGCTAAGTGCTCAGTTAGAACAAAAAGAAGTCAAAACCTGCAAAGTTTTGCTCTGCAGGTTTACAATAACATGCATCAAATCCCTATACACGGTTACAGCACATAAAACCCAATTCATTGAAATGGAATCGGAATCGGAATCGGAAACAGTGTGAAAACAAGGCAAAAACATGATGAGAAAAACAACAAACAAAAGGATATCTATTAATTCTGAGTCACACCCATCAAAGAAGAAAGGTTTATTTCCACAAACGAAATACATAGTTTGGACATGGTGCAAAGAAATGAATGAGCTGAATCCATAAGAAGAGAGAAGAAAGAAAACTAACAGGCCAACCCATCCAACATTGGGAATGGGGTTCCCATTCTGCAGGCATGCGAAAACCAAGATGAGACGGCGCCGCTTTCATCTCCATCCCCGACAGTTGTGAACTCTAACTGGCCTATCCTTTTGAACAAAACCCCTTCGCCATAAACTGTTCTGTGTGTATAGTTACACTAAAAGTAGGGGGCTGACAGTGGCTGACGGCTGATATAGTTGGTAAAGCACTCAAGCGCCAATAATAAAATACTCATGTTAAGCTAATTCGAATCTTAAAATTTAAAAGGTTTTTTATTTAATAAAAATATAATATTTAATTACACGATATAAAAAGATTAGGGTTTTAATTTTTATATCTTTGAAATATAAATTTATGTAATTCGTCATATATGTATCAAAAAAATATTTTTATATCAATAATATCGGAACTTTTACAGGAAAGATGCTATCTGATTTATGTTAATTTGAATAATTATGTTTAAAATATGAAAAAAATATGATACTCGTGTCTATAAAACTTAATTCACATAATCTTATTATTATTAGATTTAAAATTTATATATTTAAAAATAGAATAATATTTAAAATTTAAGGTTTAAACTTTATAATTTAGGGTCTTGAGGTATATGTTTTAGTATTTTAGATCATATGTTTCAACTCTACGTCATCATGTAAATTTTAATTGTGTATAAAAAACTACTCCTAAAATATTCGTTATAACTCTTATGTATTATCTTTCTACGTTTAAAGTTTGTGGTCTCTTACTAGTCTGTATGTTCTGTTTTTTCAGCATGACTACAACTAGGGGAGAACAATACCTCATCCCCTTCCAGGCTACAGCCAGATGAGGTACGATGCACAAGTATGGAGGCACTTACAATGGGATAGCGGTGAAGAGAAGATAAAGTAGAGGTAGACAGTCGTGGCCTTACTTCTTTTGAAGCAACATAAACGTAGTGACTTTCAGCCTCTTCACATAGGATTGGAACATGAGTTATGGCATCAATAGGAGGTATGGTTCCAGGTTCCAGCTACAACACATCATCTGCATTCAACCCAAGATTGAAGCAACAAGACATGACCCTCTTTCATGTTATAAACTAGACACTCCATGAAACCAAAATAGTCATCAATCGACTTCCACTGCCTTGACAAAGGATTCTCAGTCCATGGAAGTTGGAACGGACAGTTGCATTGAAACAAACAAACAAGTACCTGTTTTCGAAGTCTTCCTATCTTGTTTGTTAGGGTCGAAAATACTCGATAGGATAAACTTAACAGTTTCACGGGAACGAAAGTAGGGATAAGGATTCGATCAAATGAGTTAAAATATTTTTATTAATTAAATTATAAAAAATTATGACATACTTTTTATGTGTAACCCTAACAAAAAAGACGAGGGATAGAATCAAGAAAACAAACCTTGACATTGTGGCCCAATTCGTTTTGGAGGGGAATGAAAACCCAATTCAGGTGGGATTTCCTCCATCGAGGGGAGAACCACAGGAACCAACACGGATGAGTCGCTAAAAAACATGGCGGGGGAATCAAACACCGACTCTCCAACTCCTTCCACAAACAAACGCCGAAAAACATTAGCAAAATCAATCATCCAAGATGAATCAGGTGAGAATCATCCACCAGAAAAGAAACAATCAGTGGACGAAGATGATTCCGATCCGGACATGTGCGGGATATGCTTATCCAACGGTGGAAGAAGAGCAATCAGAGGCAAAATCAACAGCTGCGATCATTTCTTCTGCTTCGTTTGTATCATGGAATGGGCAAAGGTGGAGTCGCGTTGCCCTATGTGTAAGCGCAGGTTCACTGACATTCAGAGACCGCCCAAGGAAGGTGTCTTCGCTTTCGAACGCCTCGTTAACATCCCCCAACGAGATCAGGTCTTGTTTCCCGATTGAATTCCTACTTTTATATAATTATTGAAGTTAATTGCTTGATTCGTTTAGTTGACTTTTGCTTTCTCTGCTAATTTGACCTCTAAAATCGACGTTCTCAGAAAGTTGATATGTATTTTTCATGATTACATGTATCTAGAGGGTCTTTCGAGGATAATATATTGATACATATGTCCGGATATGAATCAGACAAAAGAGTTTTAATAAAAACCAACAGTTGAATCGAAATAGATTCATTGGATTTGTTAACTTCCTGTCAGTTCAAAAGAGGGGAATTAATTTTGTACTTTGATGTCGGCAAATAGTGATATTTGTTGCCTTTTTCAGGTTTACTATCTCTTTGGAAATGCAACATCCGGGCCGTGTGATCCCTATGCAGAAGTTAAATGCAGTGTGTGTCATGGTATGACCGATGAAAGTCTTTTACTTCTATGTGATCTCTGTGATTCTGCTGCCCATACCTATTGCGTTGGCTTGGGGGCAACCGTACCTGATGGCGACTGGTTTTGTCATGATTGTGCCCTTTCTAGGTCCGAACATGACAAAACTGAAGTTGATACTGAAACTGATAATCAAATGTTCTCTGCTGACTATAATGTAAAATTGCCAACGGAGACAAATGTTTCAATTTTTGATATAGTTCGAGAATCAAATACCCCAGGGCTCAATGGACATAATGTGAGTGTGTCGTCGTGTTCTAATTATTCGCCTCCTGGTACAATTCCCGGAAGAGAAAGCAGTGGGGTAGCTGAAGCAAGTTGTACTAGTAGGAATACTGTGGGTAATTCAACTGAATCAGTTGCAAGAACATTGCGCCTTTGTCGCAATGTACATAACCGGATACAAGTTCTTCGTGAAAACTGGCGTTCGCTGCAAAATAGATCATTAAGTTTCTCTTCTGGTGTGGCCGAATCTGTTGATGGAAGTCGTGGGAAAGGTAAGGTCACTGCAGTGTTTCATCATGGATCAAATGAACCACAATCATCCACTTCAAGAAGTCATCAATCAACTTTTGGAGACAATTCTATTCTGCCCAAAGAAGATCTGTATGATATTGATAAGGCTTGGAAAATGATGAATATTGCAAAGTCAATGCAAAAGAATTGTAAGACAACTAGTAGTCCTAACCAGAACTCAACAAAACTCCCTTGCCTCAGAAGTAATTCAAAAGAGGCAATCAGCAGTATGGGTCTTCATATATCAAAAATGCAGCAGAATGAAACTAGGAATGAGGAAAGAACTGGAAAACAGAAACTGTATGAGTATCATAATCACGAGAGGGAAAGAGGAAAGCACAAATCTCTAGATTTGGAAAAGCAAAAGAGGATGGTTATGAATATTGGACCGAGTGATATTGTTCTTTCTTCTCGTTCACCTCAATTTATTCAACCATCATCATCATCTGCAAAGGTTCAAATTCAGAATGGTTGGTGTCATGTAAATGACCCAGGGCCATCTGTGAAAAAAAATACACAAAGATGTCAAGAATCATCATCTGCGACAAACATAGAGGGCAGATCTGGTTCAAGTAGCCTGGTTGGTTCAGTGTTAAGAGGATCTACAAATTCATTGGATTCCAACTTGGAGGCGAGTGTAAATAAATTAGATATACCGGAGGGGAGAACGGGGTTGGACAGGAGTTACTCCAAAAGCAAGGATAAAAAAGATGATAATGTCAAAAGTGAGATCCAAGCCCTTGTTAAACTTAATTTAAAGCTCCTAAGCCAAGACAAAAGATTAGGTATGATCACTAAGTTCAAACTGTATTATCTAAAGGTTTTATTCTATCAAATATCTTAAGAACACTTCTTAATACTTTATTCGGAGTAGTTTGTATTTAATTTCTGTTTTGAAATGCCAAAGGGCTTGAATTATTAAGTTTGTAGAAGATTCTTTGGGTAGGCTATCTTGCCAAAACAAGGTTTTGTTTTTTACCCGTGAGAGAACATTATGACAAGATGATAGCAGCTCAACAAGAATCAAGTGTAAAAATGTACTGGTGAAAGGAGTGTATATGTGCCTGTAGTTGCATTTCTGCTAAGGCTTCAACATTTTGCACGAAAGATGGATATCTTATTTTGCATTTCCCTTACAAAATCATGTTTATCATGTGTTAGCTGTTTTTTGGTTTATCAAAATGTATCATGCTTTGTGTCTGCAGGGGTTGATGTGTTCAAAGAGATTGCTAGGCTTGCCACCCATACAATCTTGGCAGCATGCGGTTTCCAGCACTCAAAATCTTGTGTCCACTCTTTTCCCAGCTCTGTATGCAGCCATAGAGAAGATATTAAACTTCAACATAAGTCTACTTTGATGCCAAATTGTTGCCGAGAGTGTTTTTATGCTTTCGTAAAGAATGTTGTTCGCTCCATTATGTTTGAGAAGGGTCAGGGTAGGTCATCATAGGGTCACCACCACCTGCAAATCCAAAGTGGATAGATTGTTTATTATCTTACCAGGTTCATTCAACAGCCGATTCTGTTCTCATCGAGTTGTTGGTTATTTCTCTGCAATTCGTTATTGTAAGCTAATTTGTTGTGTGTAATCATGTCAAAGAACACCTAATTCGGAAGCATTTATATCAATTAGAAACGTAGAGTGGGTTGTTTTATTGCATACCATGTGTTTTCCCATCTCTTACCATTGGATTTTGTTCACCGATTGTGGTTATAGGTGATGTGAATGATGGCAATGATTCGGGCTTAATCAATTCTGGAGCAAGTCCAGTCGAAAGACATGCTACCAAAATTTCATCATTGCTGCCTTATGACTCCCAAACACATTCTGTTTGAGTTCACCGATTATAAGTTGTTTGCTGAGTTCTTACTTTTGTCTAGATTGCAAGTTAAGCGAGAAGGGTTCTTGTCCTGTTAATAATTAGGACCCTTGATACAGATTTTTCAAACCGGATTTTGCATTTTACAGCCCGAAAAACTATATCAAAATTAACAATTGTCAGAGAGAATGTCCATTCTTAGGTCTGGTTTCTTATAGCCCTACACAACGTGTGCATTGAATATTTTTCGTCAGAAAATGTTGCTTTGTAAAAGTATATTTTAATGCATTAAACCAAAATAAAAGATGAATTAGTATGTTTTTAACGCATTAAACCGGAATAAGAGATGAATTCCCCTGTTCTATTAGTTTAATTATGTAAATACCATAAAGCTAAACTTCATGACACACAAATTGGGAACAAAACTCACCCAAAAAAGGAGGGAACAAGGCAGTTGCAATGTGCAATCTCCTACAGATTAAGTTTACATTTTAGAGCCGTTAACACATGTTTAATACACAAAGTATCCTACTCATGTTTAAGATTTCAGAGTAACAGAAATGAACGATACAGTAACCAAATCGCAAAGGGACATGTTTAACGGGCTTGATTGGTTAGGGTGTCACTTTCTGATGTCAGATTTTGACCGCCTTAAAGTCCAACAACCTCAGTAATGGACAAAGCAGAATTGACAAATAGCATCATTGATAAGAAAGAGTACCATACTTTTACCAAACGAAAGGCAAAACCAAGTCACACACAAAATGTCGATTGCCAGCCATTTAATGTACAGGCTAAAAAGTGTAGTAAACTTGATATTAAATGCTTTCAACCATACCTTGCATTGATGAGGCCATACTAGAAACAAGAACAATGGTGTCTGTAGGTTGTGACATGATGATTTCCAGAACGTATGTGTTTGAAGACTAATTAGATTGTAAAGCAATCTAGAAAAATGCAAAAGATGAAAAGGTAAGGGATTAACCTTCCAATCCAGTCTTGATAATCCCAGATTTATACTTGCATCCGTCGTGTACAGCAAGTTTTGATCTGATATTAACCTAACCGCAGGGCAGCCCTTCCATACACAATTCTCATTATTTGCATATATTAAAATGTGCGTCCACTGGTTACTTCACCAGACCCTCTCAGGCTTTCTTCAAGTGCTATGTCTCCAATGATCTATGGAACTGAATCCTAAGAAGAAAAACCTTCATTGCAGTCATGAAAAGAAACTACCTTTAGGTTTTAAGTATGATGCCCTAGCACGCTAGAAAAAAGAACTGATAATCATCACAATTCCCAGACAAAAAGGATCACGTGCTACTCAGTTGACCATGTGATGGTTGCAAGCATTCTTCTGGGTTTGCATAGAAGTAATCCTCTTCTTTAGGTCTGTCAGCAATCACCAATCTTGGTGTTGGTTGCCCCTTGCGACTTGCATGAGATTCTTTCACAGCATTTGAGAACTCATTCCAACTTAGGGATCCACCATTGTACTGGTCTATCAGATCAACTAAAAGACTTCTGTCTAATAAAATTGTCTGCTTGTACCCCAGAAATCTGAATGAGCATTTAAAAATACAATTGTTACATTTATGTCAAATAGCTTTAACGATGAAAAAATGATCAAAAGTGCTAGAAAATCATCAAAACATTATGAAATGCATTTTTGAAAGATTGTAGTTGCAATATTCCTTGGCTCAATGTTGCAACCATTGAAATTAGATAGGCGGATAAAGGAATAAAAAGTTTAGCAATTGTAGTGGCCCAAACTTGACAAACTGTTGTCCTCCTAATGGTAGATATAAAAATGGAGATGATAGAATGTGAGTGAAGTTCAACTTCCTAAACTATTCATCTCACCTGACCTGAACATATTAAGTGAAAATTTATCAGTAGAACAGTACCTGCGATGACCTTCAACAACTTTTGCCATGTTTCCATCATATGTAGGAACAAAAATATCACTCTCTAATGAAACAAGATAATCTAATGCCGCCATCTGGGACGAATGGTTTTGAAAAAAACCAAGGTCTGATGGCTCCAATAGAGTCTCCTTTCTAACCTGTTTTAGCAAACAAAAGGTCAATTATTGATGCTTCAGAACAGAATTCCAAAGATTATTACATTTCATTCCCAGATCTTTGACTTACCAATCTGGGATAAGCAGCAGCAAGACTTGCCATTCTACGAGTTCCACCATATATTTCACCAGCTGCAATATAGATTTGATAACTATTATCGATCTCCAGCGCCCTCAATATGAGGGCAGTTTCCTCGGGCGTCAAGGGGCACAAGCCATCTTTCCTTTTCAAGTCCGAATTTATTATTTTTTCTTTCCACCAGGGATAAGCATATCTGCCAAAAAAAAGTTATAGAGACTGAGATAAAACCTTAAAATTTAGGCCTGCCGGTCATTTAATTGTTAAATATGCATATAAACCTCACCTCATTCTTGTCAACTCCTCCACCTCTTCATTGTTGCAACCTTGGGTACATCCTGAAAATGCCAACATATCCATTTCATATCTCAGATGAAGTACTATAAAAGGACCTTTTTGCCTCAGAAGCTTAATAACTCGTTTGCCTAAGTCCTCTATCTGAGAAGTGAATCTCAAACCACTAAAATTTACACGACATCGCAGCTTCTGAATATCTAAAGGCTGCCCATTGTTGGCAAGTCGAGTATCAGTTCTATTCAAATGTACAACTTTATACTTCTGTATCAGAGGAAGAATCTGCAGGTAATAGAGAACAACATGATTCATTAAGAGGACTCTTTTTTGAGGAAGGAAAAGAACGATGAAAGTGTATAACATTCTTAAAAATAGAATAAAGAAATGAGTTACATTAGACTAAATTCTAAAAAGCTCTACATGCAAAATAGACTTCATAACGGGAGAGAATTCACCTTGTTACGGTAGTAGGATATATCAGACCAGCTGATTGGTGGCATGGAATACACCATCCCCTTTTTGACTCTAAGCTTAAGCCTAGGAGGCAGCTCCTTCAATATTCGAACCTCATCTCTCAATGATGTAATAAAATGATCCACATCAAATATATCTTGAAATTCACTACCAATTCAATAAAAAGTATATTTAGAGATATGTAATAGAAAAAGAATCCTTGTTCATCAGGACTATATTCTAGACCACCCTTTCCACATTTATAAATTTAAAGCAAAGCTTAGTTAGCACACCTGGGATCAGCCCAGAATGATGTTTTATCCAGCTCCGGAACTATAAGCGTGACATTCAAATATCTTGCAATGGTAACCATATCACAAATCTGTCAAGCAAACCCAAAAATAGAAGAACAAAGCATCAGTTTCCTCATGAATTAAACAACTCATGCAATGGTAACCATATCACATAATCTAGAAAGAATTTTAATGAATATATATAGTGCGATTTGATAGAGCACTCACTGCTGCTCGCATTTGATTGAGACCTCCATTACATGAAACCATCAAGTAACCATTGTTTTTATATACTCCTAATGTCAACAAACAATAAACCATATCAAATTCAAATCCAATTTTCCATAAAAAAAACATACACACATAAAAGTTCAAATAATTCCTAAAACTCCAATTACTAGAAAATAAAAACAAAAGATACTCAAGAAGACGAAGGAAATTTTTGATAAAACTGACACATATGATGTATGATCACTTGGGAGCATCAAATTTATATAAATTCAATTCGCATCATTATATCAAAAGAAATGCAGTCAAGCAAAATTCCCACGAAAATCTGACATTTTTATTGCTTTCTTCTCCACAAATAAGAATTTGGACAAAATTAAGTAATTAACATCTTTCCCTAGTTTCCACTTCCAAAAATTAAGACTTTTTTTTTAAAAAAATAAAGATTAAGAGCAGAGAGACTTACTTTTGGGAGGAAGTACACGAGCGGGAACGGAGGGGACTGTGTCTTCCATGACGGAGAAGGATGAATCCTGGTGAGTGAAACAGGAAGGCCAGCCTTTAAGGACGCGTGGTCCCCACGTCTCCCCTACGGCCGTTAATTGTACGATGCAAGTCCAAAGCAATACCGATGTGGTGGCGCGTATCATCCATAGCTTCATTCTCGAGGTCTTGAGCTTCCCCACTCTCTCCCCTCCGCCTTTCATTATCCCCATCCCTCCCTCCCTTCCTTTCCCTTCAACGCCGCACATTTCCAGAAATAACCTCAATCTCCATCCTCCTCCACATTCCCCGCCACCGTTGAAATCAACATCGTTTTATTTCATTTCACATTCGACCAATGTAGGTTGATTCTCGGAAAATTCAACCCAAATTGGATTTCGTTTCTTGTTATTTCCAAAAATAAAACCTATCAGAATCTTGGAGATCCTATTTCCTCCCTAATCACAAATGAAATAACAATATCCGATCTAAAAAACAGATTTTTGAAACCAAATGCTCTCTGTCTTTAACCGATCTAATCCGTTTCCCAGCGAGGAGGAGTAGGAGTGGCCGTTGAAACCCGTGCCTGCCTTCAAAGGTAAGCTGAATCAATGGGAGAAAATAAAATATTTTTTATACCCTAAACAGGAAATATAACGCTCCCAGTCTTTGGGTTGCCTTGCTTTGGCCGGTTAGGGGTACAATTCAACTTATAAAAATTAAATGATTTGATTTGACATACAAATATTGTAATTTATTTTAAGTTACTGTATCATTTTATATAATATGAATAAATTTTAGATTTTAAATTATTTAATAATTAAAATATTATTTTTAAATTTTAAGTGGAATATTTAAACTATCAATCCTCCTAAATTAAATGTGTTCTCTTTGGATTACTATTACTTTCATTTTCCTTTATTTAAATCTTAATTGACATGATAATGAAGTTGTTCCTTGAAACTTTTGTGAGTGCACTAGCCACTAGGACCTTGTCCTCGATGTAATCGTTTTACAGCTCTCGTAATTCTTTAGGACTCTACAGAGTCTTAGTAGGTTACCCACCTACTAGACCTAGTGAAGGAATGGCGAAGTTGTACCGCAATCCATGGGCAGCAGACAGCAGGTCGTAACCAATAAAGACGAGTCAACTGAGTTGAATGTCTGACCTGACTCAGCTTGTTGACGGCGATACGCGTGGCCACGTCGAAGGAACCGTAGGGAAGGACATGAGCGGTACGCCGACAATATATCGCGAGATTTTCAAAGCGTCATTTTGGATCCCAAAGGAATCTTGCTACACCAAGAACACAAATTTCTTCTTATAACATAAGAATGTTGGGCAACAGATTTATGATACTAATTAAATATAAATTCATATTTAATTAATAAAAAATATATTTATTTTTAAATCTTTGAATTTGAGTCTTTATATAAATGCTATTACGTAACTAACATACTCTGTCCATATCCAAAGTATAGAACTTCGAACCGAGCCCATCTGAAATTCCTTTATAAAAATCCATTGTAAATGCCAGGTATTTTAAAGTGTGACAGCATCCGTCCACCATACATTTTGTCGAGTCATGTTATGTGCCGTGAGAGTGTCGGTTGCGCCGTTATGACGTCGTTCGTTTGTCATAACGTTTCACTCCATCGGAACGGACAGGTGTCGAAGTTGAGCAGGTGTCAGTGCCCAGTGGCACCCCACACAAAAACATAGGGTATAACAATTGTATCACGCGAGGGACTGGCATGCCAAAACGATCCAAGGGATCTACTTCTGATCCAGGATCCTCTACAACAACAGTTGAGGCGAGAGCAACGTCCGTGTTTCACATCACTAGATGGAGTTCAAACTCCAATGGGACAAATTTATATAAAACGAAACCATAATGTAACGATGACGAATATGTACAAGCATTCATTTGAAAGAGTGCAAAAATCATAGGAAGAGTCTGTAGGAGCTTTGAGCCTATCGACAAATCAAAATTGGAATGAGTTCAAACCAAGGAAGCCAAAAGAAATACATCCAGGACCTGCTCGGTAAATAAGGTCGGAGTTTGGTTCCCTTTGCCTGTGGTTGAGAGTTCCTTTCAATGTTTGAAGATTTTTTATCCAGGACTTTCTCTGCCCATATGGAAGCGTATGTTAGTAGATTTTACTGTAACAAAATAGGGTGGACTGAAACATCAGCAAATGCACATGACACTAAGGAAATGTATGACATGTACAATTACAAAAACAAGTAATTCTGGAAAACATGTGTTTTGATGAATTTCAAGAGTCAATTGAAAAGAAATCAATAGTACAAGTAAATAACTGCAGTCTGAAGGACAAACTATTCTTTGCCTGGTTCAAACAGATCACATAAAACTAAATAGAAAAACATGAATTGGCGGGTACTGGAGGTGCAATTATATGAACTATAGTTCTTGAATATAGTATTCTCAATGTTATTTGCATCTGGTTAATATTCTAAGCATTTGAAGTACGATCTCAAAACCTTAAATGACTTACTATAGGAATAGAAGAACCGGTTTATTAAAAAATGTCCAAGGAATTAAGCATGCCATAACCATGTATTTACCTTAACTGATGAAAGTTTTTCTTGCCACTCTGTAAGATCCTGCCTTACATTTGAGAGTGTGGGAACATCTGCCAACACAAAATATTCATGAAAACAGCTCTAGCCTCTAGGTTATCAGCAGATTAAAGAAAAAGGTCCAATTTTTTTCTTTTTCAAAACTCTATTTGAACGACCTAATTCCAAAGACACAACATTAGAAGATGGTACCAGTGCATATGATATAATGAAAAGTTGGAAATTCTTTTTCAGTTATTAAATTGTGAGTCAAGTTTTGTCCACCGCCTACACTTTCTCAGCATCCAAATAAAGCATTCATTTACCAGGTAAAGGAAAATCTTGAAAGGGGCTCATTGTAATCCCCTTTACAAAATCCCTCAGCGAAGTTGCGACCCTTGTTCCAGAAATCCATTACGGCCCAAGCCCAATGCTCAATCTTTCTCCTTGCTTAGAAATTTAGAAACAAAGTTGATAAAATTGATCTGCTACGATCATATAGTTTTAGGATGCAATATAATTGTGAGATGACATCCAATTTGCGTCCATTTTTCATTCTAATTTTTTACATTTTAATCTAAACTTGAAATGTCGTCGGCATCTCCCTCCCCAGTCCCACCACGATAGTCCGCAAGACAACTCCCTTCCCTTGAGTACTTTTCTAAATCATTTTTTATTAAATGAAAAGATACCCCCACAGGCCACAGCTGACTTGAGCATTCCACTCTCAACACCTTGGGCTCAACGCCCATGTCTATCCTCACCTACTCAGCAATCAGCAATCAGCAATCAGCAATCAGCATCCTTGGATTAGATTCGTCCTATCCAAGAACCTAGTTTGTTCAAGAGTCTTCCTTAGTACTTTTCCAGTCACCGATTGTGTAAATCATTTTTATTTCCATTCATTCAGCCCACTGTTTCCAACAATAAAAAAACACAACATGTTCATGATTTTCAAAACTTGAGATTCTCTCACTCTTTCTCGTCCACATATCTAATGCCATGTGGGGCTACATAGACCACGTGTAAGAGATAAAGACAAGCAACTCAGCAGTACAAAAATTACTACTCCATGGAACATCAAAAAGATGTCTGTTTTGCTTGCCTTATCCTTTGTTTGTTTGAGAAAAAAGGATAATTCTTTAATTTGACTTCCCCTTAATGCATGCCCTCTTGTCCTTATCTATGTCTGGAGATCTAAAAGTTTAACCCACCCAAAAACTCCGGGTTTAAATTTTTTATCCTTGTTCTTTCTTCAAGTTTTGCTCTTTGGGTTTGCTTTGCTTGTTCATAAAAAGAAACCAAAACGAACACTTTCACTTTCCTTTTTTTAATATATAAACAAATCAATATATTTTCTGTTTTGAGTTGCCCACTTCAGCAATCCAGCAATTGTTCCAGTCTTGGTAGTTCAAACTCTTCAGCCACAGTTACTTCTTTACCAGGTGCACTTCACTTTTTAATCTGCTGTAAACTATGGTAGTTGTAATGATATTTTTTACATAATTTTATAGTAATTAATGGTTGTTTAGGTGACATTTGATTTTGGTTTTTTCTTGTTTGCTGCAAATTTTGCTTCTAATTTTTTGGGCTGATTTTAAGCTTTGATTTTGTGCTGATAGGGTTTGATTAGAAATTAGGGTTTGGTGTAAAAATGTTGGTTTTAAACATGAATTCCAAAAGACAAAGGCGGCCTAATGTTAGGTTGGGGGAAATAGGAGATGTATCTGCTGCTTTTGCATGTGGGTTTTCTCAGAACACTAGGGGAAATTTGGTTCAGAAAAGATGGAAACCTGATTTTCCCAACTCTCGTGAACATGAACTGGCTACTACTCTTGAGTTTTCTAAAGGAAAGTCACCAGATTTCTTGAATTCCAACCCCTGTATTTCCCCGCTAATATCTGCTGACTTGCAGCAGAACAGAGAGAATAAGAACCCCAATTCATCAAAATTGGGTTTTGATTTGGTGACTGCTGATGAAATTGATATGATGAAGGCTACTATAAATTTTGGTACCATAACCAGGAAGAGTAGGGTCATGAAGCGGCGAGGGCGGAGCCAGGAAGGCAATAATTGTGCGTATCTTCGCAGTGCTTGGACTCAGAGTTCCAAAGTGGTCCCTGAATTTAGTAGCAAGCATCGGAAGGAGTGTGGTGAGGAGAAACAATTTATAGGGATCGAATCAAATGCTTGTGTAGATGATTACCTGGTTAATGGTTTTCAGGACATATCGGATCATGATGCTCCTGCTGCCAGCAAAGATGTTTGTGAATACAATGCAGACGAACTCAGTTATGATAGTTGGCAACAAGGAAATGCTGATGATTGTTATCAAGGAGATGATGTGCTTAGATCCGGTGACGAATGGGACCGAACGGGAAATACATGTAACGATGTAACTAATGTCAAAAGATGGTTGGAGGACCAGGGGTTTGGCAGGTATGCCGGCATTTTCGAAATGCACGAGGTTGATGAGGAAGCCCTGCCTCTGCTTACTCTAGATGATCTCAAGGAGATGGGTGTATTTGCTGTTGGACATCGACGGAAACTGTACACTGCAATACAACAACTAAGAGGATGCGATGTTTCTTCCTAAAAACACTTTGAATATATTGTAGGTAGTCCTTTTCCTTTTTGTACTTCACCTCCCTTTTGTGCAGGAAAAAAACTGTGTCAAGACATGCATATAACCCTCCGGAGTTCCTGACATGGTTTGTTTCCTGGCTTTGTGAACGAGATAAACTTTACCGGGTTATGTCTTATATGTTCCTTGCCACTGTCCGCTTGAATTATTAAATATGTACATTATGTGAACTTAACGGTTGCTTTTGTTTCTGTTAAGTAACAATAGTTTTGGGTCTAAATTAGACTGCAAGTTACACGAATACCTTAGCAGTAATGCTTTATTCTTTCGTAAGTGAGAGCTTTATCCATAGCCTTCTTTTCTATAGTTATAGGTGCATGTAGTTTGTGCAGAAATGGTAACTTTCCTCTTGTTTAGACATAATTCAGTTTCATAATCATGCTTATGTTGCTGAATTTCGAAGTATCGGAATGATTCTGCATAGCTTGCATATGGTTTGGTGACGTCGTAAAAGCATGAAACTGTTTCTTTATTCCGAACATAGCATCCATTCAATTAAAGCTTCGGTATGAATTTTATGTTTCATGGTAGCCACATTATCTTGACCTTTCCTTCAAATATTGACCCGAGACATTAAGCTTACTTTTGTGATACATGCCTGGTTTCTTAGAGTTGAGGATAAAAGCCATATCGACATGTTTTCTCTGTAATCATGTCTATCGTGATGAAAGTCATTCATAGAATATGCTTATGACTTGTCTTGATTGCTTTTTCTTTAGATCGGCAAGCATTCCACATCTGCAGTATATATAGTGTTTTCTTGTGATGCAAATATGGACCTCCTTTAAGAAGCTTGATCCAGGAAGAAGGATATATGCCTTGGACACCCGTGTTCCGAGATGAACATACTAATCTGTACCTATCCATGCCCGTATCCTTGTGTAGTTGGCGTTATGGATTCGTGGAATATAATTTTTTATCCCGTGTCATGACTCTAGGGCTATCTAAGTGTAATAAAACTGCAAGTAGTTGAGATGACCTAGGACACATAGGACTAGGAGCCAGGCCAGGAGGGTCTCCAATAAAGATGATACTACTTGCCTAATTGTGCATCAATGCAACCCTGTGGAATGCTGCTGAGCATGGGCTATGCATATGGGAGATTTATGAACATCATTTTCTGAAATTATTTAGGGGGTTGGACCAGCGACTCCAGCATCTCAATAATACCTGTCCAGTTGATACAATCATACCTTTCCAGTTGATTGCAACTTAATCACTAGATTTTGAATATAATTGGTCAAGTATGGAACCTAGTTTGATATATATTTGTAAATTTTAGTTTATTAAGTTTGTATACAATTTGAGGTTTAAACTTTATAATTTAAAATTTTGTGGTCTGAAGTTTTGACTCTCAAAATATTCAGGTTGTGAGCATAGTTTATGTAGTACTAGTAGAAAACAAATCATTACTTTTTACTCTGGGTAAAATAAATTCTACATCATTTTAATTTGATAGATTAATTTAAAATTTTATATTTTCATATAGAAAATGAATCTTTGAGAGGTATAAAATTGTGTAACTTTCTATTTCAAGTCCAAATTTTAAATTTTATATCGATTCTCTTTTAGTTTCTCAAATATTTATTAAAATGAACTCAGTGATTAATCATTCAGTTCTACTAATTTAGAGTAAAGTAGATGTTAGATCACAAAATTTCTACATCCAAAGGAAGATAAAAAGCCATTGGCAATTGTTTAAACCAGAAAAGACCAGTATAATTTCACCTAAATTTTATGGTTAGATTTTAAAATTACAATTTATTTCAATTAAGATTTATGCATCCTAGATAGCAAAATACGATTCACTTCTAACATTGCAGCTGATTTAGACAAAATAGATAATATTGCAAAGTATAAATTTAATTAAGCATAAAGATAATTTTAATCCCTCTGAAAAAATTAATTAATAACAAAAGTAAATGGGACATGCTTCATACTAAAAAAATGTTACTTGTAAGCTTTCAAACTTGAAATTGGGAATGAAAATACCGGAAGTGCCCTACTCTCAACCACATGGCCCCATGTGCATGGGATCAAGTTTCCACTTATATCAGAATCAGACTCCATCCGGATGATACTGAATAGATATTTTTTAGCCTTGTATATAAAAGATTATTGGCTGGGTGGGGATGAAGACCAATTATTGTGGTGGTATGATTGCAAGGGATGAAGAAGACGCGCAGATATTTCAGGGTAACAGAAGCAGACGTAGACAAACACGATCCTCACATTGCGATAGCCATAGGACTCGTGACTGAGGAGGGAGAGTTTATGAAATGACACGACAAGTCCTTGTAATCTTTGTACGGTTAAAATGGATTCATTCACTTTTGGATCCATAAACATAAACTACAGAAATCTATTTGGATTTTTTAATCTAACCGTAAAGGTTAGTTTTTTAGATATTGCAGTTGAAAAAAAATTGAAATTTATTGTTCTCTTCATTTTTTGATGGAAGGCAATCAACCTACTTCTCCTTCTCCTGTTGTTTTTCTCTTGCTAGTTGGTACCCCATGGGAACATGAGGCTGAGAGATCGTCCCTCCGACTTCTACACTTCCCACGAAAGTGTGTCTGTCTTGGATCTAAAAATATTCCAACTTGACTCCTCTAGTTAAACCACCAGGACCAGGAATATGGAAAAGCTTGATTGCTTCCTTCTCATTTTTAGACAGACAAAAAGATTCTATGGATTTCAAATCTGGCTGGGCCGGGGTGAGTCAACAAACATAAAAGTTGAATGAGTTCGAGGTCCAAACATTTTGAATGAAAAGCGTATTCTATTAAAAAAACAGTTTCTTCATCAGATAACATCCAAGACATGAAGTACTTGGTAAAAATATGTCAATTACCAAACAGGTTGCTCTAACCCGGTAGAAAAAGGAATTAATTCCAGGATGTGAAGTTTGTATTTATTTTCTTTTATTTTGAATATTTGGGATTTCGAATCTATTTTAAAAAGTACGGTTGGATAGCATAGATTCATCATGCAGACGTCATCTCCATTCCCATAGCATTTCCCAACCCCAATTGTATACTTGCCGGCGTAGGGAAGGCAACCGGATAGGAGAGAGGGAGGGTGGAACAGACTCTTAATTGGATCTAAAATTTCTTCTCATCTTGATTGAATCTTATTTTAAACTTGATTTAATATAAGAAAAAGATATAATCTAACTTTGATATTTAAATATTTTTGGATATATAATAAATACATATAAATATATTGACGGTTTAATTTGATCTAACTTTATTTTTTTAATAGTCCAATCCAAACCAGAACCTAATTTTTTTAATTAGTCCACTCCCTCGCCTCTATCAGGTCGGGTTTGATTGAGACCTGACGAATTTAAGTTATTTTTTCATCCTTAATTTTTTTAAATACATCACGTAAATTGAATCGATTGTTTTTTGTTAATAAATAAAAATAATCACATAATTTAATAGAGATATCAATTGTTTTTATTATCTTAATTAATGATAAATTTATAAAGGATTAACCATTCAATTTATTCTAATAGATATTTTAATATACATGTCTATGATAATAAATTTATCTCTTATTATTTAATTTAATTTTTTAATCTTTAAATATTGTACTAATTTAATCTATTACTAAACAATTTTATATTTCTTTTCCACCATCTTTTTCCATTCAACCTTTAATCTATTGAAAAAAAAAATAAAGAATAAATTATAAAAATATTCACTAAATTTTATTAAAAATGATAATTAAATATTATAAAATAATAAATAAATTTTATGTTTTAAAATAAAATGATAATCTAAGACATCAAGTTTATTTATCTTTGACGTCAAATTAATTGTACTTACAACACCAAAAAATAATAAATGATAATCGAGACATCCATCTTATTAATCTAGTTTCAATAATTAATAAAAGTACTATTCATGTTTTTTTATGTTTTCTAGTTGTGCTTAATGCATGGGAACGGGATAGCAATAAGAGTGTAGTACGTGCCGAACAGTCGACCTATCTTCGGATGGGCGTGTTGATCGCGCACCACACTGGTCAGGAGCTGTCCCCGCTTCCTTGATAAGCCCATGGGTGGGCAAAACCAGTGAGCATCGGAGATCGTAAAGACTGAACCTCGAGTATGCGAGAGACCTGAGGTGCTTTGGATAATGTGGAAAGACACGGTGAAGGTAGATATTATTGCTGTCTCCAACCAATTTATACACTCTATTTGTGAATATATTGGCTCGGGGAAGTCTTGTATGTTATTTGTTATTTATGCTAGCCCGCATATCCGAATACGTAATAGTTTATGGCCTCAGTTGCTTGCACTTCGACAATCTCATAATACACCATGAATTTTGGGTGGTGACTTTAACATTATTTATTGTTCTGGGGATCGTATGGGAGGTTCAGATCGACGTGATGGAGCATATCGTAAATTTGGGTCTTTCTTAGATAATGTAGACTTGTATGATTTGGATTTTCAAGGGCCTAAGTTTACTTGGAAGCGGGAGACTTTACACCAAAGGCTTGACAGATGTGTGGGTAATGCAGCTTGGTTTGATGAATGACCAAATTTAAGCGTGGTTCACCTTGCTAAGATGGGTTCTGATCATCGTCCTATTTTATTATTGGGAACGACTATAATAAACCGTAAAACTTCTTCGCCGTTTAAATATCTCGTTGCTTGGCAGGATGACCAAAGATTCATGGATATGTTGAAGGCTACTTGGAATACAGGTGACAATCTTATTACCAATTTAGCTAATTTTATTAGTGCAACTATGAAATGGAATTTTAAGGTGTTTGACAATATCGAAAGAAGGAAAAGGCCTCTTAGGCACGTATTCAGGGGATTGAAAAGATTTTTGAGTACTCTAATTGTGATCGTCTTACTGTTTTAGAAAAAGAATTGAAAGAGGAATTAGATAAGGTGCTCGCCCAAGAAGAAAGTCTTTGGTTTCAAAGATCACGAAGTAGGTGGATTCGAGAAGGTGACCGTAACACTTGGTACTATCATCAGGTTACTAAGACACGACAAAGATTATTTCTATGATTAAACTTCCTGACGGCAATTGGTGTGATAGGCCTGAGATCACTAGGAATGGTGTTGTGAATTTATTTCAGTCCCTCTTTGAATCGTCGAGAAGTATACGTAGACCATGGCTGGTTCAGAATTTATTTGATCATATTTCAACTAGAGGTTCTGGTTGCACCTGTCACTGGTGATGAGGTGCGTAAAGTGATTTTTGATATGGAACCTTTGAAAGCCTCAAGAAAAGATGAGACACACGCGATGTTTTATCAGAAAATTTGGAATTTAATTGGTCAAAATGTGATTAATTTTGTGAGAAAATGTTTTATTAAAGAAGAAGTTTGTGCCGAAGAGAATTAGACTATCCTCGTCGGAGTCCTCGAAAGGAAGTGGCTATCATCCTTCTGGCCCTGGTCATGTTTTGTAAAATCCCAAACTGGGTCATTTTGATATAGAAAAGGGGTTTATGATTTATTACAGACGAGGTAGACAAATGGGACAGACACACTGAGCTTGCCATTTTATTTCAAAATATAAACTTTAATTATTATTTTAAACAAAAGTCAGCTACCAACAATACATTTGTTTGTGAGTTTTCATAGTCTAAGGATGTAACTAAAATGACAAGTAGAGTCGAGTGATTAACCGAGGCATTTACCCTTTCCTTTTCGACAAGGATAATTTGGTAATTGGAAGAAAATTTTGTTACTAAAGGATATGCGAAGCGATATTTGCGAGACCATCTCCAGCTTCAGTGCTTTCTCAGAACAAAGCACACGCACTCTTTCTTTCCTCTTCAAAAAATTCCCTGGAAGTACTGAGTCACGGATTTAGCTCTGGTTTTAGAACAAACTTTGCTCTCAATCTCTTTTGAAAAGGAATCTTAGAGAGAAAAATTGTGGAACTAATGCAAGAAATCCACTCCATCGAAGGGGGCTGTATATTCAGCGGAAAAGGAGGAGGCGGGGGTTGTGAAGGAGGAGGAGGAGATAGAAGGCTACGACCTCACCAAAACCATCAAGCACACAAGTGTCCACGTTGCGATTCTCTCAACACAAAATTCTGTTACTACAACAACTATAACCTCTCTCAGCCACGTCATTTCTGCAAGAGCTGCCGCCGTTACTGGACAAAAGGTGGCATACTCCGTAACGTCCCAGTCGGAGGTGGGTGCCGCAAAGCCAAGCGAACGAAAGCCAAAGCTTCATCCGAAACAGCCGTGGATGCCGCTTCAGCTATACCGATCCCGGATCAGCACCGACACTGCGATCAAGCTAAAGCAAATTCTCATTCTAGCAGCGAGAGTTCGAGTCTCACTGCAACAAATTCTAACGTTGCAGCGACTAACAACAACAACAGTTATGCCGGTGGCACAGCGGATGCGGTGTCGGCGGTAACCTCTCATGCTAACTTGATAAATGTGAGTGAACCCAAGTTTTATGGAAGCCCTACTAATTTAGGGTTCGAGCCAGAATTGCTGGAACAAGGATCGGACTGTGGCATATTTTCAGGAATCGAGAGTTTCACGGGCTTGATTACATCATCAGTCAACGAAACGATGCCGTTCGGTTTCGACAAGGTATTAAATGATGGACAGTGGCAGCAGCAGCAGGAGGAGGAAAAGATGATGAGTATGGGAGGGGATGAAATCACCGGAGGATTGCTTGATCAGACGGTGCAGGTCGAGTTATCAAATGTGGCTAGTAGATCGGAGAATGGATTTGGAGCTTTGGATTGGAAAGAGAATGGAGATCAAGGGTTGTTTGATCTTCCTAACGACGTTGATAAGGCATATTGGAGTCAAGCTCAGTGGAACGATGAAGATCATCCTAACCTGTATCTCCCGTAAATTATCTCTGACCCCTTTCCCCTTTAAATTATTTGTTTTAACTACAAATTTGAAAGAGTCAAAAGCAAAGAAAGAAACTCTCTAGGGTTAAGGCAGGATTAAACCTTTTTCGTTGTTAATTGTGATAATATATCATCAAGGTGTGTAATTTACAGAGATACATATGATGGGTATATGAATGTAACTGTTTCTTCAGTTTCATTCTTTCTTGTGTTTACACCAGCTAATTATTCTGTATTTGATTACTATGTTTTGCTTATTATGCGAAAAAATTGAGTGTGTATTGATATTTTTAGCTGTAGCTTTGTGCATAGTACTAGTGGTAGTCATTATTATCATCATCATCATCAATAATCTCGGTTTTAATTAGTTATTAAGTATATTTAGATGGAGAGGAAGAGATAGGATAAGATAGGAAACTGTTGAGGGCGTACGACTACTCCTATAGTCCTTACATATGAATGATAGAATGGGTTAGGAAGAAGTTTTTTGTGGGTCCTGGGAGAGTTAGTGACCAGTCCCATGCGTGATTATGAATCCACCATTGGTGGTGATGAGACACCGGAAATAGCCTTAATGCGTAGGGCCAAGTGGTCGGCTGACCGCCTTGACCCCTGGCCGAGCAGAGGGTCCTTCCCTCACCTTGGTACGGTGATTAAGAATTTAGAGTCGTAATATTATGATCGTTATTTTGTGATTCAATACATTCATGATGAGGGTGGTTATTGGGTGAAGGTTTGATGGATGGATGGGGCCGGGGCATGTGGAGAAGTGGTCTCAAGTCTCACTCCGCCTACCACCATAACCATATGATGTGAGTCAAGAAAATCAGTTTTGGTGATGAGTGATCCCACGCACCATTTTTTTGCAAGCCCTTTGATTTTTGAGGAGAGACTATTATGGGAAAGTGACCTTCCCATGTCACATTGCATCTTAATTATAATTCAAGGTCCTGTCGATGAAAGGGTGATGGAACGGACATTAAATGTGTGGTTTGGAACCATTGGACTTTCGGGTAAGGTGTTGAAGTAGTGGGGGTGTTGAATTAGGTGAGGGTTTTTGGTGTGGTCCCCAATTGACATCTTTGCACTTGAGGGTTGAGTTTTGGGCTGCCATCTCTTTGCTAAAATACTGATAAGGAAATTGCCTTGGCTACAAAGTCTAAACTTAGGGAGGGGTATCATTCATCAACTTGGCTACAAGGAGTTAGGCTGGACCACCACTGGTCCTGGACTTGCTCCTCTGCTGTCCTTCTAGACTAGTTTGGCCAAATGTTGCCTGCTCATGGGTCCTGAGGTCTGTCAAGTTTCACAGCAGAAAATCACCCATGCTTAATCCAAACTAGATTTGTTAAAGTATCAATCTACCTGTTTATGCTCCAAGGACCATATTCAATCAAGCAAATCCTTGGACATAAATTTTCTTTCTCATACTCGATTTGATTTTTGAACCAGTTTAACTTTAATATTTCTAATGTTTGTTTTTCTGGAATCTCAATTAATGGTTCTCTTAACTATAAATGAATAGTTTTTCATTTATGTTGTCATTTGATGTAGTACAATAATACTACATAAAGGTACCCATCAATCTCAGGGTTGTTTAAATTTACTATTAGAAAAAGGCCAACAAATTAACAACGTTGGCCATTGCTATGAAACTCCCTGATGGGGAAATATGGCCGGTTTAGGCTTGATAGTTCATAATCATGTGAGCTGCCATTGCCGACCTGCCATTTTTGTTTTAACCCGATGCCCCCACCAGCAGGGTATAGACTTCCTCGTGGAGCAACAAAAGTCTACTGTCAAGTGATAAAAGGGAGGAGATTTTCCCGTTCGAGTTCTGACCTGGCTCGACTTGATAATAGTCAGAATCCGGCGTCTGTCTCTTTGAAATCGTTGATTTTTCACAAGGTCAAAGAGCCAAGTTGCTCATTTTTATTGATAGATATTGTTTGAGTTATGCTATTATTGGTGAAGTAGTGAGGGAGAAATATCTGAGTAAGCAGTGAATTGAACATTGAGTTGATTGCTAAAGGGAAGGATCATTTTAAAGATTTCACTGCCAATGGACCATGTTGTGTCCATAGATGGAGACTGAAAACTAGGACCTAAAGTTTGGCACATGGAGGTGGTCCTTGTCCTTCACCCAATCACTCCTGCCTATATTCAACTTGGTAGCACTGATTTTGATGTACCATCCCCACTAGATGGATCATTGTGAATTTACTGACCCCATGTCTTCTGATTCAATTTCTTATAGATACCCTAAACTTGAACTGATTTGATTTTTCTTGCCATCAAATTTGAACATCAACATGTTCATGTTACAGATGCAACTGAGGCAAGTGGGAAATGCTCAATTTTTTTCTTTTGAAAATCAGGTTTTAAGGTTTTTTATTAAAATTTTTAGAGTCATATCAAGTCCATTCTGTCTAGATGAATTTATTGAATTTTGTAAAAAAATATAATATAAAATATTGTTTAAAGTTTCGATGAGATAAAAAAAAAATCATGGAGTTTCGGATTGGTGCAAACGTGAAACCACCCTTCTCGGTTTCCATCCCTGTTCAAGTGAGAGAAGCCAGTGTGTGCAAAGGGAAGAGCCGGCATTGATTTGCTTATCAAATGCGACAAGAATTGGTTCGTCTTAGCTGGACATGTGAGAGGAAAGCATAGTTATGGCATGAAAATGAAAGGAAGCAGAGAAAATACACGCTGGCATATGTAATCCCGTACGCAGCAAGCAGCAAGAGACTTTCAGCCTTGGCTATGAACGTCTCTGTCTGTCCATTTCCGTTATAATCGAGCATGGCTGCTGGTTTTCTTAAGAAACCTCAGGACTCAAGAGCACCATTGATGAAAACCTGATTACCATTTGGACATGAGTCTGATGGAGTATGATTCTCTTAATACCTACATATCCGTCCCTCGGCTGAATCCGGGTCGTAAAACCCTGGACAAAAAACAATGACACTACTGATTCTCAGGTAAAACTTGGCAAAACAAAACATTGCAAATCTGGGACAGCAGATTGAGAAATGGAAAACTAATGAAAATGACAAAAAAACAGAACCAAATTCTATAAATTTTAGCTTTTGTATCAGTCATTGACAGTATAACGAGACAAAAGGTAATATTTGTTTTGTACACCCAACTTGCTGAATCATAATGTTGGAAGGTAAAAGAACACTTTGTATGACATTTGAAAAGCACCACTGTTGAAAAGCACGATGTTTTGAAATCCTGCACAGTATACACAAGAAAACTGAATCAGACGGCAAGACAGTAGAATTACTGCTGTACGAAAGAAGCAAGGGAAGGGTCACATACAGCAGAGAAAACAGGTTCTCCAACTTTGATGCTTCCTTGTCTGTCTCGGGTCAGCTTCTGCCATTCTTACTGGACTGCCATTCCATTCCGGTGGCAATCTGTTTCATAAAACACCAAACAATGAGCCTATGCTGTTTTTCAGGATTACTGAGAAAAGGCATAATGAAAAATCACGGAGAGGGAACAAGTTACATGGGGAAAGCAAACGAATGAGAGCTGGCAGTGCTACTACTTGATCGCAGAGAAATGCTACCGGAACATGGTATGGGTCCTGAAAGAGGACTCGGAGCAAACGGATCACAATCACCATGAGCAATTTCGTTGACAATGCTTTGACCTGAACCTGTTTGGCTTCTTGACATCCTATCATCGGTCCTTGATAAGCCCTCGGTTTTGTGAGGCTGTTGACACCCTGAACCTTGTAAAAGTTCCTTAAGGCTACACATGATATTTAAAGATGAACCAGAAAGATGAATGGTGCTTCCACTCTCGTCTTCGCCATTCGAAGAGACCTCACTTAAATAGATATCATCAGTTGTTTTAGTCACAGATGGTTCCATTGGCTTCAATGTAATTAAATCTACTATTTGGAACTGCATATGGGTTCAAGGAATCAAATTCTGATCTGAATATTTTTATGTGAGGATCATTTCAAGAGATGATTGAAATATGAATTACAAGAGCATGTAGCTTCTTACCTCTTTCAAGTGACTCATCCCAGATGTCATATTTCTGGACTTATCATGCAAGTGACCATCTCTTCCATCGGAATCTTCTTCAGCATCCTTCATTAATTCCTCAAGAGCATGTCTTTTCTTTACATATTTCTGAAAATCCTGTTCAATCTCATTGGAAATAGTGGACATTAAGCTAAGAGATTTTCCGGGTTTTTCACTATCACTATTCACATCTGTATGATCCGTGGAATGGATACCCTTATACTTAAATCGACTCCGTGAAGGAACTTCCCTGTCAATGAAGATATCCTTGATAGACTGATAATCACTCTCTTGAACAAATACAACCAGCTCCGGCGCATCAGATGCAGGAAAGGTCTCACTCATATCATGAACTATGTTTTCTTCTGTTGTTACTGCTTTACTAGGATTTGCAGTATATGATGTCCCCTGTACTGAATTCTTCCGAGCTGTGAAATCATTAAATCCATGGTTCTTTCCTCCCCCATCTTCGTTTTCGCTGCTAACTTCTCGATTGGTCTTTACCTTATATGTTCTCATCCCTGCAGAGATTTCAGAGCCAAAAGTGTATCAACATGAAGAACTCATCATCAATCCATCAACGAGTATCATCCACCGTTGTATCGACTATCCAAGCAATCAAGAGCATGAATTGGTTCTACGAAGAGTTTACCGATAACTAAACTAGGTAAAAGAATGCAGGACAGCTATGTACCATTGTTAACTTACCCAATCAATATACTTCTTCTGGTACTAATTTATAGCAAAAACAAAATTGTTCACTTAGATATCCGCAGTTGCCTGAAATCCAAGAAGCCAAAATGAATCAAATGTCAATATACATCCATTGTGATTAAGACCATGACAAAAAGGGAATTCAGTTCCTTGTAGCATCAATCAAATATAATCACAGGGTTAAATCGAGCATCGTCTGTGGTTTATATATTCAAGTTAGGCCGCTACACCAACTGCAAAGAGATTACAAGTGACACAGGAAGCACACAAACAAAGTGAGGAAAGGTCTCTAAACAAAATTTGATTTATTTAGGTCCATTTGGCCAAATTCATCATTAGAAAGGGAGAAACAGGTCACCTTTAAGTTGCTTTACTCAAGAATCAAAGACAAAAAAGAATGAAAAATCATGAAGAAAAAGAAAAGCAGATCATATAAGATTTGACAATGAAAATGGAGGGAAAAGGTAGCTGAATTCGGGTATTCACTGAAAAGGAATGAACAAGGAAATTGACAACCCAGTGGAGAGAAAGGCACATAGATGACAATAAAACACACAGCACATGAAAATTCTGCAAATTTAAAAAAAAATATTAAGGATTTAGCAAATGCAGATGAACTAAATGTAACAGTCTCTTGGGAGATTAATCAAACAGTCTGTCCTACAGGATGAAAAGAAGACTACCTTGAATCAGCCAAGGAAAAAAAACAGACCAGTTTTCTGCATTTTCTTCTGCAAATATTCCTGAAAACAAGCCATTAATTAAAAAATGTATGAACATTAAGAAAGAGGGAGATGTGAAAGAGTAACATACAATTGAGCCAAAGGATGTTTAAGGGAAAGAGATAGTTCCAAAACAGAGAAGAAAAAGCAAAAAGGTTTAGAAATAAATGGACAGCTCAGAACATTAAATATCAATAAACCATAAATTCAAACCCAGTAACCATAAACGTTTTGTCATTTTATTCTTAATATGAACAACGTTATAAGGGGTGTATGAAAAACAATACCTGAAGAAAACAACTTTGGTTATCTAATTTATTTCATTGATTCATCTAATTAAGCTAATTGGTAGTTAATTTTACAATATTATTATAATGGGACACATTTATATTCTACAATTTTAAGCTGTATTATTTATACTTTTCTTTTATTTCAATTTTATTAATAAAGCTTATGATTTACCTGTATAAGGAAACTAAATCCGATTAGAATTTTAGTCCTATAATCTGTTTCCTTATTGGATCTATGTGATGAGTTGACTTTGAAGGTTTTAAAAGATTTTGCTGTCATTATCCGGAGGAGGAGTCTGCAAGATATCCTTTGTGTTGTTGCGGAGAGAGGCCTATAAGAAGGCTATCACGTCTTCAGTGTTTCAGAATATAAAACTTTAAACAATTGTATATATTATATGCACAAATAATTATATAGAACATCTTAAAATAATCGTTTTGATCATTAAATTTTTATAATTATAAAATAAAATTTAAATTTTATTACAAAATAAACATCATGTCGTTACAGGTTATTAACACTAACAATGAGCTCTTGCTAATTAAACGAGTCAATTAATAGGAGTAATTCTATAACTTGAAAAATTATACAGTGAACCTTGTTCATCACGTTATCTATGATCCCAAACAATCAGGATCGTTGATCTTAAATTTTTTTCAAGTGAATCATCACCTGTTTCCTACATGAACTTAATAGATAGATAGTTATTAAATGATTATTTAAAGATCAACGATCTTGATTGCTTGAATCATAAATGAAGTGGTGAACAGGGTTTACCGTATAATCTCTCCTCTAATAGTTATTCCATTTCACTAACATTATAACACAAGAAAGAAATTGAGTGATCCAAATCTGTAAAACATTATGACATCAATAGATCCCAAACATCTGCCACAAACCATGAATCCATACACTAGTAGGCTGTAGGCTAGTAGCCAAATACCAACCCAGACTGATGCAGCTTCTCAGACGTGATTGCATTCAAACGTTCAATCATCTCTGCTGTTAAGTACTTCTCCCCATCTCCTACTTCTCCCTTTCTGAAAAAATGGCGATTATCCACCACAAGATCTCTACTGAACTTCTGTACACTTGTCTTGTTCACTTCCAAGTTGCTCAAACTCTCAAAACTACACAGATTTACTATTTCTTCAACCACACCTCGACTCTCTTCCTCAACTGAAAAAGGGTGACCAGTGAACTCACCCAATCTCTTAACAACAGAAAAGGGATCTTTCTTCAAATCTTCATACTTCAAAAACAGTATCTTTTCTGGGTTTTCTAAGCTGCCATTCCAATACCCTAAAACATGGTCCCAATAGGGTCCGTAATGGGATATACCTTGGCAAAACAACTCGAACGCTTCCTCAAGCGCAATGGGCGGCAATTGTTTAGGCCTCAGCTTGTTCATGAACAACCATTTCGAAACAAGAACATCTTTGGGGTCCCTGCAGATGTAAACGAACCTGCAGTTTTGGTGATCTGTCATCGAAACCGGTAACAAAGTGAAAGGAATATGAGTTGAGAGGAAACGCGGTGGAGGAAGCCTGTCCAGATCGTCACAAGATCGGTCGTTCTCGTATACGTAAGTATCCAAGAAAGGGAAGCAGTCGTGAGGGCCGGTGGTGAGCAGAGGGTGGTCGGAGAAACTGTATCGTGTGCGGTTGATGGTGGCAAAAATAATTGCCTTGAGCCAAGTTGTTCCTGTTTTTGGGAAGGTGGCTAATAGAATATCGGTAGTTCTAGGTTTGAAGTGGTCTTGGATCATCATTAAACCTTTCAGTGCCGCTTTAGGTGTTAGCCAAACCCCTTGGTACTGTACCAGATGTTCAGTCATCCATCCCTTTGCTTTTGTGAGCTTTGGGAGTGTTTCTTTGTACCTTTCACTGGTTTTCTGGATCAGATTTGAACATTTCTGCTCATTGTGGTTGTCGGTGATGGAGTTGTTGTTAGACTGTGGAGGCCGAGGGGGGAGAAAAGCAGACATGGAGGAAAAAGTAAACAATGAATTAAACACTGAAGGGCAAGTATTTGGGTTGTTGGCGATGAAGAAGAGGGTAGTCCCGACTATTAAAAGTAGTTGTTACAGGAAGCTCAACAGAGTAGGAATAAAAATATATATTTTAAAATAATTATTTTAAAGTTTTATAAATTTAACCATGAAAAAGTTACCGACATGGATCTATTTATTATTAAAAAATCTTAGAAAAGGGTGAGATTTCTGTTATTTTGATAGATTAGTTATGAAGTTTTTTATTTGTATTAATGATTTTCATTTGTTATATGTATTTAGATAAATAAATCATTTATAACTTAAACATTTATAGTTCATTGTATTGTTTTTATAAATAAAATAAATCTCAGTCCATTTATTTTATTGTTTCAGTATCAAGAACATTGAATGATGTACAAAAGTCACACACAAACAAGATCACGAGAGATTGAGATGCCAAACAGAAGGGCCAGGGCCAGAGGGTATCCTTTAAACAATGAGATGAAATGAGTTTATTTTCAAATAATAAATCTACAATATGAATTTAATATTTGTGTAAAGTTGATAAATGATCATTAAAGTTTCAGTAACTTTTAAATGTTACTCCATATTTTTTTAAGAATGGATGAATCATTTACTACAGAAATTTATTTAAATCCAAATCACGACTAGATCCACTGGAGCCGCAGGACTGCATTTATTCCACTCTATCAACAACGCTCCTTCATAACTATAGACTAGAGTACGTCACTGTCTTACACAGAGCTACAAGTATATGCATACCAAAGAAGGTGGTTTTACTTGGTTTCAATCATCATACATGTAGAGTATATGCATACCAAAGAAGGTGGTTTTACTTGGTTTGAGTCATCATCCATGGTGGCAACAGATGTGCTGGAGTAGGAATAGGAGGACCTTCATCTTCTAGTCCAGACGTGACTCTGCACAATGTTAGAACATGAGTTCTTGACTTACAAGTTACAAGTTAGAACACACGGTGACTGAGGATTGCTACATCAGCCTTCCGTTTGAACAAAGAGAAATAGAGAGAAGAGAAACCAAACCTGATGTTCAAGGACTGCATGGGTTGTGGCAGAAGCATGAAGGAAGAATCTTGGCAGTTGTTGTGTTGTGCATGCTCCAGCTCCAGCTCCAGCTCCACAATCTCATTCTCCTTCTCCCTCACCTAGATTTGGCACAAGTTCAGAAACAAGTTCACTGAATCAAAAAAATCTGCGGACACTGAATTTAACTCCTACCTTCTTCGCAAGGATATGATTCTGCTCTTCCAGGGATTTATCCTGCATAGGAAGTAGGAAGTAGGAACGATGTCAAAGCAATCTCTATCCGGAAATTAAGTCTGCCGATTCATGCAACCACTTTAACACCATTACTTTCTTAAAATGAAAAACATTACATTTTTAAATAGAATACTTGTAATCTGTAAATGCAAAACTTAACCTGTCTGGTTCGTGAATAAAGATACAAAACCATACCTTTTTCTGGAGCTCAGAAATGGATTCAAACATGAGCCGATTCTGCAAGTGAAGAATTTTCAAGGCCAAATTATAGCGGCGCTCAATGCAAATTTTGTAATCATTTAGATATATTCTCCAAGCGGATTTACCCTTTTTGAGCGTATGCGCTTAAGGGCAGAATCAAGCTGTTGCTCCAAGTTTTGAAGCTCTCGAAGGCTCAAATTCTCAACATCTTCCCCCATGTAATGCCTGCAAGTACACAAAGAAACTTGGTTTCTACTTTTCATGGTGAAAATGACCCAATCCATTTGCATTTTTAAACCTTTGGAATCAACTTGATAGATACCTTTGGTTTCTTTGTAAAACTTCCATCCTGGCTTTAAGTTTTGCATGTTCCAGAGTCCAACTTCCCTGTAAAGCATATTGAAATTATCATCACATGCTTCATTGAATGATATGGTACTCAACATTTCTGAGTAAACGATGGATATTGGCATCTGTTAGATATGAATGTGTACAAGTTTCATGCTTTGAAGGGGGTCACATCTCTATACCTATATGCATCACCTGGGCGAAACAGGTTGAATATCCCATTTTTAACCACAGTTGACATTTCTGATTAAAACCAATGGCGACACAGGACTATGATTGTAATTAAACCATTTGAAAGGGGAGTCTAGCCCTTGTATGAAACTTTCCAGAAAATAGGAGAGTTGTCAAATAAAGTGATTGGTGGTTTACATTTTGTTCCATTTCCCTTGCATCAAGTTGCCTCTCTGCATAAGAATACCTTTCATATCGCTCAAGGATCCTCTCCATGCTGCACAAGAGATCACAATATGATTTCTGGAACCCTCAAGCATAACAATAATCAAAACGGAACTGATGAAAACGATTGAGAAATGATTCTTTCTCAATGGGAAATCGCACCCAACTTCTCATTGCACGAGTATATTGACTTGTTTCTACACAAAAATCCAAACACGATTCAACGTGAAATTTCAAATGCTTGAAATTCATTTGAAAAAGGGAGAGGGGGGAACAATAAGAACAGAGTCAAATGTCAGATAGTTAAACTCCTGAAAATAAAACGATTAAATTCTAAATATACGTGCACCTCCAGGCTCCAAGGACATTTCAACAGATATTAGTTTTGGGAGTATGAACCCTGGAACTGGGACCACTACCACTAATGGAGAAAATCAGATGCAGATTGCAGACCAATCATTTCCACATGTAGCTAGATGTAAAAGACTGGATACTATCCATAAGTATTTACCCCCTCTAAGGAGAAACATAGCGAAAATTTCCCTAAAATCTCATCTCATATATACCAAACTTAAGGCGGCACCAGCAGACTCATGAAACAAAGCTATCACCATTCTCAACTACTTGTCTTGTTTAACGTGCCAATTCTTAGAAACCATGATTTGATATCTCGTATTCTTTTAGTAGGAACCAAGTACGTACTCCTAAGATTTATTAGAGCATACAACAATTTATATGGTATATTAGAGGCTTAGTATATCATTCAGGTATATGCCATGCATTCCATGCATGCATAAGTGTGGAGTCTGTTAACAGAAGTTTGTTTGGTTAACAGCTTTGAGTTAGTCAGTTTGCTGAGTAGTTAGAGGTAGCATTTTGTGTATAAAAGAGAGCTATAATCTAATCTCTTCTTGTATTCAACCCTTCTTTGTTAATTCATTTAGATGTTTCTTTATTTCTATTATTTTCACATGGTACTAACTAGTAACTACTAACTACTAACATGGATGGATCAAAAGAAACAAAGCGTAAGAAGTAGATTAAGAAAACAGATGTTACCAGGAATCTGAGGAGTATTCAGTGAGCTTCCCTTTGGTTGAGAAAATAATCAAAGCAACATCAGTATCACAGAGAACAGAGATTTCACGGGCTTTCTTCAACAAACCGGACCTTCTCTTGGAGAAGGTGACTTGCCGGTTGATCTTGTTCTCGATTCTCTTCAGCTGAACCCTACCCCTCCCCATAACTTTTATCCAAAGAAACAGACTCAATATTCAACGGAGATTAAAGAAGACAAGGATTTGTAGCCTATATAATGTATCTCTTTCTTTTTCTCTGGGTATTTTTCAAACGTGGTTCACTTCCCATCTGTTTCGCGTGCTGGCCAAGTTCTTTGAGACCAATGCGCAGGAGGAGAATTGGTGATCGTGTTATATGCTCTGTGTGTATATATATGGAAACTGAGAGGATATGGGATTTTGGATGTACAGAGCAAAGGATGGTTTTGAGAAACAAGAGTGGTTTCGTCAAAAGAGTTGTCGACCTATAATTGGCTTAAATGACTGAAACGGGGAAATTATATCATGATCGGCCTATCACATTAGCTTTGGTCTTATCCAATAATAATTACATATTCAACCGCTAATCTTTAACTCATTTTTTTAACTAATGAATCTTTATTCATAATTTTTATGTTATTTTAAAAATATAATTTTTGAAAATTATATTAATTACGTGATTGATTAGTGATAAAATGGACGATTTTTATTGGTTAAGGACTACGACCGACATAATAGGTCGGGCCTATGATATTGTCACGGACCGTTGGTCGTGATTACGTGGGACCGAGCGGGATGCTTTTTGTTTGTGCTTAATGCATGGGAGCGAGATAGCAATAAGAGTGTAGTACGTGCCGGGCAGGCGTCCTATCTTTAGATAGGCATGCTGATCGTGCACCACACTGATCGAAAGATGTCCCCGCTTCCTCAATGAACTCATGGAAGGACAAAACCAATGAACATTAAAGATCGTAAAGACTAAACCTCAATATGTGAGAGACCTGATGTGCCATATGTTCTACTCTACCCTAAAACTCTGATACAGTGACAATATAATCTCTCATGAATCATACATTATTGTCCCCTCTGTACCCCTGGTCATTTGCTCCTGCAACATGATTGGTGCGGGTCCATTGATCCGACATTTATTCTTATTATTTATTTAATTATTTATTTATTCAGTCACATATTAATATTTTTTATTAAATTTTAAATGATACAAATATTAATGGGCGAAATTAGTTTAATATTGTGATTGATTTTTTTATTTGAAAAACTATTATAGTTAAAAAAATATTTAAAATCTATGGTAGTTTGAACATTGAGTTTTAAAGACACAAGGTTTTTAATCCGATTTCAATTAAAAAAAAACTTTAAATTCAGAAAGGAATACCATTTAACCTCATAGAAAAAAAAAATTGAGGTCAGTATAATTTCTACCCGACCTCATGATTTCTCCAATTGCTTTGTTTTCCCCCTGGTTCTTCTGTTTTAAAATCAAATAGCAATCTGCATGGGTTGTAGTCCGAGAGCCCTAACCAAATATATTTTTTATTAAAAAATATTATATACACTGTTTAAATTACTATAGATTCTTAAATATTTTACTCACTATAATAGTTATTTAAATAAAAAAAAAAAAACAGTCCCAATCTTGGTACCGTTTCGCCAATATTACTGTGTACCCCTTTTAACGGAATAAAATTCCTTTTCCTCATCTGTTTGTTGTGAATTTTCACAAATCATATCACAATCAAAGTATTAAACTCATGCCACTCCTCTTAAAGATTTGAGCTTCATCTCAAGGTACCATATGATGAACAAATCGTCACGACGTCAACAAGATGATTGCAAGTCAAATCAAGAGCGTTGAGATGTACATGACTCCATTTTTTTGGTCTTCCGAATTCAACCCACCCTTCCGCTTGTTTTATGTCCTTGGTACTGAGCTTGAAGCCCATTGGATCAGGAAAATTCACTATAACAACAAAACTGCACTCAGAGTCTGCCACTTTTTGTAATTGGGATGGGATCATAAGGAGTATTGAAAAGATTTAATGTTCATATGGTATTAATTTTGTATAAAAAGAGAGAGATGTAATTATTAATTGATTACAATATCGGATTCAAGCTGGATACGAGAGAAACTGTATTGACTTTGGGTGGAGTGGAATTGTAATTTTGAACTTTATAGTCGGAGAAAAGCTTGCCTATGGACTATGGCTGGTATCATCCCTAGACCTAGGATTAGTGGAGCCAGTTGATCACGTTCAAGCTGTATTTTTGTCACTGAGTTGGTCTCAAAGGAATCATCGAATCCCTCACACAAAAATGTATTGAATTGGGTTCAGAACACTAATACATGAACCCATATAAAAACTGGAAATGTAATAAAGTGTTTAGGAGAAACTTAGCTAGTAGTCAAAATGTAAATGATATTTTTTAAAATAATTAATTTTTAATTTAATATTAATAAAAAATTAAAATGATAATTTACTATAATAAAAATGATAATCGATGCGGTATCAATTAGTCATTATATACTCCATGTAAACTCTAGAATCTAAACTTAGCTTGCATTGCAAGTTGTGGTTGCGATTCAAGGCGCTCATGACTGCAACTTCATTCCCTAGTCTACAATAGGCCCTAGACTCTTCATATATTTATAAGTTCGTTTTTCTACTTTTATTTAAAAATCCAAATCCAATTTTTAACACACTTCAATTCATTCAGGTTTTTCTTACATGGCTGATAAGTTGGTATTTCAAAATTAAAAAAATCAGGAATTGACGTCCAGTTTTAGAGTTTAAAAAGTAGAGAAACTTAATTCCTTCCACTCTAAACGTACATGAACTTGGAGCCTATTTCATATTTTAACCCACTCCTTAGTAGTCAAGAGCGAGACGAATATTTGTAGTCTTTTCATCTCAAACTATAAATGTATTACAAATCATGGGTGACTTTGGGTATAACTATCGATATATGATTCATTGACCGATTTATCTAGACTAATACTATAAAAAAAAAAATTAACTCAATTTATTTCATTCATAATATTAGAATTTATAATCAAAAGTTTTTAAGAAATATAATACAGTATTTCATTCTATTAAATCAATTAATATAATAATTTTTATTATTTATTAAAAACACCTAAGACTTCATTTCCCTTGCCTAAATGTTTTGGTGTTGGAGATTGATATTTTTGTTTGTTTGTTGGAAGTTCGGAAACCAAACTCCAAGAGACAGGGACTTTGTTCGCACAGAATAATTGAGAGATTCATTGATTGATCTAATAATCAATAATATTTATATTATCTTATTTTATATCAATTCGAATATTAATATGAGAAAAAATATAATTTTTTATGTAATTAAAAAATAATTTAATATTGACTCCGATATCGACAGAATACGAATCCTCTCCTTTATTATAATCATAACTTTCACCATTGTTTTGATTGGAGGGAAAAAAACAAAAAGTCAACAATTGTGGTGAAGATTTATTATAATAATAATTTTATGCGTTGAGGGTGAAAATTTAATTATTAAAGGTTAAAAATTAAAATTTAATATAAATTATATATTTATAAAATGGATGCCTGTTAACTTTTGAGTAAGTCAAATATATTAAATTTGTTGTTTTATAGAAAAAAATGTATATGTTTAATATATATTAATAAAATGTTCACTTTCAATTGATATAATAGGGATACACAATTGCTTTTAAATTGAAGTGCATAATCAATGCAATCAATTGATAAATTCAACTGTTATGCAAGTAATTTTTTTAATAAGTTAATACATTGGTATTTGTTTTAAAATATAATCTTCACCATTTAATATTTGATCGCTCAATTATTTTATTAACATCGTTATTGTTCGAATCCGTGACCTCTAAGAACAACAACCGTTCCGTTAACCGCTTAGGCTAAAGAGCTCATGCATGCAAATAATTTTTTAAATCATACACGGATTTCATTGTTAATTATTAATTGTATAAAAAATTATATAATTATATAAAATTTATTTAATTTAACACTAATATAAGTGAAATCCTCCTACAATAAAAATTCAATTACTTGCATTTTTTAATTAATAATGTTTTTTTAATTTCATAAGAGGAATTAAAATATATAGTGTATATTAGTATTTTATATAAATATCTCATTTATGGTTAGCCCCACTTTGAGAGACCCAAAAGTCAACAATTGTGGCAAAGTTTGAGAGTCTTTATATTGAAAAATATTATGGTAAGGAATTGTGGCTGTGGCCTGTGGGTCAACCGATTGGATTAAAGCGTTATAAATATGAGTTCAATTGTATAGATTTAATGGTAAAAGATTTCTAATTTCACAACTGAAATTAAAATTTTTTTATAGGTATTAGTATCTATTTATATTTTATTTAATAATTTTAAAATTTATATTTTAAATATGACAAACTATATTTAAATAGATAAAATTATGCAAAAATAATTTTATATATTTTTTGTGTTAGTAAAATTATGAGAGATTTAAGATTTTTTGAAATATATGTTTTAATCTTTAAGATAATATTGATTTTGTAAAAAAAATTACACAAGAAATTATATCATGTGTATTTTTTATCATAAAATTTATTTATTTATCATTATTTCTTTCATACCACCCTTTTATTGTCATTTCTTTTGGTTATTTTTTATTGTTAAAAAATATATGAATATCTATCTATTTAGACATTTTAATTTTGTTCTCCTTCTATTTTTTATTGACCCTCTTGAGTTGATATTTTGATTTCATCCCTCATTACACATGCTCTCATTTTTATAAAACTTTAGGGGATAATTTATAAAATTATATAAGAATTTTAAAAATTTATAAAACAACCGCTTTCTTAACCTGTTGATCCATCTCCGATTATAATGCCATCACTACACCTAACATATTATTATATTTTTAGAAAATTTTAAAAATTAATATTTTTGTTACTTTATGATACCCTAGTCAATTGGTTGAGAAACCTGTATCCTGGAGTGAGAAAAGAAACTCGTTGGGGGACCCTCTGACTCCTTGCTCTAAGGGTGCTTTCATGTCTCTCTTCATCATCCAAGAATGCCAAAGTAGGTTCGGCAAGGATCCAAACTCTCTACCCATCTTTTAAGTCTATCATTATTTAAAACAAAATTTATTTTCAATTTTTTTATAAATCCTCAAACAAAAAAACTAAAGCTCTACTGTTAGACTTAGTTTATTTATACTTAAGTCATCTATCACAAGTTTTGATAATCCAAATAAAGTGTTATTTTAATCAACAAAATGGGTCTAACGAGTTAACAACTTAACATTGCTCAAATAAGTCTCGAGTTTGAAGTCTTATGTATATAAAAAAAATTCCGCAGAGAAACTCACCCACCAAAACCAAACGTACAACGTGAATTTATTAGGATTAATCAATACAAAATCGTCTATAAAATGAGGTGTTAAATCTCTTAAATAAAATTAAAAATTCAAATTCTAATAAGTAATTTTAGTTATAGAGTTATCCTATTATAAAGTTTTACAAAACAAACAAATGATTATTATATAAAAAAAATCTATATTTAAGGACATTCCTTTTAAATTTTAACTTGAAATGACATTTTTTAGCAAAAAGTAGATAAAAAAATAAATATGCAAAATATTCTTAGACAACAAATTTATTCATGGAATTAACTTTTTATGAATTCATGACCTTCAAGGTTGAACCACTACTTAAACTATATCCGTTTGTATTTGTCTACAAATAACTATTACTCTTTCCGTCCCACAAATAATGTCTTTTATTGATTTTTTGAAAGTAAAAAATTTTAAACTTTGATTATAATTATATTAAATATTTTAAATAATTAAATTTTATAAAATACATATTTGAATATACTCGATTAGAGGTTTCTAAAAATGTATTTTTTATATTTTTATCAAAAATAAATTTTAAATAATCATCAATCAAAGTTTAAAAAGTTTGACCACAAGAAAATCAATAAAGGACATTATTTTTGGGACAGAAAGAATAATATTAAATTATGTAAAAATTAATTAAAGACATAAAAAAGAATAAAATTTTACATATTTTAATTATCAATCAAGTGTACATATATAATATATCTATACTAATATAAATTTAACTACATTTTACTGCTTAACGTTACTATCTTAATTAATAAATATAAATACTAATTCACTGCACCTAACTAATTATATATAATTAACTTAACTAAAATATATTTATATTTTTATAAATTCTATTTATCCAAACCTATTATAAATTTTAATTCAAACTCTATAATTTCTTACAAAAGCATGGTCTTAAATAGCAATCCCCTCGTGCCATCTTGTTCCATGAGTGGGGTTTAGGATGACATCAACAAATCATTTTCAGTGAGTTCCTTTCCTTTATGTCTGCCTCTATATCTGTCTCTCTTTCACACACACATTGCATCATTGCCTCACTCTTCACTCGATATCGGTAATCTATCTAGTATCTACCCCTCTCTCTCATAATCATTGAGCAACTTTTATCTATGTTGTAATAAAATATTGTAAACTCAGTAAAAAAGCTCTTCCTTTTTCAATTCTCTGGGTTGGGTTTTGCAGTTATTCTCATTCTGCTGTTGGCTTCTTTGTACTCTTGCATCTAACATTAGTTCTCTTGTTCCTCATCTTTCACTTGATTGAATACAGGTTGGGTTTTGTCAAGTAATTCTTTGAGCTGTTTATTGATTGTTTGTTCATTTTCTGTATGTGCATTTGGCAGTCAAGATTTGGTGCTTCAAAGAGAAGTGCACTTTTTTGTGTTCTTTTCCCCCCTTCCTGGAATTCAACTCTTGGGGTAGTTCTATTTCTTCTAATGGAGTCCTGGAGTTATGTTTATGGGGGGAGAGGAATGTCTGATGCAGCAATTTCAGCTTCTGATTCTTATTCAAGAAATAGGAGTCCCTTTTGTTTTAGTAACAACATTTTAGTCCCTGAACAAGCTTTTGGGGGATTTGGGTATGGGGATTTGGCAGCAAAACAGCTACCAGGTGATTCAATTAGTGGGGGGAGGACTGTAAATCCAGTAATGGCTAACCCGAATGTGTTTTCTGGGGATGATGATGAGTCTAATTCAAAGCTTTCAGGCTCTGTTGTGGACTCCGATAGTAAGGACTATCCATTGATAGATTTAAAGCTTGGAAGATTTCTTGACCGGAAATCTAGCTTTTCGATAGCAGCCGCCATTTTATCTTCATCCGAATCATCTACTCCGCTGAAGAGAGTTCGAGCGGCAGGTATGAATTGTCATACTGCTTATTGCCAAGTTTATGGTTGTAACAAAGATCTTACTTCCTCAAAAGACTACCACAAGAGGCACAAAGTTTGTGAGGTTCACTCAAAAACTGCAAAAGTTATTGTTAATGGACTTGAGCAACGATTTTGTCAACAATGCAGCAGGTCAGTTTTGCTTACTAAGGTCCTTAAATGGCATAGAAAATAAAACCAAAGAGACTATACTCATTCACTGTGTTTCTATCCCTTTTCCCTTCACAACTCATTAGTAAAACAGGGTTTTGGAGTTTGGAATTGTTCCCATTGCACAACTCTTTTTATCTTGTATCTAGTTGATTAAAATTGGGTTTTCTTTTTTGGCTGTTTTTGCCTTCCATGTTGCTAGTATACTTTTTGTTCATGTTGGTTGGTGGGGGAATGTGCACTATGTTACATGGATTCTGAATCAGCACTTTACGGTGTTTTATTCATGGCAACACGACAGCACACGAGTATGGAAGCAAAATATGTGCAGGACTCATTGCTGTGCATTCCAACTTACCTTTTGGGCTATGAGATGTGATAGAGAACTGATATCGAGCATATGGCTCTTCAGTACATAGCTGTATTGAACACTTGAACTGAATATGTCTAACATAGGTTGAGAGGAGGGGTGTTTAATGAACACTTGAACCGAATATGTTGTTTCATTTAATTTTCTAGCAGACTGCTTAAACGCTTTCTATTTTATTAAAGAACAAGTACCCTGGTTCCAGTGGATTTCTCTTGTGCTGATGTCTTACAGGAAAAGTATAAAACCTCCATTTTTGAAAGGTTGTCTGATATGGATTCTCAACAGTTCTAGTTGAAGGTCAACTTTGATATCATAGAACTTGGCGCAGGTTACCATGTATGTGCCATAATATGTCTTAGCTTTTGACAATCCAGGTTTCATTTGCTGGCTGAATTTGATGATGGTAAGCGGAGCTGTCGTAAACGCCTTGCCGGCCACAATGAGCGGAGGAGAAAACCTCAAGTTGGTAATTACTCAGGGAGACCTGAAAGTATGCAATATAATGGTACTAAACCCACATCATACCCAATTTATGATTCATATAATTGGTGTGCTTAGGCCAGGGAAAGATACACCTTACCGATGCTTGATCGGATAACACAAAATAACGCATCTAATATGTGTTTTACCTTCAATATCTTACTTCTATGGAACTTTGTAGCACATTAACATAAAAAAACGGAAGTTTTTTTTTTCTAGGCTAAAACTCAGTAGATTATCTGAATCTGCAATGAAGCTTGGTAAAAAGATATAAGGGTTTGCTTATCTTGTTTATGGACACAAGATACCGAGTGTCGCATGGCATGTTGCTTGCTCATAATGTCAGGCACGGAATTCAAAGATTTTCATGTATTTGGTGAGTCCTTGAAGGATCATATTTTTATTATATCCGTGTCCGGATACAGGTCGGTCAAGAAAGACAAAGAGTCTGAACAACAAAGGCTTGAATATTTTGCATGTCTTTAAAGTTTGACAAAGGAGTGAGCTTATGGTTTTTACTTGTCTAATAATTTGCCTTGCATGTGAAGTTTTTATGCTAAGAATATGGAAATATTTGAGAGGGTCCCTCGTTTGTATCTCTCTATTTTTGGTTTCATGAGTTATCTGTTAATTTTTCATGTTCTATATATTATGCAGGATTTAGTGGTGGTAGATTTCATGGGAATATGTTGACACCTACATCCTTCGTTTGCCAAGATTTACTACCTAATGGCCTTTTGTATCCTGAGAAATATGTGACAAATGAATGGGGGAAACGGTTAAAAGTCGAAGATGGAACTGATTATAGCACTCTTTCAGCTATTCCCGTGAACGGACATTTTCATTTGAGATCGCCGTATCCTCCTAGTGGTATCAACAAATGGTTTCACTCTTTTCCTGATCATGGAGCAAATGCAGTCTCGGGAGTTCTTTTGGCTGAGAACCATGCACGCTATCCTCATGATGTTGGTGAACCGACTTCCGTATCACATCCTTTATTCCGAGACACCTCGTTCGAAAGTGAAGATATCAATGTCTTTGATGCAGCTTCAACTATTCATGGCTTATCTGGGATTTTGGATTCTGGTTGTGCTCTCTCTCTTCTGTCATTGCAATCACAGAATTCATCAAGCCACACGTTCGGAATTCCCTTTGC
This sequence comes from Abelmoschus esculentus, assembly GCA_035048815.1. Classification (NCBI taxonomy): domain Eukaryota; kingdom Viridiplantae; phylum Streptophyta; class Magnoliopsida; order Malvales; family Malvaceae; genus Abelmoschus; species Abelmoschus esculentus. Next base: position 137,942 of record JAUCBN010000027.1, on the reverse strand, counting down.
ACATCCCCCAGTTATCCCAAGCAGTCATAACCTTAACAACACGAGTCAAGTCTCGGGAAAGCACTTTGGAGTTCACTCACTGGCTTCAACTAGTGGAGCCCTACTGATATCCGATGCTGGTAAAACTACCAACTTCGATGTCACTGATGTGATTTTTCAAGGTTTGGAATTCATGAACACCAAGGATCGCCTATCTTGCGGAGACGGACCAACAATGGACTTGCTTCAGCTCTCGTCGCAGCTTCAGCAAGTGGAGCATCAAAGACAATCTATGCAAAACGACGTTTTCTCTTGCCTCTGAAGGTGTTTAAATGTTCATTACTGTAAACGTTTCATTATTGCTTGCCTGCATCCTGAATTTCAAACCAACTGCTTCTGTTATTCATCATTCTTCTACCTTGGAACTTGACTCAGGGCTAAAAGAACGCAACCATGCTAGAAGGTATGCTTATTTTGGAAGAAACTCATACTCGATCTAAACGGAAGAAAAATTAGGTAGAAGGATGCAGATTCTAATCTAACATTCTCAGCTGCTTGCTAACAGCTTAAAATTTCAATTTCAAGAATTGAATAAAAAATGTCCCCCAAAGTCTGAACCTTTGTTCACTATTAATCCACTATAATGCTTTTTACTTCAATGGAATTTGAATGATTTCATCAAAGTTTTACATCATGACCAGCCATTGTCTGCACTTACATGCACCAGAGTAAGACTTATAATTCATCATTAGTATCTACACAGTAGAATTTTTTAATGAAATCAAATTGTCATTGTCAAAAACAATTAAAACAGAAGCTTACAAAACCATCAAAATTGATAGCGTCGGCAAAACCTTTGTTGTGGGAGCAAATTTCGACAGTACAACAAAACAATGCCTACTGTCAAAGGGATGGAAAAACAAGAAAATAACGACGAAATCAAGGCCAAACTTCTTGTAAGTTACAAACATACTATACAGTTTATTATCTTTTAAAGTCGAATATTTTGGATTAAGATTTGAACTGTTAATTAATCAATAAAATGGCATCTAAACTAAGAAGACTTTTGAGAAGAAAAACTGTACCGATGAGAAATAAAGCAACATTTAAATTAAATCAAACCGTGTACCAAAAACCAATTGAAATGCAATCATCTGAATCCACTCCAATACATAATCCATGATTTTCTTATTGTTCTCTAAGCTCGGTACATCTCATCAAATATAACAGATATCCAAAAGGAAAAATAAACGTTTCAACCTTCTACGGAGGGTCGTGATACGAGCCTAGTGAAGGATAGGCTTTACTTGGCAGCACCATTAGGCAACTCAGCAGATTTTGCGCCTGAGGGGTTCAGTTCATCCCATGCTTCAATCCATGTCACCATAGAATCGGCAAGCTTGTTGAAGTAGTCGTCGACCTTGCTAAGTTTCGCCTTAACTTGCTTAGAGATCTCGATGTAGCATTTCTGAACCGTGGTGCAGTCCTTTGGAAGGGTGACAGATTGGAAGAATGGGATCAACTCTTCCTGCCAGTAAATCCCTTTGTATTCTTTCTTAAGATTCACAAATGGGTTGCTAGCCTTGCTGTGCCAAATGTAAGGCAGTCCGGTCTTCACTCCCAATCCAAGGTGATCGCAAATAACCTGTGCATTGGAACAGTGCAGTTTATCGAAAAAGCATATCAATAGCAAAGAAGATCCAGGTAAACACTAGCATGATAAAATAAAAAGAGACCTTGGTACACCAGCCAGCCCACATATCATCATATCTTCCAATCGGCTGACCATCTCCCATGAGTCCAAAGTACATTGCCGGGCCAATCAAATCCCGGTTAAAGGCCAGATTCATCCCGCACATGGGGAAGAGGGTTCCCTTCGGAATCGACATAACAGCATCAACATACCTAATAGGAACTCGGCATTGAATTTAGACATCATTTCAATGAGTAATACACATGAAGCACACAATGTGAATGCTTATATATGTACACACACACACCTGGTGTTCCTCTCAAGTGGCTTGACAAGCTGGGTCGGGGCATCATAATCCGGGATGTTGAGCCAGAGACCGTGAGACACGGCAGTGGGAACACCTTCACGGAGACTGAAAGGGTAGCCACGGACAAAGTCCGCTCCATCTCGGTACGGGTCATAAAGAGTGTTGAAGAAAAATGGGGTGGATGGACAAAGGAGGTTCCTTATGTGCTGCTCCAATGCATTAATATCTTTGCCGGATGGATCTTTAGCAACCTGTAAAACCAAAAACCGCCTCAAACATGCAAACATTTCACGGTCAAATCTCATGAAAGGGCATCAAAACAGCTAAATCTAAAGAACATCCTAATCTTTTCAAAAGATTTACAAATCAAACATGAAAACAAAAACAAAAAGGACCGTGTTTCAATACATTACCAGAAAGGCTGCAAATACTTACAATACACAGGTAAGAGACAAAAATAAGAACAAATCAAAGCAGAAATTAAATGTAAAAATAGCATGAAACACAGATCAAAGGATGGTCTGTACTCAACTGAAGAAAGTGCAATTTAAAAAGTATACACAAAAAGCAACAACTGCAGATCCAAATAGAAAATCAAAGATGGGGAAGTCCCACCAAATTACATTAAAAGAAAAAACAAGTCAAGATCTAAACCTCCATGCCCTTAGAATCAAAAGATCACATCAGAATCAAAATTTAAACCTCGCATGCAAAATAGAATTCCAAACATTGGGTCAAACCCAGATCTCGAAGATGAAGACTTTTTTCCTCTACAAAAAAACACAAACCCAAGATTCAAAATTCAAAATTCAGAATTCAAGGGTAAAAAGAAGAGTGATAAGCTTACAAAGCAATCATCATCAATGGTATATATGTACTTCTTCTTGGAGACCATGTAACCAAAGCACCTACAAGCAGAGTCCTTGAAAGAGATGCAAGAAGCCTTGGGACCCAGAATCCTGTTGATGTCGTTCCTGTTGTAGAGCTCGTAGTCGAAGCCTTCGGGAACTTTAATGAGCTTGGAAGGATCACCGTCTTGAACAATGATGAGATGGTATGGCTGGAAAAAAGGTCTCCACATCTCCAAAAAGTCCAAGTTCCTGATGGTCGGGATGACAATGTCGAGCTCGTCTTTCAAGAGAGGTGTCGGTGATACGGTCGCCATTGGAGAACAAACTTACTCTTCAGAGCAAAAGAAGAGAGAAAATATGCAATTGGGAGAGCGATTTTGAGCAAGAGCGGAAGGGGAAATCGAGGGTTTTGTATAGGGGATGAAAGAGCCTGGGTAGCACGTGATAAGAAAAACAGGGTGACGTTTTAATTGGAAACTATGGAAAACAGCTCCACTTTTGTCATTGACGTTGTTTTTTAAAGTTCACAAAAGATGATTAAATTACCTTAAAATATTTATTTTAATTATTAAATTTTTAAAAATATTAATTTTAGATTTTAGGCATAAAAATAATTTTAACCGTTTATAATTTTTATCGTTTTGGCCCTTATTTCTTTTTAGATAAATTTAACCTTTAACTTATATCTTTTTGACAAATAACTTATTTTTTAATTACCATGATAATTGAACCGTTAAAAATCTAACAATGATGACATGTCATGCATATGATAATATATTTTAAATAACATGACATTTAACATATCAAATATATATATATATAATATAATATAATTTTATTTTAATATAAAATATAAAATAATTAAAATTCAAATAAAATATTAAAAAAATAACTAATTCTAAAATAGAAAATGCTACTAAATATTCTTTACCTTGACTACGATAGAATCAAAATTCTATCTTAAAAAATAATTAATTTTGAATTGTGTTCATATTTTTTTAAGATAAGATTTTAATTCTATTGTAGTTAAGGTTGAGAATGTTTAGTAACCTTTTATTTTAGAATTAATTAATTTTTAATATTTTATTTGAATTTGAATTTTTTATATTTTATATTGGAATAAAATTATACTTCATATATATATTTGAGAGGTTAGATGTCATGTCATTTAAAATATATTATCATATGCATATGACATGTAATCATCGTTAAATTTTTAACGATCCAATTATCACGTTAGTTAAAATATGAGTTATTTATTAAATAGTTTAAGGATTAAATTTATTTAAAAATAAAATAAAAACCAAAATAATAAAAATTATAAACGTTAAAGATTAAAATTATCTTTATACTATGAAATATCCGTTCGTTAATAGTTTAAAATAGAGATTTCTGTTAGAACACCCACTTTTATAAGTTGTCCATGACTAACAGGGACAGGTCCATTGCTGATTGCTGATTGCTGTGATCTACTGTTGGTGTGCCCAAGGCGAAGCGAAATATAGAAATTAGCAATGGCGGCAATTGCCGATTATTTCGCCGTCCACTCCTCAGGTTTAGGGATAGCTCATCGGCTAGTCACGGGAAAGTGTCGATAGTGTTTAAAAAAACAATAACATAAAATAAAAATAAATTAATAAATAATTTTTAAAATTATAATTTAAATATAAAAATAAAATATCAAAAATTTTTAAAAAATCATAATTTAAAAATTAAAAAAATTGAAAAGCCAACTTAAAATAGAAAGAAATGGTTGTGTTGTAAGATTACCTTGTAAAAACAAAATCCTAACCAAGTGTGGATGAATAGTTACCTTGGAAAGCACGTTTCCGTTTCGCTCACGCCACCGCCAAATTCTCTTTATAAATACGATCCTTTCTGAATTCAAACCAAAAGCAGAAGAATTGCTACTTTGAGGATTTCACATCGTTAGCAGTTACAGCGATCTGAAACCGGGTAGCTGAATCTCAATACCTAGAAGATGCCGGCCACCGCAGGAAGGGTTCGCATGCCGGCGAACAACCGGGTGCATAGCAGCGCCGCCTTACAAACCCACGGGATCTGGCAAAATGCAATCGGGTATGACTCTTACGCGCCCAGTAAAGACGATTTAGAAAGATCGTCGAACCAACCCCCTGGTGATAACGCATACGCTAGCTTTCAAGGCCTTTTATCCCTTGCCAGAATCTCAGGTTCCAACGCCAACGAGACGCGTGGAGCTTGTAAAAAGTGTGGTCGTGTTGGGCACTTTACTTTTCAGTGCAAAAATTTCATAATCTTGAAGGAGAAAGACCCTGAAGCCATCCACGCGGCATATTTCAGTCGACCGGACAAGTCGGAAGGAGATCAAGCGAATGGGAAGAAGCAATCGGAGAGCGATAGTTTGGATTCCGATGTGGATTCTGAGATTGAGAGGATTATCGCCGAAAGATCTGGAAAAGGAGTTGGCAGCAAAGGCATTAAATCATCGAAGAAACTTTTTGGTAGTAAGAGAGGAAATCGTGTTTCAGCTGATGAAGCTAAACGTAGGAGCAAGAGAAGGAAAGGAAAGAGCAGGGATTGAATCAGCTCCTGATTGTTTAAGAATCCATTGCTTCTTTACCAGTTTTTTTTTTATTGAAGAAGCTGTCCCTCGTGTTTCCATCTGTGTCATCTCATGTTTTGACTTGAGGGATTGATTCAAAATTTAGATTTTCCCCAAAGATTCAATCTATATTGATTTGATTGTGTTTTTTATGTTGTTCATCAAACAAAACAGTGCTGTTGACTGACAAGTAGACTGTTCGGCTGCAGATACTGCATCAAAACCAACATTTAAACACAATCTTGGTTGGGGGGAGAAAATCATATAAATTCTTTTAAAAACTTTCATGATTTGAAAAAAAAATATAATGACAATTTTGTGGAATATATTTACGAAATTAAAAATAATTTTATAAATAATTTATAATCGAATATAAATTTGATTTCAATTAACTCAAAAACTTTTAAAATAAAATTCATTAATTTATTTAATCTAATATTTGACTAAATACTTGTCTTTAAATATAACATCCTAATTTAAATTAATTTATTTTAATCTGGATAAGGTCTACCACAATTAATTGTAGACACAACACAATGGTACATGATAAATAACGAATTTATTATACAATGGTCTAAAAACATCAAACCTAAAATGATACTATATGTTACGTTAACTTTTATATTATTTTGAAAAACAAAATTTAAGTTATAATCTAGAAAGTTAAAATTAGGTAAGTTAAATAATATTTGTAAATAAATATTTTTAAATTTTACAGGTCGTAGGATACCCATCCAATTTGACACCTCGACCATTCCAATTTATGCGTGTCTTTTTAAGTTAAATTTAAATATTAATAAAATGAATTATACTCTAAATTTAAACTAATAGAAACTCCTGGAATTTTGAAAATTGAATCGTCTATGTACGTCCCATCCCTAGTCATTAGAATGGTCGAGGATGTGGCTCGTAAAAAGGAACATACCAAGTCAGAGTATGCATTGATGTTTATGTTGGGGACAGGGTATTTTCAGCGACGATGGAAAACTAAGCGACGCTAAATTGGAATACATATCCACAAGCGTAACGAGAAGGATTTAGGATTAAAATTATAAAAATTTGAAAAAAATAATAGAAAACAGCACCATTAATATTTAGTGATCTTTTATCGAGTGTAAATTATATGTTCTTTATTATGTTTTTATTAGTGTCTCTTTTTTAAAATAACAAGTTTAACATTTAGGGTTCAGGATTAAAGATTATTGTTAGAGTTTATGAAATTAGGTTTAATGTGTAATTTTTAGAATATATGGTTTAAAATGTAAAAATTAAAGTTAAAATTTATAATTTATTATTTTTTAATAAAATTATTAAAAAATTACTTCATTTAACGTATGAATATACTATTACCGCTTTTTTAAATTGTTTTTTGAGTGGCGTTTTCTTAACAAGTGTCATTATTTATATTTAGTGTTGTTTTCGTGATAAGCGCCACTAATGTTAATATTCAGCTGCGTTTTTTAATTATGCTATTTTAAATTTCATTACAATTTTAAAATATAAAAATATTTTTTATATTCATATAATAAAAGTTTTTTTTTTAACTTTTACAAATATCATGATTTAGAATTTTAATTTAAAATTTTAGTATAGGTCATATAATTTAGAGTTTATTATTTTAATTTAATTTTTGTATTTAAATTTTAAAATAATATAATTAAAAATTTAATCTATAAATTTTAAAATAATATAATTAAAAATTTAATCTATAAATTTTAAAATCATTTGTATAACTAAAATTTTTCCACGCACAGAGTCGTTACTCTTTAATAATTCCCACCTCATAAACCACCCAAAACTCCCCCTTTAGGAACCCTAACACTGCCGTTATCTCTTTTATACAAAGAAAATAACCCTAACACTCCCCCTCTTCCGTTTAGGATTTGCTAGAAAGTATTCAGATATCACAAAATTAACATCTGAAGTTCGATTCTCTCTACACAGGACTTACTCCGCCGACCTTCGGATGGTCTTGGTTTCGAGATATATGCCACTTCGAGGAAAAGGAAGGCTTCCACTGTTCTAAATTATGATCTCGAATATGTCTCCTACCCCGAAAGCAAGGTAAGCTGTTCTACCCTTTTCATCCAGTTTTTAATCATTTTACTTGATTTCTTTTTTTATTACTGGTCGATTGATTTTTGGTTCTTGGTTCAGGTATAGTGCGTTGGTTTGATGGCAGAGTGTTAGGTTAGGTTTGGAAATGATTTAGAATGCTTTTGGTTAAGGGTGGTCGAGACTCGAGAACACTTCCACTATTGGGTGAAGAGAAGCATAAATTCCAGAAAATTCAAGAAGCCTGTTCGGGTAAGTAGGTTGTCTTGTCTGAGAACTTTTATCACCCAATGGAATTTCGTTATTTGTTATGTTTAGATGGAAATTATCTTGGTTTTAATTCCTGTTTGCTTGTGTTGGACTAGAAAGAACTAACAAAATCCTTAAGGAGATTAACAAGTGCCCGAAGAGATAATTATGTTTTTGAACCTGCTTTTGAGAGTTACAAATGCTAAAATTTTAATCATAAATTTAGCACATATTGAGGTGGTATTCAACTTAGAAGAGTAGCTTAATTTACAAAGCTTGGAGCTTATCGCTAATTTGTTGAAGGACATGAAAGTATTGGTGCCTTCTTCTGTTGAAGGGTTTTCAACTAATGGACTTGCTGTCATAGCTGGTAGTTGCAAGTGAGTTCAATAAATTATTTTCATTCCTTCTTAATTCTTATTGGATATTTGTTTGTTTAGTAATTAACAATGAGCAATAGTTTTTGGCACTATCATGCCTTGGATAGTGACAGAGTTCTTGTGATTTACTTGTATATAAACTTATATGTTGATTGATTGGATAGTAGCAAGTTGGCCGGATGGGTCATAGCTTAGACTCATCTATTGTGTGCTAGAGTATAATTTTTGCTCTATTTCTGTTAATGTGTAACACCCACTATTCCTTTGAACATTATGATTAAGTTTTTTTTTTTTAATACAATTATGTATGGGTGTAGAAATTAAGTACTTTTATGGGTCTAAATTCTTAGGTAGACCGGACTCCAGAACTCCACAATTAATTTCTCCAGCCCGGAACTGATGATGCTATAGTGCATGGCTTTTTCCAGTGGATAAAAATAAAAGTATTTTGATTTCTGACCTATAAATCAGATGGACAGCAGGACAATTCATCCGAGGTCTTCAGAAAACGTGTCTTTGGAGCAACCCTATCCTTTGGTGATTGCAGCTGCATCTCATTCGCCTGGTGATTCTGACACGGAGATGGAAGGTTGGCATTTTAACTATGATTATGCTTCCTAATGTTTACAATCTTTTTATCTTCAGTTTATTTAAATTTAAATCTGTTTAAGTTCATTTACATGTTATGAGCTCCAAAAGAATCAATACTGATGTTTTTCTTATGAACTGTATTTTTAAGTGTATTTCTAAGTATCTGTTTACCGTTGCATGCTGATTGTTTTATATTTGTTTATGTATTCTGATTGGTGATTTCAAGATGATATCACCCAAAATGAAGTCCAGGGAATGAATCACTCACCCAAAGGACTGAACAGTCTGTGTGATATCCACAACATGCTTAATGTAGAAGAGCATTTATACTGTCAACCAGTGCTAATATCGACTGATGGCAATGCAAACAAAGACATTTTATCTGAGAAAGAATCATCTGCTGGCTGTTCAAGAATGGTTAAAGAAGGTAAATTTAACATCTGTTTGTTATTTAATCTATTTTAAGGTTCTCTTGCTTTATCATTATTTATAGCCAATAGCTTCAGAGTCCAGAATGCAGTTATTACCTAATTCTGTAATGTCCCAGATTGTTCTGGTGCATGTTCAGTGAGCTTAAGCGTTTTTTCCGTGTATTTCAGATCTTGAAGGTATAGCCAATGCTGACCAAATGGCATTCAGGGCATCTGTTTCCAAAATTAATTCTGTCAAGTCAACTGTACCTACTAAACAACCTCCTGTCATGTGTTTGGAGAAATCAAATACTTCTGGTCAACTTGCAAAAAGTGTGTGTTCATTTGGACTTATCCAAGACTATGCTTCCGATTACGAATCAGAGGATGTTGAGGTTGGTTCTAGTGTTGACAGTGAGAGATTACAAAAAGAATCGAGGCTAGATGATGAAAATATGAATCTTAGTTCTCAACATAAATTGGACAAGTTTGGTCGATTGGTCCGGGATGGTGCTAGTGATAGCGACTCAGATGATTCTTGCTATACCGGGAGGTATAAAAGAAGATCTCGGAGCAGAAATCAGAGTCATTCACCTCTAGATAGAAGGAGAAGAAGTCCACAAAGAAGGAAGAAGCGCAGCCTATCTCGCAGGTTATTTGTTTGTTGGTTTGTGGTTTTAAATTTGTCTTATTTTTTAAATTGATATTTAGGAAATTTGGCATTCTTAAGAAAGTTGTTTTCCTTACATTGCCATTCTTTATGATCTGTGGAAAGTTTTAAATTTCTTGTTGTTTTAGTTGGTCTCCCAGAAACCGGAGAAGCAGGAGTAGGTCTCCAAGAAACCGTAGAAGCAGGAGCAGGTCTCCGAGAAACCGTAGAAGCAGGAGCAGGTCTCCCAGAAACCGGGGAAGCAGGATCAGGTCTCCCAGAAACCGGAGAAGCAGGAGCAGGTCTCCCAGAAACCGGAGAAGCAGGAGCAGGTCTCCCAGAAACCGGAGAAGCAGGAGCAGGTCTCCAAGGTTTCAGCATACAGACAAATTCAGTGGTGAAAAAAAGAGATGGGTGAAGGGACCAATGCCATTCTGTTTTGACTTCCGTCGAGGCAAGTGCTACCGTGGAGTGTCTTGTCGTTATCTGCACCATGATTCTGGCAAGAGTAACGAATCAAGGTGGCAAAGGAGCAAACAACCGTATCTGGAGTTGCCTCATACTTCTAGGTCTAATATTGCTTGTGAAGTAATCAAGCAGAGCTCTAAGAAAAGAGAAAACTCTGCTGATGGACTCAACGGAGGTGTTCATTATCAAGATAATCAAGCAAATGAGCACCACATGGTTAAATCTGATAGATCTAGAGACATCCCATCCTCTTTATTTGAAACACACTTGTTAGAAAACAAGCAGGAAACTACTAATCTTGTCAGTTATGAGAATTGTCAAGAATCAGCTACAGAATCTCAACTCCTGTCAACTATTGATAGCTCATCAGTTGGCAATGTAACTACACTGAAATCATGTGGTAATGCTTCTCAGGAAGTACTTACTTCTTTCTCCAGTCCTTTAGATCCAATGTGTCAAAGTGCTAATTGCCAACCTCAACAATCAGATAACTCATCCATGTCTGATTCTTTACCAGGTAAACCGTCAACATCCCCACTAAATAGGCTTCCAGAGAGTAATGTTTATCCACATGCAATGGAGCTCCATAACCATCCCTGCCATGTATCCTCCCCGTCTGTCCTATGCTCACATGGTAAAGATAAACCACATATGAAAGATCAGCAAACTTCAACTTCTATGTTTCAGTCTTCTGTGGAAAGTTTTCGTTCTTACATGTTACCTAGACAACAGTCTTACCTTGCTCTACAGCCAAATTTGTCTTCTATTTCCTTACCTCTACCTCTACCTCTACCTCCACGTCCAACCCCACCACCATCACTGGATTCAACTGTAACTCCCAGTGTTTCTTCACATTTTCGGCCGAGTTACTTCCATTCGAGGAATGATTTTGGTTCCCAGATTATCCCAAGACCTTACCCTACAGAATTGCCTGCATGTTCTCAATCTGATGGGTTTCATCAGCGAGCTTATCCTCCAATTCAGGATGCTAATCAACCTTTCTTGCAGGTTTCTTTGCCTGTGTGTAGTCTGCCTGGAGCTCCTTGTATTTCAAGAGATGATGGCTTAACACAACCTCCAATGCAGAACGTTATTGCTGCAAATTCCTTTTCCCAGGGCAACACTCATCCTCATACTCTGCCCTTTTCACAACAGGTTCTGGGAAACAAAATGCAACTGTTTCCCACTGAGAGTTCGCCACCAGTTGGACTATCTTTCTCACCTTCATGTATTCATCCCTTTGCACAGCAGCAACCACCACACAGTTCACACCACTCTATGATAGATGGTATTTATATTCCTGGTGGAAAGACGAATTCTTCTTCGAAAGTTTCACCAAATATTGGGGACACTTCATCCCACCGAGCTGACATTGGTGGATCAGGTAGTTCAATTCCTAATCCGAAAGTATCTACTCTTGTTCAGCCAATGAATACCAAATCTAATTCTGATATTCTCCCGCAAGAAAAAGATATAGCCTACAATAATACTCCTTTCAGTTTGGCTCATCATCCTGTTCATGGGAGAGGTATTGGGTACCAACAAGCAACTTTGTCACCCAATTCTACCAGGGCCTTTGGGCAGAATTGTCTCAGAACAGGTGGTGACCAATATGATCCGCTTTTTGATAGCATCGAGCCATCTTCAAGTTTATTGAGAACAAATAATTGTATTCAAAAGTTGGAAGTAACAGGTGACTCTGATACTTTAGTGGGGCTTAGTGGTTCCAACAAACCATTGAATGTGGGGCAAAACAATCAGAGGAAAGATGCTGCAGCTGCTTCTTTGGCATCTGCTGGCAGTGAGGAATTAGGTGAGACTGCTGATGGTGAAGCTGGTGTGGTTGAGAGTGGAAGCCCGAGTATTCCGGTTGAAGTTAACATGGTTACTAGTGAGGTTGAGATTGACCAGATAGAGTCTCATGGGAAGAGCAAAGATTCCAGATCAATGAAGCATTTCAAGGTTGCCCTTGCATGTTTTGTGAAGGAGCTTTTAAAGCCATCATGGCAACAGGGTAATATGAGCAAGGAGGCATTTAAGACTATTGTGAAGAAGACCGTTGACAAAGTATCAGGAGCTATAAAGAGCCACCATATTCCCAAATCTCGTGCAAAGATTGATCGTTACATCGAGTCATCACAGCAGAAATTGACGAAACTGGTGATGGTAAATTCTCTTTCCCCCTTGTAGTAATTAGCAACTAGTATTGTTACATCAAGGGGATGATGTTCTCCCATTTTGTTAGCGGTTATTTTGATAATTTGATGTTTCATTTTTGTTGGATTATTTTACTTCTCGAGCACCCATGCTTGGAATCAACTACAAGCTTCCTTATGGAATAGGTATCTTGCAATAGAGAAGACATAGTAATGTTTTATGAAAATTACACCATTTAGTGACGACCGATCTCTTACCATTAGACTTGGCATGGAATGATTTCTCACATATTCTAAAGTGAAAAGATTGCCGTTAAGTTTGGGTAAAGTGTAGTGTATTCCCAAGGCCTACAGTAAGGTATGGAGCTGTTTTTAGCATTCAAGTAACCTAAAACTCTTCTCTGGAACGAAAATTATATGAAGGGAAAAGTCCGAAGTCTGATGAACCCATTCGTTTTCTACAAGCTGGTTCTGAACAGGATCAGTGCGTTGGGTTTGGCTGAATTTTAGTTGCTGTTTATTGGATAGTTATCAGTTGAAGACATCAAGTTTTCACTCTTTCATGAAGTTCCATACCAGCTTAAGCAATTGGTTGAAATATTGATTTGTAGACTGCCATGGATTTTCTTTGACGTCGATGATTTAAATTTTCAATTTTGTAACACTCTTTCCTTTTCATGTCGCAGGGTTATGTTGATAAGTATGTTAACGTGTAAGATGACATCGATGATACTCCCAAACACTTTGATCAATGGGTGAGTTTTTGTTAAGATGGCATCGATGTTGATTCCTATTTCCTAATACTTTCATCTACAGTTTTCTTTCTTTTGTACCTTGAGGCCTATGTTCATGTGCCATCCAATCTTTTTCAAGAGTTAAAATGTTATGGAAAATGTGAATGTCAAGATATTGCAATGTTGTTACTGAAGTGTAATGTACACATGATTACCTTGTCTTTCGAAGTAAGGAAACAGTGAACTCTCTATTTACCAGTATTTTCTCTGTATGTTTTTCAATCTTTAATATTTTCCATTTGATTTGTCATCATTGTTCTGGTTTTATTTGCAAAGTAGTGTTTTTTTCCCTTCTTGTAATGGGTTTTATAATCACGATACATGACGCTTGCTATTTAAACTACACATTCTAAATTCTAAATCTATAGGAGATCTGCTGTCGACATTCTTAGACAACCTGTGGTAGTGAGGTTTTAGATGATCCCTACAAGAAGTATTCAACTTTTTTATTCCCCACTTAACAAGAAACCCTGATAACCTTTAAGGTTTCAATGGCTGGAGACACATCAAAGAAGCGGAACTGTAAGAGATTGTTAGATTTTCTTATTTCCGTACAGGATGGAGAGCTGTCTAGAAGTAGCAGGTCTAGTGCATGATGTTTTTGAGATCGAGTTGGTTCATCAATGTTTAGCCAAGTGGGGGAAATGGGATTCATTCCTGTACCTGACAAAGAGGCAGCTTGGAAGTGCTGTTCCTTCTGGAATGAAGCTGATGTTCCCCTTTCCTTCAACCCAACCTCCTTAATAAGCATTCCTCTATACCTTTGGCAGAATTGGAAAACAGGTGAGGTGGGGGTCTTTTCTTACCATGGAAAACTCAAAGAAAAGTAGTCCATTAATGTTGAAATTGAATGATCAATATTTATATATTAATTGATTTTATTTTAAACATTTTTTATATGTGGTTTAAATATATCAGATAGAGTTATGAGACTCAACTTAAATTTAAAAATTAATATATTAATACTAAATAATTTAAATCTAATTTTATAATTCAAACTTTATTTAAATTTTTTTAGATATAATTACAATTATTTTAAATTAAATTTTATTATATGGAGTGAAGTCAGAAATTTTAATTTTTAAATTAAACTTTATTCACTTTATTTTTTATATTAAAAGTAAAATATTATATCACTTAAATAAAATTAAAGATTTGAATAATGATTCACCATTCATATTTATTCAAATTTTATTTTGCCAATCACCTGGCCTGGGCCCAGGTCAGGTCGGAAGTAACATTTTGGGAGAAGAGGCTTAGGGTTTAACATACACTCCACCCTCCCCTTCACGGCATGTTTCTCACTTCTGCAGTCACTCGCCGCTGCAAAACATTTCCCCCTTTTCTACATTTTTAATCCCCTTTATTATCTTTTCTTATATTTCTCGTTGTTTGGTGAATGCAAACAGGAGAGACATTTGGATGGAAAAAGTAAATAATGCTGCAGACTCATCGGGTTCAGATGTTAAATCGAGTCGTTCGGACAAGAAGAAGCCCAAGAAACAGAGGACGGAACCGGATATTGAAAGGGGAAATGCTGAGAAAGAAACTTGCTTAGAAACAGATCCGTTGAGGGAAGATGTTGATTTTGGAACAGAGCAATCGAGTGGTTCGCGTAGGAAAAAAAAAAGGAAAGGAACTTCCTCCATTGGTGAAAAGCAAAACGATTCTTTCGTTGTATCTGAAACCAACTCATTAATGAAGCATGCGCTTTCGAAAACAGATTCAGGTGTACGGGCTCCGGATTGTCCATTGCATGAACAATCGACTCTTTCAGAAACGAAACAAATGGGTAAGAAGAAGAATAAGATGTCGAAATATGGGGAATTAGAGAACTTGAATGCAGAATCTGTTTTGGAGTTGAAGGACGGGGGAGAAAATTCATTGATAAATGAAAAGAAGGTAAGTGATTCTCATTTGGAGTCCAAACTGAGTGTTAGTTTAGAGTCTGGATTGAAGAAGAAAAGGGAAAGTTCAGGTTTAGGGCTTTTGAAAAATTGTAGTTTAGAGTCTCCATTGAAGGGAAGTCAATTGAATGAACAATCTACTCCTTCAGATTCGAAACAAAAGAGGAAGAAGAAGAGTAAGGGGTCTATATTTGGGGAATTTGACAACTTGAAGGGGGAATCTATTTTACAGTTGAATAATAAGGAAGGGAAACCTTTGAAAGGTGAAAAGAAGGCAAGTGATTTTCATTTGGAATCCAAAACCAAAAAAATTAGTTTAGAGCCAGGATTGGAAGGGGCTCAGTTGAATGAACAATCCGAAAGGAAAAGGAAGAAGGGGAAAGGAAAGAAGACGAGAATTCTTAGTATTGTGGAGGGTGAAGGTATTAGCACAAAGAACAATGGAAAGGATAGTAATGAAGATGAAAATAACAACATGCATTCTGATGGAAAGGATAATAGTGAAGACTTTGAGTCACTAAATATGGGGAAAGTATTTTTGATAGCTGATAAGCTAAGTGATTCTCAGATAATTGCTAGTACTGGTTTGGTGGAAACTCAATATTCCCATGTTGACGGAGATAGGGAAACCTTTGAGATAGGGAAAAAGGAAAAATCCCATCTCAACAAAAGGAAAAAGTCTTCTAATCTCTCCTGTGATGTTTCAGAGCATATACGGACTTCAGTTGACCATTTAGATAAGGCACGTACAACTGGTTTGGAAAATGGGTCCGTTGTTGTACCTGATGGGCATGCTATGCCTGTACAGGTTTCAGAGGTAGCAGCGCGCAACGGCATAAGCACTGAAACCGATCTCAAAGAAAGAAAAAGAAAGAAACAAAAGAAGATGAAGGAGTCTTTGTGCAACAATGAAGAGATTGAAACCAAGACGGAAGAATTTATTACCTCCCCCTCCCACATGGCTGTCACAAAAGATAATGTTACACTAACAGCCATGGTTTCAGAGGTGGCAATGGGCGACAACACAGGCACTGAATCTGATATCAAGGGAAGAAAAAGAAAGAAACAAAAGAAGTCAAAGGAGTCTTTGTGTAAGGATGAAGACCAAAAGGATGTTGAGATAGAAACCAAGATGGAAGAAGTTATTCCTTCTCCCTTGAACTCGGCTGTCACAAAAGACAATGCTACACTCACAGCTAATGCTTCTCCTTTGAACTTGGATGTTGCAACAGTTGATGTTACACTAACAGCTAAGGTTTTGGAGGTAGCTTTGGGAAACAGAACATGCACTGAATCTGATCCAGAAGGAAGTAAAAGAAAGAAACAAAAGAAGTCAAAGAAGTCTTTGTGCAAGGATGAAGACCAAAAGGATATCGAGATAGAATCCAAGATGGAAAAAGTTATTCCTTCTCCCTTGAACTTGGCTGTTGCAAAAGACGATGTTACACCGACATCTAATATTTCTCCTTGGAATTTGGCTGTCACAAAAGATGATACTACAATAAGAGCTAATGTTAAAGAGAACAATTTCTCACGAACATTGCACTCTTCATTTCAAAGAAATTGCATTAGCCGTCCTAAGAAAAAGCTTCTTGTTCTTGATTTGAATGGAATTCTTGTAGATGTTGTTCAATTACCATGTAAAATCAAACCGCATGGTAAAGTGAATGGGAAAGGAGGTAATATATGGTAATTAAAGTAGAAGTATCTGAAATTTCTGTTTTCCTTCTGTTAACCTTTGACTGTGGTCCACCTTTGTTTTTCTTTTTTTACCAGTTTTCAGGAGACCTTTCTATGAAGAATTTCTCGACTTTTGCTTTAGGACATTTAACGTTGCAATCTGGTCATCAAGAGTTCAGTATGATCCTGCCTTTGCTTGGGAATTGTCTTCCATAGTTAGCTGTTTTTTCTTTGAGCCTTTGCAATGTTCCTTCATGAATGACATTAATGACACTATGCCTTGATCATGTTGCAATTAATTGCTGTTGCAGTAAAAATTTGATCGGGGTGCTTGATCTTCTTATGAATAGAAAACGGAGACGTCAACTGGTTTTCTGTTATGTAAGTAGCATTCCCTGCGGCATTAACTATTTCTAATAAATGGGATAATCGCCCAAGTTTTGTTTAGCTAAGTAGTGACTATCATTTCCTTGTCATTTTATTCTATGTATGCCTTCAATCAATGAGCTACACTTGGGTGCTTAATTAATCTTGTACGATGGTTTTATATGTTTGGTAATTTCAGTTCTGTTGATATTTTGTAGCAACTATTAAGAATTCAATTGTGTTTTTAAGATATAAATGACATACTGAAACTGAACTGTATAATATACAAATTGTATATTATTCTAAATAGAATTCTATGTACTCCTATATCTTCTTAAATACTAATACATCTATTATTTATGAACATAAAATAATGTAGTACTTAAACACATACAATAATACCCAACAGCTCTAAACCCATCCAATTTAGCCAATTGAACGACAAGTATGAACAACCAAGATTTAAGTAATCTAGCTTGGTTACCTTTCTATGTTGGCTTGTTCTAAATCAAACCTACGTTCCATAAATTTAGATTTGACTGGGAGGAATGGAAACCAGATATGCAAAACTCATGTGGGGTAAAGCAGTTTGAAACTTTTTGTAATATTACTATGTTAAAACCAACCATTTTATTCTATCAACATCTGCTTATGGGGTTACTAGTGACTTTCACATTTTAATTCTTCCATCTTTTCAGTGTCTTCCTTTCTTAGCATCCAACCTAAAGCTGACCCTTTTATTGTTAATCCTTCAAGGTTTCCCCTTGATGGCTGCTCTGATACTGTAATTACAAACTAATTGAAAGTCATTTTCTAGATAAATTAATCACGAAAATATTATATACTACTCTCTGGAATTTCTTATGGTATGCTATTGTTCTTGTTTTTAGCTGCAATAATATGCTATCTAGCTTTTGTAGCTTTTATGTTTAACAGTATAAGTAAAATGTGTATTGTTAGAACAAGCTTAAAGGGTTGACATTAGGGTGGACCTAAGGTCTGCTAACAACTTGGTTTGTATTTCAAATGCAATGTCTGTTGTTATGCAAGCGTATTCTGAAATAGTTTTTGGCTACCTTTACATTAGAGGTTCTGCCTAACAAATGGACCTTATAGCCCATCCTCTGTGATGTTAATATTCTCTTGATCTTGATCATCTTTGGTAGAGTTTTGATCCACTTATAGCTGCTTCTCTCTTTTGTAATTGCACCAATGGGTTAAGTGCTGTGTATGGTTTATTGATTTCCTGATGCGGGTTTAATGCAGGGCCGGAAGATGTGTACAGTTACTGAATTCAAAACCCTTGAGAATGATGATAAACCACTTGTTTTGAAGGAACTTAGAAAATTATGGGATAAGGAATTACCCAACATTCCTTGGAAGAAGGGAGAGTATGATGAATCAAACACATTTTTGTTGGATGATTCCCCTTATAAAGCTTTGCGAAATCCTGTGAGTGTTCAACTGTTTTCCTATATTTGCTTATGGCTTATTTAACACTTCAGGTTGTTGAAATTCAAATGATGCTCTAATGCTAACTTCAGTCTTTTCTTTGGTAGGCAAATACTGCTATATTTCCATATCCTTACCAGTACACAGATTCTGGGGATTGTTCATTAGGTGAGACATGAGTTTTACATGTTTAGGGAATTAACAGTACACAAACAGATTGACCGCACTATACTCTATAGTATCCAAGCCTTCACGGGGGCATTTTATTGATCTTACATTTTTGACCTTTTCACAGCATAAAAAAAGTGATAGTGGATCTTGTTATATAGGTTCTGTAGATCCTACCCTTACCTCTGTTGAAACTATAAACTTTATTGTGTCAAAATATATTTTTCCTCTTAGGGAACTACAAAATTACAAAGTCAGCCTTTGTTTTTGCATGCATTATGTTGTTGTAAACTGCATTCCTTGTATGGAAGAGTGTAATTACACAACCAGTCATTGTAGTAATCTGATTTTTTTGAGTCATTATCACAATATATTATCATTGAGTTAAAATCAGTTTCAGGTGACGTTTTCTACTGTTGCTAATTTTTTTCGTCAACACTTTTGCTATTTTGCAAGACCAATGTAGATAACTGAGTGTGCTTTGCTTGTACTTTGTACATATCCCTAGTGATGTTTTAGTTATGTTTCAGTAATTGGATATACTCATTTTTCCATAAACAATAACAATGACAAAAGCTAACAGTTATATGAATCATTTACCTATTCGAATATGCCATTTGTGTTGGCTGTCATCTGTAGTGTACATAATTCCTACACCAACTTTATTTTCCTTGTGTGCATGTTATATCTTGATTGTCATTGCTAATTACTGTTTGCAACAGCACCTGGAGGAGATCTTCGAACCTATCTTGAGCGTTTATCTGAATCAGACCATGTTCAGAAGTTCATTGAGCAAAATCCCTTTGGGCAACCAGCTATCACAGAGGCAGATCCACATTGGGATTTCTATTCCCAAATTATAGAAGCCAAGACATTGCAAACTTGGTAATTCCCGTTTCTTTTTGGGTGGGGTGGGGGTATTTAAGTCTAGAAGTAGCATCTTTTTGAAGTTTTTTTACCCGATCTGCATTTACAGATCATGTTCCATTGTTATCATAAAGTTTTGTTTCGTATTCATCTGTTACCTGTTGATGCTCCTATAACCTTACTCGTCCTTTCACGGTCGTTTTAAACTCTTTGGACTTGTGTTGCCTTGGCTTTATGTTTTTGTTTGAGTACTGGGAAATAGTTATCTATCTGTAACTTTGAAGTCATTGAAGCATGACTCTATACAGGATGAGATCCTGTTTTATACTGATTTTAGAGCAGTGTCAGTGGATGAAGTTTATCATCTCATCTTAAGTTTACATGCTCAGCCGTGTGCATCTTTGATTTTCCGTTGAACAAAAATACCTCCGCATGGCTTTTCCTTTTTAGTCTATAGATAGTCTCTCTTTCCTTTTAACCAGCTCATTATTCGTTTTGTTGATAAATTTTAATTTTCCTTGTCATTTGTTTTTAAAATAGTCTTGGAATGATACACACTTGTAATCTTTAACTTCAAATTTTTATACCTTATTAGTCAACAAAAAATCTTTTGATCCTGGTTCTGTATTTAAACACTACTCCATTTTATTAGTTATTAGTTACCCCCCTCCAGTTGTGAGTATACCATACAAGAGATGACTCCGTCTTCTCATCTTTCTAATATTTCACAAATTGCCAGGTTTTTTTAATGAACCGAATCTGTAGTGTTGGTGTCTTCCTCTTGATGTCACTAATCAATTGGGTACAAACCAAATTTAATTTTAGAGTTGGATCTCATTTAATCAAAAATCCCTCTACTATGGCTTGTTTTTTCTAGAATAAATTTTGTTTTGAAATAGGATCCCTCATGGAAAGGAATGATGGGGCGAAAACAAAACAATGATTTGTATGGTTAGTAGGGAGGAGTAGAATTTGTTTCCATTGGAAATTTTAAATAAAAATTATATAATTATAATTCGTCAAATCAAATCATAGAAACGATATTTAAGCCACTTGCTCATCTACCATACTAGAAAACTCGTGTAAATCCTCTTGTAACTACAAGTTCATGTTTTGAAAATCAATTTCCTCTTTTGTTAAGTGAATCTATTTTATTTAATTGAATCATTTAACTACAGTTTTTTAAAATTTAAGAAAGTGTATCATAGATAAATGATAATAAATCATTTCTCAAAAAAATATAAAATAAGACTTCTCTTCCTAACACAAAATTTATAAAACTTGATTTAAAAAATTAAATGATCAATAAAGACTCACTAATTTAATTATTTTCTATACCGACACTTCATTATTAGGGGCGAGACCGAGGAACCGAGAAATCCCTCAATTTTTTTAAATAATTATTAATTCAAGTAGCACATGAAATTACTAGATTTACACTGAAACAAATCTTAAGCAAAAAATATTAGTGTTTTGATTAAAGATTTCCAAGAAAGCAACTTGTAGTCGACAGAAAAGAGAAGGCGAATGGGGGAATGCTTGTTGTTCGATTGTTTTTGTCCGACTCCGGAGAGAATCACATGCCTTTTCTCTCCATCCCACATGGATTCATGAGATAAGATGACAGCTCCCATTTCTTCAGTTCTTCTCTTTGCGCCACATTTCTCGTATGGGTTTCAACTTCTTTCATCTTTTCCTTGTTGGATCTAAATAATTCTTCTCATTTTATTCTTTGGACCAATGGGTGTCATGCCATGGCTCCAAAGACTTGATCTTTGATTCATATTCTGAAAATGGGGTGTTGGGTCCCTTCCTTTTTCCCTTTTTTGGGTTGTCTTAGTAAGAGATTTTAACACCACTCATTGTCTGGTTTGCCTGTGAATCTCTCCATAAGTGTGTATGCTATTCACTAGAGACATCTTTTTGGTGTCTGGGTAAGTTCTTTTTGCCTCTCTCGTGTTTGAGCTTTGGAGGATTTCATTATTAATGGGAATTGTTGTTGATATTAACAGGAGGGCCGTTGGTTCTTGAAGTGATTCTCTGTAAATCTTAGTTTTTGATACTTTATTTAGTTCTGAATTCTCATTGTTATTGTGAAAGAGTAGATAATGGCTGCAATTTACATTCTTTGAATCTACAAGGGTGGGATTTAGCTTAGATTAATTGAAGAAAATTATGGCTGCAAAACTTCTACATTCATTAGCAGATGAGAATCCCGATTTGAAGAAGGAAATGGGATGCATGGTTGGGGGTTATCAAATCTTTGATAACCACCATATGCTTACCACCAAGCGCCTCAGCCATGGGAATCTTCCAGAAGGTATATCTTTTTGCTGAAATCTGATTTACTTTTCGGTGATTGATGTGATGCAAGGTTTATATGAAAATTGTGACAATCTTCCTTTTTGTTTTAGTTTTATGGTTCATTGTCACCTTCATTGGCCTTTCCTATAGCAAGTATTACCATATTACAAATCAGCCTATGCTCCAACTATGTGTCCATTTGCTTCACAATGGTTGATTTATAGAACATTTTACCCAAGTTATTTTACACTTAACAAACGCATTGTAATTGTTTCGATTTCAGCTGTTTTCTATGTGTACATAGATGCATGAATGTGGAATTAGTAAAATAACTATATGCAGATTTAGATTAATTAAACCACTTTGTTTGGTAGTCGAAACATGAACATAGTTTTCTCATAAAAATGAGATTTATTCATTGTTTTCTTTAAAGCCGCACCGAATAATAATAAATGTGTTCCCGCTAATAGCCCGGTGACTTGATCAAAAGCAAAGGACCATGACATGTTTCTATTTAAAGCACAATCCCATTTGTTTTCTATTTTCTTTCTTTGGTTCTTTTTGCACTCAAATATTTCTTTCATGTATTTGTAGGTAATTCCCAATTGAACAATGGGATCCATGAAGGGGATTCAAATAATGGCTTTCATCGACAAATGGCTACGGTAAGACCCTGGAAATATGCTTTGTGTTTTCTCATCCTCTATCCCATCACCATTTCTATGTCATTTGAGATTGAACGGTTTTATCTTGATGTCTCGGCTGTGACTATGTTCGCAAGAAACACTCCGAAAGTGCATGCTGAGTATTCATTGCTTCTTTATTATGAAAAGTTAACTAGGTGATTCCATTTTTGTATGGAAATCTGTCCTTACAGTCTTTTGATTTCCAGGAAATGAATATAAACAGAAGCGGGAATGAGCAACGAAGGATTTCGACAGAATCTTCAAGGGCCTCATTTTCATCATCACACTCATCTTCCTTTTCATCGCTGGATTATAACAAGACAGCTCAACAAGACGTCTCTATCCCTGAAACTCCTGATAAGGAAACAATAATGGACCAACCTAATACTTCTCCGCATGTAGGGTCTCAATGCATTGACCTCCGAGATGTGGTTAAGGACTCGATGTATAGAGAAGCCCGGGGACTATTGGTTAGAACAACAGCTAGAGAGGAAGTGTCTGGTAGTACGATGAAGCATAGAGATTCACCAAGGCCATTTCAGCCTCCTAAATTAGTGGATGGGTCTTATGGTGCTGGGATCAATGGAAAGCAAAATGTGCGTGATGATTTGAAGGAGTCTCTTAGAGTTCTTTCTAAACTTCGGGAAGCACCTTGGTACTACAACAATGAAGCTAGGGAACCTCAAAGATCATCACACGAAGCAAATGGCTCATGGAACTCGATTTCAAGGGACACTAACGCTCCTCGATTTTCTTATGGTGGAAGAGAGGTTAATCATTTATCTTTCGAATCACGAGACACTTTCAAATCGGCACCGAAGCTTAAAGAGCTGCCAAGACTTTCTTTGGGTAGTTGTGAAAGGTCAATGAGGAGTTCAAGTTATCTTGCGGAAAGTTTTCATAGTAGTGGTAACTTGGATGTCAGAGTTATTAATCAGCCGCAATCACCGGGGACCCAGAAGCGCCGTCCTAATGTTATAGCCAAGCTCATGGGCTTGGAGTCATTTCCGAGTTCTTCCTCAGTTGGTGATGGTCAGTTGGGTGTTACTAAAACCTGCTCGGTTGAAAATAACAATCCTTTCTTACGGTCTATTAGAGCAAATGATCCAAGCAGGCTGACAGGAACTAGCTCCACAAGAAACTCGTTGAAAGATCCAACATCACCACGGTGGAAAAATTCTGATTTGGTCATGAAACCTATTTCTAGCTCAAGGTTCCCAATTGAGCCGGCACCATGGAGACATGCCAATGGAAGTCAAGGCTCCCCAAAACAACCTCTGAATCATGTAAAAGTTCCATCCAAGAATCCAAACACTTTCCCTTCAGTTTACAGTGAGATTGAGAACAAATTGAAAGATCTGGAGTTTAAACAATCTCGAAAAGATTTCCGAGCTCTTAAACAGATAATAGAAGCAATGCAAGCAAAGGGACTCCTTGAGGCCCAGAAAGAAGAACAAACGACAAACCTGGTGACTCAAAGAGACTATGAACCAAAATGTACGAATCTCGGTCAGAATTCGAGACGCCAGCAAAGTCCACAGAGTACTCGCATCAATACTTCCACTACTAGGCGTCCAGATTCTAATAGATCATATGAATCTCCTATTGTGATCATGAAACCTGCAAAACTTGTCGAGAAAGTTGATGTTTGTGCTTCAAAAGTAATTCCGATAGATGAATTTTCCAGTCTTCCTATGGTTCAAAGTGGGGGACCGGTAGATAACAAAAGAGGTTCCATAAATGGTCGAGCAGCTCGAGACCGTACTACCAGAAATGGTCATAGTGATTCTGCTTCCAGCTCTAGTGATAAGAAAGCTAGTAGCAGGAATAATAAGGCCATACAGTCGTCAATGGAATCTCCAAAAGAAAGCACTGCAACTTCAGGAAGGAATTCAGGACAGTTGAACCCGAGACTGCAGCCGAAAAAGCTTGAATCAGACAGGCGATCTCGTCCACCTACTCCACCATCTGATCCAAGCAAACCCAGAAGGCAATCCAACCGGCTTTTGTCCAAGTCAGGTACCTGTGGTGGTAAGCATGGACCTAATTCTCCTGACATGCAGCAGTGTGATGACCAACTGAGTCAATTAAATACAGAATCACAGACTTCTAGTTTCCAGGGAGACGCCATTTCTCTGCAATCAGACAACAATATTATCTTACTGTCAAAGTTAGGTGTGGAAGTCCCCAGTCATGAACGATCTATTGGGATCATTGGTAGTCGAAGCCCATCTGTGAAGGCTTCGAAGTGTTCAATTTCCAGCATAATGCCAAAGGTAAAGTTTTATTTACAGTCTTTAAAATTCAATCATTTGCGTTTTTGGTTGCCTCATATTACCTTACATACAGAAATTGGCATCGAGGATTGCTGAGGATGGATCTATAGAACCTGCCTTGGTTGCTCCTGAACATCCAAGTCCGGTATCTGTCCTTGATACCTCAATCTATAGAGATGATGAACCGTCCCCAGTTAAGCAGTTATTGAACACCACTGAAGGTAATGATTCTGTTTCCTAAGATACTTGATTAGGATGTATAAACTGTTATGAATTAGATAAAGATGCAAATGCTGCTCGTTTTATCCATTCAATGCATTTTTTTTTGTCTTGCATGAAGATAAAATTTAAAGCAATGCATAAAAGCAACACATACTAGTTATCATCGTACTTGAAATAGCAAGTACAATAACAAAATGCAAAGGCAAATTTAAGAAGGAAATAGTATCGGCATCATTTTATTGTGGACAGTACTCACTACCATTGTTATTGTTGTAAATATAACAAAATTCCCAATACTTTGCTAGCATTATACCCCCTCCTGATTACATCATCCTGAAAGAGAGAACACAATTGTCACAAAGGGATTAATGAACTAAAAATCTCACTCAAATATGCATTGCATCAGGTAAGGGTGCCGAAGGTTTGAATGAAGATCACAATGATGAGCAATGGAACCCTGCAGATAAATGCTCGGTTAACAATGAGGGGTCTGGTCTTACATCCAAGATTAATCGCAAGAAACTACAGAACATCGAGCATTTGGTCCAAAAACTTAGAAGGCTGAACTCTGGACATGATGAAGCCAGTACGGATTACATTGCCTCGCTTTGTGGGAATACAAAACCTGATCACAGATACATATCCGAGATATTCTTAGCATCTGGTCTTCTAATGAAAGATCTCGGTTCTGGCTTGACTACATTTCAGCTCCATCCATCAGGCCTTCCCATCAACCCAGAGTTGTTTTTTGTTTTGGAGCAAACCAAAGCTAGCTCTTTGTTATCAAAAGAAGAGAGTAACACTGGAAATGTTTCCCTTTCAAAGCCAGACCACGAGAAATACCATCGGAAGCTTATATTTGATTCTGTTAATGAAATTCTAATGGGAAAGATAGCTCTATTTGGGGTGTCTCTGGAGTCTACGCCTAAATGGGGTAAATTGGCAAAAAAGTCCCTCACTGCACATCAGCTTCTAAAAGAACTGTGTTTCGAGATCGAGCAGCTTCAAGCCAAGAAAGCAAAGTGTGACCTGGAGGAAAATGAGGATGGTCTTAAAAGAATATTGTGGGAAGATGTAATGAGTCGATCAGAGAGTTGGACGGATTTTAACAGTGGTATTTCTGGGATGGTGCTCGATGTTGAAAGATTGGTCTTTAAAGATTTAGTTAATGAGATTGTGATTGGCGAAGAAGGTAGCTTACGAGCCAAGCAAAGCAGGCATCGGCGGCAGCTGTTTTCTAAGTGAACTATTTGCAAAATGCCTTGTAATCGTTCTTCATTCATCTTTTTTTCTCTCTCTCATGAAATCATAATAATTCATGGATAAGAATTAAGGTGGTCATGTTTTATATCATACTCTCTCAGATTCCGACAGCATTCATACTTGTATGAAAACCCTTTGTAATTTGTATATGAACTACTGTTATATGCTAATTGTCTCCCCATGATCATCAGCGTAACGGTATTTTTCACTTCATTTCAATGAAGTGACTATCAGATAAATACATAGTATGTTGAAAAATAAATAACTGCCTCCGTAGCATAGTGGTAGTGCGTTTGCTTCGTAAGCGAAAGGTCACGAGTTCGATCCTCGCCGGGGGCTTCTCAAAAATTTTTCGGTTTTGGTGACCTTAATAAGGTTTTGGGCCTTGATTTGGACCGCATTTAACCAGTACATTCAGCCTTAAGAAATATCCATACATTTATTTACTTTAGTGTTGGTATTCAACGTTGACATTTATGTGATACTCAAATTTTTTGTACAATTAAGTACTTGAGTTTTTTCTTTAGTGCAATTAGGTACTTCAGTTTCTTGTGACCAATAAACTTGTCAAACCAAGTTCTTGATATCTAAATTAATTGAATATGTAAATATTGGGGGTAATAAATGCGTTATACAAATTTTTAAAACTGTCATATTAGTATATTACCTAATTAACGATTCAATGACCATTTTGCAATAAAAATTAAAATTTAATATTTATTATGTAACTTTTAAAAGTTTGATGACCATTTTATATTTTTAGAGGGTTTATGTAACTAAGAATTAATAATATTGTTGAATACTTAAATCTAATAAAATTTAGTATTATAAAAATTTAGTTAAAGCATATTATCCATGTTCTTAATTATGTTTAAAGTTTTTGTAAAACTAAAATTAATTTTGATATAACAATTATGTTCAAGGACTATTTTGTAATAAATTTTTAAGTCCTTAAAGTTAAATTTTATGTTTCAAGTCAAACCAAGAACAATAAAATAATTTTTCTAAGTGTTTTTATACGACGGTATCGATACCCCTAGAACAGGTACTGATACCACATGTATTTTTAAAAGAATGTTCTTGAGATCAAGAACAAGTATTGAAACAAGGTTCGATGCCAATACCTCACTTCCAACACCTGTATCGAACCATGTATCGAACCACTGGTTATGTTTTTAATTATTTTAAAATTATTTAAAATTATAACCCATGTTTCGATACCAGCACTGATACCCCTCTAAAATCTCAACGACTCTTTTGGCATTTAATGAATCGACCGTTGGTGGCGATTAAAGCTTTAAATGATGTTTAGCCTTGTTCCGAAACATGGTTCGATACCAGCTTTTACAGTTTCATAATGGTATCGAAGCATGGTTCGATACTCTTTTATTAAATGCACAACGACTCTTTCTACTTTGGTCTGTTTCGAAACAGGTACCTCGTGTTTCGATACCATAGGGTGCAGAGGTGCATTTATGGTGGGAAGATGAAGCTCCAACGTCTTTATTTGCATTCTCAACAACCACAACGGTTAGAAATCAATGAGAGGGTATAAAATGAAGCATTTCAAGCACCATTAAGGACCATTGAACTTTAAGCAACATTCAAGCAATCAAATCCAACTCCTAAGCACTCCTATTGAAAATCTTAACTCTCAACTCTTGTATTTCAATTTGTATCCTTATAATTGAGTTTGGGGAGAGTTTGTTTGTAATTGGGGCATTATCTATCTTGTGAGAGATTTCAATTTGCCTTTCTTTTCATCTTTTTACTTTGTGAGGTTGAATCAATTCTTGAATAGAAGAATTGATTCGTATTGTAACGGTTATCCCTTAAACCGAGAAAAAGGTTGAATTCTTAGTGAATTTGTTCAAAATCCTTAATGGGAGCTAAGATACTGGATGTAGAGCTTGTTTCGAAGCTTGAACCACTATAAATCGTTTGCTCTTCCTTTTTTTTGATTTTTACCGATTTTCTTCCAACCAAAATTTTAATTGCCAATTCATCCCCTATTGGCTAACTTCTTAGATCGATCAACTCAATAGTTTTAAATCAAATAAATAAAAAATTAAATTCCTAAAAAAATATCGAAAGAATAAATTATAAAAACACCCAAAAATATCAGGGACTAACATAACAAAGCATAATTTAAAGTATTGTTTATCTACTGATTTTATGCTCCAGAGAAATGTTAGATTGAAATTTTATGGTTTTATAGGGATAATTTTATCCTAAAGGAAGGGAATTATTAAATACCAAAGGAAAGCATGAGATTGAGGTTCCCAAGAAAAAATGAAAAACACGAGCCTGTAGGAAATTATGTATTACTTTTTAGTGGGTATCCTCTAAATCCAAACAAATGATTAAAATGCAAGAAAAGTTTTTTACCTCCAGAATTTTTTTTTCCTTGATCCAAACAACCCCTAATGTTCAATCTATTGATTGATCATTTCAACTCAATTACTCTATTCACTATGGCTAAAATCGAATAACCTTATTTAAGTGATATAGTGTTTTATTCTACTAAATCAACTAGTTGATAGTAACTTTAATTTTTTTTATATATATATATTTGTATATTATTTCACGATTTTTTTTTTTAACTTTGGTGAATCTTAATTTTAAAAGAACAAATCTGTTTTCTTTTGACCATCACTATAGCAAAACAGGTTGAGATAGCAGATTAAAGTATAAAATAATCAATGAAAAAACAAAAAGTTCAAGAGAAAGAGTTGATTATGCGACCTCAACCGTCAAGGAAGATGTTGAAGAAGAGATGATTGAGAAAGACTTCGCGAATGATGGTGGAGTAATGTCAAGATCTTTGAAATAAGATAGTGTGACAACGGAAGAAAAGTCTCAAGATTGTCAAAAGGATTGAAACCTCTTGAGATGTTTTTTAGAAAACCGCCACTTAAATGACACATTTAACGATATTTTTACAAAATATCACCAAAATAAAATTTATTGTAGCGTTTGCTAAAAAAACACTGTGATATATATGATTTTGTGGTATTTAATTTATAAATATCGTAAAATATAAAAAATTAACATCGTTTTCTCAAAAAGCACCACTATATACTAAATTTGGTGTAATGTATGTTTAAAACTACCGAATAATTTATAGTGGTTATATTCGTAGATAATTGAAATAGATTGTTTTAATTAAAATTAATAGTTGATAGTTATTTATTTGAACAAATAAAATTATATATAATACATCATTATATTAAATATTTATTTAAAAAATTTAATGATTATTAATTTTTAGAATTTATTAATGTATTAGATTGTAAAAAATATTTTTTAGTTAATATAATATTATAACATATTTGAAGAATATATATTTTTTATAAAATTATTTTTATTATTATTTAATTTTTTTAAGTATATGTATTTGAAAAAATAATTGTTTAAACCATCTCTTTATTATTTCCAGTGACAATAGGAGTTTTATTATTCCTATATCTAATCCTCTAAGCTCAAAAAACGCTACCTTTAATAACTTTTTCAATTTAAGTAAATTCACCTCAATCTAATGTTATAATCCACAGTTTACTAAATATTCAAATTAACAAATTTTGTTAATCAATCCTTTAATTTTAATTCAAATTTTTATTAACTAAATTTACGCTTTATATTTTTCGAATTTTGATAATTTTTTTATTTTGTTGTTATAGTTTTTTGAGATTTTGAGATCTAAGAACAAAAAAAATTTATTTCACTATTAACTTCTTTTCGAGTTGATTTGGATTCCTATCTTAAATCTCGAGTTATGTCTAAGATAAATGTAATATTATTGTTCTTGAGTTGAGTCGAGTAGAGTATGAAATATTTTGGATTAGAGTTAAGGTAACTAAAACTCTACTCAACGAAGACGATACTCATTCTAAGAGACTCGAATTTGAACATATGTGTTATAACTTATAGGGTCTGTGTATTGTCAAAAGGATAAAAAAAATATGAATAGTAAAATAATTAGTTGACCCTATTGTTGTAAAATGTAGGAAGAGTTAGGTTTAAATGTTCATTGACCGTTATGAATTATAACTAATTGACCTTATTCTTTATGATTTTTTATTGAAATACCTTATTCTTTATGAAGATTATAAATAGAGAGATCGGATTATATAATATGATGAACGTGTTTACTGAAATTATAATTTATAGAATATAATATTACATACGAACATGACATCCAGACAAGACAAGACAAGACAAAAACAAAACAATAAATGGTTCTACATTATATAAATTGTTCATCCTAAGGGGAAAATGCCACTTCTCTATTACATTCTCCGCATGAAATTCGATGTATTTCATACAAAATGTAATGAGCCTTTCTTTATGGATATGAAACTCATTCTGATGGTTAGTCTAAAGAAATCAAATGGTTGAAGCAGCCATGAGGAACTAATCCGTATCATCATCTGAGGCCTGCAGTGTAACATGTTACGTTTCAATAAGAAATCTTTGATTCCACACGCGTTGGGATGGGATGATGTTGAGTTCAATAAAGAGAAATGATTCATGAGTACCTGAAGTAGCCGTCGTTTCATACAAAGGATATGTTGGAAAAAGGGACGGTGTGCCGAAGAGAAACTGAGGAGAAACCGAGTGTGCCGATGGCAATGGAGGACAAGTGTTACCATCATTCAAGTAATTTTCAGGTTGGAGGTGAAATCCATGGCTTCCAAACTGAAACGAGGATAAGGATTGTTTGAAGAAGGCTCCCAATGGTAGTTAGTATAAGAGTTGGAAGCCCCGTTGTCGAACAATCCAGGATTGGTTAATGGTAGACTTTGGTTTTCTTGCCATTTGATCCATTTTCCCTTCATATCTGCAATATTTTCCCGTTCAGCTTGCATGTTTTTCTCTGCAAATCCCAGGCATTGGTGATCTTCGTAATCTTCCCCTCCACGATCTTTCATGAACAGCGAATTTGGATCGAAAAGAGGAGAAAAAGAAGATGATTGAGATGGATTATTTGCCATTAAAGGCGACGGATGAAACTCAAGTGATGGGAGCTTATCAATATCATCCTTTGTTGCTTCAATCAACCAATCCACCACTTTGCTAGGCTGATTAAGGCCAAGCCGATCTTGCAGATCATATAATTGAATTGCCGTCAGCACCGAAAGCCTAATCCGACGGTCCCTTAGTCCCCGTACCGTATAAACTTTGCTATGTCGATCTTTCCCGCCAGAAGCACGCGGCACTCGTACGATCCTCGGATTCTGAAACACCGACCACTGCCTCGAACTCGATGGCCACTTGGAGACCTTGATGCCTTCATTGATTTCACCTTCTTGCTTCTCTCTTGAACTTGAAATCATCTTATATAACTACTCTCATCATCTTTCAGAAGTCATGTATATGTATATATCAACTGAAACAAGGATTAAATAGAGCATCAAAATTCAGCTGTTCATGACAATTCAAGGGTGCTTCTCCATTTCAGATGACATACATGCAAAGTTTCAATATATTAGATTATATTTCTCAAAGTATACACATACATATATATACACACACACACACACGCAAATATTCATATATATATGGATCAGATAGTGCTTGTTTCTTCACTCAAAACTTGAGAAAAGTTCCAAAAGATATATGTGTGTGTACATGTTTTATTCTAAAAAAACAGACTGATGCACAATAAACTTACATAATCGACATATAAAAATGTTTCAGAGCTTGCAGAAGATGAGTGATCAAATTGGTTTTGGAGTACTGTTAAAGCTTCTTTTAGGTAATCTGTTGGAGCTTATGGTTGAACTGTATAAAAAGGGCTTAAAACCTAGCAAATTAAAGAAAATCACAACTGTAGGGATGCATGGAAGAAGATGCTGAAATTTCACTGTAAACACATGTTCCTTGGTGGTAATGGAGAAAGAGAAAGGTAAGGGGATCCGGTCACATCCCACGCTCGTCGACACGTTGATATACGAAGTAAAAACAAGAACTAAATCTCCATAAACTTTGTTTCATACCACACACCGAACAATCACAGGTTTAATTGTTGGGTAATTCATGCATTTTTCAAGAAGGTTAACTTCATACACACACACACATATATATATTGGGGACCAATTAATACATGCTAGAAAAAGAAAGGCTTATGCTTTATTGGCAACTGCAAATAGCTTTATTATACAATACATGCCTCGTTTTCTAGATGAGTTGAAACTGAACAATTAAATACCAACATAGAAAGTTAAGGTTAATTCAGCAATGGAAGTGAAGAAAAGATAGTTAAACCTTTAACCAATCCCCTTTGAAATGAGCTTAGAATTAGGGTTCATATTGGAAGGTGAAGTTTTATCAGATAGTATTTGGTTACACTTGAGATAAGCACCTTGCTAGGATTTGAATAGGATGGACCAAACATAGCTAGGGTTCTTTAAAACTTCTACACACTGAGTAGAATTCAAGGACCACTTACATCTATGGCTGCTCTGAGACTCACACCAGACAACTTGGACCCTTAATTATATTGTTAACTTTAGTTATTTATAGAGTCGTAATATTCCAATATTACAAAAACATAGAAATTTCATTTTTGGAAGATAACCATTTCATTTTTCATTACAATATGCATGTGTATGTATGTATGTATCTAAAAACCCTATATCAGACAATAGCTTTTTGGAATATGAAGTTCTGGAAGATATCTGCAGATAGAAAAACAGTGCATGCATTGTGCAACCTAGATGAGAGTAAATGCAGGAAATCAAAATGACAAAATATTCTTTACTAATTTCTCAAGTGAATTAATTAAAAAGGTATAGTCAATGACTCAATGTTTCCATTTTAAGGCTTTTAAGCCATTAAAGTAGTGTGGGTGAAGAGAAGTACTGGGGGCAAAACCAAGGAACCCTGATTGTACAATTCCATCTTTATTATTTTTTCATAATATATGCATTGCCTCTGATTTTATGATGGTCCCAGTTTTAGACAGACACGCAACAGCCATTAATCTCCGCAAACCATCAGTTTAGATTAGTGTTTGATTTCCATGATGCAATTGCTGCAATCTTTAATGATTAATTCTTCTGTGGGATCATTGAAAAATGCATGCAGCTTCAGCTTCTCCTGCTGCAATAATACAAAAGCTAAAAAGTCTGCAACTGCACCTTCAACTCTTCCTACTGATCCCAAGAAAAAAAGTAAAAGTTCTGAGAAATTTAAAATCGAATTGATTAGTGATATTTTGAGTTGGATTCTTATTTTGAATATGGGTTACGCTCTATATTCGAGTTAGATGAGTCTTATTTTATGACTAAAATTTTATTTAAAAGTTTTTTGATTTAAGTTAAATTTACGAGTTTTGTGTCTTTCAATTTTTTATTTAAATTTATTATAATTATTTATAATATATTAGTATAAATTGATTCTAATTGAAATAATTTTCTTTAATCATATAAAATAAACATAATATAGCAAAAATTGTCCATAACATTTACCTGAATAGTCATTTTTACCCTTTTTTGAAATAATTTAACTTTCAATGTTTTATTTTAGGTCAAAATATCCACCGATGATGAAAAATGTTAGTTAACTAGCACTGAATGACTTAAAATGAGGTGAAAAACCTAAATGATAGTGCACCACCACGATAATAGTATCATATAAGCAAATATATCAATTTTATATTATGACATATTAATTAAAAATAATTTTATAAATAATATAAAATATTTTTTCCTTCTCACGTGTTAGAAATATTTTTTAATGTTATACCTATAATCTATATCTTGAATATTCTTTTTCTCATATGTAATAAGATTTATAATATTATTTAATATATAAATATTATATAAAATTGTAAAATGTATTGATACTCTTACTATTAAATAAGAAAATTTCAAACACAAACTATTGATAAAGTAATATAAGTATATTTTATATTTTAAATAAGTACTTAACTCCTTGTTATGGCTCTAAGTAAGACATTATGAGGAAAGATGTACAAAATTCTGGCTTTGAATTACTTGTCCGATCAGTAGAACTAAAAAAAAGCATAGTTCGTAAGGTAGTAGACTAGGTTATAGCCTATAGGACGGCTATTTGCATATAGTATGAGGTGCATGCAGATGCATTTGTTGGAGCCTGGCTCTGGAGTGGTTAGATGGTTTCTTTTTCAACGAATACTTATAAAGTCAACATCATTATATTTTTAATTATCATATTTATATAAATTTTGACCTACAGTCTTAGTATTTGATTTGAATCCGAAATCTCATATTGGCCCAAGACTGATGGATAGTCTAAGGAGTCTAGTAATTTATTGATTCATATCAAACACTTCAAATATTCATTGATTTATCCACAAGGTTAGGGTTGAAGTAGTAAAAAAATATTAAAAATGCGAAAATGGAATTTAGCACGACTTGTGTTAACACAAAGTTTGCTATATCGCTCTGGAATTCAGTGGGTCACTTACACTGTTTAGTTCATTGCTACTTGATAGATCCTTTAAAAGAAACTCATAAATTTGAATGTTACCGTCGTTAATAGAATAAATTGAACTAAAATCATCTTTAACGTAATGAATTTTTATAAGATTCATTCGGAATGTAAAAGTAGAAAACCACTACTTTTACACAAACTTTGGGGACGTCAGATAGTTGAATACCAAATATAGCTTGATTTCTGCAAATTTGATACAAATTTTGCTCATTTAAACACCTAATTCAGCTTGATTTCGGAAAATTTGATACAAGATTTGATGCAGCGAAGCTGCTGATCCACCACCAACACACCACAATCTGCAACACAATTTCCCCAAGGTTATCTTCAGGCACAAGGTAAACACATGAAGGACCCAAAAGCAATACACCCAAGCTGAGTATCAACAGGGACCCTGGAGTCCCGGGATCCGTTGCGGATGATAGAAGCTGAGTATCAAACATGTTGAAGATCCAATTCAGGCATTGAAACATCAAGATAAAACACAGACAAAACAACATCAGTTAGTTAAACAGAACACAAAAAAGAATGAGTGCGGTTGAACCGACCTTTCTAGGACCAACAGTTTTGGCAGTAGCCATGGATTGAATGGGAAAAGGTGAGAAAGTTACAGAATTCGGTGATGATTTAAACGACTTTCTTGCTGTAAATGTAATCCTTGAAGAGAAGAGAAGAGAAACAGACTTCCTTTGCGGCTATAAACAGCTTTGGATTCCATGTCTTGTTGGTTTGTTTTTCTTTCAACAATGGAGGATCAGGATGTTGTGGGGAATTCTTGCTTGATCCTTGCATGAAGTGAATGGACAGACGGATTGGTTGATTTTAAACAAGTAGATTGTTTTTTCAGTTTAATTTTTTAGATAGAGATTTTATTAATTTTGATAATTCATTTCTTCAATTATCGTTTTTTTATATTTGTTATAGTCGAGGTTTATTTTAGTTTCTTGGTTTATGCTGTTTTTTCTCTAGCATTTCTCTTCGCTCGTTTGATTGTTGGTTTATTTTAGTTTCTCTAGCATTTCTCTTGATTCATTGACATTTTGGAAATGATTAGTAGTAGTGCGTGTGTGTATGTATCTATCAGTTAAGGACACTGATCATCCTACAGAACTTTAGTTTCAAAACTCCTGCAGCTTCTGATACTTTAGATTATGGCACAGTTTCCCCAGATTTTAATGAATCATCAGTAAATTGCCGGTGTCAAATCTTGGCTGCTGTTCTTAGAAGGGTTTACTTGCTATATACTTTCTTTCATATATGTCACAAAAATTCTAGTGGTAGGACTATTAAGTCATTATATTAAGAATGATATTTCATTCTTGAGTAAACAATTTGAATGACTCAAGTGATGTTTTGCAGGCTTTCTCCCTTTCTTGTGCCTATTACTCATTGCTGCCTGTGCTGCAAGGCCTTTCTATCCACTTACTAGTAAAATAGCCAACCTCTACAAACCTCACATCCCTATAATGTAGCGCATCGAGGTTCGAATGGAGAGATCCCTGAAGCAACGGCTGCTGCATACATGGTATGTTTTTAGTGTGAGCGTTCTACTACTATATATGTTTTCCATTTCTGTTTGTGCAATGGAATCAATTGTTTCTACTAGTTTCGTAGAAAAATATTTCTTGGGGAACGAGGGGAATTTCAAAATTGTAGAAGAAAACTTGGGATTCTCCTTAATTTACCCGTTGTAATCAATTATAGATACTGGATTTTCTTTCAAGTAAATTTGTCGTTCCGCTATATATTATATGTATATTGACCATATACCGCTTCTTGCAGAGGGTACAGACTTCATAGAAACAGATATCCTATCATCTAAAGATGGTGTCCTTATATGTTTTCATGATGTTACCCTTGACGAGACAACTGATGTTGCAGATCATAAAGAGTTTGCGAACCGTAAAAGGACCTAAGATGTTCAAGGGGTCAACTCCACAGGCTTTTTTCCTAGTATGGAAGCATACGACTTGTACCCCCTTTTTCATCTTAAAATGGTGCACTGCTATAAAGATGGCAAATCCTGTAGACGAGCACCGTGTTTAGTCTAACACTTGAGTTTTATTTGTACTCTTTTGCATTTATTTCCCAGTTCCTACTAATATGTTTCTCATTTAGCTGAAGAAACCAAAGTATTCTTCATATACACAGTTGACTTCACTCTAGAAGAATTGAAGAAGTTACGGGTGAACCAGCGGTACAAATTCCGGGATCAGAAGTATAATGGTTTGTTCCTCTTTGATTTTTATCTGCTTGTATCGATTTAAAATACAGGTTCCAACATATAAAAGTCCTTGTATGCAAAATGGAACTAGCAGTTCATTTCTGCTTGCATAGTTACCTCTTTGAGGAGTTCATTTCAATTGCACTGACAATCGTTGGAATTTATCCCGAGATTAAAAATCCAGTACTTTTCATCAACCTGCATGCTGTAAGTACCTTTTTTGCATATTCCAATTTGTTTTTCATAATTGATTGAAACGGACTGGATTGGTTTTTTCAGATTTTCCGATTTGTAAACCCTGTAAAACTAGGAGTCGGTTTCAAAATCCGATGAACTTTGATTCCGAAACAATGCCTTGGACAGGTAAAATAGCCAAATGGAAAGAGATTCGAGGACAAGACACTTGAGGACTGGAGTATGAATATAAAGGTTCATACTTTGGAAAAGCCTTTATTTATACAGTCCTTTGCTCCAACTTCACTTGTATACATATCAAATCTTACTACTGACTCGCCAAAGATCTTCTTGATTGAAGATTCCAACTCAGGATTACTTACAACCACCAACAGATCTACAGCCTACAGGTTGAGGTACTTTCTATCTATAGCTTTTGGTTGTCAGGCTCAGCATTATTGATGTATGTTTTGGTTTCTGGTACAAGTTGATGAAAACTCTTTTTTACAATCAAGATCCATACCAGGAATATGATTATTGTTTAAACAAGATCGAAGTTGAGGGTTTGTTTACAAATTTGTAAATACTCGATCCGGAAAATCAAAGATCAAATGAAAAATCAGAAGAAGATTAAAGGATTCAAAGAAGAATCTCTCTGTAACAAGAGAGCCGTTTTCATTCATAGCATAATCGAATGCTCAGACCAACCAGAGAAACAGTACCAAATAAACCTGGTTGTCTAAACAACAGCGTATTAACATTCATCCTAAACGCCCCGTTTCATTAAACGAAAATAAAAACTCAAATTAAAGATAATTAAACCAACGGCTATTTCCTTAACCAATTTCCAATTAAGACTCTGACAAATACTCCCTCCTTGGAAAGATCCTTGTCTTCAAGGATTAAATTGAGAAAATTGTTGTTGAAGATGATGGAGAAGCTCCCAAGTGACATCCTCTGAAAAACTATTGATCCACTCAACCAATACTTCTGTGACTGCTCTATTGCCCTTCTTCGAAATCCTCTTACTCAGTATCTTGGAAGGTTCCTTACTGATCCCACCATCTATTCTAATAACTGGCAATTCACTTTGACATGGCTCATCTCCTATGTGCTTTTTCAATTGAGAAATATGGAATACAAGGTGAACTTTGGACTCTTTAGGCAATAGTAACTCATAAGCAACCTTCTCTTTCTTACTCAATATGCGAAATGGACCAAACCATTTTGGTGTCAACTTTTGACAAGTCCTTTGCATCACAGTTTGTTTTCAGTAAGGCTGTAATTTTAGATAGACCCAATCACCAATCGAATATTCACACATACTTCTTCTCTTATCAGCCTGTTGTTTCAATCTTTCTTGTGCCCGAGTAAGATAAAATTTCATAATCTTCATGGCTGTTTTTATGTCCTGTAGTTCTTTGTCCACAGATGCTACTTTGGACTCTCTAGCTACATAGGGCACATATATTGAAGGACTCTGTCCATACAAGGCCTGAAAAGGGAATGTTTGAATGGCCGAATGGAAGGAGGTGTTGTACCATCATTCGGCTAAGTGCAACCACTCTCCCCAATCCCTTGGCCTCTCTCCTGTCATACACCTCAGATAAGTCTCCAAACATTTGTTCAACCTTTCGGTCTGTCCATCAGTGGTCGGATGATAAGCAGTATAAGGATTTATTCTCACCGCTAGATTTCGAAACTATTCCTGCCAGAAACTGCTCATAAATATTTTGTCCCTATCGCAAATTATATTCCTAGACAATCCATGTAATTTAAATATGTTCTTCATGAAGACCTTAGCTACATTTTTAGCACTAAAGGGATGCTTAAGGCCCATGAAATGATCATACTTGGTCGATCTATCCACCACTACAAAGATTGTATCCTTTCCCTTAGAAGTTGAAAGTCCCTCAATGAAATCCATTCCAATTGAGGACCAAACACTATCCGAAATAGAAAGAGGCTGCAGTAAACTTTAGGATGCATCAAATCATCCTTGTTCTTTTGGCATACCACACATTCTCTCACTTTCTTTTTCACTTCCTTCTTCATTCCCTTTCAATAAAACATTTTTGAATTTTTTTTAGTGGCTACATGGGCTCGAGAGTATCCCAACAACACTTTCATGATAAAATTTCAATAATTCTTACCTCAAAGTATCATCATTCCCCACCACTAACTTACCCTTTCTTTTAAGTTGGTTCCCTTCTCAACTATAGTTGGGATGTCTCCCATTATCTTCCTCCAAATCCTTAATGATTTTCTTCGGTTTATCATCATTCTGCTAAGTCTCAGCCACCCTTCTCAACATATCACTGTTTATGCTACTAATAGCCATCAGTTATCCTGCTTCCACTGGTTTTCTCGAAAGTGTATCAGTCATCACATTACTAATCCTTTTTTATACACAACTTCGTAGTCATACCTATCATTTTAATAACCCACTTTTGCTGAAATGAAATTATAGCTTGATTTCCAGTTAAATACCTCAAGTTTTGGTGATCGGTTTGAATTTTAAAATGTCTCCCCACAAGATAAGAAGACCACATTTTTACAACCATTAATACTGTTAACATCTCCTTTTTATAAACTGACAGCTCTTGATGACGAAGCTCCAACCCTCTACTGAAAAATGCAAGGGGTCTCCTTTTTTGTAACAACACTGCCCCCACCTCATTTTCAGAATCATCAGAATTTCACAGTGAGCCGCCCTCCATAATTTCCAGGAATAGGAGCACTGCAGTCTGCATACCATTGGATTGTTGATCTGTACGTATAGAAATGGATGAAATGATAAACCTTTTAAGTTTTATCAATGATAGAGGGTTTTATTTTCTCACATGACAACAACTGTTCAGGAAAAATAATAAAAACTGACCTTAAAAAGACAACCCAATAAGAAAGGCACACGTGTAAAAGAAAAGTTCAGGAAAAGTATCCCAACGCCGCACCGTCTACATAAACCCCGAGGGTTTTTACTCAGAGGACAGAGGTACTAGACTCCGGGAAGTTCAGTTTCATAATCAAAAGGTTATACTTCGAAAAAGCCCTAAGCTTTTATTTACGATTTCTCTAGTTTTTCAGTTTGTATGTTGATCTGTTGATTTGGCTGCTCGTCCCTTCTATTTGAAAGGGTTTCTCCTCATTGCTGTATCGTTTTAAATTTTTTCCTTTCCCCTAATTTTCTTGTAGGATCTGATTTCTGTTTTGATGTTTCATATTATTTTGTAATAATCTGTTTCGGCTGTTTTCTTTCTATTTTTTGTTTGGTTGCATAAGATCAGGAAGGACTGGGTTTCTTGGGAGATGATTAAAAATCGATATTTAATTGTTGTTTTTGTTCTTTTCTTGCTTGGTTTTGTGGCATTTGACCTTTAAAAAGAACCAACTTTTTCGCAGAAAATAGAACTTTTGGGTATTGTGGTTTAGGGTTTGAAGAGTGGTAAAGATAAGAGATCAATACAAATGAAAGTTTAAATCTTGTCAACTAGGTTACCCTGTTTGTTTATTTTTAGATTTGCCTTTAGTGTTTGTGCGTGCTCATATTTTTCTGTAGTTCTTTCATGTATTTGGAGGTGTATACTTCTTTACTTGTGTTCGAATATGTTTTGGAAGAAGTCATTTCAGGAAAAATAAATAGTCTGGGACTCTAGGTAACATAGTTGGAAAATAACATACATGTTTTCACTACTTTTATCTTTTATGCTTGGCTTCTTAACATTAGCTGACACTCTCCCTTTTGCATGTCTTTTACTGTTTCGAAGCCACCTTGTTAAGAGTTGCAGGTTTTATCATACCTTGTTATGTTGTCATTATTGAAGTGAAGTCTAATTTTTTGTTTCCTGTAGGTTGTAAAAATGGCTTTCTTAAGTAAAATTGGTAATATGCTTAGGCAGACCTCGACTAGGCAGATCAATGCTCAGTTGTCTGCTTCAAGGCCTGGCCTCTTTCAACTGTTTCGGTGCATGTCAAATTCGCCAAGCTCGAAAGTTTTTGTCGGAGGTGTGCATCCATCTTTCGTTTATACATTAGGAGTAAACTATTTTCTGTTACCTGTTTTTCTTGGTGTTTCTTGTTAATGTCCTTTTATTGCAGGTATTTCATTCCAAACTGATGACCAAGGTCTGAGAGACGCTTTCAGCCAATATGGTGAAGTTGTTGAAGGTACGCTGTGATGAATGCATTTGCTTATTTCAATTTATAATTGCCACTACGAAAGGGACTTAAAAGTATCACTTAAATATTTTCCTCTACATGTCAAGTGTGTCATGTTGGTGCATGTCTTTTTAGTATAATGACATGTCCCATCTCCCATGAACATTTAGATGCCACATTTGATCTGTTTGTGTACTAACTTTGAGTTTGCAGTCAAGTTTGTTTGATGTCCACTGCTTTTATCTTTGTTAAACAGCTGGTTAATTTGATATTTATTGTAGCAAGAGTAATTGTGGACAGAGAAACGGGCAGGTCTAGAGGATTTGGGTTTGTCACTTACACTAGTACTGAGGATGCTTCCAGTGCAATACAGGCCTTGGATGGACAGGTAATACAAGGCATCTAAGTATCTATTGTTTGAGGAATTTACTTATTCCTTTCATATTGACAATTTGTCAGTCTTGGAATATCTGCAGGTTGCTGCTGTTTAAGTAAACCTCATAAGATGATAGTGTATTTTATAATGAGCATATACTTGACCTTTGTACAAAGAGATCAAAATTAGAATATGATGCATGCAATTTCCGTTTTGTAACCTTATAGAGTATTTTCTTCTCATGGTGCTGCAACTAAGGTGAAAGCTTTTGCATTGTGTTGGCTGCAAATTGCATCTAGACCTATGTCAAATACTCGGTATTTGAGACTACAACTATTGTGAATGATATAGGTTTGGGGGATAATTGCATCTCAAATTAATTTTATGTTAACATGTGCTTGTCAAATTCACTATCAGCGTCTTGAAACATAGTGTCTCCTCTGTCAAGGCCTCAATCTTCATGATATAACTCGTTTTCCCTTGTCAACTTATTGGGATCACTTTCGTATCTGCTAGTAACTCTGATCAGTTGCTTTTTTCTATGAAGTGCAAGTGCCACATTAATTTTCTCAATCTCCTTAACTGAAGGATAGTTTTCATTGCTTAAAAAATTATGTTGTAGGCTCAATTTTCGCATGTATTTATGAGTAATTGGTTTGGTGTGCGAGATTTTTTATCATCATAATATTCTTGGTTAATCTGTCTGGTATAACTCTATAGACAAGGGTGTAAACAGTAGTTTCATTTTTGTCTACCCTGTTTGCTTTTTGCAGATGCTTAACATTACAGCTTTGGTTATCATATCTGTGTTGTAGGTTCTCCATGGCCGTCAAGTAAGAGTAAACTATGCATCTGAGAGACCTCCTCGTAACTATGGCGGTGGCTACGGTGGTGGCTATGGAGGTAGTGGCTATGGTGGCGGTGGCTATGGCGGTGGAGGCTACAACAGAAATTCCAGCCCCTCGTCTGGAAATTATGGTGGTTTTGATCAATCTGCTACAACCAATTTTGATGGTGGGAGTTTCAGTGGTGCTGGCGGCATTGATGATGATGCCACTGGTGGTCCAGCTGGATATGGAAGTCAGAATATGGGATTTGGTGGTGCTGATCAATTTGGTGGTGCCAATGATGGCTTCAAGGAGGAAGGAGAAGCATTCGACTCAAATGAGCCAGTGAACGAGGACAACGATTTCGCGAAAAGGGCATGAAGCCAGTCTGTCTTTCGTAGTAGTAAATTGTTTGGTTATTAGTCATGAAGTTACCTTCTTTGGAAACTAATTTTTATTTGATCAAATTGTGAAAACTTTTACTACTTGTAGGGAAAAAATCATTTTATGTTCAGCTTGACTCTTAAGTTTTTTTTTTTTTTTGAAAATTTGAAGTTGATTTGAGATATAGAATGGCACCAAGGGGCTATGCAGTGTGATGTTTGAATCAACATGGGAATGAAGTTTCCCCAGTTCTTTGTGAACCAACCGGATATCATCAGTGACAAGAGGCGTGCAACTTAAACCGGATGCTCATCGATAGAAATGAACACAAGTGGTACCCTGGCGAAGTTCATAATTCATTCTCTCCATACACGGCTTAATTTCCGCAACGCTGGACTTGAATCTTGTCAAGATATGAACACTGCTTTCATCAATGAAACATCTTCCAATTCACAACAGAATGGAGCATAGCTTAGACTAACTTTTGACAATTACTTCCGATTGGGAGAAAACAATTGTTCTTCCGCATGCCTCGATAGTTTTGTCATGTCCTCCATGTAAGGAACGGTGTGATTGCCTTCTCTGGGATACAAGGTGTTTGAGATGTCAAAATGCCAAATGCCAATGCCTCACTAAATGCTTCTTTTTTCCCCTCCCCCAGGTTTCTTGCAAGAAATGTTGAATCATGGCCAAGCTGAACTTTCCTATCTCCTCCTTGGAACCCAACCCAAGGTCGATTTGTTGTGTACTTTTAACACCTTTTTTTCCGCAGTAGCTCAGTGTATCACTTCAGCCATCTTTGCAGACAAAAAGGTCGACAAATTCTCAGTTACTCTGTCTCAAATACTTTTCATGTTAAACAAAGAGTATAAGCAAACACGACTCATTGATTACTTGTAGAAAACGGTGAGGAAAAAAGATGGAGTATTTCTTACACGAAAAACAATTTTCTATAATTGATAGTCTGAATTTTGAGATTACATGATACATTGCTATTTATTCAGGCTTGGCTTGTATAGGAATTTTGGGTTGACTTTTCTGTCTCCCCTAAAAAATCACTGTTTAAAAGTTACACGTTTCATATCTATTTATTCAAGAACAAACGTTTCATAGGTTTAATTTTTAAA
The DNA here is from genome assembly GCA_035048815.1 of Abelmoschus esculentus. Classification (NCBI taxonomy): domain Eukaryota; kingdom Viridiplantae; phylum Streptophyta; class Magnoliopsida; order Malvales; family Malvaceae; genus Abelmoschus; species Abelmoschus esculentus. The sequence continues at coordinate 93,837 of JAUCBN010000027.1, read as the reverse complement.
AATTATTATTTAGCCAATAAAATACCTTCCTGAAAAGTCATAATAATCGACGGTCCATAATCCTTTAAATCCAGATCCTCCATCCCTGGTTAAAACAACCTGACTCTGCAAAATTTCAGCAAGCTTTATTAACAAAATCCCAAATCAAAATATAAACTGGACTGGAGAATCGAGAAATCATTAAAGATGCTCTCCCAAGATTAAAACTTTATCCCAATTTTGACCACCAAATGGCCCAAAACCAAAGACCCAAAACCCTCCTCGATTCCTTAGGTGAAGAAATCATCAGAATCCTAACCCCTGTTTAAATCTGCATGTTTTTAGTCGTCCTTTTGGTCTCAATTCTCAACTCAAGTTCTTCACTTTCCGTTACATCAATTGCAACCATAGCTTACTCTGAAACCAGCTCCGATCATCCTGGGACAAATTCCTAGGTGCCCTTTTGAATTCCTTAGCATTTGTTGCTGTTGTCACTGTTGCTACCTTCATTTTGGTGCTCTTTTTTTTTTTTACCTCAGGTGCATTAAGTTCTTGAAAATCTATATGTTTTTTTCTTCTTTTGTTGTTTTGGGATTCATGGGTGGTGAAATTGCCTGGTTTTTTATAGAAAAATTCAGTGTTCCCATTGATTGCATTACCTTTTTGGTGCTTTTGTTTAATTTTGCTGTTATTGGTGTTTTGGATGTTTTTATGTCAAAAATGGCTATTGTTGTGAGACAAGGGTACTTGGTTCTAATTGGAATGTTGGTTGCTTATCGGTGTACTCTTTTGCCTGAATGGACAACTTGGGTATTATTGGTTGCTATGGCATTGTATGATCTTGCTGCTGTTTTATTGCCTGTTGGACCTTTAAGGCTCCTTGTAGAGCTTGCTATGTCAAGGGATGAAGATATCCCGGCCTTGGTTTATGAGGCTAGACCAGTTATGTTGGAAGCGTTGATTGTAGTTGATATAAATTATAACTTATAATATATTATACAAATCACCAATCTTGATTGTAGTTGATATAAATTATAACTTATAATATATTATACAAATCACCAATCTTGCTGCTGCAAGTTTTACACCAAAAAAACACTTTGCACACTTGCACACACACACTTGGCTTTCTCTGTTTTTTTCTCTTATGCTCTGTACAAACTAACACCACATATTTATATCATCATTAACCGACTTAAACATATTCTAGAAATTAATTAAATAATATAGGATAATACTAAAATTCTCTAGAACTTGCCACATAATTCGAGGGTTGTCAGGTTGCCTTCAATTTCCGTTTCCTTAGTTGCTAAGTATTTTAGTTTCCGCTATTGTTGCTTAAGTTTCTTGAATCTTCCACTTGCTTGCCGACATGCTCATCACCGTGCTCTAGATGTTTCTAGAATCATGTTTGAATTCTAACACTCCCCCTCAAACTTGATTCTTCATCCCAAGCATTTCTTTTAGTCTTTGAAATGTTCCTACGTTTAATGGCTTCGTAAAAATATCTGCAAGTTGATCTTCTGTCTTGTAGTAGACTAACTCCGCATTTTTGTTCTTCACCTGCTCTCGTATGAAGTGATACTTTGTGTCGATATGCTTACTTCGGCTATGGGAGATAGGATTCTTTGCAAGAGATATAGTGGACTTGTTGTCAACATATATTGTAGTTGGTCCTTCTTGTGTAAAATTTAGCTCGTTCAAGATATTCTTCAACCAAATTGCTTGACAGCTGCATGCTGCAGCGGCTATGTATTCTGCTTCACATGTTGAGAGAGCTACCGTTTGTTGCTTCTTTGATGACCATGAAAATATTGCAGAACCGATATGAAATAGGTATCCAGAAGTGCTTTTTCGATCATCCACGTCTCCCCCGTAATCACTATCTGAATATCCAACTAACTTTGAATTTTGTGATTGTTTATAGAATAATCCATGATCCAGCGTACCTTTGATATATCTCAAAATTCTCTTTGTTGCGATCCAATGATCTTGTTTTGGATTCTCCATGAATCTGCTTACTAGTCCCACAACATACATTATGTCTGGTCGTGTGATAGTTAGGTACCTCAAACTTTCAACGAGGCTTTTAAACAACGTTGGATTCACCGGTTCTCTTGTTGAATTAACACTTAATTTCATACCTATTTCAGCTGGAGTAGCTACCGGTTTGCAATCTTTCATTCTGAATTTGCTTAGAATTTGCTCCGCGTACCTTTTTTGAGATATAAATATTCCATCTTTCATCTGCTTCACCTCGACCCCAAGAAAATATGACATCTCACCGATATCTGTCATTTCAAATTCTTTTGTCATAGCTTTCTTGAAATCATAAAACATACCTGGGTTATTTCCGGTAAAAATCATGTCGTCCACGTATAAGCATACGATCATAATATCGCCATCTTTATTCTTCTTTGTATATAAAGAATGTTCATATGGACTCTTTATGAATCCATTATCCTGAAAATATTCATCTATTCTTGTGTTCCATGCTCTTGGTGCTTGCTTTAATCCATATAAAGCTTTCTTCAAACGGTAGACCTTATCTTCTTGTCCTTGTTTAATGTACCCTGATGGTTGCTCGATATAAACTTCTTCTTCTAGGTAGCCATTTAAAAATGCTGACTTCACATCCATTTGATAAATCTTCCATTTATTTTGTGTTGCAACTGCTGTGAGAAGTTTGATAGTGTCGATCCTTGTTACTGGAGCAAATACTTCATCATAGTCTATTCCTTGTCTTTGCTTGTAGCCTTTGGCAACTAGTCTCGCTTTGTATTTCTCTACTTGTCCTTCTTTATTTGTCTTTGTCTTGTACACCCACTTGACTCCAATTGGATTATGTCCTTCTGGTAGGTTTGTGAGCTCCCACGTATCATTTTTTTCTATCGATGCAATTTCTTCATTCATGGCATTCTTCCACTTTTCATCTTCAATTGCTTCTTCGTATGTTATTGGATCACTACTTGCAAGTAAACAGAAGAGTGAAATATTTTCAGTTTGATAATCCTTGTACCTTTCTGGTGCTCTTCTTTCCCTTGTAGATCTTCGAACGTCAGTTGGTTGTATTTCAAGATTCTCTGCTCCACTACTCCTTGATGAAGATGATTCAGTCAAATTTTGTTGAGTAGCTTGATCATCACCTTGTTCATCTTGGTTGATGAGGTTGTCATTATCTTCGTTGAAAAATAATCCATCAACCTGTTTTTTGTTTGAGCTCCATATCCAATGTTCTTCTTCGTCGAACTTAACATCTCTGGAGATTATTAATTTCTTGGCTAGTGGATTGTAAAGTCTGTAGGCTTTACTTCGTTCATCATAGCCGATGAAGATACATTTTTCTCCTCTATCATCGAGCTTCTTTCTCAATTGCTCAGGTACGTGAGCATATGCGATGCACCCAAAAATCTTAAGGTGACCAATTCCTGGTTTTTTACCGCTCCATGCTTCGTTTGGCGTCATGTTCCTCACGCTTTTTGTTGGACAACGATTCAATAGGTAAACTGCACATCGAACTGCTTCGGCCCAAAAATTTCTTGGTAAATGATTCTCTTTTATCATACTTCTTGCCATGTCGAGAATGGTGCGATTTTTTCTTTCTGCAACTCCATTTTGTTGAGGCGTATATCTAACTGTCAACTGATGAATAATTCCATGCTCCTTGCAAAAGTCCTCAAATAACTTCATCGTATACTCGCCTCCTCTATCAGATCTGAGTATCTTTAAGTATTGACCGTTTTGTTTTTCCACCATTGCTTTGAATTCTTTGAATTTATCCAATGCTTCTGACTTTTGTTTAAGAACATATACCCAACATTTTCTACTAAAATCGTCAATGAAGGTTAAGTAGTACCTGTTTCCTCCAAGTGATGGTATGTCGAATGGTCCGGCTATGTCAGTGTGAACTATCTCCAATGGTCTTTTTGCTCTCCAAGATTTACCAACTTCAAAGCTTTGTCTGTGTTGTTTTCCTTTGATACAAGCTTCACACAATTGATCTGGAGGATTGATTTCCGGCAATCCATTCACCATCTTCGCTTTTGACAATAACTTTAAGCCAGAAAATCCAAGATGTCCGTACCTCAAGTGCCACAGCCACGAATCGTCCTTAACTGCAATCTTCATGCAATTTACTTCTCCTGACTCAATGTCAATAGTGAAGAGACGATTCCGCGTCATATTGACTTGAGTAATCAAATCTCCATTTTTATTCTTGATTGAAAGTGTATGATTCTTCATATGTATTTCATATCCTTTTTCTAGTAGATGGCCAAGGCTGATGATATTGCTCTTCATAGCCGGTACATAGTAGACATCTGATATATATTTTTTCTCTCCATTTTTCTGAGTAATCATGACTTTGCCCTTGCCTTTAACCTCTGTATGTGAATCGTCACCAAAAGTTACTCGTCCACGGACTGTCTCATCCAGCTCCACAAATAATTCTTTTCGTCCACACATATGATTACTGGCACAATTATCGAGATACCAAATATTATCCTTTGATTCTTCATTTCCCTTATAAGTGAGGAATACATGAGACTCTTCTATGTTTTCTTCTTCAGCTGTGGCTACATTAATTCTTTTTTCATGCATTGAAGCTGATCTACACTCGTAACTATAATGTCCATACTTGTTACAATTATAACATTGTACCTGAGATTTATTTCTTTGTTGATATCTGCCTCTGCCACGTCCTCTATTTCCTCGTCCATGACTTGGTGATTGGTAATTTTCATCTTCTTGGTTGCTAACATATGAACGACCGCCACGTCCACGTGTTCCTCTTCCACAATATCCACCAAAGTTTCTTCTGTCTTGTGCATAACTACTGCTAGTTTTGCCTTCATTGACGTGCAACTTGCTTTGAAGGACTTGCTCCAGATTTTCGCCCTCTTCATTTAATTTCATTTTCTGCTCATGGGCTTGGAGTGATCCCACAAGCTCATCGATCGTCATTTGAGTTAAATCTTTTGATTCTTCAATTGCAACGACCACGTAATCAAATTTTCGCACCAACGATCGTAAAATCTTTTCCATTACTCTAACCTCGCCAAGGGCTTCACCATTTCTTTTCATTTCATTTGCTACGGCTTTCACACGGTTAACATAGTCGTCTATGCTTTCCGTGTTTTTCATTTTTAACATTTCAAACTCGGTTCTAAGTGATTGAAGACGTACCTTTTTTGCTTTCTCAACTCCTTGGAGTGATTTTTGCAGAGTTTCCCATGCTTGCTTTGCGGTTGTTGCTTCTGCAATTTTTTCAAAGTTGGATTCGTCCACCGCTAAAAAAATATAGTATAATGCCCTTTGGTCTTTTTTACGAGCATCCTTTAGAGCTCTTTTCTCCTCATTTGTTAGAGCCGCTTCAGCTGCTGCATTTTCCGGTTCGGCATATCCTTTTATGACAATATCCCAACAATCTAGCGAACCGAGCAATGCCTTCATCTGAATACTCCAGTTGCCATAATTTGTCTTTGTTAATCTCGGAATTTGTGGTTGGATCATGTGTTCCATCTTCTCGTGACGTAAATTCGAATTCGAACTCTGAACTTGAAACCTGGCTCGGATACCACTTGTTGGAAGCGTTGATTGTAGTTGATATAAATTATAACTTATAATATATTATACAAATCACCAATCTTGCTGCTGCAAGTTTTACACCAAAAAACACTTTGCACACTTGCACACACACACTTGGCTTTCTCTGTTTTTTTCTCTTATGCTCTGTACAAACTAACACCACATATTTATACCATCATTAACCGACTTAAACATATTCTAGAAATTAATTAAATAATATAGGATAATACTAAAATTCTCTAGAACTTGCCACATAATTCGAGGGTTGTCAGGTTGCCTTCAATTTCCATTTCCTTAGTTGCTAAGTATTTTAGTTTCCGCTATTGTTGCTTAAGTTTCTTGAATCTTCCACTTGCTTGCCGACATGCTCATCACCGTGCTCTAGATGTTTCTAGAATCATGTTTGAATTCTAACAAGTTACACATCATGACCCTGCTTCTGGGCCCGTTCAAAGACGGATTTGGAGAGAAAGGCAAAACATTAGGCTAGATTCTGAAGATAGTTCAAGTTCAAGTAGAAATGCTAATGTTATTTCTGATTTGAATTCTACTGTTAGTATTGTTCAAGCCAGCCCCAGTGGTACAAGAATTGCTAGAGTGGAAGAGGGACAGGTTTTGGAAAAGGATGCTGAGCTCTTGGCACCATTGATTGATCGCAGAATGAATGATCAAGACGGTATGTCGGCTGAAAACTTGATGCTAGAAGGTATGGGGTTAGGTTCATCTGGTGCTATCAAGCTTGGACTTGGGGATTTCATCTTCTACAGCATGTTAGTTGGTAGGGCAGTGATGTATGATTTTATGACAATGTATGCATGTTATCTTGCTATTGTAGCTGGTTTGGGCGTTACATTGATGCTATTGGCATTGTATCAGAAAGCTCTACCAGCCCTTCCTGTGTCAATTGCGCTGGGGGTGTTGTATTATTTCTTAACAAGGTTCTTACTTGAAGTTTTCATTGTACAATGTTCTTTGAATCTTGTGATGTTTTGAAGTTTTAAATTATTTCATCCTTTGAACCCTAGTCATATGGTACTCTTAACTCTATGATCACTTCTTATCATTCACTTTCTTGATTCGGATCTGTGTTTTTCTCTTATGTGATTACTATTTCTATACAAAATGTTATGTTAAACTCTGTTTTTCTATCGTTAGAGATCTATTTACCTATGAGAAACCCAATTTAGTACACTAAGGTGGGGAACTAGTTAGCTATTTGATAGGCATTCATTAGAGTTCATATTGTTTTTTCTTATTTTATCATCCATTGAACTTTTTCGATGTAGTACTAAGGAGGAAAAGGTTAGAAAGGGAAATTGTATAATACGTCGTTCCAACTCTTCATTTCTATTTAAGCTTCCATTTCTGCACACTTGATTCTGAGTAACACAGAATAGATTGTGTTGAACTATAGTTTTGTGAAAATCCTTGTTGAGCACTAGTTAGAAACTTAGAATCAAAACAATGAATCGGAAATTGATATTGTAGTCCTCTACTATGTTTACCTATCAGTTGGAGATTTGTTTTCCAAATTTGAACCTTGAAAGAGTTGTCTAATTTTATACTTGCTAAGAAATGAAATGAATTGTTATCTGTTTACCTATAACACCCCTAGTTTAGTAATAAGCTGGGGCAGCTAGTTAGCAAAGAAGCATTCATCAGGCGTCATATGGTTTCAAATACTCGGTTTCCGAAAATACCCGCACTGAAATCTGAGTAATGTAAGATTGTATCAAACTAGAGTTTTATGAAAATGTGTATGAAGAGTAATTGTTAGAAAGTTAGAATCAAAATGTTGAAGCGGAAACTGCTGTAGTAATGAATACAGGTGTATACAAAGCAAAATTCTTTTTATATATAAATAAACTGCAAAAGTCAGTATCCACATTTCAATATGATTCTCAAAAGTTAAATTTCATCCATGGAAAACAATATTCTTTGTGCATTTACAAATACAGGAGATCCTTTCTTGGTTTTCTCCACAATTTGCTGTATCAATAACTTCTCCATTTCATCATCAGTATCACTACATTCATCTTCACTTACCTTCACACCAAGTAATTCCTGGACCCTTGAAGTTTGATCCTCTGATGTTCTTAACTGATCATAAAATGTTTCGTCCAATCTGTTTGCATCGTATTGATCACCCCAAGCCAGCTTTTCTTGATGATTATTTCGATAAGGTGTACCCTCTTCTATCACCTCTTCATGAACCGGAGTTTCCCATGGTAATTTCAGGACTTGAGGTTTTGATATGCAATGGAGATCTTCATTTATTGATGGAGTCTCCAGGGTTGGCGAATATTTCCATTTGTTGTTAGGGAATATATGCTCTGATTCCATTAGTTTCACCTTCCTCTGGCTGTTCTCAAGGGCTGTCTCAAGTTCTTCTACTCGTTCTTCAAGCCTCGACTGAATCACTTCATACAAACGCAAGCTCAACTCTCGGGGCGAGACGGCATAATTTGCAGAATGAATAGTCAAGGTGCCGCTTCTATCTTCATTAGATATAGATTGGAGAAGAGGCTGTCCGGTGATCATATCAGATCTCAATTCACCTTCAGCAAAATCTGCTACAAAATCAGGGTCAATCTGCAAGAAATTCCAGCTGTATTATTAGCATATCTGATTCAAACATGCTAGCAGGAAGGCTAAAAACAAATAAATGCCAAAGCAAACAGCTAATGGAATCATCTTCATAATAAAGAGAAACTTTAAGTTCCTTCGACTTTTCAGTTTGTAAAGTACTTACGTGGGACACTCGTATTTGACACATTTGAACATGGGTATAGTAAAAAAATGAACATAACCGGTCAATCACTCCAAAATTTGACAACATAGTAGCGTATCATATATTCATATTTCATGCTATATAAAGAGAACTATATTGCTCCGACTCCTCCATTTCCTAAGCTTTTCATCTGATGTTCACTCAAATATAGTTATGGCATTTAATTTTCCAAACATATGGAAAAACTTAGAAAAAAGGTGTAGCATACCCACATCCACCTTCAAGTTTGAGTTCTGGGGCTTTCAGGTTTTTAGTTGCTAAAACACAGAAACAGTAACATCCAGCTACAAACAAGCAAAATATATGACAAAATATTCAAGATTTGAGGTAGAACATATTTGATACGGTAAATTACCTAATGGATCCATGTACTGTAGACTTAAGGACAAATTAATCACTCTACTATGAAAATGAGTAATTTAATACTTGTACACTTTTTAACGGTAATACCTGTACATTTAATTTTTGAAGCAAATAGGTGAAATTATAAACGGTTGTAACGTTAGAAAATGAAACGTGTTCTGTTTTATAGTGACGTGAAAAAAAAAAGTGAGCAATTTAACCCTTTTCGTGTTTTAAAAATGATGAATTTTAATTTTTATTCTTTCCCCTTGTACTTCAAAACACAAAAATTCAATTTTTTTAATGCTCAAGATTATGCCGTTTAAAATTTTACCTGTTTACTTCAAAACTAAATGTACAGGGACTAATTTGCTTTTCAACTTATAGTACAAGGACCTGTAGTTTAACTTATTTTGATAGCAATCTTCAGTAAACTGGATATTCCTCCCTTGAAATTTTGATTAAGAAACTGTTGAATAATTAATAAAATGAGAATGCCATATGAGACCAGGTGACACAAATGTTATGAACAAAATGAATTCATTAAACCATCTATAGAACTCCACAGAAATGCTAAATAAACACAAGCTTACCTCGACTAGATCAGGCAATCTTCGCTCAAGATTTGGCACACTCATGTTTAGCCCCAACATCTCGAGTTCGGCTTCGATTTTACTCATAGACACCACACATTCCTCTACCTTTCGATGATATGATTCTTCACCATCGAGTCCTGTTAAATTATCCGCATTTCGTTCAAGTGAAGACAAATTCGTTTCCCTGTCGGGAAAGGAATTGTCATATGATTTTTGTGATTCATAATTATCATTGACTAGCTCCTTCACAGTCAATGAATCTTTCATTTCGAGTTCCTCTTGAAGATCTCGAACCAAGTTCTCAATCTGCTTTAAAATTCCTCTCAATTTCTCAACTTCCCTTCTATTTCCTACATAAGAACATATTATTCCAATAGAAATCCCGAGACAAAACAGAACCCCTGGACCATATCGACCTGTTTCGTACAAAAGGATTAGGCCATGCAATTGATCAGACTATAAAGAGTTAAAATCAAGCGAACAAAAGGATTAGGTCATGCAATTGATCAGACTATAAAGAGTGAAAATAAAGAGTTAAAATCAAGCTTAAGCTCATCTTGTAACTAACGGATATCTGAAAAGAACTTATGAGATGCCAAAACAAATAAATGATCCAACAGGCTTATATCAAGAATTCATTTTTCTCAAAGAACACATATCTGAGAAATTTCTGATGAACAACCCTCCGCATAAAAGGAAACACTTTAGGGGGGGGGGGGGGGGGGGGGGACACTTATATCAAACACATACCTGTATCTTATTACACTCGCTGCCAAGTCCAGGTAACATAGAAGTATATGAAACTGTTTCTGATGCAATTTAGCTCATTACAGTTATGGAGAAGGTAATTCATTCTGAGTTTTATTCCTTTTATCTGATGTGCTCCTAGAGGTCCAATTAATCAGTAAAATATTTTATCACCCTAATATGCCTTCCCAACTCTGCTCCCCGAAAATCAGGGACAAAGCCTGGAATTTAGCATAAGAGGGATCGAGATAAAATTATAAAATTTTTGAGGGGTAAAAGCTAAAACAATTATTTTAAAAGTATTTAAACTAAATAATTAATTTTAGGACGGGCGAAAATTACAATTTTCCATTTATCTAAGGAATAAAAGGCTTAAATTTAAAGTTCAATATTGAGGGACTAAAAAATATAAATTCCCCATTGATCAAGGGGGCAAGGCCCTTGCCTACCCATCTTTGGCTTCGTCTCTGCAGAAAATAATGACAAAGGAAAAGAAAGGAAAAGTGACACTCCCAAGATTTCACTGCAACTATGTTCATATCTGAAAATATGATGATAACATACTTGTACTATTTATCTACACTATCTTGCATACATATTTTTCGTTTGCTTTACTTCAATTTCTAACACATTTAGCAAGATAACAAATTCGGAAATTGAAAAGCGGCATTCAGTAATAATAACAGATTCTTATAGTATCTACATAAAAAGTAGAATTTTTTTTTTTGAAAAAGCAATGTAAGAGCAGTACCCCAATGTGTATGAAACTTCTTTTCGGAATCAATTTTACAAGAAATGCTTGGTCTTCCACTACGCTCATTGCCAATCTTAATTTTCAACTTCTCAAGGTGATCCGAAGAACCGATTTTCGGCAATGGAGGAATCGCATACACACACCCATTCTTTTCAAGGGTGGATTGATTATATAGCTTATTGTCCCCAATTCTATTTGATCCATTAGAAAAATCACCACTAACTCTGTTGATTATTCGGCTTCCATCGCTTATCAGCAAAGGTCTCAAGATCGGTGTTGCCGATGACGGAACGGAATTAAGTACGTACTCCTCCATTTTAACATGTTGCATATGTAGTTGAGCCATGAGGCAACTATCTAAGGAGCTTAGTGGTTTAAGTAAATGCCTATATGAATATTTAGTTTTAAGATAGCTTCTTTTCCGCATAGACTTGTTAAAAGAGTCCATTCTAGTGATAGAAGGTTTAGCAGAAGCACTACAACTATTGACACCTGGCCCTTCTCCAAATTGATCTTCTCTTAGGTTTTCACTTGTCAACGATCCTGGTGATAGACCTGATAGAGAAATCACATTGCGATCCGTGTGATGTCTTGATCTTCTCATCTTTTCACTATCGAGTCCACTAGCAGAATCCATTTCAACAGCTGAAGCCACATTTAGTCTGTAAATATCTGAAATTTTCCTATCCGAAAACTCTCTTCCATCTGGAGAAACATCATCCTGCAGTTTCCTTATCATAGCAAATTTGTGGACTGAACCTTTCCCAGGTACAACCTTCCCGATTCCAGAGTCTGCAGAAGAAACCTCAGGAAATCTGTTACCACCCGTTGTAAGATTTTTCCAAAATTTAGCAAAATATACAGCAGCTGCCGCAACAAACCACGAATCCATTTCTGCTCATCCACGGAAATTTCAAATACTACCCGAGCTTGACACCACAAAAGTTGGCCTTTATATCAATCCTCAACATCCAAAACCTCAAAGCAACAATTTCCAAGAAGCTCAACATGGAAATGAAAAATAGGTCTCACAAGTTAAACAGCCTTTAGCACGCCAACACAACAATTAACCAAATAGATACTGAAACATCGAAACTTTCTTGAATTACAAACCTGACACCAGAATCAACAGAAACAGACTATCTCCTTTGTCTCTCAGAACCTAAATTCTCATAAAACACAATGCAATGTGCAAAGCTAAGATGAAAATTCCTACAACAATCCCAAAAATTGAACAAAAAACTTGATATCAAATCAGCCAAATAGAAAACTGAAACTACAAACAGATATCAGCTTATTCAATCTACAATTTTCAGGCAATCAAACACTACATCATAAACAAGAGCAGCCTAAATAAATGTAAAAAAATAAAAAACTTATTCAACTGGAACAAACTATGTCTATATCAGCTTCCCCAGTCTATAATTTCAGAGAATCAAACATATATCACAAACAATAACAGCCTTAATAACTGTCCAGAAACCCTAAATTTGTTCAACCGAAAGCAAATTACAAAAAAAATGAACTAGATCCCATTTCTTGAGACACCAGCTTATATGTCAACAAAAACAGCAACAGACTCAAAAGAAACACCCAGTCCTGAAAACGATGTAATAATCCAAGCTTTACTCATTTGAAAACAATCTAAGAAGTGCATGAAACAAGAAACAAAGAATCCATTCGCAGCCAAAATGAAGCTGATAAAATGGACAAAAAAAGGTGTTTACCTCTTTTCTTTACGTGTTCTTTGAGAATCAGAATGAATATCCAAGCAAAATCCAGCAGACCCAAGTTTGAAAGGAAGGTGTATTTCTCATTGTTGAATCTTCGAGATTGGATTCATCGGAAGAATACGATCCCTTTGCTCTGTTATCTAAACAAAACTACGCCTACATTCACTTGCATCCGTTGCTGTATCCAATTAGAGTACTTTTTTACACTAAAAACAAAGGGCTTTTCAATATATAATAAATAAATATTAGGTTAAAGTCCATGTTGGTCATCCAACTATAAAAAAATTTCATTTTGGTCACTCCTATTTCAATAACTTCCTAAGTTTATACTTCATTTTCATTTTAATCCTTCAAGTAACTTTGATAATGACATGAGTTAACAACTCCTTGTTTTATTCACTGTTTTTTTTGAAAAATATGATCATGTAATTAAAAAGTAACTTTGATTATGCCTTTAATTATAATAATAAAAATATGATCCAAATCTTGACTCTGGTGGGAGATAAATGCCAAGTTTCCACAATTCTACCAATAAGACATTGTTCCTTTTTTATATATAAAAGGTTATTTTTGGCATATTAAAATTAGGTGGAGCTAATGATTTTGGCTAAATTGATGGAAGTCTAATTTCACCAACCGACCTTATTAAATAACAAGGCTTCTGGGACGTCCACAGAACTCATCTTTTCTTGCGGGTTCCTTCGAAGCTTCTTTCCCATAATGTGTGTACTGTTGATCATAAATCTTGCATTCCATTGGTTTGAATTCGACCCAAAATATATCAAGTATAAAAACATCCATTCATCAAAGAATCAGGAAAGCATCAATTCCAAGGATGAGGAAAAAGAATCAATGCTGAACCTCAAAGAGAGGAAATTCTAATATTTTATCACGTGATCTGAATTGTTTGTAAAGCTAATCGATCTAATTGGTATACAAGAATCTTATTGCAAACTCAAATATAGATAATGGAGGTTTATGGAGCAAGCAAGGTAAGAAACAGATGTGATTTTGCTGGTGTATAATCCATGTGACATTAATATACCCTTCCATTCAAACAAAACAAGGCATAAATTGGTGCATCAGATTCAGAATAGGATCGATGCCGTCTTCCAACCTACGAAACTAAAGCTTAAGTTGCTTCAGACACCATTTCTTCACAAACACACCAGGGTTTAATTAGTAACATGATTTGGATCAAATGCAGATATACCCAGCTGATATTCAAATTTAATGCACAAACGGAAAAAATACATGGGAGACAGAGATTCTTTGCTTTCATTAAAGGATGCAATGAAGTTATACATCAACTTGAGGAAAGGCACTTTCTTAATCTCCAAGCTTTTGGTTCCAATCAAAAAACAATGGATTCAAGTCTTATTTAAAACCAAACAGTTCACAAACAAGCCACGACATCCAACAACAACATATGCATGATCAAAGCTTTTGCATAACCAGACAGTCCATTAATCAAACAAGGTACGCTCCTACGTGCAAATTGAAATGCATACATTATAGTTCATGGTGCAGGAACTTCCGTATAGAATGATATCATGGACATGGAGTAAAGGTGTTTCGATTGTCTAGATTCTGCAGATAACAGGCCTCAGAACCTGTAAAAAAAAATGTACAAGGTTCGGCACTATGAAACGGAATTTGCTGTCGGAGTGGCTGCTGCTGCTTACGTTGTCAACTCCGTTGGAAAAGATGAAGCGCAACATAGGATACCGATAGGGCGATCAAGGCAAGACACCATATCCAGGGTTCGGAAGCCGGATAGATCGGTTACCAGGCGATACTCTAGCAATGAAGTCAGAACTGCGGGTAATATTCATACATTCAACGCTAAATCAATCCACAAACCGGCCCGAATTTTTATATTTTGCTTGCCCAAACCGTTTTAGGTTGGGTTTGGAAGTGTCAAATTACAAGTTTTTGTTCACTTCGGCCTGGTAGGGCTATGTGTATTAATGTAATCACTATTAAGTAAACTTGTTCATGAATCAGTCCGAAAGTCTGAATTATTGTTTTTCTTTATTAAAGTTTAGTGCATATTATAGGGTTTGAACAATTTTTGTTTGTCGATGATAACATTGTATCAAAGTTTTGGATTTCGAGTTTTGAGAATCTATTTTTTCAGGTGAAACTTCCATAAGCAAGGCAATGGAAAGTAGTAAAGGTGGTGGTTCATCAGCTGGAGACCAACGGTTGAAGGGAAATGATTCCCAGCGCAATGCTTTGGAGACTAAAGCATACGTTTGGGAGAAAGCTGAGTTGGACAAACTTAACAAACGGTACTCACTTCATATTTTCAATGGATCTAAGACTCATATTGGATTCAATTCAATCCATTTTTTTAAGGTTTACTAATATACACGATTAAGTTTAGGTACGAGAGTATGAAAGCATCAATTCTTGCATGGGAGAAGGAAAAGAAGCTGCGAGCCAAAATGAAGATGGAAAGAAGAAAGGTTAACCCTCAGATTCGTTTTTTACGTATGTTTATGAGTCAAATTTATCGTAATATAAAATTATTTCTTTTTCTATTAAGATATATACAATTCAAATCGGATCCAGATAAAAAGATCCTCCTTGTCCAAGTTTGACCTGGACTGCCCAACTATTACTGTAGTCTGTTTTACATACATCGGATTGTGATTATTCTATAATCAAGTGGATGAGATCTAAATAGAAATAAATTTGTCTCTTGATTTTATTCACAAAACTCGATTGTTGAAATATGCAGAAAGAAATGGAGAAGAAACTGAGGAGGAGGCATGAATTTTACGAGTCGAAACTATCGAGAATTGATGAGATAGCATGTGGAGCGAGAGCTCAGGTCGATGAGAAGAGAAGAAGGGAGCAAGCGAAGATCAAAGAAAAAGCAAAGCAAATAAGAGCTTCGGGACTGGTCCCTGTTTCATGTTTCTGCTTCTGAAGTACAAAACATTTGTGCAGGATGCGACAAACATGAAATATATGTTCCGAGGAAATGACAATGAGTTAGAATATCATCCTATCAAATTGAGAAATGAACAAATATTTAATTACAGTAAACTTAACCATCCAAAAAAATCCATATGTAATTTCCTGTCATTATTTATCCATAACATAATGTAAACGTTCACAGAACTTATATCCTCAACGGTATATAAATGGAGGGGTGTAAAATAATAAGGTTAATTAAAAGATGTAGGTACTTCCGTTAATAGTTAAATGCTTGATACGATTTAAAAGGTTGTGACATAATTAAAACATTTATTACTACCCTTTATAATTTTGAGGCTATCTATACGTTTTATTTGTTATTTTCTATCAATTCAAAAATAATAAAAATGTGAAAAATAACGTTTTCTAACAATACGAAATAGATGTTGCATTACAATAAACTTTTTAAAAAATAAATCATGTCAGATTATTTGATGATTTCACAATCAATTTTAAAACATTAAGAGACTAAAAATGATTAAATTATAATAGGACTAAATCCACCAAAATTGAATAAAACAAATACCTTCAATACATTTTTTTATATGTTTAAACATAAGTTATATTAAGATTTACTTAATTTATTATTATACTTTATAAGGTGAATGGGAATACAAAATTAAAATTATTTTTTATTCACACAGACACCCCCAGATTAGGTTATAGTTGATAAGGGGGACCTTTGAGACTCTTTATCAACTCTAATGCATGAAAATGATTGATGCTGACACGTGGTGGTCATCAAAGAGTTTGATATCCGGCTCAAGTACCAGAGCCATAGGTCCACGAGGCGGGGTTTCCAACTGTCTGGTTCAGAACGGATCCAAATCTATAGCCAGACAGAGGTTGCCAGAACATAAGTCAAGACTAAAATGTAAAATAAGACTAATGAATAGGAGTATATTTATTAAATAATAAATGGTTAAATATTAGTAAAAAATTAAATTCAAGCTTATTGCTGTAAAGATATACATCTACCTAAAATATATTATTAATATAAAATATACTACTATAAAAATATGAGATATAATATACTCGAGTATTTAGTATATTGCAAATCATTAGCCAAGTTTTGTTTTAGAATAATCACTTGATTTGACACTTTAAAAATATTAAAATTATATAAAAGATATTTAAAAATAAATTTTATACCACAGTAAAAGAATATTAATATCTTGTTTTTTAAATTTTGATACTCTAATTTATTTTTTTTAACTGTACTACTGTTTTGAATTTATGAATGACAGACTTTAGATAATAAAGACATTTTATTAAATTATATATATAATAATTAATTATATTGTAGTAATATAGTAAACAACGGAAATAAATTCTTTATGATTCGGGTAAAATAAGAGATGTTAGGAAAGATATTATAAAGATGTAATAACTTTAAAGATAATTATCAATGTCACTACATGATATATATATAACTGAAAAATAATATTAATTTATTTTTTATATTTTATAATTAATTTTTTAAAAATATTATTAGATAATAAATAATATTAATCTCAATTGACTTCAATTATTAATCTCAGTTGAGCTCAATTTTCATTCTCCCTTTTTATTTTGTCAAAAATAAAATAATATTATAATGGATTAAAGTGTTAGATTTTTAAATAAAATTATAATTTAATTTTAATATTATAAATTAAAATCAAAAAATCATCTTACGGTATATCTATTTCTACGGTCTTTATATCAATTACTTACCCATAAACCCCGATTGGCGATTGCCTCCAAACTTATCCAATCCTGTGTCTAAGCCTCCGACCTCAAGATGTCTCCTCTCCCGTCCAAAGGACATTTATTACTCGTGAGGACCATTCCTGACCCTGAGGCATAAGATGAGAATAAAATTTAATTTCTTTGACAATAAGTGGACTGTTCAAAATTTTGTGATATTAATTTGCTCAACCATAAGACACAGAATAGAATCTAGCAATTAAATCTTGCGGGCCTACACTACGATACCACTTGCCTAAAATATTAATAGTTTATATTATATTAATAATATAATATTGGTCCCTAATCCCTATAAGCGAAGAACTTAGATAGGAGGGTAATTGATTTACTCTTATTTCTTTCAAAAATAATTCTACGAAAATAAATGGTTTAAAGATGTAGGAAGTCTCAAACTTTTGAAATATATATATATAATTAACAAATTATTAAATTGAGTAATTGAATCAAGTAATTATTTTGACATTTTTTATTATTAGATTTTAATATTTTTTTAAAAAATATTATCATGTGATATTTCAAGATTCCATCCCATAAGAATTATATATTTTAAATTAAAGAAGATTATTAAAATTATAAAATAATTCTAAAATAATATATAAATTTATTATAAACTTTAATAAATTTATGAAAATACCACTTAAACAAATATGTGATATAATTGATAGGGTTAATTAATCTAAAAGTTAATAAATAGTTTAACATCAATACTGATGAAATAGATGAATTGATAAAATTTTAAATATAAAAAATTAATAAAAATTAAAAATTTAATTATTTTTTTAAAGCTTGGAGACTTCATGTACCCTAAGCTAAAATAAATATACAATTTTATAATAAATATACTTTATAAAAATAGGTACGAATCATAAATCATATAAAATATTTTAAATGTGACCAGAATCCTATTATAAAATGTTGCGAATAAACATCAAAAAACAATCTTTAATTAAGCTCTAAATAAATATAGTAAAAAAACTGTCATTGCTTTAAAAGCAATTGATATCGTAGTCGATAGTTTTCGAATATAGTTTACTCAATTAATTTAAATCATTTTATTCGATTAAATATTCCTTCATAAAATATTAAATATTATTAATTTTTAATTATTCAATTTAATTTTTGTGAAATCAACATCAATCAATCAATTGTAATGGGTACTACGTAACCAAATGATTGGATATTTCTTTGTGAGGTATGTTAGACCATAAAAAGGACTCGTCATCTACTTAAAGGATTGCTCATCTTTTGGGTACAGTGAGTTTTATGCTATATTCCCAAATCTTTTCTCAAAAATATTTGTAATGATGGGATGGTTACGATTGATTATTATTCGATAATATTTATAAGAATATCATTATTATTAAGGAAGGATACATTAAGGTTATATACCTAGATTATTAATGAGTTAAAAAATATAAATGAATGTTATTTTAAAATTAATTACCTTAAAATTATTATAAAAATTAAATTTTATCCCGTTAATTTAAAAGTTAAATAATTTTACATCGATCATTGTCTTATCATAAATAATGATAAACGTTTTTTATTTGATAATGTACATTTTTGGGTGTTTTGGGTTATTTTATCCCTTTATTTATTTAGTATTCTCAGATCGTTATGTTATGAGTTATATTTTTATATATAAATTATATAAAAATATAATTATTTATATTTAAGTTATATAATTAAAACATAAATATTTAATTTTAACGCTTTAAATTTTAAACCTTAAACTTTATTTATAAATATTAAATTTTACATCATTTAATCTAATTTCTTAAATTTTAAATCATAGTCTAAATATTTAAACTCAAAATTAAAAGTTTATCTAAATTTAAAACTAAAATTTAAACAAACTTATGTATTAAAGTGTTTTATTTATATTAATATATATATGTTAGTTGTATTAATAAGTACATTGATTTTCTAAAATATTTGTATTAATTACATTACTAATACTATATTTTTTTTATTACAAATACTCTTCTATTAGTGGTAACCCAAACTCTTCCTATAAAGATTCTACAGCAGACAAACTCGGCAACATTAGGAATTTTTGCTGATCACTGGGTTGTCATTGCTGGTCTCAAAGTTGCCACAAATGTTGTTTTCATACATAAATAAAATCTTTTATTTTTCCAAAAATGAACTCAAAAAATAATAATAAACTCCTATTTAGACATGACCCACCTATAAAAAATTAAAATTTATATTATCTTCTTCTAACACTAAGTTTCACCTTTCTTTTTATTTCTTAATAATAATTATTATTAATTACTCTAGTAAAATTATGTAATAAATCTCTTAAATTATAATTAATTTTAAGTTTTGATATTATAAATAAAAAGTTCTATAATAATATAAATCTACATACTATTTACTTACTAAATTAAATATATGAATACTAACAACATCGAGCCTGGTGTCTACGGCGAAGCATATCCAACATTTGTTGGCTACCACATGTTGTCCATCAAATCATGGGACCCCAAAGAAAAAGGAAATAAGGAGTCCAAACTCCAACTTCCACCTCAAAACCCGGAGATTGGCCGGAGACAAGAGAAGAAGAAGAAGAAAACAAAACAAAGGGGGAGAGAGAGTTTGAAAGAATCAACTCATCATCATGAGTCACTGTACAGTACCAAATTGGAACCTAAACAACCAAACACCAGGACAACAACGAGTCGAAGAAGAAGAAGATGAAGAAACAGACGGATCTTCCTTTAACTTCTTCAACCCTTGTAATAAAAACAACAACGTTGTCCCCTTGTATGGATTCTGACCACCTGAATTACTACGAGTCTCTTACCTAGGTCTTTTCTTTATGCTGATCTGTGTGATTGTAATGTAATTCAGGTCCAACTACCAAGTTGCAGAGTTAACATGGCGAAATGGGCAGTTAGCCATGCATGGGCTCAACGCCTTCCTCCCTACGGCACCTACGACAAAGTCAGCATGTAGGTCAAGTGACACACTAGAGTCCATAGTCCATCAAGCCACATGCCACAACCAGAACCCGATCACCCCAGCAAACACCAATAGATCTATCGGCGGTCAATTACTGAAGAAACGGGCATGGTCGATGTCAGATTCAGATCAACGCAGGAAACACATAAGTTGTGGGATTCATGGAGAAGATATTAGTGCATGCGGTAGTGGCAGTGCCAGTGCCACATTTCACAAGGTCGATAACGATGTAACGATGCTGACTTCGGGTTCCCATGAATCTCTTCGGAGCTTGAAAACAAAAACCACCGATGGTGGCGACTCTGGTTTTCATGATGGAACGGTAAAAAGAAGGAACCTATTATTTTAACAATTTATCTAAATTCAAACCGCGTAAATTGTTTTGGAACAATCTTTAAAATTTGTAGGAAAGCCGGGATCAAACAGACTCGACCAGACTAAGCCGAGCAGCAGCCATTCATAACCTATCTGAAAGGGTAAAATTGCAGTCCGATCTCCAATCTTTAAAAGGGTTAGATTATGTTGAAACAGCATTACACATTTATTAATATAATTATACTTTTTACGCACACGTAAGGGATCGTTAAAATACTAACTAGATCATGAATTCTAAAATAGCTAGGGAGAATTTGTATTGTATTCCTCTTGATTTCAGAGTTGAAACGGATAACCTTTTGTATTTCGTTGTAGCAGAAACGAAGAGATCGAATTAATCAAAAGATGAAAACTCTTCAAAAACTGGTGCCAAATGCAAGCAAGGTAAGATAATCATAAGAATTTGGGAATGTAACCTTTTTATCTAACTAGTTTGAAATTGGAGTATCAGAAGGGATAGGATCTCTTTTGTATGCATGAATCTGAGAAATTGGTTGGAACATAATTATAGACAGATAAAGCTTCAATGCTTGACGAAGTGATAGAATACTTGAAACAACTACAAGCACAAGTTCAAATGATGAGTATGAGAAGCATCCCTCCCATGATGATGATGCCTCTTGGCCTGCACCCACAGCAGCAGATACAAATGTCTGTTATAAGTCGGATAATGGGAGGCATGGGACTTAACCATCAAGCTCTAGGAATGGGCATGGGGTTGCTAGACATCAACACCGCCATGGCTCGCAATGCTTCCCAACCTCTTTTGCATCTTCCACCACCCTTCACCACACCTGCACCGCTGTCTATGATTCCTCCGACAGCAGCCCCCGCCTCCGCTGCAGCAACTCAAGCGAATACAAGTGGCAATTCTAATGCCCCCGTTCCTTTGCCTGACCCATCTTGGGCTTTCCTAACTCAAGTACGTGAAATATTGGGATTTTGAAAATTTTCGTATGCTGCTTCCACCAATCATTTTATTTCAAAGTACTCGTACAGGACGTGTATAAGACACTCGAACTCATCAACTTGACGGTTTCGAATTAAAAAAATAAAAGTCAATTTGATTATTGTCTACTTATGCTCAGCAACTTGAATCCGGATAAGATGGAGTTAGCTAATGATAATTCTTATTTTTGGGATGCAGCCGATGAACATGGAGCTCTACAATAAGATGGCAGCAACACTGTACCAGCCCCAAATGAATCGAGCAGAGACACTTAGCAGTCTATTGCCATCGAA
The DNA here is from genome assembly GCA_035048815.1 of Abelmoschus esculentus. NCBI lineage: Eukaryota > Viridiplantae > Streptophyta > Magnoliopsida > Malvales > Malvaceae > Abelmoschus > Abelmoschus esculentus. The sequence continues at coordinate 71,988 of JAUCBN010000027.1, read as the reverse complement.
CAACGTAAAAGAGGATTGAGAGTAATCTTTGTAGAAAACAAACCTAGATTGTTTCTCTCAGAATTGCATGTTTGGTTTTTCTTTAATTATATGTTTATTTTATTGGCCTTTGAACTTCACTGTTTTGTACTATGTTATTTTCAGACAATTTAGAATCTTCATGGAAATGAACTGTATTACCTGGAAACAAGTAAATATACTGTGTCAAATGTATATCCATATCCAACACTTACACCGAATTCCATTATCGTATTAATTATGTAAAATTACTATGCTATATTTTACTTCACACGATCACTGTTAGCTTCTCTTTGAATTCTAGTTTCTGTTCTTCCCGCTCACTGTTCGTTCCCTCTTTGGTTGTTTTGTCAGAAAATTTGCACTTGATTCTTTGTATTTTCGGTCACTGTTTTCACACCAAGACTCTAGCTATGTTAGGTTCACTGTATTGGCATTGAAGCAATCGATTCCATCTGATAGATACTCAATATCATCAAAATCCTTAACTCCTATGTTTACTCCGAATTCACTTCCTGGATCATTGACCACTGAAGAAGCCCCCTTGCGAACAAAAAGAGAGAATTAGAAGCTTTAAATGGCTCGCAAATGATGCTTTACGAATTAGTCCGTATCTCAGATGGTGAAATGGAAACTATAGACTCCACCACATCCCTCACCAGTGCTTCTTGAAAATCTCAGTCTTCTTGTCCCGACGATAGCATAGGTGTCTCAATCTGCTTTTCAGGTTTCCATCTTGGAGTGAACGCTCCTTGTTTTTGGGACTTGCAGGTGGTTCCAATTCTTTTTCAATCGAATGTGACAGCATCAACTTAGATTCTTCCACAGGTAAACAGGAATTCAGGTCAATCACTGCATAACCTGAACACTTCTCACAAGGCACATTGTCGAAGCAATCTTTTTCTTCATCTTTGATGTCTTCTTTTGCATGAGAATTGGGATGGCTCCGGGAGGGGGATGCAGGCGACGAGTGCTGGCCATTGGCTATAGGAGGCTTTTTATGCATGTGAATCTGATTCTGAGTATCCTCTTGAAATCCACGGAGTTGCTTGCCTCTCCCTTCTCCAACTCAAATAATGTACGGGCATTTCTGGATTCTGAGGCGAACAATTAGTTGACAGTTGAGGGGTACTTGCACCATATATCGAAAACATCTTCCAGCAGCAGTCGAATTGGTGGAGAAACTAGGCAAGACAACATTGAGATCCAAGCTCTTTACGGACCTTGCATACTTGAAATCCTTGTTGTATCTAACAACACAGTGCTGAAATGCAAACTCGTTGTCATTATTTAAGTCCTGTGGTAACAAACTTGCAGTTGAATTTTTGCAAAGAAAAAGGCTCGTGACCAGAAGGCTAGCGGCATATGATAACGATTTAGCACTTCTCCCCTTAAAACATAAAAGAGCTTAAATTGCCAGACTCTGCTTGAGGGCATGTTTCCAAGATGAAACAGAGGTTGATGCAGAGTTCACCTCATCAGCCAAATGGACAATATGATCTGAGCAGCTCATGCCTGAATTAACTACCGATTCATAGTTACTTGCACAACATTAGATGGTAGATCAGATGCTGCATGAGCCATATGCATTTTTGGTGACTGCTGATAACTCCGCCACCTACATGAGCAGTGCTCAATGTAACCTCCACTTCCTATCAAAACCATCAACTGAACGGGGATTGGGAGGGGCGGATGCGTTGGCTCAAGGTATTATCTGAAGCAGGAACCAGTTGAGATCCACACGAGGATTGAGGAGCCAAGAAGCAACTGCATTAAAGCTTTTAGTGAGTCTGACAGTGCTGGTTTCAACTGAGGGTGAGATCAGTGGAGAACCCGGGCATGCTGAACTTCATGCCAACAGGAAACACTCAGCTGACCGAGAGGGAGGACCAGGTTGAGGACTCCATTACCAACCAACAATATGACTATTATTGCATGAAACTGCAGGGGTGTACCATGTATGTGAACTAGATTTCATGCAAAATGTATGGGACATGGCTTACTTTTAGAATCCCTGTATCATGATTCTGTCTGAAACCAATGCAAGAGGGAGCGATGTCCCCGTCAACTGTGTTTGATGGATTTAAGGATACCTGTACAAGGTGGGTTGTGGTTAGGTACATTCTTCCAACTCATCTTGGATTTTATCTGCTGCAATTTATGGTATCCATATATTAGAAGAGCGTACACATGTGTGGAAGAATTTGAAAATTGCTGCTTCTAAACATAATGCCCTGGTTAATGTCGGGATGACAAGCAGTAGCACCAGATTTCATCCAAGAAAGGCTCGATCATGCTTTTGTGAACACGGAATGGAGACTTGGCTATCTCAATACTTCACTCACCCACCTAACGAAAGACCTTTCTAATCAAACGAGTATCTGTGGCTCCGATTGGCACGTGATCTTAACATACAGAAAATCATTGCCCAACTGGATGCAACTGCTGTCTGCTGTCATACTCATAAGTCGTAAGCATGATCAAAATAACGTCGAATTCTAACTCACTCCTTTTCATTCTGATTCATGGATACACCAGATGTGCCGATGCATTAGCAAAACTTGACTTCAGGCTTCACCTACGGAAGCTTTTGTTAGTAGAAATATATTGTGCATTTTGCAACAGCCACCCGACTCGAGTACTCCCAAGTTTACGTGCTGATGTTATCGGTAATTTGGTACAGTACCGCTTCTGTTAATTAAGTGCTCCATTCCAATACTATAAACTATTGCGATCAAAGGTTGTACACTTTTAATAAACAATTTTTAAATGTGACTGTTATAATCACTTAAATTTTGATTGTGAACTTCAAGCCACGTTCATGTTAATAAAAAAGAGAAATTTTTAATTTCACCTCAATATTTTAAGAGTATTTTTTCACACACGCATAAAAAAAAAAACTAACCCATTTCCACCCACCAAATCTGAAAAACATAGTATGTGTGTATAATCAGCACAGGCGTAAAAGGACTTGGAACTCATGCAAATTGCAATATTGTAAAGAATCCATAAATGAGAAGCAATCTTCAGTTGCTCAAAAGCTACCAAATTTCTCATGACAAAACAAAGAAAGCAAAAAAGTTGAGATATATCATCCTTTTTAACTTCATATTACAATTCAAGGCATTGAAGCCACCTCTTACGACTGACCGGGCAATCTCCTTTGTCATACATCCACCCTTTCAACGTCTTCAAGCACAAGGGTCTTGGATGGCTTCCCCAACAGATCGGTATACTCTTGGAAAGGAGACCTCGTGAATCGAGTCTCCTTCCAGAAATCAGGAGTCAAGAAACCATAAGTTTTCAGAAGGCACTCAAAGGTGGCCTGCATTTACATTACAAGAATTAGAAAATACGCAGCAGCAGCAGCAGCTATCAAACATGAAAGCTCATTAATTTTCCAAACAAACAAGCATTCGGCAGCAACATGCAATGATTTAAAAAAAAACAATTTGGCCAAATGATTCAAAAATCTACAAGCACACGCCTAGGGGAGTTCCACAAACATATATCATGATTTCGACCAGGAGAAGAACATTAAACAAAACTATGAGAAGCATAAATCACAGCTTTAGAGCATCCCATGTTTGCAATCTTGGCTGGAAATCTTTTACTGTCATTGTGGTTGAGGATGCAAAAGAAAAAACAAAAATCAAGTTTCTCTTCAATTAATTCAGTCACGTAATAATTCACGGTATCAAAGAAACAATAGTGAACACCAACCCAAAAGTTCAGCAACAGGAAATTAACATATTTAACTACAAATTTCAAGATTGATATTAATCCATAAACAATATTTAAAAAAGAAACCAAACAAATAAAATTTATAAGGAAAACCCAATACCTTGACAAAGTTACCAAGTGTTTTGGTGGAACCCCTTGAAGAAGTGAAAACATCTTCAATCCCAGCAAACTGAAGCACCTTCTTGGGCACCCTAGCAGCCACAATCCCCGCACCTCTAGGAGCCGGTACCATCCTAACAGTGACCGACCCACATTTTCCTGTAACCTTACACGGCACCGTATGAGGTTTCCCGATCTTATTCCCCCAGTAGCCTCTCCTCACTGGTATCACAGACAGCTTGGCCAATATTATAGCCCCTCTAATAGCCGTCGCAACTTCTTTGCTACACTTCACCCCCAACCCAACGTGTCCATTTCCGTCTCCGACGACGACGAAGGCCTTGAAACGTGTGCGCTGGCCGGCACGTGTTTGTTTCTGGACGGGAGTGATCTTCATTACTTCGTCTTTCAGTGAAGGGCCAACGAGTTGATCGATGATTTGGTACTCTTTGATGGGGAGGGAGTGGAGGTAAATTTGTTCTAGGGAAGTGATTTTTCCCGCTTTCACTAAACGGCCGAGTTTCGTCACCGGAACCCATTTCTCCTCTTCGTCCTTGCGACCGCGGCGTCTACCTCTCGGACCACGGTCTGATCTCCCTCCGCCGAAGCCACGCCTGAAAGCGCCTCGTTCTCCGCCGCCTCTCTCTGCCATTATCGGTTTCTGACTTGGGATTCGAGGGATGCAGAAATGACTTGATGAGAGAGCGGCTGAGGTTAAGGTTTAATATGAGCGAGTTTTTAAGTTCGGGTTTTATAGACGGAAATAAGGGTTTATGAGCTATGGTATACGGGTTATTTTTTTGAACAATATGGTATACGGGTTAGTGAAGCTGTGAAGGTGATTTTTTTTGTAAGATTAAATACATTGTTGGTCCTCTAAATTATATCATTTTACCCGATTGGTTCTTTCATATTATTTTAGCCCTATTTCACCCCTTAAAATTTTTTCTTCTGAAGTAACTGAAGTTAAAAGAAAATTATCCAATCATCAAACGTTACGCAACTTGTTTTTTTTCAACAATGTTTTCTTGAGGATTTTATGTTTTTTCGTTCCGAATACAAGCATAGGATGACAAATGTTATTCATAAGATTAAGCTCATAAAGTCTTTGTTATAATTTGCCTTTCATATAATTTGTCTTAAGTCGAATCGAATATTTCAAACCCAACCTCTCTTTTAATTGGATCATATTAAGTAAGAACTCTACCGAATCGAATAAAGTACCTACTCTTATTTGAAACCCCTCAATTGAACCTCAAGAAGTTATTCATAAAAAAATTAGTTACGAGTCCACTATATAAATTTTAAATTATTATATTTATTAACTATTTGTGATTAAATTTAACCGAAGCCTCTTCGGTATGAGTTTTAGATACTTTAAAATTTGATTTATCATTTATTTTATTAAAAGATTGGATTGATTTGTTTTTTACTTTAACTGATTCTGACATCTCTTCGACTCTTACTTGATCCAACGTCTAAGGGTACTACTGATACATATGTCATGTCATCGAATCAATGAAAATTTGAACTTCAGACTCTTTAGTTTATGAATTGGAGTAGAAAACCTACTTCTTGAGCATTAGTTACCAGATACGAGTGCGAATGCCGATGCTGTAGGGATGAAAGGGACACGCAACTCTCTTTGTACAAATTATGTCTTTTTTATCACAAGATCATGGGAGAAACCAAAACCAAAACCAAAGCCAAGATTGGATCCTTATTTGTAAGTTTTTTTATTTTGATTCCTAACAACTGGGACTGGGACTGGGTATTTGCGAGCGTTCTTGATGATCTTTGTTAAAGCAGCTTGGCCAAGATCAAGCCCACACACATCCGCCAACCGAACCAGGTACAGCAACACATCCGACACCTCGTCTTCCAAATGTTCCTTCTCATCCTCACTCCAGTTGGGTAGTCCTTTCCCAACCTCCCCTTTCCACTGGAATATCTCCGACAGCTCTCCCACCTCTCCCACCTGCAAATGCAATACTTATAACATGACACGTTTTCATAGTAATACACATGCATTTTATGGAGTCTATGGTATTCTTTGAATACTCGTATCCGATGCTCACATCGGAGTTTGAATCTTACTACTTACTAGTGCTAACAGGAGATTTCTTGGACTGTGATGTTCATCCCACCCTCTAGCTTCAGCAAACTCTGCAAGCCTGTTGCTGAGCTCCTTAAGCGACACATCCTTTGATTTAGCAGTCTCCATGGCATAGCATTGACATAGGCATAGCTTGAGACGTGCATGCTCGAATTTATAGTGATACATAAAGGTATTGCCTATTGGGGTGGGGGAGAAATGCTTCCACTGTTTCTCTCTCCTGTATCTCCCCAAAACCACTGTTTGGTTAGTGGAGATTGGGTCAGCACTTTTTAGTACAACTCACAAAAATATTTGAATGATTCAATAGAAAAAAATATTCGGTTGACCACGTCATCCATGGTCCTAATTAATCAGGATCGTTGATCTTAATTTTTTTCAAGTGAATCATCACCTCTTTCCTACATGAATTTAGTAGTTGGGTATTTATTAGGTAGTTATTTAAAGATCAACGGTCCTGATTGTTTGGACCTTAAATGACGTGGTGAACATGATTCACTTAATAATCTCTCGATTCAACAGTGACTTGTCAAATTCCTTTCATCCAACATGTATCTTTTAGTTTTATTGTAAAATCATATATAATCTCCTTAGATATGGTTGTTCTAATTTGTATGGAAATTGGCACTGCCAGGTGCCACCATCCACAAATGGGGAGGCAAACATCATTACTTTCATACAAACTTTTTTCCATTGCAATTCCAGTCTGGACTATTTATTCTTAGCATCTCATCCACTTTGTACGGTAACATTCATCCGTGTTTAAAGCTATGTAATTCATCCGTAAATAGCTTTTATAAGATGTTAATCTATTAAAACAAGCATATTTGATCTTCATCTGGAATTACAACAAGACTACAGTCAATCAAAAACAATTGTCTTCGGTCAGGGTAGAATCAGTTATATCTGAAAGGATTCTGTTCCTAGTATGGGACATCCCCGGCATAAACCATGATTCTTTTATTCAGCTCGATTGAATGATCACCCTTAATTATTTAAAGTATTTTTATTTGAAAGAATTGTGATGGAATCAAATGATGATAGATATCCACCCAGCTGTTGCACTAGGCACTAGGGCAGTAGGGCTCTTGGAAACACACTCATTCAGCAATAGTTGAAAACACTCATGAGCCTTTTGCTGCATCACAAATAAACCCATCCTCAAACCTCAATGCCATTGGATTAGGCCTTATCCCTCACGCCGTATCTGCTAATTCGTGTCTTTACGCTTTCTCTCTAACCAGGGATTTTATTCGGAATTTTTTTTTAAAAAAAATCTCGATTTGTCTATTTCGTACATTGTCATCAAAGTTTCATCGTTACGTGTGTTTGTTTGAGGGGTTGAGTCGGACCAAGATGGTGTTTCAAAATTCTTATCAAATTTAGACGAAGATTGTGTATGAATTAGCATCTTATTTAGTCACGGATTCTATTTTAAAATTCAGATTTTAAATTTTTTAAAATCAAATTTATAAGATTTAAATTGAATTTTTTGCATTAAGTTAAAATAATAATTGTTTCGAATCAAGTTTTAATCACCCTAAAATTATGAGTCCGTAACTTTAAAAAAACACATATTAAGGCACGAGTGTATAGTTCCTATACATAAATAAATGAGTATACCCGTGCTGTACAGAAACCATTTCTTTATTGACAAGTTCAAGTGTATTAAACCTCTATACTCTATAAAGTAATTGACATTCTAACCGTAACATCTGCTTCACTGTTTCCTATTCTAATCAACATGCCCAACACTTCTTTCATGTTTGGTCTAGCTTGTGGAGTTTCAGCTATGCATCGGACTGCAATCTGAAGAAGCTCGCACATCTCCTCAACACCCTCGGCTGACCCTGATCCGTCAAGCACGGCTGGTTTTATGGCTTGGGCTAACCCGTTTTCTCCATTTCCCATGACACGTCTAGCCCATTCAACCAAACACTCTTCCCCTCCGTCAAGAGCTCGACGCCCGGTTGCGAGTTCCATTACTAATACCCCGTAACTGTAAACATCACCTTTCGTTGTAGCTTGCCATGTATGCCCGTATTCTGGTGCTATGTAACCAATGGTTCCCGCAACTGTCGTGCTCACATGGCTATCTCCAACATCGACAACTCTTGCTAGACCAAAATCCGTGACTCTTGCCTTCCCACTTTCATCTAACAACACATTGCTGGCTTTCACATCCCTGTGAACAATTGCAGGGTAGCATTCATGGTGTAGAAATACTAATGCTCGTGCAATATCGGTCGCTATGTCGATCCGTCTCCGCCATGTTAACCGCACTTGATCTGTTATAACATCTTCTAGGCTTCCGCCTCCCATGTACTCGTAAACCAATATCTTCTCTAAACCATCAAGGCACCAACCAAAAAGCATTACAAGGTTAGGGTGCGGCCAACCGAAGCTGTTTTGTCTAAGAACCTCCATCTCTGCCTGAAACTCCCTTTCGCCTTCTATCCCTTCTCTTTGTAGCTTTTTGACTGCTATTTCTCTTCCATCTGGCAGTACTCCGCTGTACACGGTTCCGAATCCACCCTTCCCGAGAATCCTATCCTCCGAAAAATTATCCGTAGCCTTCAAAATATCAGCGTGAGTGAAAGCAGTTTTGTCTAAACGGATGACCTTGACAGTGTCCGATAACGACAGCGATGAACCACCGGAACTCGACGTCAAATTGTGTCTGAAAAGAGGTTCAGCTGGTTCTTCCGGGGTTTTCACCAATAACAAAAGAGAGAGAATTCCAAAAGCTAGAAAGGCCAGTGTTAGACCTAATAACACCAAAAACACAGCAAACTTGACAGATTTTCTATAGAAGGTTCGATTATTGATGAAGTATGGGACATCGAGCAGCGGATCTCCGAGGTAAGACTCTTTCTCGAACGTTGCAAATTGACCGGTTGTCGGAACTGCACCTGAAATGAAGGGATTGTATGAAATGTTGAACTTGCTCAATTCAGACAACTTGTTGAAGCTGGTTGGAAACATGCCAGAAAAGTTATTATACGACAAATCTAAAATCTGCAAACACATTCCCTAACTCCGCTGGAATTGTTCCAGAAAACAGGTTTTGAGTGATATTTAGGACAGCAAGCTGAAGCTTGCCAATTTCTGCGGGCAATTCACCGTTGAAGCCATTGAATCCCAAATGCAACATACTGAAATTTTGCATCAAACCGATATCTGCAGGGATGGGACCCGAAAATCGGTTCCCACTAAGCTGAACATAACCAGAGATTTCATATGTTTTCACCACAGAACCTTCAGTGCACATAGGGAAAATGCCAACTCCTTTAAGCAACTTCTCCCATATACTTCTGCAATTTTTCCTAGTGAGAATTGTATACATAAAATTGAAAGGTGGGTAGTCTGCCGGTATCCACCGCTTGATTGACGAGCACTCGCCGGAACCAGATCGTGGCCGGTCTAGGGGACCTATCCGGTTTGACTCAAAAGTAAAACTAGCATTCCTCCCTATCATTGCCAACTGAGGTGGAATAGTTCCAGAGAGTTGGTTGTTGGCAAGGTTCAGCCACAGCAAACTCGAACAGTTGCCAATTTGAGGTGGGATTTCACCATTAAGAGAGTTGTTTGCAAGCATCAACCATAACAGAGAGCTCAATTTTCCGAGTTCTTGCGGGATTGGTCCCGAAAGCTCGTTGAATGACAAATCAAGGGCCTGTAACTTAAGCAAGTTTCCGTATTCAAGTGGGATATTGCCTGTAAATTGATTGTGAGCCATCATCAAGATACTCAAGCTTTTCATTTGAGAGATTTCAATAGGTAATGGAACAGAGAAATTGTTGTAGCTTAGATCTAAACCAGACAAATTTGATAACCTGAGAATCCCCGAAGAATCCAACCCTCCTTTGTATGAATTGCCGTGCAATACAAGGAACTTCAACTGCGTAAATCTCCCGAAAATCTCTTGAATCTCCCCACCAAAGTTGCTTTTACTCAAATCTAAGTACTCCAAATTTGTTAGATTCAAAAGGGTTTCTGGGATCATACTTGAAAAACTGTTGTCCCCCAAGAACAAGCTTTCGAGACTCGATATCATCCCTATTTCGGGTGGGATTTGCCCTGTAAAATTGTTTCTGTAGACATTCAGCACAATCAAGTTCTTGCAAAACGAAATCTCCCGGGGAAATCCACCCTGAAAATTGTTCACCGAAAGGTCTAGCATCCGCAGACTGCAGTCGTTGGGAAATATCGATCCTGGAATCGGCCCAAAAAGGGAGTTTTCAGAAACTGAAAACTCGAGAAGCCTGGGAAATCCAGTCCATATATTGCCAACAAAGTTGTTGGAACTCAAATCCAGATACTGCAGGTTCCAGCATTCATCAAAAGAATCAATCAAACCAGTGAAATTATTGCTTGAAATGTTTGCAAGAATCAATCTCCTGCAGATTCCCGGGAAATTAACACGAATATCCCCCTGAAATCCATTCTTAGACAAATCAAGTATCTCTAAACTATTCAAACCTGATAAGTTCAACTCTCCTTTGAGGATATTATGCGATAAGTTAAGGTACACAAGGCTTCTGCATTGGCTCAAATCGTCTGGTATAGCTCCATTGATGGTGTTTTTCGACAAATCTAGTTGTCGGATATTGGTCAAGGCCGAGAAGCTATCAAACATTTTTCCGGAAATGTTGCTGTCCGAAAGGTTTATGCCAACGACTCTTAGGCCATTAGATGAACATGAGATTCCATGCCATTGACATGGACTCGAGCTTCCTCTATTCCATTCTGAATATCTCCCTTGATTCACTCGATTTTGTTCTTGCAGGAAAGATTTTAGTCTCAGCAGTACTTCTTTGTCTGTTTCTAAAGAATCTCCAGCAACCATAATACCTGTAAAAAACACATGACGGTCGAGACAAAAATTGTAATAAATTCAACAGAATCATCCTGGGAAATCTCGAAAGTGGAAATAAAAGCTGTCCCAATAAAGATTTTCATGAATACAATGAGAAAATTCATAATTAAGCGGACAAAAGGAGATTAGAACATACATGTAATGAAGATTAAGAAGATGATCAGAGTAAAACACCATGGAACAGCCTTGTTCATTTTTGTATACACAACTTTCTTATTTTTATTTTTGCAGTAATGGATTACTTAAACACCCATCAATTGAAAACATGGAAAGAAGCAAATGAATTCAGTTGAAGAAGGAACACATAGACCAAGCTTCGAAGAAAAGTTGATGAATTTTTCATTTTCTTAAAAACAATCTTTACTTATCAGTTTTTTATTTATATTTTAATGAGAAAATGATGTAACAGTGGCAAGGGAGCCGCCCATATTGACTGGTTATGGTAACATCATGCTATTGCCTATTGGTTTGACCATGGAAGTTAGACTCGACAACCATTTACGAGCTTTCAAAGCATAATTGCAGGTTTGGTTTTGGTAAAATTTGCCGCTAGACCCTGTACTTGGTGGTGTGTGGGGTTTCGTTTTGTGCGACCAACAAAATTTGAGATTTAACTCCTCTCTTTCGATTAAAAGTATCTTACTTGAGGATATCAGTGGTTTGGTATTTTGTATCCAAATTTTCAACCAGTAAACCCAGGCAACGCTATGACCTACTTGGAGGGTTGGAGGGATAAAATCAAAGTTGGAGATTGGAAAAATAAAATATAAATGTGAAAAGTGGATACAAATTTACAATTATTGTTCTTATATATAAATCCCCCATTTTTTGAAACTACGGCAAGTTAAATCCTTTAAAAAATAAGTTCAATTATTTCATAGGTCTCTAGTAGTTTGAAACTAGATGAATCAAGTCTTGACACCATAGTTTCAGTTTAACTACTTGTTACAATCATGTCAAAGTTGAAATTAGGCTTATTGAACCTTGATCCTTCTTAGGTAAACTAGACCACCCCTATACGAATTTGTAAATTTTAAGACTTGACCCTCGCACTCCATCTTATTATTATTTATATTTGGCCTTCCTTAGTAGGCAAGTTTTGACCCCCCCAAAACATACTAATCAAGTACTGAATTGGAGTTTTTAAATAAAAAACGAATGATGACTTAATTTTTAAGTTTATAAGTAGAAAGAGTAAATCCTAAACTTTATCAAGATACAGAGACTAAAAACAAGATTAGACCTTTATTTGTCGTTGCTGCGGAGATTGGGTGTTTTTTTTCATGGTGTGTGTTTTGACTAAAACCCATTGCTATTTGCTTTCACAAAGAAAATTTTTAAGGTGTATCACTGTTGTTGTTGGTTGGTAAGTTTCTATGAAAAATCACATCAACAAAGTAAACCAAGAGTTCATGTATGGAGTATACAACTAAATTTGACCATCATTTCCCCCTTGAATGCTTAGACACTTGATGAAAATAGGTTAATTACTAATTTAATTTTTAATAAATGGTAACTATAGTCTTAATCCTACCTATAGGCTATAGGCTCTAGGGGAGGGGGGAAAGGTGAGTTAAGAATCCATAACCTAAAAAAATATGAAAAAACAAAAATCAGTAATCTGATCAAATTTAATGACTCAATTACTAATTTAAATATTAAATATATTGATCTTAACAAAATAACATATTTGAGTGACATTAACATTTAGGCTAAATACTATTTGACATACAATTATTAAAAATAATTAAACAATATATGATAATATCTATTTTAATTTAAAACTAAAACTTTAACTAAATGAGACATGTTTCATTCTGTATGTCCTTTGCCCCCAAAGAGAAGAAATATCGTTTGGCTTGAAATGCGATACTTCACCCAAGTCTTGACTGTTTCTCTGTTGTCTCTTCAATTTCATCGGGCAATGCATTTCTCTGTCTAGTCAACAATATGGGCGAGGACATTGCATTGTTTGCCTAACCTCTACGTTATTGACATTTTGGGATTTATTTTTCAAACCAGGATCAGTCTTACAGGATAAAATGTTATTAAGGAGAATTCAACCAAATCATTCTATGCATTTGTCATTCTTACGGGGCGGGTCATCTGCAAATGGAATTGAGTTCAGACAAATATAATTGAACCCCCAAAAATTACACGGGTGACAATTTAAGACTTGTATCCAACCAAAACATTCTATGCGTTTGTCATTTGAAACGTAATATTTTGTTCTATTTTTAAAACGCATACAAATTAAATCTAGTATTATAATCTAGACTCACTTTATAGTGATTTTAAAGATTCATCTGTTCTATAAATCCTTACATCAAAGACAAGTACGATTTACTGAATTTGAATCAACAACTATTTATATATTGTAATAACATTATCAAGTCAATTAATGCTCGACGCAACCCATCTCAAGACTGTCATATTTTGTCGTAGGTTTAGGTTATCCATATTACAGTAGAGATTTTATTTTTGTTGAATGTTTGTGTTGATGAATCTATCCCTACTCACTAAGTTTTCATCTGAGAGATCAACAAGCGTCGCACAAAGTAGAGATTAACACACTCAACAGATATGTACAAGTGAATCAGATAAGCTACGCTATGCTTGGCAAAGTTGATACAAGGCATAGATTCTGGTCCTGATGGATGCGAACTGCTAAGGTCACAACATAGGCTACCATCATTTTCAAAGTTGAGGGTCTAGGACTCAGGTGATATGCATCGAACAGAAGTATGTTTAATTTTTTTCAATGTTTTTAGAGAATCATTGCCCTATACTCAAGTACTCATGATAGAATGTGTCAGAGTCGAAGCAACAACAGAAAATGCCACAAGTCTTGTGAAATTCTGTCATTATAGGATTGTTTAGAGCCTTGAGTTTCGGACGTTCAGAATCTTGACTCGACGGAATGGGACTCGGACTTGTTGAAATGTAGCAGTCCACGTGATAATTCCCGCAAACGGAACTCATCACTTGATTGCCAACCATTTCTGTGCTGATAGTTGATAGGTAAAGTTGATATTTTACTTATAGAGGGGTGTTAGGGTTAGAAAATTTTTAAAGAAAAAAAGTTTCTTTTGTGAAGAGGTAAAAACATAAATTTTTAAAAGTTTAAAATTTTATTAAAATATCACGACATCTTATTAACCGGATATTGGTTGGGTGACCAAAGTGATAATATCAAAACCATAAATAACAAGAATAATTATTTTTTAAATTAAGTAATCAAAATAGAATATACATTAAACAAAAAAATATCCCGTGAGATTTACACTTATAACAAATATTCTTTTAACTGTTATAAATAATTATTTTATCAACAACAAGTTGATCTAATAGCTTAAAACATTAAATTTTTAAATAATATCACGAGTTCAAATTTCAATTATAAATAAAATAAGTTGACTAAGAAAAATCACTCTGAAATGATCATGTACAATACTTAATCTGCACTAATAAATAATAAATTGAACATCTGTTGAAGAATTCAAATTCTAACATCACTAATACTTGGCTATAATTTTTTTTATTGCGTTACCCTTCAATTTTTTATATATTTTAGTGTTATTTTATTTTAATATTTTTTTTCGGTAAAAATAATAACATGTCTCTCCTATTTAACATAGTTTTTAAGATTCAATTTTATGTTTTTCTTAATCGGTGTTTATTTGATTATTTTATTGCTTTAATTTTAATTCTTAGATTTACTTTTTCATATTAATAGATGTTCGCAGTTCTTCGATATATTATACTTGAATTGTGATAAACTTAATAATTATCAGTAGCTTGTCATTATATATTATATCTATTTTATAATAATATCAATAATATTTATTATTTTATTGTAGACAATTGTACTTATTCAGATCTTTCACTTTTCTTAATTATATGATTTTTTTATTTTACATTTTTAAATATGATCATATATATTTTCATTATCTAATAATTAGTTTGTGTTCCTTAGTGGTTTTAAAATAAATGATTGACTATTCTACTTATAAACTTTTCTTCTTAATATTTTAATTTATTCAATAAATGTAACCGTTTTATTAAATGAAGTATATCTTATTTTTGGCATAAAGATAATTTTAACCCTTGACGTTTATAGTTTTTATCGTTTTGGCCCTTATTCTTTTTTGGGGATAAATTTAGCCCTTAACCTATATCTTTTTGACAAATAGCTTATTTTTTAACTAGCTTGATGACTGGATCATTAAAAATTTAACGATGATATATATATGGAATATAATTTTAAATGACATGAAATGTAACCTTTCAAATACATATATATATATATATGGAATATAATTTTATTCTAATATAAAATATAAAATAATTAAAATTTAAATAAAATATTAAAAATTAATTAATTCTAAAATAAAAATTATAAAACATTCTTAACCATAACTAAGATAAAATCAAAATCTTATTCGAATTGTTTTTATATTTTTATTATATTTTAAAATTAAAAAATAAATAACATATTTTTTAAAATTTTTACATAATTATTGTGATACAATTGTCTCATGAAAACCTTTTTCCCGTGAATTTGGTTTATTGTATATAATATTTAAGATTAAATGTGATGGATTTTGTATTATTTAAATTATTGTCTAGAATTTAACATTTAAAATATTTGTTATATAATAAAAAATGAAATATTATATTAGTTTATGATATTTTATTTATATAATATTATTCCCGTTATTTTTTATTTGTTTATACATCTCAAATAAAAAATAATTACAATACACTACGATTACAAATTCTAAAATAAAAATATAAACACAATTCGAATAAGATTTTGATTTTATCGTAGTTAGAATTAAGAATGTTTAATAATCTTTTATTTTAGAATTAATTAATTTTTAATATTTTATTTGAATTTTAATTGTTTTAGATTTTTATATTAGAATAAAATTATATTTCATATATATATATGTATTTGATAGGTTATATTCCATTTCATTTAAAATTATATTCTATATATATATATATATATCATCGTTAAATTTTTAACGGTTCAGTTACCATAATATTAAAAAATAAACTATTTGTCAAAAAGATATAGATTAATGGTTAAATTTATCCAAAAAAAGAATAAGGGTCAAAACGATAAAAGTTATAAACGTTAAGGATTAAAATTATCTTTATGCCTTTATTTTTTCTGTACCTTTATGCTCATTTTAAAGGTATAAGGTCTTAGATGCTTTCCGCACAACAACCAGACTCGCCATTCTAATATGAAGGGTTAATCGTTGAAGTTAGAACATTTGTATGCATTGCTCAGTTTGGAGGCTAAAAAAGAAAGAATAAAGAATTAATTAATTAAATAATTGAATTTTATAACTATTTCTTATTTTGAGTTTTGACTATTTGATAAATTGATTTTTCATTTTTTTTTTCATCCTTCATACTAAATAAAATCTTAAAGAACTAGTGATGAACTGAAGTTATCATTTTACTAATATTTTTAATTATAAACAGTTAAATATATTAAATTATTTAAAATTATAATCAAATTAATAGAATAGAGATTAAAATTGTTATTATATTAAATTGTATATTTTAATTTTAATAATACAATAACATATTTGTTATAAAATTTAAATTATTACTTTAGAAGAAAAGCCATAGATTTTTACTAAAACATCTACTATATGTATATGACTTGTGATGTATTTTAAATGAATACAACGTTTGATAAATTGTTCATGAACTATTCGTATAATGTTGGTTTATTAAATTAAATGAATGAGTATGAATACATTTTTTAGATTTATTTAATAAATAAATGAATTAAACTAACTCATTTATAAATAGTTTATAGGCTCGTTTATAGGATGAAAACGCTTGTGGTAGATGTACCTAAAATTCATTTTTATTCTTGTTAAGAATGTTATGTAAGTTCGTGTTAAAATATAAATTTTATTTTATTAATTTTATTTTAAAATTTTAAAATATATAAATAAACTAACAAACTCGCCAACACTTAAACGAAATACTAAGAACATATTCACCAAGCCTAAGTAAATCAACAGAAATACCATATTAAAATTTTAAATAAATACACGGCTACATTTTTTCGTCCCAAACAAAATACATATATTTCTTTAAAGAATACAAAGTAACAGAATAATGTCAAGAAGCTGAATGCGAGTCTACTTGAGAAACAATTTTAAAATTGTTAGCGTTGAAGAAACGCAGCATGTTTCTCCAATCGCGTCCCTTGAAAGCCATCACCATCAACGGCTCCAACCCAATTGACACCCCATTGGCATTCACCCCCGGACTCGCTGGATAACAACGAACTCAATCTGGGAAGCCTAGAAAACACTTTACCGTCGAACAATTTCTATAAATAAAAACGCCCACACGTCCCCATTCTTGCACAAGAAAGAGAAACTTGAAACCCAGAAATGTCGGACGAGGAGCACCACTTTGAATCCAAGGCCGACGCTGGAGCCTCAAAAACCTACCCTCAGCAAGCCGGTACCATCCGTAAAAACGGCTACATCGTCATCAAAAACCGTCCCTGCAAGGTTGCCTCTTTTTCTTTTTTGGAAGATGTATAGCCTTTTCATTTAGGGTTTTGATTTGTTTATGGATTTTATTTGAAATTTTGATTTTTTTATTAAATAATAATGTTAGTATTTGGAAAATTGAGATCTAAATATCACGCTTGATATTGACTTTGGATGCTCGAATTATATTTGTTTATATATTTCTTTAGTTTCTTGAAGCAGTTGTAAGCATTTGTTGAAAATTTAAAAGAATCAAGAATTGTATATGGTTTTGCAAACTGAAAGTGAAAAGCCAAAAAGGTAACAAAAAGAGCAAGTAAGTTGAGGTCTATAACATGAAGAAATAATAGTTTCTAATGAATCTTGTTATAGGTTAATAGGTTAGTGTTTGATGGGTTGACTGTACTTTAACACCCTATGGACTATGGTTGCTGTTTAGGTTTGGGTTTATGATGATTTGCAATTTTAGCTAACTTGATCCTTCTTTTGTGACGGTGAGCATCAGGTTGTGGAAGTTTCCACCTCCAAGACGGGGAAACACGGACATGCAAAGTGTCACTTTGTTGGAATTGATATCTTCACTGCTAAGAAATTGGAAGATATTGTTCCCTCGTCCCATAACTGTGATGTATGAAATATGAAACTTCATAAATTGTTTTCATTTTTTTCTTATTCCAGTTTGAATGTTTAATTTTACATGTGATTGCTTTGGTGTTCTCCAATGATTTGGTTCATGTTTTAACAGGTTCCACATGTGAATCGTACTGACTACCAGCTGATTGACATTTCTGAGGATGGATTTGTAACTTCTTTTGCTCCACTTATGCTTGCTGGTTCTATGTTTGCGTATGTATATGTGTACTTAATTAGTTCAACTTCAACTAAAATAATTTTCAGGTTAGTCTGCTGACTGATAGTGGTGACACGAAGGATGATCTGAAGCTCCCAACTGATGAGAGCTTGTTGAAACAAGTGAGTTAACTTTTTTCCGTTTGTGTTTTTTATTAGTCTTTTTCTATTGATACGTTCAGTTGTTATTCAATCGAGTGATATTTGAGTTCCAAGGGTGGATTCTTCTTTCGGACATATTGCCCCTGCGTGTCAAGGGGCTCCAGTGGCGTCTGCATCATGAGTTGGCATAGCATTCTGATTGAATCCTATATTCTAGTTGGGGAGAATAATATGTTGAAACTGAAATCGGATATGTATACCAATTACACGATGATGATGTTTATATTTTGGTGAATGCCAGATCAAGGAAGGGTTTGCAGAGGGGAAAGACTTGGTTGTGACAGTTATGTCGGCAATGGGGGAGGAGCAGATCTGTGCTCTCAAGGACATTGGTCCAAAATAGTTTGAGATATGATTCTGAATCTTTGATTGCTATCTAAACTGTTACTTTTATAAGAGCTTCTATAGCTTAGCCTTTCCAAGGCTTGGGTGGGTGTCTTTTGTTTGGTTTGGACTTGGGAAAAGAAAAAAACTGCATTACTAGTTTCTTGTTGTTTTATGGTTAACTTATTTATGTTTTGAATCTTGTTCATGGTATTTGATACTTGAATTTGGTGTTATAGTTGAAATTGGCATTTGAATTTTTCTACTGATTCGTATTTGAATTGATATTTACATTTTTTTTATCCGAATTGATAATGATGAAGGCAAGGATGAAGGTAGTACCTCTCAGATGGGTGGTGTTGGGTCTGTTTCAACTGCACCTACCTACCAGGCAGTGTATGTCCCCTGTCCCTGTCTGTCTCTGCCTTGTTGCCTTTCTTTCTACTCACATCCCGACACCACCTTCGTCCTCTCTTCTTTGATTTCTTTTGGGTTTAATTTGATATATTTTAAAATAGACTTCCACTTGTAATTATGTCATTCGTGAGGTCTTCATCGCCCGAAAATCATACAATAGTTTATGCAGTTGTAAAATGTTAATTTGGTAAGTATAATAGCAAATAGCACTTGGGTCCTTCCAACAATTAATAATTTAAATCAAACCCCCGGCAACAGTGGCAGACGGTAGTGGAACGAGTGGTATTCACGTAATTTTAAAAAATAAATTTTTTAGTTTAAACCTCTACTATTATTTTTCAAGTTCCGTTACTGTCCTTAACTATAGTTTCTACTGTCGCCTTTCTTGTCGTCTTGGTATTCTGTATTGTGTCTTGTGAATACTTTTTCATATAATTTAGGGGGAGAAATGTCGTATACTAGATTTGAAGAAGGTCGGCACCCAACGGCCAACACCCAAAATGCGAAACGAAAGGTCTAAGACGGCAACATTTTCAAGTTATTTTTATAATCATCGATTTTAGTTATATTAATATCAATTTTAAATTTTTATATTAACATTAGTTTTTAATTTGTTTATATAAAATAATTTTTTTATGACTTTTAAACATTAAAATATAAAGTTTTAAGATATTTTTTATAAATATTTATTAAAAACTATATTATTAGATAAAAATAATTATAATTTTTAAAAAATAAGTTTAATTTAATTCAGTTTGATTTAATTAATCACCGTCATAAACTTACGTTAAACCTTCATTTGAATTCGTGGGAGGGAAACCCTCCTTGATCACTGCATGACCCATCATTAAAAAGGCAACCAATGGACGTGCCTTTGGCATTTTCAAAAAATAAACTTTTACCACCTATTAAGTAGTTTCCCTGGAAAAGGACATAAGCTTAAGTATATTTAAACATATATCCCTCTAATTTAGGACTGTATCCAAATGGTCATGACCGAGGGAGGAAGTTCAGTGGTTCCCACTTATCAACATCATCGTGCCTTCCATGACGTTGACTTTTATCTATCAATTATTGGGTGGGAACCCGCCACGTGGATCCTGATTGAAAATAAAAAAATGGAAAGGCTTGATGGGATCCAAATTTCTTGAAACGTTAATGGCGCTTTGGTCACGAGTCACAACGAAATATTTGTTTGTGATTACTGATTACTGATTACAACCTTCAATTATATGAATCCAACACGAATGATTTTAATAAAAAGAATATTTATTTCAAAAAATTTAAATTTTAATAGTTTTGTTTATAAGTGTAAGATGTATATTTTATTATTATTTAAAAATAAGTAAATATAATTTTGTTACTGTTAAAATTATTTAAAAAAATTAATTATCTGTTTGTTTTCTACGAGACTTTTCATTTAATGGGTGTATTTTTAATTAATATTTAAAATAACAAAAGTGAAATTGTCTCATATCATCAGTTGTTTCTCTAGTGTATCTCTAATGTTATTATTTGACTTGGTTAGATTTTAAAATTTAGAATATAAATATTACTCTATATTTTATAATCTTTTAAATAAGATATATAATAACATTAAATGTTTGATTATGAAAAAAATTATTATCGATATATAAAATAATCACCCAAAATAAAGTACATGACAATAGATTAAAGATGCTTTTCAAGTTTTGCTATAGAATAATGATTTATTAATAATTTGTTTAATGTTTTTCAATTATTATTTTAATATATTATTTGATACACATCACTACAATAAAAAAATTGAACATGTTTAAGATGCAACCACGAGTTCCTTTTATTTTTATAAGAACACATTGCAACATTCTAAAACGTATGTAATAGGCGCGTGATTTGGTACGATTCAATTCAATATTTTATTCGTTCGGATTTGATTGCGTCATAACTTTATAACTAATTCGAACTATAACCCTGTTATTATACTATATAGTAATTTTTTTGTTTGTTTTTCTTTAAAAAATACTCTGAACCTATAACATGAAATAATTGTTCCATGTAATCCTTTTTAAAAAATAAATGATCAATTATAGCAAAATTTTATATCAATATAAGAAAGTCTAATTATCGTATTAAGTTTTAGATTTTGTTTCACGTGTAAGCCGAATAATGGTTAATAAGTTTTGTATATGACTGATAAAAACATTAATGTTAAACTGTGTAACACCAAAAGTTATAGGGACTTAAAAAGGATTTTAACCAAATATTTAGATGTTAGGTCAGGGATTGATTTATCTAATTTTAGAATTGACTAGGACTTCATAGACATTGGAATGAAAAGATGAGGCATGGCTTAGAATAATTCTATAGATCCAAAAATGTATTCAAATGAAAAAATAGCTGTGCAAACATATTCTTTAATTGTGCATTTTTGCTTTTACATTATAAATATTTTTAACTCTTTAACCACCCATGCATACCTTACAAATATTATAATTAAACTCAAACCTCTTAAATAAACATTATCCACTTTTTCACCAATACTAATTATTGAATTTTAAAATTGTCATCTTTAAATACCCATAGATCACTAAAAAAATTTCACCCTTAAGTACATCATTTTAAATTCAAATCCATATTGTAACATAGTACATTTCATAAAATACATATCAATTTATTAATGTGTACTGTAACTTATACTCAAATATCATAAATATAAAATTTTAATAGATTTATAGATAATCAAATTATTTGATTGGTTCATATCATAATTAAAGCAAACATGCATAACCTAAAATTATAAATACATATCAAGTATGTTTTACTTAACTTAGAGAAATTATAAAAAAATCTATAGAACATTTGTATATATCAAAAATAATTTCTACAACTAACAAGAATCTCAATGAAAAAAAATTTAAACTTGATTATTAAAAATCACATTATAAAAAGAATAATCATAATTTTCAAACATAAAATCATAAATAAAGATGTCCTATATCAAAAAGTATTAATTTCTTTAAAATCAATTTATTTAGAAAATAAATCGTTCTATATTAATTTCAATTAACATTAATGTTTCTATTAATGAAAAATAACATTGATGTTACTTATATTTTGTATGTTTAGAAAATCTATAAAAATTTACCCTTAATTTAAAAATATCCACTTGAATTAAGATATTAATTCTCTTCAGTTTAAGTCGATTAAACCTTAGATTGGGTAATATTCTTTAGCTTTCGTTTTGAATACATTTAAACACAATTTTATTTAATTTAAAGATTTTAAGAAATTATGAGCGATTCATATTGTATAAAAAATATCTTAAATTTAAACTTCCCTGTTTAACAGAATTCCTCCCCCAAATGTTGAGATTATTAAAATCAAAACCATTAATTACAAACAAGATCAAACTAATAACCGAAAGTGATTTCATATTTGGTATCTGCACTTTAATGTCAAATTTGAGGTTAATATCACAATACTTGAGGTTAATATCTTTAAAAATATTAAATTAGCCCATGATTATGTAGCATACAAAATTTATTTTATTTGAAATCAATAAATTTTAATTGATGTCTTATTCTTTATTTATTTTTGTTTCCATCTTTGTCAAACTGTATTTTAATGTCATCCAATATAATATAGTTTAAATATTATATTAAATATCTTAAGAATGTGCATATATCATATTCAATACTTATTGAAATAATTTATTTATTTTATTAGAGAAGGGAACCATCATGTATCTTATTAAAAAAAATTAATCCTAAAATGAGGAAAAAAGAATATCCATTTTAGTATTACAATCAAGCAAGATACAAAAATTTAAGATACACAGTAGAATCAAACAGTACCCACATCGCTATGTAACACATCCATAATATCCAAAGGATGCTCCATTATATTTTATATAAATTATTTTTTCTTAAAAGTTATTTTTTAATATGGCATTATTAAGTATATTTGAATGTAATATATATAATTTTTTATGTATGAAATTATCGGGTTTTTTTAATGATTTTGAAGGTTTATTTAGGGGAAAAACTACTAATTTTAAGAAAATGGAAAATGGTCAATGCCCAAAAATTGTTTAGGAAAGTGATCATTTTCTACATCAACAAAGGAGTTGTATTCCGTTGCGAGCGATTTGGGGCTATATTTTTTTATAATATTTTGAGACAAACGAAAATAATTAAATAAAAATTACAAAAAAAATTAAGATATACACATTGAAAGGAAATATATTTATCTTATTCGTTTTATCCTGAAAAATATTATTTTAACATTTAATTTTTATTGGAACTTTCATTTCTTTCGTCTATAATTTTTAATATGATAGCTTAAGACTTTAATTTTTCTATCCATTTATATATCACTATTCTTAAATATTTGATAGGTGTACTTTTAGTGTATTTTAGATTTTTTCATTTCAATCCCTATTATTTTTATTTCCTTTCAATTATCCCTATGGAATTTTTTTCTCAAGGACCAAAATGAAATATTTAATAATGCACTAAGATTACACAAGTCCATAATACAATATAATTACACAATTACATTATTCTAGGGTTTTGAAAATTTGAATTTTAAACCTTATACTTTTAATTCTTTCCATTTTAGTCTCAAAATACAAAAAGAAAAAAAATGGCCTAAAGTTGCCGACGACACCCCATCTCTTGGAAGTCATGGTCCATTGATATTGTAGAAAATTATCAGTTCCCTAAATAATTTTTTACATGGATCATTTTTTATTTTTTAAAATTAATATCAGTTAAACAATTTCTGTATCTAATTCTTTAAACAAAAAAACACTGCTCAAAATTCTTAAATTCTTTCCTAGTAGCATTTTCAGTTTTAGAGAATTCATTATAATATGTTGTTAGTTGTTACAATACTTTATTAATCAAACAACTAAATCAATACATTTAATTACCCATTCTTTCAGAAGCGGTCTAATACTTTACCCAATTTTCTTTTCAGCACACAATATTTTCTCAACATACAAGCACCGAATTAAATATTTTAAAAATTCAAGTACTACATTATATCTGTATCAAAGTGCATGCATCAAATATGACCATATTTGTAATTAACATAAATTGGAATAAATAAATTTCACTGGCATTTTTATTTTTTAGGGAAAAAAATTAATTAAAAAAATGGACTTGTATTTTGAAAACATTACTACCATTTTCCGTTACAGAGTAATCACAAATTTTCTCTCCTTTTTCTCTTGGTTTCTCATCATAATCCCTCCCTACCGTCGTTTCTTACTTATCTCTCTTTATTTTTCTCAAGGAATTGTAATATCTTTGACGAAGAGAGTTCTTTCTTGTTTCGTTGAACAATTTTGATAGTTTGGATAGTGTATTGACGGGAAATTGTGTTCATTTTAAGTCGGAATCTGAGTCAATTTGAATTTCAGAGCCGGAATCGAGGGTCTCTCACTGATATTACTGAAAGAGAGACGAAGATCGAACTCAAATGGGATCTAATTTGTGGTGATTGAAAGAAAAGGGCTTTGGATCCGATTAGCTAAGTAACAGCGCCGTCAAATGGCGCTGTTTAAACGGTTCTTTTATCGGAAGCCGCCGGATCGGCTTCTCGAGATCTCCGAACGTGTTTACGGTAATCTTTTATAAGTTCTTTTCTTTTCATTTGACTTTTTTACTTAATATATGGTTCGGTTTAGCTTCAAAATGTCGATATCATCTTCATTCTATCCTGATGAGAAATGCCAATGGAGAAATTCTCTGATTCTGTTTTTGGAATATTTATTTTTCAAGATTCTTAGCTCCAAATTTTATTTTACATTCACCAATTTAAGTTCATTTTTTATGGGTTTGGTTAATTCGTGTTTGCTTATTTGATTGCAATTAAGAAACTCTTAAGGATCTTTAGCTTGTTTATTTTCTTGATTCTCGGGAGATATGCTGAAATAGGGCGGCACTCGGCTTAGTTATTTCAAAGTAGAACTGTACCATCTCCATAGATATTTTTGTTCCGAAAAATATTTGCTTTTCTACCTTTTTTAGGAAAGTTTATAAGTTCCCTCTTTGTGAGCACTTGCAATGAACTTTACAATTAATTTGATTCTATTTTCGTGTTGGTTGTTTTGCAGTGTTTGACTGTTGCTTCTCTGCGGATGCAATGGGAGAAAATGAGTACAGAGTGTATATGAGTGGCATTGTGGCGCAGCTGCAAGACTACTTTCCTGATGCTTCTTTCATGGTGTTTAATTTCAGAGAAGGGGAAAGGCGGAGCCTAATTTCAGACATTTTATCTCAGTATGACATGACTGTTATGGATTACCCACGGCAGCATGAGGGATGTCCGCTGCTGCCGCTTGAAATGATTCATCATTTCCTTCGATCTAGTGAAAGCTGGTTGTCATTGGAAGGGCAGCAGAATGTGCTTTTGATGCACTGTGAAAGAGGAGGATGGCCCGTACTCGCCTTCATGCTTGCTGGTCTTCTATTATATCGAAAGCAGTACAATGGTGAGCAGAAGACTCTGGAAATGGTCTACAAGCAGGCTCCGAGAGACCTTCTCCAGCTTCTATCTCCTTTGAACACTCAAGCTTCCCATTTAAGATATCTTCAGTATATTTCTAGAAGAAATTTGGGTTCTGATTGGCCTCCATCAGATACACCTCTGTTTTTGGATTGTCTAATTCTTAGAGTTCTTCCAACCTTTGAAGGGGCAGGCGGGTGCAGGCCTGTTGTGCGGGTTTATGGACAGGACCCTAAAACACCAGCCGCTAGAAGTTCTAAACTCCTCTTTTCAACTTCAAAGAAAAAAAATCAAGTTTGTCACTACCTAAAGGTGATGCGTAAGTCACAAAATTTAAACTGAAAAGATAATTTGACTAAATTTTTGGATGTTCTAATACAATTTATCTGCAGGAGTGTGCATTGGTAAAAATAGATATTCATTGCTGTATTCAAGGGGATGTTGTGCTCGAGTGCAGCCATTTAAATGAAGATTTGTTACATGAGGAGATGATATTCAGAGTTATGTTTCACACAGCATTTGTTCGAGCAAATATTTTGATGCTCAACCACGACGAAATTGATGTGTTGTGGGATGCCAAGGATCAGTTTCCAAAGGACTTTACAGCCGAGGTAGGTTAAAATTATTTATATGGCAATGCTTTTCTATTCTGAATTTGTATGAGTTGAATGCATCCTTTTATCTGTATCAGGTACTTTTTACGGACCCAGATGCTGTTTCCCCTCATCTCACCAAAGTTACTGCAAGTGAAGATGGGAATGAGATTGAAAGTGCTGCACCGGAGGAATTTTTTGAGGTGGAAGAAATATTCAGCAATGCAGTAAACGCACTAGAAGGAAAGGTGGATGGAGACAGTCTGGTAGTTCATGGAAACAAGTTAGAGAAAAAAGATGTCTGGAAGGAGAATGTGGGTCCTTCTAAATTTCAAGATTGTGTTCTAGATTATGGGAATTACAGGCAGGATGTGAAGGTTGATTCTAGTTTGGATGCAGTTAAGGACATTGCTGTCGATGATGTGAATTATAAATTAGATAAAAGGATGGATTCTGACATTAATGCAGTGAAAGACATCGCTGTTGATGATGGAGTCATCAAAGTTGAATCAGTCATATTTACTGTTGATTTGTCGAGGGAAAGAGAGACCATTGAAGTAACAGAAGATGTGCATGGCAAATTGGAAGAAATGGAGGATAAGGGAAATAGAAAAGACTGTGCTCCCCTGAAGAATCCAGAACCTAAGATGGTGCACCAAAGGTTGAAAACTGATGTTTCCAAACCTAAACCTGAGAAAACACTGTCTTCTTCAAAGAAACAGTCTGGGATAGGCCCGAAACCAGCTTTAGATTCTCTTCTGGTCAAACCAAAGAGCAAACAACTAGAAGCTCATGGTCCTCAGGCCAAACAAGCAAAGCCAGCTTTATCTCGGTGGATCCCTTCTAACAAAGGCTCCTATACCAATTCGATGCATGTATCATATCCACCCAATTCAATGGATGTATCATATGCGCCATCACGATATAATAGTGCACTGCCTGGATTATCCAATAGTGTGCCTTTGAAGGATTCTCATTCAAGTGCCAATCAAAAGGGCTCTAATGGAGCTTTGAATTCAAAGGAAGTATCATCCAAGCAAAAAAGCGTAAAGGCATCCTCACCTCCTCCTCCTCCACCACCACCCAGATTTTCTTTGATGTATTCACAACCTCTTCAAGAAAATGCAACTTCTGTAATACCTCCCTCACCTCCACCACCACCACTTTCACCTTTAGAATCTAAGGATTTTGTATATGACCCTATTGTGCTAAATTCTCCACCTCCACCACTACCTCCTGGTCATGGAGCTCCTCCACCACCACCGTCTCCTTTTTCATCACTTCATAGTGATTTTTCTCTGTCACCACTACCTCCTAGTCATGGAGCTCCTCCTCCTCCACCTTTTTTACAAGGATTAATGTCTAGCGTCCCACCTCCTCCTCCTCCATTGATGAATGGTGGTCCACCAAAATTTGGAGCACCTCCTCCACCTCCCCCACCCTTACCAATGTCCAGTATACCACTTCCTCCTCCACCTCCATTGATAAATGGCGGTCCACCAAAATTTGAAGCCCCTCCTCCACCACCTCCTCCTTTGCATGAAGTGCCATCCATGCCTCCTCAACATGAAGCACCACCCCCACCACCTCCACCTATTTGTGGAGCACCAGGACCGCCCCCACCACCTCCACCTATTCGTGGAGCACCAGGACCGCCCCCACCACCTCCACATGTTCGTGGAGCGCCACCTCCTCCGCCACCTCCTGGATGCCGAGCTCCAGGTCCTCCACCTCCACCCCCTGGAGGTCGAGCTCCAGGTCCTCCACCTCCACCTAGAGGTCCTGGTAGTACACCTCCACCCCCACCATTGGGTGCCAGGGCAACTGATGGGCGAGTAGGGCGTGGGCTATCACGCCAGGCATCAACGATAGCACCTAGGAGATCTTCTTTAAAGCCTTTGCACTGGAGCAAGGTCACAAGGGCAATACAAGGAAGTTTGTGGGAAGAATTACAAAGACATGGACAACCTCAAATGTATTGTGCCTTCTTATACTAATTTAGTTTTTTAATAGAGCATTTCCATAAGTGATCAATTTTACTAAATATTTATGCTACTTTCCATGGTACATGTTAACATTACTCTTACGTTTACTAGTTTTCATTTT
Source organism: Abelmoschus esculentus (assembly GCA_035048815.1). Taxonomy (NCBI): domain Eukaryota; kingdom Viridiplantae; phylum Streptophyta; class Magnoliopsida; order Malvales; family Malvaceae; genus Abelmoschus; species Abelmoschus esculentus. The sequence goes on along the minus strand of JAUCBN010000027.1, from coordinate 43,650 downwards.
GTATTTGCTGACACGAACTTCTTTGTGATAGTGCGCCAGAATTTGATGTGTCAGAGCTTGAGACTCTTTTCTCTGCCATTGTTCCTAAACCTGCTGATTCAGTTAATAAATCAGGAGGGCGGCGCAAGTCAGTTGGATCAAAACCTGAAAAAGTCCACCTGGTAATCTGGAAATTTGTTTTCTTGAATAAACCTTATGCACATATTTCTTTTTCATAGGTGATTGTGGTACTGCTTCTCGAACCACCTTATACGGTTTGAATGGTAAAAGGTTTGTACTCTTAGAAATTGAAAAACTCATAACTTTTAGCATACATTGCATGGTTATACTTTGTCATGGGAAAAGGGCATACTAATCTTTGGTGTTTTGAATTAATTATAAATGCTTCTCTTTCTGCTTCTCCAAATTTCCAAAAAATCTGGAAATTGAAGCTATTAATGAAGTTTTCAGTTTATATGCTTCCCTAAATTTTTGGTACTTAAGTATTCTGAGCTATACCATGGGAGGTAGCCCTCTCCCATCCGAAGATCCAAATCCAAGATGATTCTGAAGGTTCTATCTGCTAGGATATCCTTTCGGGACTGTCTCACACTTTTATGATTTATATCCTTTTTTTTAATCATTAAGATTTATATCCTTTTTTTAATCATTAAGATTTATATCCTTGATGTTCTTGTGTTGTGCCATTTTTTTATTTTGGGGGAGGGGGGCGGCAGCATTCTATTGAGGTAAAGGATACCTTTCTGGAAATTTATTAAATAATTTGTGTTTATTAGCTATATTAAACTGTTTAAAACCTTCATAATGATTATTATTTCCCCTTTTTCAATGTCCTCAATAGCATGTTTTTTTTTATTACAATCTAGATCGACTTGAGGAGGGCCAACAACACTGAAATCATGCTCACTAAAGTGAAGATGCCACTTTCTGATATGATGGTAAGCAGGAAATGGCTATATTATTGCTTTTATTAGAGTTTCTCACACAACTGGCGGAAGTGTGCGGCATTTGCATTTGTAGAGATGTGAACTTGGAGTACGGCTGTTTTCCCCATAATATGTACAAAGCAGGGAAAGGTTATTTGATTCATGTTGTTTGCTAGTGGTTGCCTTTAATTCCCTGAAATTTGATGTACTTACAACAATTGGCTTCTTCAATGGGTTTCGTCTTGGTGTAACACATTCTTAGGATTCTGATGCTATTTCTCATTGAATTAATGGAAACAGGGGAACATGAGATTTCTTTGAATCTATTTCCTCTCGCTTCTGCTATTTCCTGTCTTCTCCTAGTTTTTAATTGAAGATTATCAGTTCTTTATTTTTGCTGATCATGTGCAGCTTCATGTCTTTCTCAGGCTGCAGTACTAGCAATGGATGATGCTGTATTGGATGTTGATCAAGTGGAAAATATCATAAAATTTTGTCCAACCAAAGAGGAAATGGAACTTCTCAAGGTGAAGCTTTAGCATATCTAGTTTTGGTGTAGGACATCTATTCAGAACAGATTTTGCAGTGTAGGAATTAATTTACCATTGCAAGTTTGTCTTCTTTGGTTGTGATTTACCTTCGTGATTTTTTAGGGTTACACTGGTGACAAGGAGAGTTTGGGGAAGTGTGAACAGGTCTGCAGTTTTTCCTCTAACCATATCTTCTTTTACAAATTGTTAACTTACATTTCTTTCCTTGGTAGATTGTTAGATGATTACGTTGCCATTGATCTGTCACATATGTACTTTTCTGGAAATTGATTTGTCTGTCTTCATATACAAACATTAATTAACTTGAGCTTAAAGCATACCACATGGTATATACAAACATTAATCAAATTGGATCAAATTTAAATTAATTTGGTTGAGTTTTAAAACTTGAACTAAATTTAATTGTTTTAGTGTTTAGAGTGAAAGGTTTAGGGGTTTAGATTTAGTTTAGAATTTAATCATTGAGAATAGAATTTTGGGTTTAGATTAGAATTTAGTGTTTACAGGTTAAAATCTAAATTTCAACATATTATTCTAAAACCTAAACTCTAACATTTTAACCCTAAATCCTATCTCTAGCCCTTAATTTCTAACCATTACCCTTAAATTCTAAACCCTTAAACAATACGCCCTAAACTAAGTCCCTAAAACTAAGACACTTGTTTTTGTTTCCACCGCTAGTGTATTGGATCTAAATCCTTAATTTAAATCATATTATCATATATCCTTTTGAAATAATTATATAACTAGCTTCATGTGCATTTATACATTCTCCTTAATTGGTTCGTGTTGACGTTGAACTTCAAAGAATCTCATTATTTGTATTGCCCAAAATTTTATTGAATGTAAAGATTTTGAAGTGATGCTTAATACATAAAATGTTGATGATAAATACTCTTTGGTGTTTACATTGCATAACATGTTCATTTTTACTTGACTATACCACTAGAAAAACATGTATATTTCTTGTTTTTATAAAGTGTGTCTTACTTTAATAAAGCGCACACCTTGCGCCTCACTCTCTATAAAAACCCTGTCACCTTAGTGCGCCTTGCGCATTTTTAACACTGGTTTTATGCATTTCGTGTGCATTTATACCAAACACTACTTCCTCTATTCTTGCTTAAGTGTCTCCTTTTCTCTTTCTAGATGTACATAATTAAGTGTTTTTTTCAATAATCTAGAAAGATTTGTTCTTAATTTCAGAATGTTACTTTCTAAGACCCCAAGCGTTATCCTCAATGATTCATTTTGGCTATGAGAAATCTTGTATGGGATCATCTTGTATGTATTGGTGGGCTTATGTTTCTTGTGTGATTGTCTTGTAAGTTGTATGGAATGGAAATCTGACTTGCTATGTTCTTATGAATTAGTGGATGTGTACTTTTCAAAAGAAGTTAGTTTTTTTCATAGCCACCATTATTTTATGATTATATTTGGAAATGATGCCTGGTAATTCATTAATGACGATATGCTAGTGAAATTTTTGTAATGAATTGAACATGAATCTTGATTAACCTGTAATTCTTGCAAATAAAAATCCTAAATCAAGGAAGATGCACAAGAAATAGCAAAAAACAATGTGTGAGAATCTCAGTTCTCAAGATCTTAGCAGTGGCTTAGTTGATCTAGCAGCAGATGCTAGTTGGATTTGAGAAGGGAAGGTTTTTTCTTGATAGACAAGTGGAGCTCATGCCTTGTAGTCTTTTCTGAAGTCAGTGTTGAAAGTGCTTAGTTTCTAATATCCTTCGTTTTTTGTTGCGCGTGTTGTCGTGTGTGTGTGTGTGTGTAAAAATCACATTTTCTAAGGATGTGTTATCATAAACAGCAGCTTCATCAAATTACTTATGAGCTTTAGTACAGTTAAGACTGTTGCCTGAAAGTTTGCTGATGTGAGTCAACGTTCTTAAAAGAGGGAGCATCAGTTATGCATTTTTATTATTGATCATATTCTACTGTGAAGTTTTTGTTTTGTTTATTTCTTTTTTATTCTCATTCAAAGAGGTCCTAAGCTAGTTCTCCGATTGTAATAAATATTGGAAAGGTACCTATTTACCTTTGGAAGGGAGTGTGTATTTGGTTGTACAATTAGGAGATTGGTATATTTGAGCCCACTTTTGATTTTGTAGCTTCTGCGGAGAAAGAGATAGAAATAGAATAATATTCAAGGAACAATTACCTTCAACAAAGCTTTGGGCTTTTATACCTATTTTTATTGAATATGCAGCAGTGAATGTTATATCTTTTGTTCTTTGCTTATTCAAAAAAAGGATAAGAATGAAAGGCCAGATAAAGTTTTACACTGTTATATTACTATGTTACTCAATTTTGGTTGATCCAACATTAAAGAATACATTATATGTTAGAGATTGATGAATGATTTATTAAATATCATTGTAACAAATGCTAGATATGGACATCCTGGTGTTTTTATTATTTTTATTTATTTTTATGAAGAAACTCTTACTAAAAATTCAGTGCTTGGATGCTCTTCAAATTGTATCTTTCATTTGATTTATCTTTGCAAAATACTTCTAAGCTTCTCTAACTGGCATTTAATACCATGTTCAGTACTTTCTGGAGCTGATGAAAGTGCCAAGGGTAGAGTCGAAATTAAGAGTTTTTTCTTTCAAAATTCAGTTTGGCTCTCAGGTTTGGTGGTTGCTCCTTTAATTAATCTGATTTGATAACTTTACTATTATTTAATAATTAGTCTCTTGCTCGCTTTCTCTTTCCTTTTCTTGAATCCCATGTTTGATCTGTGTTCGCACACTTTTTACCACATGCAGATTTCTGAATTCAAGACGTGCTTAAGCACTGTAAATTCTGCGTGTGAAGAGGTATATCGTTAACATTGCTGAATTAATTAGACTGTGTTTTTTTCATTTTTTCTTACTACTTTTTTATTGGTTGCTAGGTTCGGAATTCCCATAAACTGAAGGAGATAATGAAGAAAATTCTTTATCTGGGGAATACATTGAACCAGGGAACTGCAAGGGGTAATCAATATAGTCCTTTTGGCTTCAATTATTGATGCTACAACTGCTTACCAATAAAATATTAAGTAGAGGAGATCTAGTAGCTAAACTGTGTAATTTTGTCTAGATTCATAAGCATGTACATAATACTTGCTTTGATATTTTCCTGCACTGTTGCAAGTGATGGTAAGTACAGTATTTTGGGCATCATTCCACCACTTGGACTGGAAATCTAGTAAGTCTGTGTAGTCCGTGGTATTTGAAAGTCTGCTTACCACTGCTGAGTTCTAATCGATGCTATTACAGCTTGCTTTATGACCTCATGTGGCCAGAATATCAGAGAAATAGTGAAGCATGTTGTTCTGAACATTGCTTGTTTGTGCTATGTTCGTCTCTTAATTTTGGAAGTGGCTGGGTGTATCAGAATCATTCATCTGGGTTATATTACTTTTGATAGTGCTCGAGCAATATGAATCCCAATTGCTTCACTGGAATCATGAACTTGTTCTTGTTAATAATAGCTAGAGGTTTAGGTGGTTTATGCATTTATGTCTATTATATTGAACTTTTACATGCTGCTGCTGGCATCAATCAACTTTGTCCTTCATCTACACTAGTTCAGGTTTCTTAGCAAAGCTACTAGATCCGTATTTGGTTCAATGCTGATAACCCTTTCAGATTTGAGTTGGTGAGAATGATTTAATTGCCTGCATGCTCCTTTAATATGAAGTTCCATATCATTCTTATTACGTAGGTTCTGCCGTTGGATTTAAGTTGGACAGTCTTCTAAAGCTCACAGATACACGTGCTTCTAACAGCAAGATGACACTAATGCATTACCTTTGCAAGGTTTGGTTGCTAATTTCCTTCTTCTCTGTGCGTTTGTGCTATTATGGTCATTTCATTTCTTGTAAGATTTGCCTTAATTATATTCTACTACCAGTTTATATGTTCCATCACTACTGGACATTTGTTTATGATGCACGCAGCAACTGTCAATTTGATTCTAGTATGAACTTTGTTTTATTATGGTTCAGGTCTTAGCTGCCAAGAAACCAACACTTTTAGATTTTCACCTCGAATTTGTTAGCCTTGAGGCTGCAACTAAGGTTTGCTTGTGTCTTTCAGTGTTTGAGATTTGTGGTTTTGTAACACTGTTTAATTTGAAGCCTTGTGTCCTTGCAGATACAATTAAAATCATTGGCGGAGGAAATGCAAGCTATAATTAAAGGATTAGAGAAGGTTAAGCAGGAGCTATCTGCCTCTGAAAATGATGGTCCAGTTTCTGAAGTTTTCCGTGAGGTACACAGTTTCAATGTCTTTTGTTCTTCAACGCACATGTAAAATGTTTGTTGCATTGTCTTCATTGTAATTCACCCATAGCTAACGACCTTTTATCAAAGTTTTATTTCCATCTATAACCTTTAAAAGTCACATTTAGTATACACAACCTTTCAAAGCATTTTACCTTCCATCCATTGGGTATTCAAAAGTTATAAAATAAGTATTGTGTCTCTGTAAGCAAAACTTATCAGTTATCAGTCCAAATAGTGTGATATACAAATGGCATGGTACACCAATATTGGTACTAGAGTGAACAAAATTTCAGCCAAAAAGTAAATAGCATAAATTATTATTATTTTGTAAAATGAAAAGTTATTTATTAGACTTACAACTGATTTTTTTGGTGCCATTACAACGAGGGAGGGGGTGTCACTAGTCACTACTAGGCTTTGAATCCTGATTGGAGTTTAAGCACTGCTCCAAGATGTTGGCTTATAACTATAAATTAATTTCGAGATTTTTTTCTTAATATTATTTTCATTTCTGGATAGTGCCACATCTATATGAAATCATGTGTATTGACAAGTGTTGTGAAACATATTGTGAGTTTTTAATATTTTGAATGAAAATGACCCAATGAGAAGTGATGAACTATAAGTGAATTTCACTGTTCAAATATTTTATTCAGTGGAATTCTCTTCGGGCAAAGTACCTGATTGGCTACTAGCTTTTTGTTTCCACTCTTTGCACATGCATTTATTTTATGAACTAGAATAAGAGAAATGTTGACGTACCCCTAAAAGTTGGGGTCAGTGAATAGAGAACTGGAGTAGTACAAGTTTGTAGTGAAAAAGACACTTCCTTCGATACCCAAGTTATTATAACTAATTTAGGAATATTAATAAAATAATATTGAGTCGTAGTCCTTTTCAATTGAAACCAATCAGGTTTTGTATCATTTTCTGATACGATGCAACGTGCATTTTTGCTTTGTTACCTACACAAAACACTCTCAACTGCTTTATTTTCTTTTGTCTAAGGAGTCTTTCCTTGTTCTAACATTTTCTCTCTTTTTTAAAAAATTTAGACATCAAAGGGATTCATTTCTGTTGCTGAAGGAGAGGTTATGTCTGTAACAAATCTATATTCCGTGGTGGTAATTTGCCAACTCTTGACATTCTCTTTGATGCATAATCTAATGTTGCCCAACACTTTTGATCAGTCATTAAATCATTGTTCTTTTTTTCTTTTTAAACCTTTTTGATGGACAGGGTAGAAACGCAGATGCACTTGCACTCTATTTTGGCGAGGATCCTGCTCGATGCCCCTTTGAACAAGGTAGATCAGATATTGTACCTATTTTACTTGAGTAGTATCTAGAACTGCACAATGAGAATGTTAAAATATTTACTCATCATCCTTCCTCTTTGTCCAAGACTCTACCGTGCATTCAACCCCCAGTTTATTTTTCACCCTTCAAATGGTAAATTGGAATATATAGTCAGCACATGGTTAAAGGGCCAAATTTTCCAGGAAGTTCAAAAAACTAAATATGAGGATGAGTGATACGATTCCTTTTCCTTCGAAATTTGGCTTCTATCAATGAGCATCTTAACTAAAGTAGGAAAAGGAGATTTGTTGATTGAAGTTTCATGTATTAGAGTCTATGTCCTAGTTAGGGTTTTATTTATTTCAATTTAATCATGTTGCTTTGAGTCCTCAATTTTCTTGAAGATGGACACATTTTGAAGATATGATACTCCAATGATCCTCATACATGGAAAAACTTGGAAAAACTAAACGTACCCATATCAATATCCGGTAGTCTCATCCATGTCTGAGTAACATCAATATCTGGTTTTAATATTGTGATTTAAAGTATCTGAATTCAAAGCTGTATTTTGATCAATGCAGTTACTGCAACACTCCTAAATTTTGTGAGGCTGTTTCGGAAAGCACATGAAGAGAATATGAAGCAGGCTGACTTGGAGAAGAAGAAAGCTGAGAAGGAGGCAGACATGCAGAAAGCTAAGGGAGCTAACCTTACGAAAAAGGGTGCAAAATAGTTGACAATTAGTTTCTGTTTTCCTTCAAGGCAGCAGATGTTTGTGCCGAAGAGTTTGAGTGAATGACGATGACGAATGCTGCTTTTCAGGCGGTCAAGTTAACCTACCTTCAAAAATGTGGTGAATGAAGCAGTGCCTGTACCTGAAGGTTTACAGGCCATGAAGTAAGCACAAAGATGGCAGCAGCAGTCATTTTCGATATTCTGAGGTTATAATGACAGCCAGGTTGTCTGAGGCAAATGTGATGGACATTGAGACTGAAGAGCAGCAGCACTTGGGTATGAAAAGTGATCTCTTTTCAGCTTCCGACATCACTTAGCTTTGTTTTTTCAGCACGTGATCGGATGCTGGTGAGTAATGTACAAAGCTCTAACCGCCCACTTATATTAGAAGTCAATTCTTTATATGTTGTAACATTAGTGGTTTTGTTTGATTTGAAAGTAATGCATCATGTAAGAGATATGTATAGGTTTGATTAGAGGAAGGGTTTTATTAGTGAAATTGTAATTACTGTGGAAGCACCATAGATAGCTTTGCGTTTCATCTCATTTTCGTTTGAAATTAATAAAAAATTGGTTATAGCTTTGTTTTTCGTTTTAGTTGATAATACGATTTTAATATAAATGGTAGAGCTATTGAAATTAGTTTTTGTTTGTAGATTAAGAGCTGATATTCTCATGATGCATATCAGTCTTAAAAGACAATACTTACATGATTTGGTATGGACTCCGTGTGTAGACCATAACCAACCCCCAACCCACACCGTGAATCTAATCTGGTAAAAGTCTAATATATTTCATTCTCTCTCACATTTTTAAGTTGCATTATGGGTTTATATGAATACCCCTAGGCCCTCCCCTCAACTCAACTATATTTTTGCCTAATAATAGATACCCAAAACTATCTTATCAAAACCTTGAGATTTTTTGTGAACGCATATCTAAAACCATGTTTTGACATGAAACTCCCCCTTTATACCCAAGTACATAAGAAGGGTGATGCATGGAAACTGTTGACAGGGGGATGACTTTCCAAGTAACAGTCGTTTTCTGCATTCACATTCCTTAGAAAGGTCTGCATCGATGGAGTTGTCACAACAAAAGAATTTTAGGTAAGACAAGTTTGTTCAGGAATTTGTGCCACCAAGAACATGATGTATCCGGTTTTCCAACACAGGCTTATTGTCGGGACTCAAGTTATGATGCCACAATCGCTCCACTTGTTTCGGCATGCTACCTCAACAGAATCACTTCAAAATTGTCATTCCGACCCGCATGTTAGAGGAATGATAGATGATGTAGTGATCTAAAAAATCTACGATTAATTAAAATCGTTAAAAAGTTCTTTTTTGAGTTGAAAAACATTTCCGATGTGTTATTTTGAAATGAATGTCTTTCACGTGGGGTTTTCAGTTAAAATAATGATTTTTTAAAATTGGAGTCGCCACCGGCCGTTTAAGTAAACCGGACACCATAAAACCAGAGATTTTAAAGTTTGGGGTTCGAGAGTCGATTACGGATGGGAAAGGATTAGCACCCCACACCGCCCAAAAATTGGTACTTTATTTAATTACCGCTCCATTAATATTAAATTTTTCGGGCTAATTTAACGATCGAATTAATTTTTAATTAAATGTGTGCATTTATTTTAAAGTACCTAAACCCGAAGCTAAGCGTCCGAACCACCACCATTACACTAGAATTGGCCTCGCTTACGACCGAATTTAGGGGCCCGCATTAACCAATAAATTAAATGTCATTATGCAAATCTTAATTAAAGTTGATGTCACCTTTACTTATTGAGTGATAACAATGAAAATGCATGAGACAAAGGATAAGTACAATACAAGATGAATTAAGGAAAGTAAAAACAGAATATAACATGTAGAAATGAACATAGAAATAAGTGTACCGTAATATATATGTAGTCGAAACATGAAAAAAGGAAAATAAGAATGCAAGCATTAATCACAAAGATAGATTAAATTATGCAGCAATTATGGGTCAAATGAAGTGGTTGACTAAATTTAAGGAAATAAAAAACAATTAATCATGCAAACTTGAAGGAAATAAGTGACATACTACTGCATAATTGTATAAAAGGAAACACAGAACAAAAGTAAAAGATGAAACCCATATTGACTTTGGAATGTAAAAAGGAATTTGAAGGCAATAAATAAAAGTAAAAGAAATTCATAACTTGAAAAAAAAGAACTGAAATAATAAAAAGGAAATAAACGAAACAGAATTAAAGCAAATGTCACTAGGATTAGAACCTGATCAGAACATGGAGAAAATTAAAAGGACTGGTCATGAAAAAAACTTTGAAATTCAAATTTTAGAACACTAATGTGGCCAAATTGAAAATCGGTTGAAAGTCAGAAGGTCCAAAAGCGCTATTGTTCCATGCGCTGACCCTTATTCGTCTAATAACAAGTCACGGAGGGACCATGGAGGGAATAAACCGAAAATATAGACATGGAGCCTCGATATAAGCATGTAGCCGGTCAAAAGGGAAGCTTTTTCCATTTTTAAAAATTTTGAATCTAAATAAAAAACAAAATTTTCCTTCAAGTGTTCATCATTTAAGATGGACTTTCCCCAGAAATTTAAACCTTTTCCCCGGAAACAAACAAGAACCCTAAAAAATTAAACACCCAAAAATTCATCTTTTGTTTTGATCAAAAACAAACCCAACTTCCTTCTCCTTCATCTCGTCAACGGCTCACTCATTTCTTGGAGATTATTGTCGGCGAGAATCATTCGGATCACCAGGGAGTATTCTTAAACCCTTTCTATTTCTACTTCTATTTTGATTTCAAGATTGAAAATGGATGCATGCAAGCTAAAAAAGAAGAAGAGAAAAGATACCAGAAAGTTCTGGATTTTTTTGCTTTCCTTTCGATTGAATCTAGGAATGGTTACAAGGGATTTTTCTCTCTCTGTTTTTTTGTTCCTTATAATGCTCTCTTTTTTCCTCCTTGTAAAAACTCATCCCCTTAGTTTCTAGATTTTCAAGATATAAAATGGTTGATCCCCCTTCAGGCTTTTCGTTTTCCCCCCGAAAATCAGATCCCTCCCCTGGAAAAGTGGCTATCTGGATCTGATATCTTTCTTTTTGCAGAAAATCCGGTGACCGTACGGTAACTGCAGGCGACCGGTCACGTGGGTGAGCGAAGAGTCAAAGTTGGCAGCGAATAATCCGACAGAAATTAAGGAAGGGACAGTCGCGCTTGGCGATCACGCGTCAATCTTGGCCAAATCCGGACCGTCCGTCGCTGCTCCTTCATCCAACCCTCCTGGGTTGAGCGGCTGCTGCAGCTGTATAGAAAATAGGATTAGCATTAGGGTTTCTTATATGGGCTCAAAAAGAGTGGGCTGGTTGTAGTAAATTTAGATTGGACTGTTAATGGATTTAATTATTTATTTTTATGGGTTATATAATTAAAATATTTAGGCCACTTAATATTATACAATGTATAACAACATAAACACAACATGTTAACACAACACTAATGACGTTAATAATAATATAATAACATATGACACTACGTAATGAGAACACACAAATGCAAATTATGCATGCATAACAAGGTATACATAATGGATAATATTCACAACACATTTAATTATTATAAACGAAATACAAATGCAATATTGAACACTATGTACAAGTAAAGTGACGCACACAAATACACACTCAACACATAATGCATACATGGAGCGAACACATATATTAAGACATATATTAAGACATAAATGGACTCATAATGACGATAAAAAAAGGCCCTTATTTGAAATTGCGATAATTTAAATTTTTAACATTTCGGTTAAAAATGGGTGATTACAGATGAAAATCCTAATTTCAATGAGAATTAAGCTTTAATAATAAAGTACATTAAAGTATTATTTAATATATGGATATCCACCACAAATAAAGATATTCCATAAAGATAATGTGCCTCATTAAAACCTTGTGGAAAAAAATTCTTAGCGGAGGAAAAAAAGTACACACATCTTTACATCTTTGATATACATAACATGATGTCTCATTAAAAATCTTACTAGGAAAACCTATTGGGATAAAATCTTGGTTAAAAGAAAAAAGAGTGCAATGCATATTTACTCCCTCATAAAAATATCACATAAGATCTTTGAATCTTTATAATTAAATATTGAATACAATCTTTAAATATTGGAGTAAATTATATACTAGTGGACAAATCTTTTAAATTATTATTTAAAATGATTAATCGAATACTATTATTCGTCCACGGGTTTCCAAAGCCGGATCTTTTGAGGTATTTGTTTATGAGATTAGTGTGTTATGGTTTGACCAATGGTTGGTTTGTTAGGGAAGGGTCCGTATCTAATAATAATGATGATGATAATAATAAATAATTTATTATTTAAACATAAAAGAATAGTTGTTTAAGTGACTTCCTAACTACAAATTTCTATCAACTATTAGTTATCTAGTCCATTTCTTGACCATAAAAGAATTATTTTTTTTCTCTAGTTATTTATTTATTTTTAAGTCCAAGGGTGCCTAAACTCTTAAGTATTTGAAATTTAAAAAATATTTTTTTTATAATTTAGGTTTTGTCATACTTACAACATTAGTAAACAAAATATTTTACGTAAATAATCAAAGACAGAATCAAAATTTAAGGTTAAAAAGTAAAAGATAAATATTTAAAAGTAATAAAGAATAAATTTATAAATAAATTATTTTTTAAAAATAAATAAAAATAAAAAATCTTTAAAGACGAGGGAAGATAGTCCTTCCCATTATACTTGAATCCTCGAAATCAGTTCATAAAAATGGAGAATGGATAGCTAAACAGACATAATGGATAGCTAAACAGACATATATTGGTCTTGGGAGAATGGTTGTAAGAAAATAAAATAAAAGGGCATAACGTAATCCTCATCATGGATAGCTACACAGACATTCTGATTGGTATCATATGGTTTGGTTGATGAGACACTACTTTTAAGTTTGGTTTTGTATCCTTGTTGCAGGGATCAAATTGTTAGGCCCAATTTATGTTCGAATCAGACTATGCATTCATTGTCAGCTTGGGGTGGTGTTGGTACTTATAATCTCTTTTGTGTTTTAAATTCTTTATAGTGCCAACCAAATTCTTTTCTTCTTAATTTTTATATGATTAAAATAGTTGTAACTACTAATTTATTTCGTCCATTAAAGAAGGAGAGAGAAAAGAAAAAGCGAAAAATTTTGGATAATTTCAATCATCATTCATTAACTAAATAATAGAAAGATGATACGATAATTTTTATAATAAATATTAATTTTAATATTAATTTTATTTAGTGAAAAATTCTAAAAAATGTTTTTACTGATTTAAAACTTATAATATATAAATTATGACAACTTTTAAAATTAACAATTTAATTTTCATCATTCTGGTATTATATTCTTTTTAGTGAAAAACCATTCACATATTATATTAAAATTTTACGTGAGTATGTGACGATAATAAATAAAAGTTTAAAATAAATTTATAAAATCTAAAGAATTATAAATTATATATTAAAAAAACTTAAAATAAAATTATATATTTAACTTTTAACTTATAAATAAATAAATAGTAAAAATATATTATAGTAACATTTTTGAAGCATTAAATCTAATTAATCAAACTCTAAATTATAGATTATTGTAAAAAACGATGGTGTGATTAATTTGGTTCTTACCCCATTGATTTTAATTTTCAAGATAAATAATTTATGATAAATATGGTTTGTAACTATCTAAGGTCGGTGTTCTTTTTCCTCTCACCGTTTAAGAATTTAAACAAAACTCACCCCAAAACTCAGAGAATATCTTTGGTTTCTCAAGGATTTGATGTGATAGCCATTCTGTCTTCTCCGAATTGCGATATCCGGATCCGACGTTGTTCCAGGCAGGTCTTACCTGGTCATGGATGCTGTTGACACCGTTCCTCGCTTAATTGCAGGAGCCATTTCTGGAGCTCTCACTGGCTTTTTTGCTTTTGGTGATAAAACCCCCTATCCATTTCGTTTCCTTTTTGGGTTTTTCAATTTCATTTCAATGATTTCTTTTTGCATCATTACGCTCTGTTGTTCGTTATTTTTAGTATTTGCTTTTTATTTCGTCTAAAAGTTACCAACACATCAGCATCTGATCGAAAAGAGAATATTTGTATATATACTTCATAAAAAGTTGGATTTTTAGTTATTTAAAATATTAGCTTTTCCATCAAAATCAATTTTCTTTCTTATGAAAATAAGAACAAGATTAACATCAAACATATATAGTTGAGTTTTTTTTTTTTTGGTTTTTAATGCATGTGAGACATCAAATACTAGGTGTATTCTACCTATATTGCTCAATCCAAACTGGCTAACATCATACATATAGTTGAGTTTCTTTTTTGTTTTTGTTTTTAATGCATGTGAAACATCAAATACTAGGTGTATTCTACCTATATTGCTCAATCCAAATCGACTTTCTTTTCGGTAAACTATTGTCGTTTTCAAACTTGATAATACTATTGGGTTTGTATGTTTGCAGGTGGAGCTTTTAGTGGAGCTGCTATCGGTGCTTTGGCCGGTAGGGCTTCGGATAGTGGCATCCTTCGTGGGGCTGGATTAGGTGCTATAGCAGGGGCTGTACTATCCGTTGAGATTTTGGAGGCTTCTCGTGCTTACTGGTGCTTGCAACAAACTGGTTTTAGCGGTTCGACATCTATGGTTAGTTTACTGATTAAGATTAGCAGCAACTAAGCTTGATTCTTATGCACTATGTTGCTCCTATTCGGGATATGGGTTTTGGATGTGGATACAAGGGTATATGTCTCTTACAGTTACAGGTATGGCTAAATCTTTATAAGTCCGAATCTGTGATAGATACAGGAAAATGAAGAATCTGAGCAACATAGCTTATGCATGCCACACTACTTAAAGTTTTAGGTTAACCATGAGGGCTATTATATTATATTAGCCTTTGGCTCTAGACTAATTATCTATGTTCTGGGTCCAGGCAGACTTCATAGACAATCTTTTCCGGGAAAGATCACTGGATGAGTTAACATCACCTATGTTAACTTCCTACCATTGGCAGGTCTTCTGTTCATTCTTTTCGTATTTGTTTAAGAACACTGGATTTAGATTGGAAATTTACCATATATCTACATGATTGATCTGTCATCAAGAAAAATGTATTTTTTTTCCTTTGTGAATAAGTATGGATGTATTTGATAAAGAGCATTAACTTTCCATTTCATCTTAGGTATTACGGAGATAATCAGTTTAGAAGGAGGGTGATCAGCCGATCACTCTCCAAAAGAGCTGCATGGTATTTTTTACATTGACAGCTGAAGTTGGCTGTTGTCAATCAACCTCTTTGTTTTAAGTAGTGTAGATGAGGTGCAACGAATCTGAAAGAGAATAGAAAATCTTATCCCTGTCGTGTTTTGTCCTCACTCTTCACTTTTCCCCCTTTTTCTTCATAGATCAGTTTTGTCACTTAAAACTTCCGTACGCTTGCATTTGGGATTTTGTTTCTTAAATGAAGTTTATATATGAGAACCGTAACTGTTTGTGCAAAATGTACAGTGGTTTAGTTACCGCTCTTACAAGTTCATGTAAGTTGAAGCGTTTATTATTATTTTCAATAAGCACCATGCATAATAGCTATTATCTTCTTCAACTTGGTAAGTTCCAAGCTGGGATCATCTGGAGATTTTATTTATAACGTTTAGGCTTGGCAGGCTAGTACTTGTTCATAAAGGTGTTGATTACATGATGTGTTTTGTTCATGGCATCTTAGTTTTGCACCTAACTCACAGAAAAGAAGTAACTTTATCTCTTTCTCTCCCACTCGTTTTGTTTATGGTGCAGGTAAGCGTTGCTGATATAAACTATGATGAGATTCATGGCATCTATGGGGAATTTGTATCGAGGGGATTGTCAGGAGATTCACTGAACAGACTACCATGTCATGTGATGTTAGACGAAATCAAGGAAACTATCTTAAATTGCACAATATGTTTGCAGGTACTACTTTGCATTCACATTCATTTCTTTAACACTGGGATCGTACCAATAACAAAACCAATCCTATCTTTGCTAATAGTAACCATAAAAAATATAAATAACATTAGATTTTTGTCATTGGCAGGATATTAAACAAGGGGAAATGGTGAGGAGTTTACCCAAGTGTCAGCATATGTTTCACTTGGTATGTGTCGATAAGTGGCTTTTACGGCAGGGTTCGTGCCCTGTATGTAGACAGGACGTGTAAGTGTTATAGGCTCATGTCAAGCAGATCATATATCACACAGACACTGCTTCGGGCCTTTTGCTGGCTTTGATTCCTCTAAATTCTAATAGCTGTTATACTGTTCGTGCCACAAAAATTCGTTAAAATCTGTACAATTAAATGCACAGAAAATAATTATAATTCCCCCATTCATACCTTCAGCATAATCTTTGGCTCCAAACACAGCTGAACCAGCAACTAAAGCGCTAGCTCCAGCCTCAATAACCTGCCAGCAATAGATAACAATTCAATTTATATTCCATAATTTAAATACACATCATGAAGTTCGGTACCGAGTTAAGCATCGGAGCCCCCATCAGTAACCAAATGAGAAATTAGTAGAGAGAATAGATGGAGAAACAATGATATCACTTTTTGAGAATTTATCGATTTGATCCGTTGCCTTCAGCACTGTAGAAATTCTCGTCCTAACAGTTTCAGACAAAAAGATCCTAATAGAATATGACCTGGAAAAAGAAAAACTCAAATCTCATACTTCAAACAATGTCTAACCCTATTTTGTACAAAGACAAACATGCAATTCTAACATGAACGGTAAAGAATATATTCCGATCAAGAAACATAATTTCTAAACAAGTTGACAAGAGCCTTAAAATTTTGAATCTCAAAGTTCAGATGATTGACCTAAGGAAGACCTTTTAAACATACTCCCCTCATGGAACAGTGAGAGCAGCCTAATACGAGCTTGACTACAGCAGTTAAAAATAATGCGGACAATCAGGGGAGAATAAAATAAATGAAGACATCAAAATCATGCAAAAGTGAATATATAGGAGATAATAGAAGCTGCTCAATGCCTGTGACCTTCCTGGAACGGAGAATAAAACCAAAATTTATCAATTATTAACATTTTTTTTATTATAAGCACTGTCCCTGTAAACCTTGTGTTGCATTCTAAGTCCTAAACCATTTGCTATATTTAAATCTCGTGAATTGTAAGAATTTCAGGACTGTGAGAAAAAACCAATGACATAACTGAAGTTTTAACTATTAGGTATTAGCTTCAATGGCATTTGCTACTAATATCATGTGAATATGCATCATCACCTGCATTCTATCTGGAATAATCGAGGTAAAGGTATTAACATTAGAAACTGTAGTAAAATTTTCAGTGAAATTTTTTAGTGCAATGTCATAACGCTAACTTGTATTAGAGATCACAGTCTAAACCACAATCCTAGGTTCAACTTAATGTAAACATGCAAGCACAAGGAGAAAAATTGAAAATAAATCCATAATTTTTATCCCAATACAAATTAATTTTCACCAACTTGCATATTCAGATTTCTTATATCAAACATTAAGAAATTAATAATGTGACTGTAAATTAATTCAATAAACTTTAGCCACCATATATTTTTTATGTATGTTTTAACTGAAACAAACTTTCACTTCCTACAGAATCCACCTTCATTTTGTATCAAAAACATTACAAAAAATGGACCTTCCAATTAGAGGGGTAAAGATGATCAAGGTTCAAACAAATAAAGGTTGGTTACAAGGAAAATTCAACATTTCTGAAGTGGGTTTTATCGCCAACACCCACAAATTTGCTTCTTTTGGCATCTAAAACTACAATGAAAACGAAAAATCTAAAAACAAAGAAAAAGAGAGACAACCCAGAAAAAGTAATACCTTGTGAAAGTAAGTGTCTTGGGGGTGAGAAACATGGGTTGTTAAAACCCCTAGTCCCCCTCCAAAGACATTAATCTGGGTTGGAGAGCACAACGAGGAAGCTGTCGACAATACATCTTTCTGCTTGTCTTTTATCTAATGTTTTTGTATCTACAAAGGAGGAGGAGTTTTTTTTTTTTTTTCTCTTTTTTCTTTTATGGTTTGATGGCCAGAGCTTTTATTGTTAAAGTCTCGCCCACAACAACATCACAGCAAGCAGGCAGCCAGATGGTAAACAGCAGCAAAAACTAGGACCCCGCACAAAGAAAATCTATCGACGAAAATAATTTAGGAATGGGTTCATGTAATGATGACACGTGCGATGCTGATTTGTGGGTTATCTTTTAGGGTTGGCTGTCGTTCCATAATGCCGAATTGCTGATGTGTGAGTTATGGTGTTTCAGTTGGCTGGCGTTCCATGAAGCAAATCATCTATTATTTTATTATAATTCTCTTAATATTTTTATTTTAAAATAATAAGTTTAGATTTAAGGTTAAAATTTATAATTAAAATTTAATAAATTAAAGGTACAGTATATTTTAAGGTGTAAACTTTAGATTTAAAATTAAGGTTAAAATTTAAAATTTAAAATTTAAATTTTTAATACTTTTTAATATAAGACATAGTAGAAGACACATTTAGGGACAAACCATTTTTACTTGTTTCGCTTTGGGTCACCTGCATTTTAATTTTATGTACAAAGGAGAAATACGTGTATATTGTTGTAAAATTAATGTATTCCTAATATCTGTTTTTAATTTTGGTCCAAAAAGAATTATAATTTTATTTCGCTTCCCATATATAATCCCAGATTTTACATTTGGATAAACGAAATCATAAATATATATTGGTATTCAAATTTAGTTTTAGAGTGTAATTTGATATTTTATTCCTTTTGTTGGATTAAGTATTTGAATTTTACTTTAGGGTACAACTAAGTCTTGAGGTACAATTTGGTACCTGATTTTTTTATTCAATTAAGTATTTGAAGTTGGTTTTAGGTTCAAATTAATACTAAAACTTAACTTTTAACCTTTTAGGTTCAAATTAATATATGGACTTAACTTCATAATTTAAATAACTCATTTGTTATAAGTGACAGTTTAGATAAAAAAAATTATATAGTAATTTAAACTAGTAAATTAAATTTAGGTATTAATTAAATTAAAATCCTTAAACATCAAATTAAACATTAAAATCAAATTTGTATAATTGAAAAAATAGATACTATTTTATACATTAGTATATATTTACCAAAAAAATATCAATTTGTTTCTCTCTCATTACGTTTGGGTTAAATACAAGAAGAGTGGTAGGTGTATATTTCCCTTTTTGATAATATTTAATAAAATTTCTTTATAAATTTTTAAAACGGACCATAGCGTATTAATATAAATATACGACGATAGTAACGACAATAGATGATAAAGGACAGATGATAATAAAATATAGATTTATCATCATAAATTAACAAAAAAAATAATACATAATAAACTACTCAAATATCAAAGACCTATTGATCCGATGCTTACGTCTGAAGGACGAAACAATAGTAACTGTTGTGGTAAATGGTGAACAAATTCATGTTTTGGCCTTCGATGCGAGAGGGTCTAGCTTAAACCATATTAAATAAAGGGATAGCTTTTGAGTGTATTTTTTTTTTCTTAAACTCACTTCTTAAACAATAATTTTATAAAAACTATATTTTGTTGGCTTTTACAAAACATTAGTTTGGTATCAAACCAAAATTTTCCACCATAACCGAAAACAAAGCTTAAGAGATGCCGTGTGAAATGCGTTTGACTAGTGGATTTTTGATTTTGCTCCTAGCTTTAGGAGTTGTTCAGTTCTGAAGGTTAAACTCTTATGACTCATGATGTTTTTAGTTATTTATGAAGATTAGAATTTTGAAAAATTAAATTACAAACAAATAATGAAATTATTGTAGGTGAGGACTCGATGTATCGGTAAGCAGCAAATTAATAACTCGGATAAGAACATATTATCTCATCCTAAATGTCTTTCCCCCAATCAAATAGTCCTCTACGCAACTCAATTTTCCAATTCTAAATTTCGTCCTCGTTTCACCCAAAATGGGGGAAAACCTCCATTTTTCAAAGATGCTAAAGCATAACTGTGACACCCTCGCCCCGGGTTAGGAGACGGGGCGTCAACCGGACATACAACTCGAATAATGTAAACAAAATTCAAACAAATGACTATTTGTAACACGTTGTGGGTTGGTCAAGTTTACACAATTTGCTTATTTACGAAACGTTGCAAGTCAGTTCTTTAATAATATTTGTTCATATTACGGTTCAAATCTTATATTACTTACAAGTTCGAGACCAATTTAATTTTTTTTTTTGGATACTTAAACAATTACCAATTCAAACTTAGCTACTCTCCATTAATTAGTTATAACTCCAATTAAATTGACCAAACTTATATATCAAAAATGTTTTCATTTAACTATCATCAATTGTACCTTATTAGTCAAGCAATTATCCTTATCAAATTTGAACCCATGTAGTAAGGTGGTATCGATGCCCCTATTGTTGGTATCGATACAGGGGTATCGAACCGGGTATCGATACTGGTCCTTGGTGTTGACTCGTTGACCAAGTCTGAGTAGCTGGTATCGATGCTGGCATCGATGCAAAAAGTTTCTGGAAGCACCAATACCGAAACAGGTATCGGTACTGGCTTTTGACACGTTGACCAAAGGTCAAAGCTTGGTATCGATTCAATCTTCGGAACAAAAAGTTTCTGCCAAAGGTGGTATCGATACCCCTAATGTTGGTATCGATACCCCTGCTCGAGGATGACAAATTCAAGGTTTTCAAACACTTAGGCATTTCAAAAGGGCTATCTAAATGACCTTAACTCAAACCTAAGCCTTAAAGGTCATAAGGCATACTTAGGCAACCTATTTTAATTCGCCAATTTATCCATTTTAGCCAATTCATTATGCACTTTAACATTTGAATCATCCCTACTTAGGACGAGCATTTAGCCTTACCATTTCTAAGGCTACTAAGCAATCAAACATTAGATTCCTAGGTTCACCCGACCTAGACACAAAGCTAAGCTAATCATATACCAAATGCATTCATTCAAGCCATCATGCCAACCATAACCAAGAACCCAAAACATGCATGACTAGCCTATCATGAATGTTTGCCTTATGGCTTACAAACCAAAAGCCTAAATGATCATATGAATAAATACACATCGTGAGCTTGCTATCAAAATGCATATACTATACTAACATGATCACTATGCCACCCTATAATAGGAGTTACAAAAACTATCAAAATACCATACGTTGGCTTGCTTCCCGTGTCCTTGCTCCGATTCAAGCTTGGTCTACTCCTTTAACTTGAGAACCTGTTGTTTGGGAAGGAGGAAACAAAGAGCGTAAGTACTAGAAAGTACTTAGTGAGGTAGCCTAAGTCTAACCAATTTAGACATGAATTATAACAAATGATAAACATCGAATGAGCAACAAGTCATTTACATATGGCATTTGGTACATCATATATTCAAATTCAATGTACAATGACAAGTCGTATGCAAGTGTTCATGTTAGCTTCATATCATATCAAATGCCTATGGCAAATACGTGTCAATATGCAATGATCAAATCATGTCCAAAGCCCTATGGCATATACATATCAATTCTCAAATCCATATCATATCAAATGCCTATGGCAAATACATATCAATATGCAATGATCAAATCATGTCCAAAGCCCTATGGCATATACATATCAAATCTCAAATCCATATCATATCAAATGCCTATGGCAAGTACAAGTCAAATGCTTATTAGCAATACATTTCAGATGTCCTATGACAATTGTATTAAATTAATCTTCCAAATTAATTTCAAACGTTGCCTTGGTATAGTTAGACTAGGTAACGAGTCAACAGAAGTACCCAAGGTACTAACAAAAGTGCCACTAGGACACTAACAAAAGATATTCATGGTATCTACAAATGGTGACTAACCACCAACAAAGGTACCCATAGTACCAACAGAAGTACCGAAGTACTGATCAGAAGTACCGAAGTACTAACAAATGAGCTCAGACTCTAGGCATGTCGTACAACCTATGACCAACTATAACCCAAGGCTCAATCAGAATTTCTTATTCAATTTGTCTCCCATTTTACTTAGTCAAATTCTTATCACGGGTGATGCACATAACATGGCATATTAAAGCATCAAATCATGCTATTAACATATCAAACATATACATATTTCATGTTACCAAATATCCAAGGCACAAGTCATGCTACATATCAAGCAAATACATGTTACATGTTACCAAAATCCAAGGCATAAGTCATGCAACACACCCAAGCATATACATATTGTGCTATCACGAACATAATTCATGCATGACTAACATACCTGGCATCCTTAGCCGCGTGCCATTACTTACCTCGGCATTTCCGAGCTATGCAAATGCTCTAAACTAGTTTACTATCTAGTACTCAAACATAAGGTCAAACAAGTCATTACTAATTAATCCTCCTTCCCATTATGTCAAATATTCATTTAATCCGGTTATATTACATAGCAATTCAAATAATCAAATGGTTAGGACCCTAGGTCCTAACCCTAAGGTTTGCTACACTCACCAATATTCCGAGCTATCACGGGTTGTAGATCACAACCCCTTTGCCTCTTTTCCGTGTTGCTTCAAGCCTCTCTTGCTCCTCAACTTCTTCTCTCGGATTATCTAAAAGCCCATATACATATGACACTTATCAAAACATACTCAATCATTCAATTCAAGTAATCTTAGATTTATCAAGTACAAGCATGCACATTTATCTTTTACGGACAGCTTTGCTATCTCATAGCGAAACGGTCATATCTCCTAGCTCAGATGTCCGATTTTAGCCCATTTTACCTCGTTGGAAAGCTAGAAGAATTATCTACAAGGACCAATTAACCTTGAATTTTAATTCCTATTCGATTGGCTCCAGATTTAATTCGAACAGTTCTGGTCGGATTTTCCCGGGACTGCTCGGGTAGCCTTACGGAACAACTTATATCTTCCTCTACCGGACTCGGATTTAAGTTCCGTAAATTTCCTCTTAAACTAGGTATACATGACTATCATAGTCTAAAATTTCAGTTCCAAATTCCTTAAATCCCGACCTAGGAAAATTCTCAAAGTTGGCTACCTAGAATAGCATCTCTAAGCTTTTTCGGCTAAGTTCCATTTCATAATTCGATTCCCAATTCTCAACATTTCAAGAATTTCCAGCCCTTCCAATCATGGAACTAACATCAATTAATCCTTAATTTCATCATATCTCCTAATCAATTAGCTCACATAATGTATCTACAAAATCCCAAATTTTAGGTTTCTTACTCACTTGCTCAAGTTTCTTGAACTAAACCCAAACGATTGAAATCCTAAATTCAAGTTTCCATACACCAACTCTAATTTAAAGACATCATAGATTCATTTAAAAACTCAAGAACCCACCTTCTAGTATCTTAGTTATTGAAAGAAAACTTACCGGGAATCTCTATTTTCGATTTTCCAACGTTTTGATCGAACATGCAAAGCTTCCAAGCTCACACTCTTAAGCTCCCATGGAAACCCTTTTTTCTCCTATATTTCTCCTCTTTCACGTGAGAAGGATGAAGGAAGGGGGTTGATTCCTTTTTTTGTTTTCTTTCTCATTAAAGGGGTGAAAAATGACCATTTTGCCCCCACTCACTTCCTTAGCAATTTAATACCCAAGGGCAAATAAAGGAATTTGCTAATCCAACATGCACTCCCCTCTTGTTTTTATTTAATTCAATTTGGTCACAACTTCTAATATGATATACACTTAATCCATTTAATTTATAACTTTATTCGAACCGTTTTATTAACCCGGTTTCAGGGGTATTACAATAACTCCGGGGATAGGCATCATTGAAAGGTAATGATCCCTCTCAAACATCGTGTCAAAATCGGATTCTAGTACCATCACCAACAGACATTTTAATATTCTGAGCGAGTATTTTATGAATTTTAGTGGCGCAATAATGCCTTTCCAAATACAAGATTTGTTGACACTTATAAGATTTATCGTTAAATATCTTATAATGTTACGATATTAATTAATTAATTTTTAATTAATTTATATAATTATATACAATATATATTATTTATAAAAATAATATATAAAGTAGGAACAGAAAATTAGATTTGATTTAAAAATTAATCTATTAATTATTAAAAAATTTAAATCTTGAATGAGACATTAGATACTCTAAACAAGGTTAGAGGAAAAAAATAAATTTATCTAATAACTATTCACTCAGGGATTATAAACGATAATGATCATCTTTGAGAAAATAAAATGGATAAACTTAATTGAGAGATTCATGGTGGATACCCAACTTAGTTCTCTAAGTTCAATGTGGTTAAACGAAACTATGAAAGAGACTCATAGTGTACATGTCCCTTTACCCAATCCCTATGACGCATGTACATGCCTAGGTTGAGCTTAAATGCTCTTAATAAATTCGTAGCCCAAGTTTGGGTGGTCTTAGTGAGAAAGACTATGAATTTACCGATTTTGGTTGAATAACTAATCTTAATAAGTTCTTAGACCTATTGCGAAGGACTAATTGAACTTACCACTCGGAAGGATGAGTTTATTTTTAAACTCTTAATAAATTCTATCCAAAGAGGTTGAATTGTTCTATTGAGAAGAACATTATTGAATTTACCGAACGAAGAGGTTGAGTTTTTATTCTTAATGATTTCTTAGCCTAGAGTTTGGGTGGTTCATTTAATATGAACTTGAAGAAATTCACCTTATTTTCTTGTGAGGTTGAGCTTTATACAAAGTTCTTAATTATTTCATAGGCCAATTTTGGGTGGTTTATGTTGAGATAAACTTGATGAAATAACATATGTAAGTGAGAAGAGTTAGCCGCCTTCTATAAAAAATGATGAGCCGTTTTTCTAGTACACTTACTAAAATCTCGAGGTAAAATGGCTAAATATATACTTTATGTATATATACATCTTCACATCGCGGACTGTGGTGGATGAAGGGATTAGTTATATTTTATGAGTTCACCCCGATCTTAGAAAGTTCAAGACTAGTTTCACTTATCTAATAGGAGGATTACTCATCATCACTACGTACTAGTTCAAGATTTGTTCACTATGTACTTAAGTAACTCATCTCGCAAATGCTCGTCTAGTGATATTCGAACTTTGTGACATCATGAGGATTCTTTCGCATTAGTGGGGGATTGTTGGAAATATGTAATGCTTGAATCTCACACTCTGTTTTTATAGGTTGTATGAGAGCAGTTCAGTTGATTTAAAATTCTCTTTGAATTTTAAGTACTTAACCGAATAGATTTAATAACAAAATATTCGAGATTTAAATGAATATTTTCGGTTATAAAATCTACTATTTTTAGATAGATATTAACAGATTATCTGAGATTTAATTAGATTTTATCTATTAATAAATCTAATTTTCAATAGATTTTATGCGAGATTTAAATGGATATTTTCGGTTAGCAAATCTACTATTTTTGGATAGATATTATCTGATATTAAATTTAAATTTAAATCAGATTTTATTTGATTCTCGGATAGATTTGTCCCTGCTTTCAACCTATAAATAAGATGCTTTTCTCTCATTTTTAATCATCCTATTCAGAGTTTATATGTCTTACTTGAGAGAGAATTAGAGAGCATCATTCTGTTCGACTCTGGTTCTGATGATCATTTCCTCTACAGTCCACTCCAAACTGTGTTGGAGGACCGTGCTAACCTTCGGGGGACAACCGCGTACACACATCGGGGCGATTTGTTTCTAAGGCAGTGGCCTCCATACCACGACACGGTCTAATTATCTTTCAATTCGTTCATTTTATTTTTCCTGTCAGTGCTAACGTCCTGTTTTGCAATTTATTTAACTAACAATTTAAAACCAGGATGACATAGTAAACATGATTAATTTAATAATTTTTCATCACTCTTATAATAGATTTTTTTAATACATAATTCAAATTAATCGTCGAATAAGTTAAATATAGGTGATTATATAAAAAATTCATTAAATTTTTTTATAACATAAATTATTTATTTTTTATGAAATGATAATATTATAATTCAAATTAAAATAAATCAAATATTTTTTCTATCCTATCAAATTGAGTAATTTGATTTTTTAGTCGAGTTATGCGATCAAACCGTCACCGACAGATTTGTGCGGAGAAAACATGTGAGAGTGAGACTTCACATTAATCGCGATTCTTGTCTCAAAATCTATCTAATCTATTCCCCCTCCGCACTCGATCCCTACCCCGCCTCCTTCCTTCTTCACCCCTTTCTTTTTCTGCTTACTCATTTTTGGCCGATAACAACATGAAGCGGTTAAGGAGAAACCCGGATGAGAATGATCTGGAAACTAACCCTGATCCTGATGGACAAACCTTGTTTTTGAAAGATCAACAAGAAAGGAAATGTGTGTTGAGTTCGATGAGGTTGATGGGTTTCGTTGTGGTGGCTTTGATGCTTATTTCCGTCGTTTTTTCGGTTTCGGTAGTGCTTCATGACCCACCCAGTGACGGGATTTTGGAATCTGCTAAAGATGTTAGATTTCTTGATGTCTTGGAATCAAGTAAGGAACAACAAGTGCTTGAAGTCAAACCCCATAAAAGTAACTCCATTTTCATTTCTTTTCTCTATGATTTAAAAAGTAAAATGTTCTTTTTTGGCTTGAAGTAAGGATTTTTATTTCTTCTGAATGAAACCCCAGAAATAAATTTCCATATCTCTGGTTGTTCATTTATGATTCATTTGCATGGATTGGTGGTTTTGGCTTTTCTTGTTTATGCGACTAAAATGGTAAGCTAATTGAAATGAATGATTGACTTGCCTGAAGTTGCTTAATCTCATAATATCTGTTAGATCTATATCTCTGCTGTTAATGAGGCTTAAATTTTAGATCCAATGTAAACTCATGTTTAAAACATGGATTATGCCTTCTTGTTATGCTTTTAAGATTTACTTTACCTGGTATTGTAGCCACATTGTTTTTTTTTTCATTGTTGAGCTCAAGCTCCTCTCCATATCAGTTTGCTTGAACATTTTGTTGGATGTCATGGTTGAAATTTTCAGATTTCAGTATCCTTTTCAAGGTTTGAGTCGAACGTTGATACTACAACGGCCCTGTGTTCTTTTACTGCTTTAATTTAGTGTACACAATAGGAGTTGTGGGTTCTAACCTCACTTCGCTCATCTCCCTTTATCAATCCGATTGACCCCCCCCCCCCCAAAAAAAAAAAAAAAAAAAAAAAATAATAATAACAATAATAATAGAACGTCTTCAAATGTGACATAGTAGCAGGTCTTTTGGTTGCCTTGGACGTCACTGTATTGATTGTCTAGATCATGGTTCTTTCAATTTAAAGTCCTCTACTTTGTTCTGTAATTTGCATCGACTGTGGAAGTTAACCCAATGCCAACGTATTTCTTAGTTAATTTTTGGCAACAGATGCATTGCCATTGCTTCCATTGGAATCATGGTCCTCCTCAGATCTCACCTGTTTATTTTATTTGATTATGGCATTATTTGCTCAAATTTCAATACCTGTTTTCTTAAATGAATTTGGAATGATCTTCGTTTTCCCCTATTCAGTTGTAGGTCCTGTTGACGATTATGCCCTGCCTGTTGAGGTGCGTAAAGATAAACTGCAAGGTGGACTTCTTGCAGCCGGATTTGATGAAACATCTTGTGTCAGCAGGTATCAGTCGGTCTTATACCGCAAAGAATTGCTACATAAAGCTTCACCTAATCTAATCTCAAGGTTAAGGAGTTATGAAGCTCTCCATAAACGATGTGGGCCATATACCGAACCATATAACAAAACCCTGGAAAAGCTCAAGACCGGGCATCTCCTTGAATCTACAGATTGTAATTATATAGTATGGATTTCCTTTAGTGGATTAGGAAATAGGATACTGACCTTAGCCTCGACATTTCTCTACGCACTCCTTACAAATCGTGTTCTACTCATCGACCCTGGAACCGATATGGTTGATCTTTTTTGTGAACCATTTCCAGATGTCTCCTGGTTTCTCCCTTCGGATTTCCCCCTTGCAAGTCAATTTGGCAGCTTCGATCAGAAATCTCGTCATTGTTATGGAAAAATGTTAAAGAATAGCACTTTTGCTGATTCAAGCAGGACGATATCATCATCTTTCGTATATCTCCATCTGGCACATGATTATGATGATCAAGATAAGCTTTTTTTCTGTGATGAAGACCAAACTTCTCTTCGAGAAGTGCCATGGTTGATCATGAAATCAGATAACTACTTTGTCCCATCTCTGTTCTTGATCCCCTCTTTCGAGCAGGAACTTGGTAATCTCTTCCCGAGAAAAGAAACGGTTTTCCACTTCTTGGGCCGGTATCTCTTCCACCCTACAAATCAGGTTTGGGGACTTATAACCCGATATTATCAAGCTTATTTAGCTAAAGCAGATGAAAGGATAGGCATCCAGATCAGGGTATTTGACACTGGGACCGGTCCATTTGACCATGTTTTTGATCAAATTATTGCTTGTGCCTTGAAGGAGAATCTGCTTCCAGAGATGAGCACGGAAAAGCTGATAACCAATCAATCTTCGATGTCTAAAGCTGTGCTGGTTACATCTTTGAGTGCCGGTTACTTTGAGAGATTAAGGGACATGTACTGGGAGCATCCGACTGTGACAGGGGAGATTGTCGGATTTTACCAACCGAGCCATGAAGAGTATCAGCAGACGGAGAAACAGTTCCACAACCGGAAAGCATGGGCTGAAATGTATTTATTGAGCTTGACAGATGTGCTTGTAACGAGCTCATGGTCGACTTTTGGTTATGTTGCTCAAAGCCTTGGAGGATTGACGCCATGGATACTGTACAAACCAAAGAACCGGACCGCCCCAGATCCGCCTTGTCGTCGAGTCATGTCAATGGAGCCATGTTTCCATGCCCCACCTTTTTATGATTGTAAAACCAAGAGAGGCATCGACACAGGTGCAGTGGTTCCTCATGTAAGGCACTGTGAAGACATGAGTTGGGGTCTTAAGCTTGTCGACAGTGAGTGAGTTACAAGCATAGTTTTGCACTCACTTTCTGCAGTAGGAAGTAATATTAAATTAAAATAATTTGCACTTTTTGCACCACTTTTGTTGGCTAATTCGTTCAATTGTTGGGTTATGCAAGAGTTAGATCTTGTTAGAAGTTAACTAAAACCTGTTTTAATTAGCTTGTTGAATCATTGAATATTGGGTTATAAATACCCAATTTGTTAGGTATCGTTGTTGTCATTTGCTTCTCTATTTGTCTTTCTGTATTACAGTTCATCTCCTCTGTTTTTCCAAATCAAAGAAGTGAGTAATAGGATTTCCAATCAAGAAGAAGAAAATGATAATCTGGAATTAAGATTGTCTTCAAGTTCGACACGTCGATTCTAGAGAAGCCGAACAAATGAGGTCGTGGAATTGCCGCTGTTGCTGCTCTTAAAATTGCCATGCCTTTGTTGCCTTCTAAATTTGATTGCCTCATCCGTTGGTTTCTTTCGTTCAGACCTCATCGATTGCCTCATCAGTTTCATTGATGATGTCGTTAAACTGGAATTTTTTTGCTTTCAGATCTGGTTCATTGGTTCTTTGGTTCAGTTTCAAATCTGCTTTGTTTTCAATTTCATTAACGATCCTGAAATTTTGTTGATGCTCGTTAAACTGGAATTTTGTTATGCGATTTGACAATGATTATACTTCGCTTCAATTGTTGATTTTGGTGAGTTTTTACATTTTGGTTTTGCATATTCTTGAATATTGTGACTTTCGTATCCGCAATTGAATTTGGAATGTCATCCTTTCTCAATTGGTGAGGTTCTTTGAGAATACATTTCCTTTGATTGAAGGAGCTCATTGTCAAAACAATTGGTTTTGTTGTTGGTTTCTAATCTGGTTTAGTTTTGCAGTCAATTTGTGGATTGAATTAGATTCTAGTTTCATATTATTCAAGATTGTTCTGCTAAGGTCATTCATGGTGATTTGAGTTATCTCGTTCAATGTTAATTGGATGAAAATTAGTCTAATGAACCTCTAGTGCGACCGTTGGGTCTATGATGACGTGTTATCACTTATTTGGTTGTCAGAATACAAACTTGAAGTTAGAAACTATGATCTTGGTTTGGTGTGTTTGATAATTTTTAGCCGATTATTTTTTGAATATAACTTGAAGCTATTGGGGTTGTTAGTTTGTTCTAGATATTTTTGTGGTTACTGGTTTTGAGTGTCTAAATTGGTATCATTTGATGTTGCTTAAAGTTCATAATCTTATGTTGTTGAAGAAGGTTGGTGATTTAGTTTTGCTTCTTGTTACTGATGTTGGAGTTGTTAGATTCAATGTATCTTAGACAAAGATTACAACAAATTTGAGACTATAATAACGGTATTACAAAAAAATTATTTTGATTTAAAAGAGTTGTCAGATCACTTAAAAATTTGATTATTATTGTAATAAAATTATTTTATTAAAATAACTAGTTTAGTCTTGAGTTGATTACATATGAAAAAAAAAACATTTTTACAACGTTCAAAATTGATAATTCGAATATATATTTTAAAAGAATATTTAAAATAATCCTTTTATTAGAATAATAATAATAATGATATTAATATTAATATTAATATTAATGTGAACATGGTAACAATAAAAGCATGTTAATAATATAATATAATATAATGATAATAAAGTAATAATAATAATAAACATAATATAATAATATTAATTATAATAATAATATGTAATAAAATAAAAAATATTTAAATTATAAAAAAGGAAAATAAAAGCTAAAAGAGGATAAAATTGATATAAAAACAAAAGGGGAAGCTTGCAGAAAAAATACAAATGGGGCAGAGGGATCAAATTAAAATTTCCTTCTTTCTTAAAAAAATTGGGATCTCTTTTAGGTCAGGTTTGAGCAAGGATTACACAGATTCGAAATAACTTCGTTTCAAATTTTTTAAATATCAATTTTAATTAAAAAAATTCAAAAAAAAATAATACCCAAACTTTTATTTGAATCGTATAAAATTTTAAAATTTGAGAGTTTAAATAAACTTTCTTTTTATTTTGGTCGTTGTTTTTCTTCATCACAAATCATCTCTCGTCGATAATAAAAAATCATACAAAGACAACAGTTTATTCAAGTAATATTCCCAAACCTGTTTTTTATTTTATTTTTGATAAAAATAATATATATTACTTAAATTATAAATATTAACCGCATAATAGTAACGAAAATAATAATAATAATAATAATAATAATAATAATAATAATAATAAAATTTGATTAAATAGTAAACGCGGAAAACTAAAAGCAAAAATAAATATGATGAAATCGAAATAAAAATAAAAATAAAAACGAAAGGCTTGTGAAAAGAATAAAAATAGAGTGGAGGGATCAAACTAGTATTTTTTTTCTTCGCTTAAATATTATGCGGATCTTTTCCGAGTTAGGTTTGAGCGTGAGTTATACAAGGATTTAAAACCATGTCATTTTGAATCCCCTTAAAACGCATTTTAATATAAAAAATTTATTTAAATCAGATAAAATTTAAAAAATGTGAGCTTTAGTAAACTCTTTTTTCTGCTCGGTCGTCAACCTTTCTCGTCTATCATGGGCCGTTGCTCGTTGACAATGGCTATTGCTGTCTACGACTGTCAAAAAGCATGCCAAGAAACTACTCTATTCAAGTAAGCCTCTTAAACCCGATTTCTTATTTTGTTTTCCACTGATTTGTCTTTTTTTTTTCATTCTATTATTGCTTGATTTTTTTAATAAATTAGGTTCTTTGTAGTTCAAAAATTAAAAAAAAACAAAAGTTTATCGGCACAAGTAAGCAAAGATTCTGTACAACTCAAACAAAATCTATACAAATCAATCCAAAGAAAAACAAATGTTATAATGCCTTAATTGCTGATAGTGTTGAATTTTACCTCTAAATTTCAACTGAACAATCTGTTTAACTTGCTTAATAATAATAATATATATAAACAATTAAAGTTAAAATACATGTTCCATATTCTAATAGACTATAAATTTGACTTAAATAAAAATATCGATTCTAAAATTTTGAATAATACGCGTTTTCTAAGTTTAGTATCGTATTAGAAAAAAATAAGTCTCTGGTGCTAAATTAGAAATAACCACCAAAGTTTAGGTATCAAGTCAATTAATAACAAATATTTAGGGAAAGCAAAACCTAGTTTTAAGGTTAAACCGTTAAAAACACCGGGTAGCTTCCACTATCGAGACTCTATCGCTTTGCTTTATTTGTTTCTCTCTCCTACTGTTTATTTTTAGGGTTTCCTTGAACCAAAGCCAACCTAAAATATCTTTTGAACTTTACTCCTGTATCCTTTGCTTCTTTGGTACGCCATTCTCCTCTGTCTCTCTTCTTAATCATTGATGTTTTACATTAAATCTTTATCTTCAAATTGTTTGTTCGTTTTCGAATATGGTTTACTTAATTGCTTCTTGGCTTCGGATCTGAACTATTCTCGAATGCTTTATAACGCTTTCCGTTTCTATTATTGTTTTTCATTCGGTTAGCAGATTATGAGGGTTGTAATTATCTGATTTTTAAGTGAATTCTTGAATTATATTCGCTTGTAGACGGAATCTTTTTAGGGTTTTGTCGAGAAGCCCGAGCGCCGAGGGGGGAAGTCAAACTTTGAAATTCAATGCATGCAACTATAGTCGTAATTTTTTTTGGATAATACAAGGCTTCAGAATATCAGTATTGATGATAAATAAAAGGGGGTTTTCGCTTCCGTGTAATTATCTGCTATACGGTGCCTAATGTTTTCTGTATTGAATTGTTTCGGCTAGTGCAAGAAGCGATTTGTTATATGCAGTAGCCAGTCATTTATTTTTTTGTTACCAAAAGTTTGGTATCTTTAACCATTTTTAATTCTCACAAAGTCATTTCTTTTAGTATTTATAATTATGGAGTTTTCCATCTTTTGGGTTCTGATCTGATCTTTCCAAATAAAAAACACTGGGGGTATGCAAGTAAATTGATCCCTTGTGGTCGTAGAAGTTTTATCAGTCATAACTTGCTTCTATTATTTGTTGTTCATACTTTGAGATCCTTTTGTTCGATCATTGACATTTATTTAGCATATTGCCTCCATTTCTGGATCTTGATGTGGTGATGATGTGTTAATTTCAGAAACATATCTCGAATTTGTTTGACACACTTATGGTAGTGGATAATTTTGTATTGATATTCCTTTGCTGAAAATATGCAGCTTACGGTATGACAGAAGACATAGAGTACCGCTGTTTTATTGGTAATCTTTCATGGTCGACATCAGATAGGGGCTTAAAGGATGCTTTCGAAAAGTTTGGAAATCTTGTTGAGGCTAAGGTAATGAATCATGAAACTTTCTTCATGACACATTGTCAGCTATTTATTTTTTTCAAACTTGTACACTGATTATCATAGTCAGATTGAATCCTGGTCAAAACATATTTTCTTTCTTGTCGGTTTTACACATGAGAATAGTTTTTATTAGTTTGTAGGCACTTTGTTTCACAGTATGCTGCCACTTTCATCTTCTGATTGTGTTACCCATCACCCTTCTCAAAACTATTCTTTCTACCCGTGGTTGTCAGTTAATGCTTCAATTTGGAAAGAAGGAAATGTAAAACCTGAAAGGCGTAATTTTTTTTAGATAACATGATTATTTTTAACTGAACAAAACTAGTCACAATAGAATTATTTATTTAAAGCATTATAATTGATAAACTGTTATGGAACTTTTTTATTATTCTGGATACATGCTGGCATTAGTGTTTATGGTTTTGGCCTGCTAAAAAAACTTGTCTGACAACTTTTGTTTGATTCAGGTTGCTGTTGACAAGATTTCAGGCCGTTCTCGTGGTTTTGGATTTGTCTCTTTTGATGAGAAAGCAGCCATGGAAGAAGCTATTGAAGCAATGAATGGAATGGATTTGGATGGGAGGAATATAACTGTTGATAGAGCTAAGCCTCTGCAAGGGTCAATTAGAGATTATGATGGTGACCGTAGCCGTGGACGTGATCGTGACCATGAGCGTAGCCGGGTTTATGATGGGGGGCGTGGATCTAATGGTGGGGAGTGTTTTAAGTGTGGGAAGCCAGGGCACTTTGCTAGGGAGTGTCCAAGTGATGGGGCTAGGGGTGGCAAATATGGTGGTAGGGGTGATGAGGCTAGGGGTGATCGTTATGGTGGAGGTGGTGGTAGTCGTTACGGTCCTGATCGGAATGGAGATCGATTTGGTGGGCGCAGCAGGGATGCAGGCAGTCGTGGGGGGTCTGGAAGTGATAGATACAATCGTGATCGTTCTGGACCATATGAGCGTTGTGGAACTGGACCTCCTCGTTCTTGATATGACGTAATCCTGTGGTAAGTATATTTACTTTCATTCTTTTTTTTATCATAGGACTGATGTAACCTTTCTTCGATTGCAGCTGATGGACCGTTTGCTGCTTTTATGGCAAAGCATGAAGTTTCTTCTTACAGGATGTGCTCTCTTCATTGTTGTCTGGTGGAACATTATAATAGTTCAGTCCTTTGACGTGTGAAACTTGGCACAAATCTACAACTATTTATGTGTTCCTATTTGCTGTGTTCGATGTTTTGGTCCGATGGAGTTTTGTGCTTTCTTGACATGCACTTTCAAATATGGTCTTATGATCTCTGAATGCTCCATTTTTTGTGACTCATGCATAATCAACAGCACTTGCCGTTACTTCTGTCCAACTTGTCGTCGACTTTCTCATTGCCCAATTATGAAAGCTGACTTGGTCCTTGCATGGGTATTTGGAAGTTCCATGGGGAGGGGTACACCATTTGAGTTTTGTTTTTTCTCACATGAGGAGTAGAATACTTGGTTAGAAGTAATGCCCATTTTTGGCTGCCCTGTTTTCGGTTTCTTACCTTTTATATTGTATATTCTATACGATACTCAATTAATTAAATTAAGACACAATATATTTTTTTCATATTATATTTACACATAAATATTATTTAAATCATCTAATTTATTGTTTTTGAATTAAAAAAAATATTGCCAAAGATTTTTTGTGTATCTTTTTCTTTGTATTTTAAATTTTTTTTAATTATTTTTTATATAGGTTTGGGGTTCAGTGTTTAAGATTATTGTTAGAATTTATTGTTTAATGTTTAGGGTTAAGAGTTAAAAAAATTAATTAAAAATTAAATAATAAAAAGGAAGACGATATAAAATTTTTTTGGTAATATTTATTTGTGCATTCTCATTACCAAGACGAAGCTGGCAACGGAAACACTCTGGACTCTTATGTTCTCCTTCTACTACTTTGATTTTATGCCATTTTTTCTGGGCTCAGGTTTGTCTTTTTAAATCTTTCGTCTTCTCTCTTCTCTTTTCATTTGCCTCTTTGAAAAGAACTGGTTTATCTTCATTCTCCTTTCAATTCTTTATCAATCTTGTTCAAACCCCGTTTCTTGATTTCTCTTTTATAAACGACCCAAGATAATTATTTTCTTTTATCTTTTTGGGGTTTCTTGATTTCCAAAGAAAATCGATTCCTTCTTGTTTTCTTTTATCTTTTTGGGGTTTCTTGATTTCCAAAGAAAATCGATTTCTTCTTTTTACAGTATATTTCTACTGCTAACGTTGTTTTCTTGGTACACATTTTAAGATTCCTTCTCAAAGCTGCATTCTTTTTTTTTTTGTCTACCATCTTTTGTTTTCAAGACTTCAGATTTTTGCCATCACATTGGGATTCAAGATTTTTTTTTCCTTTTCCTTTTACAATGTGCCTTGTTCCCTCGATGGTGAGCGTGTCTGTCGCAACCATTGTCCGGGTTTTACCCCGATGGTGGCCGAGGCTTCCGCACCCATGTGCCTTGGTCCCTCGATGGTGACCGGGTCTCCCGCACCCATGTTCCCGGTTCACCCCGATGGTGACCGAGGCCTCCGCACCCACGTTCCTTGGTCCCTCGATGGTGACGGAGTCTCTCGCAACCATTGTCCGGGTTTACCCCGATGTTGGCCGAGGCTTCCATACACATACGCTTCTGTCCCTCGATGGTGACCGAGGCCTCCGCACCCATGGTACGGGTTCAGCCAGATGGTGTGCGGAACTTCCGCAACCATGTGCCTTGGTCCGCCGATGGTGACGGATTCTCTCGCACACATGTTCCGAGTTCACCCCGATGGTGTGCGACGCTTCCGCACTCATGTGCCTTGTT